>CM041630.1:18262933-18351495 GCA_023333625.1 Bothriochloa decipiens
AATAGAGGGTTCCATGTATAGCAACCACAAAGACAAGTGTTGCAATAGGGAGACCACCTGTAGCAACCAAATATATGTTGTGGCAATAGAGAGTCTACCTATCGCAACCACAAAGATGGTGTAGCAATTGAGGGTGCATCTATTACAATGCTATTGATGTGTGGCAATAGGGTATATTGCAACACTCATGGAGTGTTCTTGCAACACCATGAAGTGTTGCTACTCTTCAGGTATGTGGCAATAGATATCTCTGGCAACACCTAGTGTGTTGTAATAGTTATTATTGCAACACCCATAGTGCTTGCTTTTACTATGGCTCGCAACACATCATGGTGTTGCAAGAACACTCCATTGTGTTGCAATAGAGAAAAGTCTTTGGCAACACCAGAATAAAGTGTTGCGCAATCCTATTGCTACCATCACAGTGGCAACGCCTCGCAACAAAATTTTTGTGTTGCAATTTTATCTGTTGCAACACATTTTGGCTTAATGCAACACTTTTAGGCCGTTGCATCAGGGTGGAAACCTTGTAGTGCTAACTATAATGTCATCTTGGATCATAGAAAACACTTTTTGTTTTGTGCTGTTGTAATGCTGAGCCAAAATAAAAGAAATAAAGGGAAAGAAATAAAGAAAAGAAATTAAAAAATAAAAAAAAGAAGTATTGTAGCGGCACTACAGTACCGGGCGACCCTCTGTTCCTATTCTGAATCGGTCTTCACGTCCCGTGCCCGTATCCTTCCCCATCTCCACGACCTTCCTACTCCAATAGCCACCGCCCCTCCTATGCAGCACGTGAAGAAAGAAAAGGAGAGAAGGAAAGAGAAGAAAGAAGGGAGAGGCTAGGGTTTTGCTGCCATCGTTGCCGTTGCCGTCGTCGGTGTCATCGTGGTGGCTGTTCTTCCTCTCGTAGAAAAAAAACCGGCGAGGATCGTGTGATTTTGGGACGACGGGAGGTGAAGGGAACGGAAGGATGGAGTAGTTGTTGTTTTCGGCATCGTGCTCATAGTGAATTGACCTAGGTGAGATTTTAGATCATAATTCCCTTCTTTGGATCTAGTTACATGGATCGAATCATCTCTTTAGGGAGGGTGTAGTTGGAGTAATTCCCAAAATCAATCTTGCCCACGTTCTGAAATCCTGTCAGATTGTGCAGTCCCTGTTCGTCACTGTTTTCAGGCATCTTAAATGCCTTAATAAATTTTAGGCCTATAGACTTTTTTTGTAGAGAACTTCGCCATGTTTCTTTTGACTCTAATATCACCTCCATAGCCTTCATAGTTTGGGAGATATGAGCAGTTAAAGTTGACTATTTTCCAGTAATGATAATCTAGACAGTTCTAGTTGGGATCAGTGTTAGACTATTTAGATAAATTAATTTTATCTTATGGTCTGAATAAAAATGGTAGTGTTTTTCTTTATCTTTCTAGATTGGTAAAGTTTATATTAATTGGATTAGTATATCCTCAGCTATGAATTTTTGATGTCTGACATTCAGTTTTGGACGTCAAAATATTCGGTTATGTTGTAGACATCAAATGGAAAATGAAAAATCTTACAATATGAGAGTTGTAGACAATGGAGTTTTCTATAACCTGACCTATTTTGAGAATTTTTGGACATGTATTCCAAAGTCTATGAAAAGAGAGTGGAGGCATTGCTGCTATCTTGATCGCTAGCGTAAGCAGTAGAGGCTTAAATATCGGGTTTGGGGCGCTCTAGTGCGTTTTTATTGTTATTCTTGCTTGTATGTTGGTGCATGTACTGAATATTGGTTGTGATCAGGTGGTAGCACTTCGGAACGTCGCTAGTGCATTTGTTCTCCTTCGGTAAAGAGGCAATTGAATGTAGCAGTGGTTTGCTACCGTTTTGGCTTGTTATTTTTATCATCTACATCTTATTGCTTATAAGAATATCATACCACTGATATAAAAAGATGTGACTTTGGTTTATTCAATCTTATTTAATTATGGTTTTACTTAATTATTCATGGTGATGTTATTTTCATATTGTGATTTGTGGCTAGCCACAATCGTGAAGAAGTTGGAGTATCATTGGTGGTATATTAATTTCATTGCAACATACCAAGTGCATTGCATCATTCATTGGCATTGAAAGTTATGTCTTGACCTATGGTCATGACTGTACCAGTACGCATCATGGGATGCAGCTCCACACCTTGTTGGGTGTGCAGGTAGGAGATATTTGCATTGCATTCATATGCATTCATGAAGTATATTATTGAAGGGAATTGTCTATGTTATTATGAAGGTCTTTACCATTTGGCTATGTCTCAAATTGAAAGTCTATCTTGCTATATATTCTAATATCATATCAAGTAAATACCTCATGTTAAATTGATGTTTAAACTCAACTTGTGGTTTAAATAGCCTATCAAAACAAATTTGCTTGCAGAGATATTTTTATCTCACTCTTACTTTACTCAATCCACGTACTTGATGATTGCTTGGAAGGGAAGGGGAATTAGCTACATGTCATGCACTTCTTTTAGAGACTTCATGATTTAATATAAATAATTTGGCTTTTTTCATGAGACTTAGAAGTAAATGTTTAAAGAGTGGTTGATAAACTTTATTGAAATACCATATGTTTGTGTTAGGATGTTCATTCATATTCTTTAATGCTAGTTTGGTTTCTTTCATTATATATATGTTTTGCTTCTGTGTTCCTATATATTCAAAGGATATGCCGCTAAATTCTTTACTTGTTAGGTGTGGCTGTTGTTGGTGTTGTTTAGTGGCATCCCGGGGTGCCTGTAAAATTTCTGGTGTTACAGTTGGCATCGAAGCAGGTTTTAGATTCTCGAAAATTAAATATTAATTTGACACACTTGCACTTTTAGGATGGATAATTATTGTTTTATCTATCATTGATTGTTATGACATGATTTGTTAGACATATAATGTGTTTCAATTGAAGTTGGTGCGGGCATGTTTTTAATGTGGCTATTGTTTGTTTATCGTGGTGGCTGCAGCTGTGCCGCCTAATAAAGAAAAACGGGGTCGTCTAGTGACTAATCACTCTGCGAGTGATAACCAACCTTTTGATCCAGCGGCAATGGCAGCCACAATGGAGGCGATGCAGCAGGAGTTGGAGAGCTTGAGGCAAGCTGCCAATACTAGTGGTAGTGGTGCTACTACTACTAGTGCTGCGACTACTACTGGTGTTGCGACTACTGCTGGTGCTGCTACTACTGCTGGTGTAGCTATGGATGTTATTCCCACTGGTGTTCGTCAGAGTGCTATTTCTTTGGTGAAGTGGATGGGCATGAGGTTGGACACCTTTGATGGCAGTGGCTCTCCAGTTGATGCAGCTGATTGGCTAAGTTATGTGGAGGATAAGATGGAAGTCTTTCAGGTGGTTTATGGGGATCGTGTTTGCTATGGGACACAATTGCTAAAGGGTGAGGCTCTGATATGGTGGAGGGGTGTGAAGGCATCTCATTCGTCTGCACCTGGATCTTTGACTTGGCATGTCTTGGCTAAGGAGTTTGAGGGGAGATTTTACCCACCCACTTTTCTAGAGAGGATGAAGATAGACCTGCAAACATATCGGTAGGATAAGAAAACAATGGCTGAGTATGAGGTGGGCTTCAACAAGATTGTTCGCTTTGTTCCACATGTGGCCCATAATGATATGGAAAAGGCAAGCTAGTTTCATCAGGGTTTGAAGCCTTCCATCAGGCACACTTTGGGGGCCTTTCCATTGGTGAATTTTTGCACCACTGTGCAGCAGGCATTAGGGGTGGAGATGCAGCAGCAATATACTAATGAAATTTAGAAATCCTCCAGTGCAGATCAATCTCGTTGTCAGGATGACAAGAAGGGCCAGTCTTGTGGTCCAACTCATAAGAAGGGGACGTCTCAGCGTCACCATCCATATCATGGCAAGTCTCCTCACTCCAATTCCTCAGGAGCCCAATATTGAGTTGTTCCTAAACCGGGTATGGGGCTTGTGTGTTTCTGTTATGGTGATGAACATAGACGTTCAGACCGCAAGTGGAATGGGATATGTTCTATTTGTGGCTAGGACCATAAGGATGTAGTGTGTAGGAGGAATCCAAATGCAAAACTCCGTTGGGAACCAGTATCTTCTTCAGCTTCCAGTGGCACTGCTAACATGATGGCATCTGCACAGCAACATGTTTCAGTTCCACCTACTCTCCAGTGTTGGGTGCACCGTCCTACCCTCGGTACTTGTCAGCTCCTCCTACACTGACAGTTGTTCCTTTGGCACCACAGGCTGGGACTCTTCGACTACCACATCCTACTGCTCCTCCAGTGTACCCGCTACCCTGGACTTCTACTCCTACCGGCTTTGCACATGGAGTTTCTTCCTCTACGGGTGTTCTTGGAGCTTATGCACGACCCTCTGTTGATGGCAACAATGGGGAAGTTGTTATAGGTACTATCTCAGTTGATTCATTTGATGCATATGCTCTTTTTGACTCTGGCGCTATTTTCTTGTTTGTCTTGGAGGGTTTTGTGGCTCGTGCGAGTCTTTCCGTGCAGAAGATTGGTCAGTCTATTGTGGTTAGTTCTGCTAAGGGTTTTATATCTAGCCATTCAATTTGTCCGGGTTGCTCTGTTATTCTTGCTGATGAGGGGTTTGTTGCTAACCTTGTGGTAATTCCCCTTGAGTCTTTTGATGTTATTCTGGGTATGGACTGGCTTTCCCAATATCGAGCTACTATCTCTTGTTTCTAGAAGACGGTGTCTTTGCAGGCACCTTCTCGTAGAGAAGTTGTCTTTGTAGGGAGTACTATGAAGTACTCTCTTGCTCTACTCTGTCTGTTGCTCCTAGACCGTTGGACAAAAAAGAGTGGAATTCTCTTCTCTATGGTTGAAGGTAGTGAGGTTGTCATGCGAGTGGAGGACATACGAGTGGTTTGTGATTATCCTGATGTGTTTCCTACTGAGCTTCCAAGTATTCCACCTGAGCGTGATGCAATTTTTGAAATTAAATTGGTTCCTGGTACGCAGCCTATCCATAAGACTCCGTATCGAATGGCTCCAAAAGAACAAGTTGAGTTGAAGCGATAGTTAGATGATCTCCTTGCTAAGGGTTTTATCAGACCTAGCAAGTCACCTTGGGCTTTTCCTGTGCTATTTGTGGAGAAGAAGGATGGTACCAAGAGGTTATGTGTGGATTATCGTGACTTTAATCGGGTAACCATCAAGAATAAATATCCTTTGCCTTGCCTTGATGTTCTCTTTGAGAAATTGAAAGGTGCTAAGGTATTCTCTAAGATTGATTTGAACTCTGGTATCATCAGTTGAGAATACGAGAAGAAGATATAGAGAAGACAACTTTTAGCACCAGGTATGGGCATTTTGAATACATCATTATGTCTTTTGGACTAACAAATGCCCCTGTTGTGTTTATGGAAGCTATGAATAGGATGCTACATGAGTACTTGGATGATTTCGTTGTTGTTTTCGTTGATGATATCCAGATTTACTCTAAGTCTGAGGAAGAGCATGAGCGACACCTTAGTCTTGTTCTGGATGCTCTTCGGAAGAATCAGTTTTATGGAAAATTGAAGAAGTGTGCTTTTTGGCTCTCTGAAGTGGCTTTTCTTGGTCACATTATTAATGAGCATGGCATTTCAGTTGATCCTAAGAATGTTGCTAGTGTTGTTAATTGGAAAAGACCAACTACAGTGACTGAGATTCGTAGTTTCCTTGGTCTTGCTGGCTATTATCGGCGCTTTGTGCAGGATTTCTCTAGTATTGCAAAGGCAATGATGAGACTTAGAGAAAAGGGGGTTCCTTTTGTGTGGGGTAATGATTGTGAGATCAGTTTCCAAACCTTGAAGGATAAGTTAGTGAATGCTCCTATCTTGTCTTTACCAGAGAGTGGAAAGCACTTCACAGTATATACAAATGCATCTCGTGTTAGTCTTGGTTGTCTTTTGATGCAAGATGGAAAAGTGATTGCTTATGGCTCTAGGCAGTTGAAGAAACATGAGAGGAATTATCCTACCCACGATCTAGAGTTAGCTGCGGTTGTGTTTGCTTTGAAGTCTTAGAGGCACTATCTCTATGGCGAGTCTTGTGACATCTACACTGACCATAAAAGTCTTAAATATATTTTCACTCAGAAGGAGCTAAATTTGAGGCAACGTAGGTGGCTTGAATTGATAAAAGATTATGATGTTACAATTCAGTATCATCCAGGAAAGGCGAATGTAGTTGCAGATGCTCTTAGTAGAACTGGTGTTCCAAAGGTTGCAATGCCTTTGATTACGGATTTGGATTGTATGGGTGTCTCCTTATGCTATGCTGGCGTTGCAAGAGAGCAGACTCAGATGCTCATTCAGTCAAACCTTCTTGAGAGGGTTCGTGAAGCCCAAAAGCATGATCGCTTGATTCAGGAAGCTCGCAAGAGGATTGGTGATGGCAAACCTCGTGAGTTTAGTGTTGACAAGAATGATGTGGTTCGCTTTAGGGGTCGCCTTTGTGTGCCACAAAAATCAGATGTGAAGATGGATATCTTAAGAGAAGCTCATCGTACTCCCTACACAGTTCATCCTGGTGAGACAAAGATGTATAGAGATTTAAGGAAGAACTTTTGGTGGAAAAGGATGAAGGTTGATGTTGCCAAGTATGTGGCAACTTGTGTGGTGTGCCAGTAGGTGAAGGCTGAGCATAAAAAGCCTGTAGGATTATTGAAACCCCTAGATATTCTAGAATGGAAGTAGGAATATATCACCATGGATTTTGTGGTAGGTTTACCACGTTCCCCTCACGGTAAAGATGCAATTTGGGTTGTTGTAGATAGACTGACTAAGGTGGCTCATTTTATTTCAATGAAGACCACAGAATCAGCTCCAGACTTGGTTCCCTTATATCTCAAGGAGATAGTGAGGCTTCATGGTGTGCCAAAGTCCATTGTTTCAGATCGTAACTCCAAATTTGTTTCTAATTTTTGGAGGAGTTTGCATAGTGCTTTAGGCACTCAGCTTGACATGAGTGTTGCTTTTCACCCACAGACTGATGGTCAGTCTGAGCGCACTATCCAGACCTTGGAGGACATGCTACGTGCTTGTGTTCTTTCATGGAAGGGTAGTTGGGAGGATCATCTATCTTTGGTTGAGTTTGCTTATAATAATAGCTATCAGTCTAGTATAAAGATGGCACCATTTGAGGCACTGTATGGTAGAAGATGTATTTCACCATTGTGTTGGGAAACATTGGGGGAAAGGTCTTTAATTGGTCCAGGTTGGATTCAACAGACAACTGAAAAGGTGCAAGAGATACATTAGAATATGTTGGCTGCTCAGAGTCGCCAGAAAAGTTATGCGGATGTTAGAAGGTGAGACCTTGAGTTTGCAGTGGGTGATCAAGTTCTTCTCAGAGTATCGCCTAGGTTTGGTACTACTGGGAAGCTTAGTCCGAGGTACATTGGACCTTTTGATATCATAGCCCGGGTTGGTAGTTTGGCCTATCGTTTGCAATTGCCTGAGTCTATGAAGGGAGTTCATAATGTCTTCCATGTCCCTATGTTGAGAAAGTATTTGCGTGATCTAGAGCATAAGATCAACTTAGAGTCGATCCGAGTGGAGAAGGACTTGACTGTGAAGTGTCATCCAGTGCGTATCTTAGAATCATCGGAGCGTGTTCTAAGGACAAAGATTATTAAATATGTGAGAGTTCTATGGACGAATCATCCTGAATGTGAGGCGACTTGGGAGCTTGAAGAGCAGGCGTGTAAGGAATATCCTGAACTGTTCGAGACCGGCGAGTCCTATGCAGTTTATATTTCTATGGTTTTCTATCATAGTTGCGGCGGAATTCGAGGATGAATTCTTTTTAGGGCAAGAGATTGTAACGCCCAGCCAAAATAAAAGAAATCAAGGGAAAGAAATAAAGAAAAGAAATTAAAAAATTAAAAAAATGAAGTACTGTACTGGCGCTACAGCGGACGACCCTCCGTTCCTATTCTGAATCCGTCTCCATGTCCCGCGCCCGTATCCTTCCCCATCTCCACGACCTTCCTACTCCACTAGCCGCCGCCCCTCCTGTGCAGCACGTGAAGAAAGAAAAGGAGAGAAGGAAAGAGATGAAAGAAGGGAGAGGCTAGGGTTTTGCTGCCATCGTTGCCGTTGTCGTCGTCGGTGTCGTCGTGATGGTTGTTCTTCCTCTCGTAGAAAAAAAACCGGCGAGGATCATGTGATTTTGGGATGACAGGAGGTGAAGGGAACAGAAGGATGGAGTAGTCGTTGTTTCTGGCATCGTGCTCGTGGTGAATTGACCTAGGTGAGATTTTAGATCATAATCCCCTTCTTTGGATCGAGTTACATGGATCGAATCATCTCTTTAGGGAGGGTGTAGTTGGAGTAATTCCCGAAATCAATCTTGCCCACGTTCTGAAACCCTGTCAGATTGTGCAGTCTCTGTTCGTCGCTATTTTTGGGTATCTTAAAGGCCTTAATAAATTTTGGGCCTATAGACTTTTTTTTAGAGAACTTCGCCATGTTTCTATTGACTCCAATATCACCTCCATAGCCTTCGTAGTTTGGGAGATATGAGTAGTTAAAGTTAACTATTTTCCAGTGACGATAATCTGGACAGTTCTAGTTGGGATCAGTTTTAGACTATTTAGATAAATTAATTTTATCTTATGGTCTGAATGAAAATGGTAGCGTTTTTCTTTATCTTTCCATATTGGCAAAGTTTATATTAATTGGATTAGTATATCCTCAGCTATGAATTTTTGTTGTCTGACATTCAGTTTTGGACGTCAAAATATTCAGTTATGTTGTAGACATCAAATGGAAAATAAAAAATCTTACAATACGAGAGTTATAGACAATGGAGTTTTTTATAACCTGACCTATTTTGAGAATTTTTGGACATGTATTCCGAAGTCTATGAAAAGAGAGTAGAGGCATTGCTGTTGTCTTGATCGGTAGCGCAAGCGGTAGAGGCTTAAATATCGGGTTTGGGGCGCTCTAGTGTGTTTTTATTGTTATTCTTGCTTGTATGTTGGTGCATGTACTGAATATTGGTTGTGATTAGGTGGTAGCACTTCGGAACGTCACTAGTGCATTTGTTCTCCTTCGGTAAAGAGGAAAGTGAATGTAACGGTGGTTTACTACCGTTTTGGCTTGTTATTTTCATCACCTACATCTTATTATTTATAAGAATATCATATCACTGATATAAAAAGATGTGACTTTAGTTTATTCAACCTTATTTAATTGTGGTCTTATTTAATTATTCATGATGATGTTATTTTTATATTGTGATTTGTGGCTAGCCAAAATCGTGAAGAAGAAGTTGGAGTATCATTGGTGGTATATTGATTTTATTGTAACATGCCAAGTGCATTACATCATTCATTGGCATTGGAAGCTATGTCTTGACCTATGGTCATGACTGTACCGGTGTGCAGGCAGGAGACATGGGATGCAACTCCACATCTTGTTGGGTGTGCAGGCAGGAGACATTTGCATTGCATTCATATGCATTCATAAAGTATATTATTGAAGGTAATTGTCTATGTTATTATGAAGGTCTTTACCATTTGGCTATGTCTCAAATTGAAAGTCTGTCTTGCTATATATTTTGATATCATATCAAGTAAATACCTCATGTTAAATTGATGTTTAAACTCAACTTGTGGTTTAAATAGCCTGTCAAAACAAATTTGTTTGCTAAGATATTTTTATCTCACTCTTGCTTTACTTAATCTAGGTACTTGATGATTGTGTGGAAGGGAAGGGGATTAGCTGCACGTCACGCACTTCTTTTAGAGACTTCATGATTTAATATAAATAATTTGGCTTTTTTTATGAGATTTAGAAGTAAATGTTTAAAGAGTGGTTGATAAACTTTATTAGAATATCATATGTTTGTGTTAGAATGTTCGTTCATATTCGTTAATGCTAATTTGGTTTCTTTCATTATATATGTTTTGCTTTCATGTTGCTATATATTCAAAGGATATGCCGTCAAATTCTTTACTCGTTAGGTGCAGCTGTTGTTGGTGTTATTTAGTGGCATCCTGGGATGTCTATAAAATTTTAAGGTGTTACAGCTGTGATCATAAAAACATTTTTGTTTTGTGATGTGATAAATATATAGGATAATACCATACGCTTTTGTTTACGGGCGCTGGTGTTGTTCTGGCAAAGGGCGATGAGAGGCTTGCCGGCTGGGGATTGCGCATGTCAGTTGTTAGGGATTAAGACCAACGTGAGGTGGAAGGCGGGGACAACGTCATTGCGCAGTGGAGGGCCCAGCCAGCTTCATAGACCGTCAATGGAAACACTGATTTACAGTGATGTTTCATGTGCTGGCGCAACGTTGAGCCACAGCGATGGGCGCTCTGCTGAGCTTATACCTAGAAATTGACTTCTAGTAGTGGTCAAAAACAACGATCTTACTAGAAGTTCACTTCGATAGCCATTGAAATTAACACAATGACTCCCTACAGCTGGATTGAAAAAAAAAGAAAAAGAAAACATGCAGCTGCCGTGTGAGGAATCATATTTGTAGTTAAACTACATGTCTGTCTTTATCCTATTTTAAGAAATCATAAATATTCATACGGTTTACTGGAATAGTAGACCATAGCTAAGATAAAGTACCTTAATTTTTTAGGTTCAATCTATACACACGTAGTATTTTTGTTAAAACATATAAATACATATGGAGGTTTTGCACGTAGCTGCAGCTAGAGTAAGGACAAAATATGTGTTCGAAGTCAATTTAGATATAAACTAACTAGAAGTTTGTACCATAGTTGTTATTAGGTCCCAGTGAAATCTAGGATACGCGATGCTGGGTAACTACAGATATATCGCAGTTATATATATGGTCTGGATAATTCCCTCAACACTTGGTCTTCCTCCCTAAACAATTAATATATGTTTCTCCCTTTCACAAGTCCTCTGTAATGTACATGTATCTAGGGCATGAAAGTAATGTTTTATCAACGTGATAACCACAAATTATGTTAGATATGTACTCTTTTTTTCAACCTAAACTATTAGAGCGAGCTCAGCTCTCAGATAGTATGGTTATATATATATTGGCATTTTGTGTGCTGAAAGTTGCGTCTTCAAATCTTAAAGTGCTTTTTTATTGAATTATAGTAATTACTGCAAGTAAACTTATTTTTCTTCGGTTTCATATAAACGTTCCGTGACTTTTTGTGGAAGCCACTGTCCATCCCTCATCATTGGTATATATCTATTGGTCTTTTTGAACAAATCTAAACATATTGTCTTTATGTATTATTTTCACTTCATTTTCATAGTGATGTAAAATAAATTCATTTACGTCATTTTATCTCTAATTTCCATGCCAACATGCGGAAAATTCAACTAGTATACGATTGTAAAAAGGTATATGAGGGGGAATCATAAGCACACAAGGTGGCGAACAAGTTTTTGTTGTGGTTGTGAGGATCCATGTTCTAATCCAATATATTACTTTTTCATAATTAACAAATTTCATTTGAGAAGGCAGGACAGAGTACTTTTAGAAAACCTGCATTTATATATCCATCCTCCACGTAGGTGTTGCACATACCTTTGTTTTACAATGAACTAGGCAAATTCTTCACACGTTGCTGCGGAAATTGGATATTATTGGATTCCGTGGTACAATGACGTGGTGAATAAAATAGTGTCTTGCCGACATGACATTACAGTTGTATGTGCTAATAGATTTTAACTATATGTGGTAGTGTATTGTCTATTTAGACAACTTGCATTAAATTTTGCTAATGGGTGTGGTAGTGGAGTGCCTTTTTGGATAGCTTGTATGTTGAGACAATTAGCTAGTAGAGTTTATGATGTAAAATAAATTCATTTACATCATATTTTACATAATGTGTTCGTTCATTTTATCTAAAATATACTATCTCTAATTTCCATGGCAACACGAAGGGGATTCAACTAGTATACGATTGTAAACAAGTATATGAGGGGAATTATAAGCACACAAGGTGGCGAACAAGTTTTTGTTGTGCTTGTGAGGATCCATGTTCTAATCCAATATATTACTTTTTTCGTAATTAACAAATTCCATTTCAGAAGGCAGGACCGAGTACTTTTAGATAACCTGCATCTATATATCCATCATCCATATAGGTGTTGCACTTAACTTTGTTTTGCAATGAACTAGGCAAAATTCTTCATGCGTTGCTACGAAAATTACAAATTATTGGATTCCGTGGTATGATGATGTGGTGAATAAAGTAGTATCTTGCTGACATGACATTACAGTTGCATGTGCTAGTGATTTTAATTATATGTGATAGTGCACTATCTAGTTGGATAACTTGCATTAAATTTTGTTTAGTGGACGTGATAGTGGAGTGCCTTGTTAGATAGTTTGCATGTTGATAGAATTACCTAGTGAGGCTTATCTATATAGGAGATACAGATATGGCGTTTCTCTAGTATCGAGAACTGGGGAGCTTAGCCAGCTTAGTTCAAGTGAATGAAAACGAGTGCAGGTTGACAGCGCGACTAAACTTGAAACGGCCACTATTACTGCATATTTTCTTTTGTACGAACGACCCAGAGCCGATGCCTGGAATCGAACTAGACGTGAAATGGTTCTCACGATCGAAGTTGTACTGGACAGCTGGTGGTGGTGGACTCAGACATCAGCTGGGCGTCCGGCCAGGATTGAGGATCTGCTACATCCACCTGGACTTGAGCCACCCAGTTAGAAGGCTGCTTTCGAACCATCCACGACCCGTGCCTACTCTGGCATGGAAGCTTCTCCGTTCCAAGATCTGGAGCGGTTGGGTCGCTGGATTGCGCAGGCTGGAGGCTTGCAGGCCTAGATATATGAGAGCGACATTCCGGACGCATCCCAATCCGACTACTCAACACTACAGTATGTCAATATCAATATCAGGTGACTTGGGTATGGATTGGCGTTACTCCAGTTGTTTCGTCTATAGCTATATGCAATGTTCTACAATGTACAATGTACTCTGAATCGTCTGAGGTGATATATCCTGTTGATGAAGTTCTGCCTGTTGGTTGTGTGCATTGAGTTCACTGATTTCTTTTTCTGCTTTTGGATTGAAATACATTCCAAGTTGAGCTGCTGGTTATATATAGACGAGCAGAACTAGTACTACCGCTGTTCCCTGGCACCACCTTCCTACCGAGGCAGGCAAAATACATTGCTGACACCCTAAAGTAGGATGAGAAGAAGCAATGAGACCATATGGACCTTCAGTAGACGGTGAGCTGTATTTGTCCTGACCTCTCTAGATGCATAATTACTCCCTCGGTGATAGATGCACAGCGGGGCGCGGACATACGGGGTCGAAGGCGTCGACGTAGATCGACGTAGTGGAGATGGGCAGATCCGCCTCACTGCAGCGATACACCGGATCTGGCTACCTCCATGGCAGCACAGATTGGGCGTGTGGCCGGGCCTGGCCGCCACCACGGCGGCACGGGACGAGGCGAGATCCAACAGCCTCCATGCGGCGAAGATCGGGAAGGCGTTGATGACGACAGCCCAGCGACGAGCCTAGGAACGAGGCGACGGCGACCGGACGATGACGTAGGGGAGATCCTAATCTGCTGCGCGACGACGACAATGGCTACCGGATCAATAGGATCGAGTGCCTAAACGGGGGCACTGCCCCCAGCGGAGAACGGCCTCTCCCCGGGGGCGCGCGTGCGGAAGCGGCGGCGGCTAGGGTTATGATCTAAACCTAGACGAATGATACCATGAAAGATAATATAATTGATGGAATATTGGATATATTGTATTGGGCCTCATGAGCTGATTATATAAAGTACATAGGACTAACACCTCTCGTGGTTAAACAATATGATACTATTCCTAATACTCTAACGGTAAGAATAGAAGTAACTACTGCAGTCCTGTGATGGCAATGCAGCCACCGTTAGCAGCAGGATAGCTTCAGAGGGAGAAGGAGAAGGACAGAAGGATGAATAATAATATATATTAGGCGGTTCTGCAGATTATTCAGAAACAACATCATTTTTTATCACGAAACAGTTTGAGAAAAATTATGTTGCCAGTTTCAGCAGCAGAGCTAATGTCTACACTCTCTGTGTCCTCCACCGATCTGTGTCCTCCACCGAAGGTGTGCTGCTGCAACGGAGTGTCCACACTGTACAGTGGCTGGATTGAATACTAGCGACTGGATAACCATTGTCAAACTCCTGACTTATGTAACTAGGCTCTTTTAAGGCCGACTGTGATCCGGAGAAAGATGAAGGTCTGGAGGTTGATAAACCATTGGCAACATGCATTTCACAATCCCATGCGGTGTCGCTCTCTTTTAAATCAGCGTGTACCTCTTTCCCGGCGTCTCAAATTCCTATGTCTCATGTTTTTCTCTTCTTTACCAGTTCCACTAAACGGAGAGGCACTATCAGGTCGTGTGTGGCTTGTGCAAAGATAGTATGTACAGGCATGTACGTGGTGCCTTATTTATACTGGTATCCTTATAGGTTTTATTGATTGGTACGTAACGAATTTGCGCTTTATGAAGAATTTTTGTGGTGGATGGAAAAGATATGGGCTGTAAATCAACAGAGATTGAATGGTAAAAATAGATAGGGTACTTATTGAAAGTACTTTAATGAAACAGGTACGGTGGCGATACTATCGAAAAGGGTGCGACCAGTGTTCTTATCTTTTTTTTCGTATTTATTAGTTTACCAAAGGATGAATTGGTCTGTTTACACCACTTTACGGTTATGTTAATTTACAGACCAGCGTCCTGTGGCTCTGTCAATCATGCTATATCTTTCTTCTAGCTATTTGAGTGGGGATGGAAAAATTAAAAAAAAAACGTCGGGTTGGATCCTGCCACCATTCTCCCTGATCTTGTCCACCATCTAGCCTGTCCCTTGTGTGGTTAGGGTTCCTATCCGCCGCCACTCAACTCGATTGATCGGCATCTGTACACTCCCTTAAGCTTGATCCCTGTGTCGCTAGGTTTCCCATGATGACACGGTGTAGTGCCAGCCCCGATGGTGACGACAGCTTGGGCGTCTGGCCAGTGGCCTGCCAACTGTTGGATTGGTTCTTGCCATCCATCGTCCCCAGCGGCATGAGATTCACAATTTGATTATTCAGTATTGTATTATATGAAGTCTGATGTGACAATGCTTCTGCATATGAGTACCAAATTGGCCATTTCACTGTTTTGTTTGCAAAAGTGTTGTTGCAATATAATGTCCACTTGTAATCAGTCACAGATGCGAGCTTTTACCACACTAAAAAAAAACTTCATCAAGACGCTAACAGGAGGAGGTCAGGCGTGCTGTGTTTGAGGCAATCATGCCAACACCTGTCTATTATACTCAAGAGCAAATGGACGGCAAAAGAAAAAACTTCATATCCTGACGCAGTGACGCTCAAAAATCAGGAACAAATAGCTACAGCACATCAAGATAAAACTAAAATCTTTTGGAAACTGCTCCACTACTCCTTTTCTAAAAAATTGCACACATCTCAAAGCAACTTACATCTATTTATAAATTATTTTCGTAATTAATTCTAACCTGGGCTCGGCCCATCCATGCGAGCCCTTGTGCCCAACCCTGAAACCCAAAAGGGAGTCGCGATCGTGATTTCTCCTTAGTCCGGTGCACTTCCTGCGGCAGTGCGGCTACAGTTTTTCCTACGCGCCGTCACCGCCGCCGCATCTGCTCATGGCGCGGCCACCACATCCCTATGCCTCGTTCTATCTGCCACCATTGCATCCATGCTCGCCCCCTTCGCCTAGATTGTCGAGAAAGAGGTCAAGCCGGCCATGCAGACTATTGGGTTTTGTTGTCGAGTCGATGCATCGAACAAACTCCAACTAGAAAAATAATCCAGTATTGGGAATTCATTTTATTTAATACCGTCCATAACCACAACAATCCAGTACAAAGAAAACTTAGGTAAAAAATTGTTGCTTGTTATGTTGGACGCCATTCAATTTCAGAAACCTAAGTACATTGGTACGCTCAAATTGCATGGTGGCTAGTGAGGTTTATTGTACTAAGTCTTGTTTATCTGCAGATCTGCCAGTGACATTGCAGCCCAAATCTTTACACAATTTTAACATACCATCTGTAGTGATAGGTCATAGCTGTGCATTGCTATTCTTAGGAACAATTCGTCAACTGTGTGAATGTGTCTGAGAAAATTCATAGAACCGAGCTGCTGTCATGGAGTCTGTAGTTTGCCGACCGCCGTTACTACATCCTTGTCGAGCGTCAGCACAGGGAGATGGTGCCTCGTCTTGGATCTGACGTCCACAATGCGGCCGCGGCTCTCGCAGCCCTCCAAGCACAGACAGCAGTCGGTGGCGGACTTCCATCCACACATGACGGGGCAGACCACTACCTATAATTGAAACGGCACCGGCCGATGTGGAATTCCTGTCAACGAAATGGAACAGCAGCGCAATGTACTCATGGGGGAGTGACGAGAGTGCTAAGGCGACCGCTAGGTGAATGAGGCGAGCAGGGGTTCGGCGGCGGTGCAGCCGGGAGACAAGCGGATGCAGCGCCGGCGGCCTCGCGAGGAAAAAACTGCCGCCGAAGCAGAGAATCAGAGGGAAGGGACTCCACCTGGGTTTTTGGGCTGGGTACAGGGCCAGGCATGGACAGCCCACTCGGGACCCAGGTTACAATTAATTACGAAAATAATTAATAAATGGAGATTAGTTACTTTAAGATGTGTGCAATTTTCTTGAAAAGGAGTACTGGAGCAGTTGCCAAATCTTTTTTAACGACTATTCTGAACTATTTGCAATAACACTGCCAAGAGTGGCAACTATCAGCGGGGACATTTTTGGCATATAGCCACACAACTTGCACTCTTGCAGCATCTAGACAACCAAATCTCAGAGGAGGAGGTCAGGCATGCTGTGTTTGAGGCGCCGAATTTTTGTGCTCTCCGACAAGAAATGCTAGGACAACATCAAAGCGTAACTTCTGAATGTTCTGCATCAACTCTTCATCTCAGGGATAGGGTCCTCAAGCTGAGCCTCCAAGAACGAGGGCTCATGGCAGGATTTAGGTGCCCATCCAAATTAGAGGGCCCTAGTAGGCCAGCTAGAGCATAATTTTTAGCTTGGACATCAATATTTACCTATGAGGGCTTAAGTAGGAACCCTGCTAAATTTTCTCTAATAGCAAAGTACTAATCCTAATCATGGCTCTCTGCACTTTTCACATTAGGATCTATGGACAGCTAACGTGGTACACAATTCATACATATATAGTAGGGTTTAAAAAAGTGATGAATAACTGACCATGCAGCCACATTTTGTTGCAAGTAAGATTGGGTTGTGTGTTTATTAACTTTTGCATTTTTGTTTCTTATATATAGCAGTTAAAATGCAACACTTAATCTTCAACGGCTTATATATGCAAGTTTCTCATAACTACCATGTGCACAAATTGCATCATAGTCTATACGTGAAATTATCAGCAAATATTCCACCACCACCCCCTAAAATGACGGTTCAGTTTTTCAAAGGACGTGGGATTGTTCATGTTATATTACTAGCATATTGGTGTGTGCATGTTCCCACTTAGATTAGATGGTGATTTTCGCTACACAGGCCGTCACAATTTTTACGCACAATTGTAACGTAGCAAGAATGCTCAGTGTCCTCCAATTTGCTTAACTAGCTTAACTTGTGTATCTTACTGAATATTATTTGAATTCAAACCAGAGACCTACATCTGAAGAGTAGATCCAGCTTCTTATTCAAATTCATATATCCAAGCTTCATCTGGGAAAGCAAGAAAGACCCTGAACTGAGATTATTTAAAATTAATTGGTGCTCACACCCTCAACATTCAAGTTGGGTGTAATATATATGGTGCCGTTGATTGAAGGAATATAACTGTAAGCACCAAACTATACTGATGCAATTCTTTCTTTATCAAACTGTATGCAAACTAATATTAATTCTAGGTACAATGGCAAGTACAACAGTTTGCTGCTTCAATTGATTGCGTGTGATGATGGGTATCTCCTAGTTCAATTTTTTCCTACTCATTGCTTGCTCTAGAGTATCCTGCAGTTCTCCACTCTTGTACGCCTCTGCAAAATAGACTGTAAAGTTAGCATTAGCCATTAAGGTGTGATTCGAATGTTGAGATAAAATATGTACTTGAGTTGTGGAAACAGCAATGAAAATATCATGTGTATTGGACTTCAGTTGCTGAGTACATGGAAAGTTAATGTACATGTATGAACAGGCATCTGTTTGAATGCTTACTGCCTTTGCAGTTTGCACCTTATATTTGTGCTCTGCATTCTCGTGGCCAAGTTTTCTTGTTTTCTTGAACACACAGGCATTAAAGAGAGAAATAACAGTCCCATACAACACAACCCCCCTATATCTCTAGAGAATAAGGCTTGCCTCAAAGGACTAGGAAAAAACCTTGAAATAAAAAACCAAGGAATGACCCTAGCCAGGACTAATCAGGTTAGTTGTAGCCCCTAACCTGAAGTACATAAACATCGCTTCTTTTTTTTACTAGTGATTTCGAATGTCCTGCAGAGATGCCCAAGACCTAAGATTGATTCCCTTCCTAACTACTTTTTTCTAAAGCATTCGGTCTCATACTACATTGGCTATCTATTTTCCAAAACCATCACAACCTGGGGTGGAGTAAACCTATAGCATCAACTTTATAGTCTATCTAAGCAAAGAGGGCACTATAACTATGCAAGTATTTAAGTCATGCCCACCAGCAGCAGTATGTTAAGCAGCACTAGTCTCAAAAGATAGATCAGATACTGTTCACATGTCTCAAAGGGCAGATACTAGTGCTGACCTCTTGCAACCACGATAAACAACAGGGATGGCTGACCATCCATAGACAAAGCAAATTGGAGTATACAAGAAAGAATGAAATAAGGATTGTGTATGTATATATATAGCTTTGTAAATCATGGTGAAGGAATGTGATTTGCTCTTATGAATCACCGACTCAATAAAGTTGAGCTGGTCTGACTTTACTCATGGGAATAAATTATTAATGATGGTTATCAGTTTGAGTTATGAAATGGTAATTGTTGTCCCTTATTGAAAAAACTAAAAAAATCACGACAAGTACAGTCCTTGATTATCAGTAAGAGATCGTAGCGTCATTATATTTAATGGTTGACATGAAATAGGTGTTCAGATCTAGTGACCACCATAATGTTGTTTTGTACTAGAGAGTGGTTTTATTTGTTGTCCTTGGCACTGAGCAATTGAGCAACCAGGTATTCTCAAATGTGCTGAACCCAACTGTTTCATTCCTATGAGGCAAGGCCACCTCTTACAACCAGGATAGTTGATAAACAACAGGGATGGCTGACCTTCTATAGACAAAAAAAAAATTGAAATATACAAACAAAAATGAAATAAGGATTAAGTATATGGCATTGAGGCAAATGTAAAACACTAGATACTTGTCTGGTATTTAGAAGATGCCCTTGCTGTTTACAAAGACACTGATCACTAAGAAAGAGAATGATCTGTGCCAATGGCCTATGGCTATTCAAGAAGATGCTTTTGCCATTTAGGGCAAACACAATGCAAACTGCAAAGGCTTTTATGGGGGCGCTGAATGAAAGAGAATAAATGATATGTGATAAAGAGTAGAGTTGTGTAAGAGTCTCAATATCCAATGGAAACATCATTTTTTAGACACATAAATAGTTCCATAAAGTTAAGAGTCCACTTAAGCTTGTCCAAAACTAAATGCCTAGTGTCTATTTACTTACTTTCTCTTGTCTCTTGCACATATACACCATCTAATCTAGTTGTATACTCAGCTCTCCCACATTTGTCCACCGTGGCAGGATTAGGATTATGCAGTAACCACCAGTTCTACAATTGGAGTTTACCAAGTGAATTGCCCTTGGGATAGAATGTGTGTGTGTGAACAAACCAGACAGTATCCTGGAGTATATGCCTCAGAGGCATGAACTTTGGCACTGATCATTTGCGAAATCTACCATCTTGGTGATAAAATCCCAAAATGTCCCATTAGTGCCTTTGCTGTGTGCAAAGATAACGATTAAGAAAGTGTGATTTGTGCCAATGACTTACTCTACACCGGCAACCAGAGTTTTCCAACCAAATTGTCACTGAGACAGAATGTGCGCTTGTGGGAAAACAAGACACTACTCCAGACTATGCCTCCAACACAAGCATACTATGAATCTGTGATGAGCTCGAAATTAGCTAAACATGTATGGAACATGTACTGGTCATGTGTTTAATCTATAATCTTATATTAGTGAGAAACTCCAAAAATGTCGTAGGATTCGGAAGGCAGACAAACAAATTGTTGAACCAACGGGTCAGATTCCAATATCATGGGATCCTGAGCTCAGCAAAAAAACGAATAGAATTTCAGGATCCAGCAACTCTGAATGAAGCCAGAAAATATATAGGAGTATACCAATGGTGATGTCCCATCCGCCGAAGAACTCGCCATCGATGTAGATCTGCGGGAAGGTGGGCTAGCTGGAGTACTCCTGCAGCCCCTGCCGGAGCGCCTCGTTAGCAAGCACGTCCAGAGAGCGCAGGATCTGCACGACGATGTGGGTGAAGCCGCATCTCCTTACTGGACCCCACGACCTTGCCCAACGTCGCCCGCATCTCCAGGCTCAGACCGCACCAACCGTCCGCGCGCCGGGAGTGGGAGCTGCGCGGCCCGCCCGAGAGCGAGGCGCTGGGACCGACCAGGAGCCAGAGGGAGCAAGGCGGACCACGGCAGCGCTCGGAGAGAGAACGGGATGGTGGCGGCGCTGAGAGCGAGAGCCGGATGGCGGCGCCGGCGAGAGGCCTCGCGGCCATGGCGGCGACGGAGCAAACCGAGCTGGGATCGGACCAAATAATTATTAATTATTTTTATTGGGCCGGGCAGTGGAAAAGAAGCAGAGCCCATACCCGAATGGACCATGGGCCATGGATGGCCGTTGTCTTGGGCCGCATTGTTCCGCTCTTTACTTGAAGCCCTAAACCCATCTCCTCCTTTCTCTCCGCTCCTCTGCTCCCTCGCGCCGCCGCCGCAGTGGAGCGACGCGACGACAGGTAATGGCTTCCGCCGCGGTTCTCCGGAGCGCCGGCTCCCGCCGCCTCTTCTCCTACCGCACCCTCCGTGCCGCCGCGGTCTCGGGACCCGCCGCGCTACCCGATGCCCCCGTGGCTGCGGCTTCGGCGGCGGCGGTGGCGCCTGCCCAGCCGCCACCGCTGGCCGGTATCCTCTGGGCGAGGTCCCTGGCCACCTTCACGCGCCCGTGAGTACTCCTTGTCCCAGATCTGTTCCACGCGCGCGCACACACACCACTCTGTCGGTTCAGTTCAAACTTGTATGATTCGTGATTATCCATTTCCATGGATTCGTTTGCTTGGCGTGATTCGCTGTCCAATCCGGATCAATCTGCGCAGGAATCCCCATGTGAACGTCTTCGGCACCATTGGTCACGTCGATCACGGCAAATCCACTCTGACTGCTGCTATTACCAAGGTTGGATGCGTTAGTTAGAAATGCTCATCTTTCAGTTTTGATGTCACTTCCAGTTCGATTAGGGATACTAATTTTGTTTTTCCTTGACTACTTACTGTGTCGTTCAAAGCCTAGCACTCTGAATTTGCATGTAATATTATGTTTCTAGGGTAACTAATTACATAGATCTCGGCACTTTGTCGCAGGGGATATCAACTACAAGGAATTTGCTTGCAGATGATGCTATGGTGCCTATGTCTTCTCCTTTGACTCCTCCACTGGGTGACGGTGAAGAAACTGACAAAACGGGGGCTGTGGTAAAACGCCTAAAGGTTCAAGCCATCAAAAAGGATATCAAACAGGTAACAAATGCAGAACTATTTTTTTGCTACTATGAAACAGCTATTACTTTTCTATTTCAGTGACAGCATATCTATGAAACAGTGTTTGTTTCTAGAAGCTGCACCTAACACTTAGCTTAAGCTCAGTTTGAATTACTAAACAGTTGATAATAATACTGAGGATATTTGTTATGGCTTCGTGAGATTTCAATGCCTTCAAGTACAAATTCCTAAATTTCTGTTACTCAGTGTTTGTTTTTAGAAGGTGCAACTGGCCTTTAATTTCAGTTCAGTTTGAATGGCTAAACACTTGATAATAATACTAAGCATATATGGTGACAGAGGAATGTTGTACAGATTTCAGTAACACATATATTGGGCGTTGCTTTTTCTGTAATCTGTTATCATCAATCATCAAGAGAAGTATGTATCTCATTTTTCTGAAGCCTTCTGGCTACTTCAGAGTCCCAAGAAGGTGAATCTGGTAGCAAAGCTGGTTCGAGGAATGCGTGTGGAAGATGCCTTATTGCAGCTGCAAGTGACTGTTAAAAGGGCTGCCAAAACCGTTTACCAGGTCCTTGCTTGTCGAGCTTTTGACCACTCAACTGTTTCCTATGATAGTGAAAAAATGACCAAAGACATCACCATTTCATCTTACAAATTACTGCAGGTGATCCATTCTGCTCGTGCCAATGCAGCTCATAACCATGGATTGGATCCTGATAAGCTCATTGTTGGTAAGAATTTTGATAAAGCAATCTGCATCCCTACATTTGTTATAATCTAACCACATTCGTGTTATCTATGAAAACCGCAGAGGAGGCCTTTGTGGGAAAGGGACTTTATCTGAAGAGACTGTCTTACCATGCCAAAGGGAGGTGCGGTATCATGGTGCGACCAAGGTGCAGACTGACAGTGGTGGTTAGAGAAGCTACAGCTGAGGAAGAGGCAAAGATTGCCAGACTCAGGGTGAGCAACTACAAGAAGCTGACCAGAAAGGAGCGGCAGCTTATGCCGCACAAGCTCATCGAGGTTAGCCCGAGGTGGGCTCGCAAGAGGAAAGCAGAGGATGCTGCTATGGCCTAGTACTAGTCTATCTATGCAGAACCTGCATTCACTGTTTTGCAATCGATGAGCAAACATGCCGTCTGTAGCACCTTGCGCCCTTGCGCCTTTTGGTGTTGATTTACACAAACAGGTCCCAAACCCACCTGATCTGATAGCTTGGTAATCTTGGTCATTTGGAGTCTCTAGAAACAGAGGAAATGCTTTGTATTTTAGCGATGTGTTGTAGCCACTAGCACTAGAAATAAACCTCGGAAAAGTAAATTTTGCCTCCAAGGTTGGATGTGCAGGTGGCACATGCCCTTAAGGCGAAGAAAACTGCTTCCACAATTCCATTCAATTATTGATTTTGGCTGGTTTCAAGGGCCACTCGTTGATTTTTGGCCTTGTCTAGCTTCTTTCCATTTTCTGTCCTTGTCTAGCTTTTTTCTGTTTTCTTTTACTTCTCTGTATTTGTGTGTGCATTCTACTCTTGCTCATCTTTGATATGAAAACCGTACTCAACACACTCGATAAACCATTCTTGGGAAGACTAGCAGAAGGCGCATAGCACCAGCCCTGGCAGTTTCAGCATATGCCTCTTTCATGATGTCTCGCATTCCCACAACTCTCAGAATTTTACAAATTTTCTGCATAGATTATTGTGGATGCAGGTCGGTTGGCGTCATATTTATATGAGTGCTTAGTTACGGATGTTAATTAGGCATTTAAGTTACTTGTGTGCCACAGTTTCATGATATATAACTCCTGAACACATATGTTCCCTTGAAGATAATATAGTACTAGCTAGTCTCATGTTGGGGCAACAATAAGTTTCCAAATTTGCTTACCAAGGGTAGGTGATCAGTTTTGTCCATTCATGAACCAAGTGTTGTAGAATTTGTATTTGCCTTAACAGCTCGACACCTTCGGGTGCCTTTCAGTCCAATATATATACAAAGTGCAAGGAGTTTGCATTACAGAAGAAAGAACTTTTGGTCTAAACCTTACTCTAGAACCTACGTGAGTATTCCAGAATCGGAACTTAACAAGTGTCACTTTACCATGCACACGTACAGGTCACAGTGCTTTCTTAATGCAAGCATAAGTATACACATGAGCATGAACTTAATTAAGCAAGAGAAGTTGCATGGGAATTAAAACTCTGCTTAGTAATTCTAGAATATCAGTATATTTAATTTATAAGAAAAACCATCATATTAAATCAAATTATTTTTCATCTAAAGATTAAAATAATCGTACAACCATATCGTATACCTCTCCAGGAAATCAAAGCGGCCCCCAATGGAGGATTAGTACAACATGACAAGTTTTAATTTATACTCCTTTGTATCACACCATTACCACATACAACCACATCTAAACTCACTAGGCCTTCATGCACTCGACGCCGCTCGACCCTTAGCTTGGGCCGTGTCAACCCAACTCTTGGTAGTTTCATTTGCCTTGGTAGAAACTAAAACAGTTTCAGTAATAGTTTGAATAGCAAGCCTAACGTCTGCTTTCACTGCAACTGACCATGGTGGTCTATAGCTGGATTCTGAGAGAAGAGCCAATCTTGATCAACATGGACCTTGCATTAGGGCCGCCAGACATATGGGTCTACTACTTCGTGTAGGGGCATATGACTCCTCCATGATGTCTCCAATTCCTACATATCTTCCTATTTTTCTTTTCATGTTCCCTCTTTCATCGTCTTATCTGTTTATGCTAACACTAATATATAAATACTAAATAAAAGGCATGGTGCTATATATGAAGCTAAGGAATTGAACAAGGTTGTGTGTTGCTTGTTCAGAGATGAAGTGGCAATATATTTATACCCGTATAGGTTTATATATTGTTTGGTAGGTAGGTAATAATTAATTCATCTCTATGTGACATAACTTTTATGTGCCTTTTTTGATTAATTCATCTCTATTTTTCATGACATAACTTTTGAATACATGTGCTTTTTTTGATAAACCAATGACTTTATTAATTAATAATCATTACATCGAATTGATACAATAATTGTGAACCCACTTTAGATAAAAGTACAAGGCCTAAAAAGCCAAGAGCCCCATCACAGGATGCTAATAACTTTTTGTGCACTCTGCCATCACAGTGGTGGTTAGAGAAGCTACAGCTGAGCAAGATGCAAAGATTGCCAGACTTAGGGTGAGCAACTATAAGAAGTTGACAAGAAAGGAGCGGCAGCTTATGCCGCACAGGCTCATCGAGGTTAGCCCGAGGTGGGCTCGCAAGAGGAAAGCAGAGGATGTTGCTACGGCCTAGTACTAGTTTATGTATGCAGAACCTGCATTCATTGTCTTGCACTCAAAGAGCAAACATGCCATCTCTAGCACAAATATTTGTACCTCTTGGTGTTGATTCAGGCAAACAGGTTCTAAATCCAGCTGATTTGACTCCTTGGAAATCTTGGACGCTTGGAGTCTCTAGAAAGAGAGGAAATGTCGTGTATTTTAGCGATGTGTTGTAGCCACTAGCACCAGAAATATACCTCGGAAAAGTAAATTTTACCTCCAAGGTTGGATGTACATGGGGTACATGCCTTAAGGGCACAAAAACTGCTTTCACAATTCCATTGAACTATTAATCTCGGCTGGTATCATGGACCAGACCATGATTTTAGGCCTAATCTAGTTTCTTTCTGTTTCTCTTTCTTCCATGTATTTGTGCGTGCACTGTACTCTAAGTCATCTTGTTAATGAAAATCGTAATTGTTACTAAAAAGGCAATGTAAACCAATCTTGCATTGTTACATTGCAGTAATACTAGCAGAAGGCGTATAGCACCGTGCAGCAATAGGTTTGATGCAACCGGTTGCTGTCATATTTATTTAAGTTACTTGTACCTTGCATGATATATAACTCGTGAACACATATTTTGCTTTGAAGATAATAGTACTACTAGTCTCATCTTGCAGCAACAATAATTTCTCAAATTTTCCTACCAAGGTTAGGTGATCAGTTTTGTCCAGTCATTAACCAAGTGTCGTAGAATTTGTACTTGCCATAACTGCTTGACACCTTCAGGTGCCTTTCCTTCCAATATATACACAAAAGTGCAAAGAGTTTGTATCACAGAAAAAAGAACTTTTAGTCTAAACTTACTCTATAACCTACGTGACTATTCCAGTATCCGATACTTAACAAGTGTCACTTTATCTTGCACACGTACAGATCACAGGGCTTTCTTTTTATCTCGAACACGACTTCATGTGTCTTTTATTAAGAAGGAGCCGAAGAATGGCTAACACAAAGTACATAGGAGTTACTAGTAATCCACGGATTACCGGCGGAATCCCGACAACACAAACACAAAACAAGAAAAGAGGGGACCTCCACCAAACAACCCGAGGGAGCAATCAGGAACGGGCAGCAAGCATTCCGACGAGGCTGAAGATGGGTTGTAATGGTGCTCCAACAAAGCCTTCAAGAAGGAGCTTGACATCCGCAGACGCCAACAACGTTGGAGAAGCACCGGAGTAGGTCTCTCGACCTAAGTCTGCATCGACACACAGGAGCTTCGACCACGCCTTCAAGAAGGAACATGGCGCACAGGTGCCACCACCGTCGGCCCGGACGAGCCGGAAAAGGTTTTCACCCAACTCTAGTGTCCCTCGGAGCTAGCCACCCATAGTACCACAACGATGTCGTCCGCCAGGCCGCCATGGGCGCGCTCTGCAGACGAAGCTGCCGCCTGGGCGCCACCGTGGATGTGCGGCGGGCGCGGCCGCCGCCTGGGCGCTACTGGGGGCGGGGGGGGGGGGGGCATGCCGGATCTCCAGACCCAAAGGACCCGAATCTGAAGCCCCGCCCCACCGCCGGTCGTCGTTGCCCAATGGCCGTTGCCGGAGTCGGAGGTGGAGTAGAGAGGGGTTGGAAGAAGGGGATGCGGTGGGGGTGGAGGGAGAGCCGCAGGGGGGCGCCGCCGCCTGCGAGGAGGAAGTGGAGGAGGGCGTAGCCCAGCGGCGACGGCGCCTCTCGAGAGGAGATGACTAGAGGGGCATAAATTTTGTCATAGGGCTTTCTTAATGCAAGCACACATATACATGAGCATGAACTCAATTAAGTAAGAGATGTTGCCTAGGAATTAAAACCCTGGTTTGTAATTCAATATTATCAGTATATTTAATTTATAAGAAACCGTCATACTAAATCACATTATTTTCCTTCTAAAGATTAAAGTAATCGTACAACCATATCTTATGGAGTATTAAAGAGGCCCTCAATGGAGTATTAGTACAACATGAGAAGTTTTAATTTACTCCTTTATATCACGGGCATATATCAAAGTGCGAACCGGACAACCTGTGCGAACTTGGCTTTAAATCTGGTACAACATACACATAATCTAACCTCACAAGGCCTTCCTGCACTACGTGCCGCTCTACCCTTACCCTTGGCCCGTGGCAACACAACTCTTGGTAGTTTCATTTGCCTTCGTAGAAACTAAAACAGTTTCAGTAATAGTTTGAATAGCAAGCCTAACGTGTGCTCTCACTGCAACTGGCCATGGTGGTCAATTGCTGGATTCTGAGAGAAGAGCCAAGCTTGATCTACCTAGACCTCCAGTTAGGGCCGCCAACCATATGGGTCTACTACTTGGTTTAGGGGCATATGTCGCTTTCGTGATGTCTCCAATTCCCACATATCTTCCTCTTTTTTTCTTTTCATGTTCCTATTTCATCATCTTATCTGTTTATGCTAACAATAATATATATTGACTGAATAAAAGGTGTGGTGCAATATAATATGAAGCTAGGATTAAAAGAGGTTGTGTTGCTTCTTGGGAGATGAAGTGGCAATATATTTATACACATATAGGTTTATATATTTTTGATAGGTACGTAATAATTAATCCATCTCTGTTTCATGACATAACTTTTAAATAAATCTGCTTTTTTATAATAAATGACTTTATTAATTCACAATCATTATATCGAGTTGATATAATAATCATGAAGCCACTTCATATAAAAAGTACACAGCCTGAAATACGAAGAGCCTAATCAATCACAAGATTGTAATATATAATTTTTTGTGCACTTTGCCTGAGCATGTTTTTCATTTAGATGACAAAAGTTCTAACGCAAAAACCTAGAGAGTTGAGATTTGCAAAGACCAACATGACCCGGTGAAGTTCTAGTTTAGACAATTATGTCATAATAATCGTGACCTGACATATAGCTGAGAAACAATCAAAGCAACATAAATATCGATTCTAAATGATATTCAAAGACCTTTGTGCAGTCTACCCGTTCAAAGTTAGCATGCAAGGAGCAGAATAACAACCTAATTTCCCAAGACATGTGCTTAACCTCATCTCTGTCAATATCAACGAGCGTGGTGGTCGGTCATAGCTTGATGTCCTTATTCACTAGATAAATAACGTTAAGTTCGGTTGTCATTTCCACTGTCTCATCCCATATAGTCATGTACCAACCCTCGCCAACTTAGACAAACTGTTGACACTCAAAATTATCCAAGAGAGCAAAATAGGCTTTGTCATCATGTTTCTAACATCAAGAGGGCCAAAGAGCATACTCGAATCATCGCATTTGATGTTTGGATGAAGAAAAGGGTATTTTGGCCGCTGAACCAGCCGGAATCGGCTAGGCCGGCCTCCAAAGTCGGCTAAGCCGACTTGACCAAAGCGCTCAAATGCAAGAAAGGACTTCACCATTGCGTTCCTCTCGTTGAGCTGATGAAAAAACATATATGGTTTGCCCCGTTTGGAGTCCGGATGAATTAATTGTGAATTTTGTAAGATTTCATCCGGAATTTTGGCAGCCAGTCAGTTTAGCCGGGTCAGCCACTCGACCTAGCCGACTTGGGCTGTTTTCAGCCTAGAAACAGTGCCTCCGGCCCGATAAAACCGGCTAAGCCGACTGAGGAGTCGGCTAAACCGATTCGGGGCTGTTTCCAGAGCCGATTTGGCATCTTAAATCGGTTTTGGACATATTTTGGACGTGGGAAACTTGAACATGTTTAGGAGTTGTTTCCTACCCGCTTCACCGACCATGCTCCTTCAGCGGCGGTGCACTATCCTCCCCCATCTCCTCCAGATCCACCACCGATGGCTAGATCCATGATAGTGGTGGCCAGATCCGCCACTGGTCGCTAGATCCTCGGTCGTGGACTCTGGTGGTCGGATCCACCACCGGCACCATCGCCTGCTGCAGTGCGCGTGGCAAGGCATGCTTCCCCAGTGGCAGCGGCCTAGGTCCATTGGGTTGCGGGTTTTTGTTTCTTTACTTGATTAACCATGGCGGGCAGCACACCGCCTTAGAAATTAGGTCATTAACCATGCGCTTGGGTCAGAGGCAGTTGGAAAAACAGACACGATTAATTGAAAACTCTCACCGCGGTTAAGTTTTCTATAGTAGTGACTTCTAATCTCCGCCAGTCTTTTTGTGTGCATCACGCTTCAGATGCCTAGACAGCAGTGCCAGTGTTTACACTGACGGTTTTGGCGGACGACCCAGAGGTGAAGACACCGGTGGTGGAAACGGTTATCACCACCAGTATTGGGTCGTCCAGAAGGGACTGCGATGATAAGTATCAATCCCGATTGTCTCATAACCAACAGTGAAAGTCCCGATGGTGATTAAACTTTCAGTTAGTAGTGTATATGAACACTCATGTCTCATCTTTAATCTCAACACGCTTGCTTGCCAATTCATAAATTATAGGATTTCAAATCCATATTCATCAAGTCATGTCTCTTTTGCAATTCTCAACACATGCTTGTCAATTATGTAAGTCATCAACGTACGTACAAACCTAGACTCAATTTTTATTTATTCATTCACTTCATGCATGCTTGTCACTTTATTTTGATTTTTTATGGAGAAATAGTACACTCATGCATGTGGCCCGTTGCCATCTTTTATTCGTTCATTTATTCATTGAATGAATGCTTATTCATCAATCATCATGCATCCATCCATATCCGTAGTCGATCAGGCTGCTCAAGTTGAAACACCAAACACGCAGATAAAAATTAAGGCCCCTAATCACTCGGCGGTGGTGCACTACCGTCGTCCTCACTCGGTGGGTCGTCACAGCAACCGTTTGTGCAGCAATCTCCGTTCTGCAGTGTACACCTGAATTTCAAAGGGCAGCAACCGCAGATGTTGATGGTAAATCCATGTGTCGCCGGAACTGCAAATTAATTAAAGCCAGTGTGAGAAAAAAGGAAAACAACAATTGATTAATTATAAATTATTTCCGGCGAAAGGTTGAAACCATACGTACCAATCTATCTATAGTATTATCTATCATAAGTATTATATTAATTATTAATTATATAATAAAGAGAACAAAAGAGACATATATGCATCGGCTATTTATCAAATTGTTTTGCCAACAACAATTCTCGGTTGAACGTAGATCAGATTCTCCTAATACATACACTTTATTTTTTGTATTTTTTATATACATTTGTCGAGGCCTTATTTGTAAAGTAAGTAGAATTGTGATATAATCTTTCTACACGAATCGATCGTTTCTTCTGAATTTTCGATATCATCACATACACACTTCCTTTTAATCTATCCATAAAACTTAGTGGTCTTAGTTAAGTACCATCGGAGTCTGCACTTGCCACTTCAAGCGGGAGTGTGCACTTGTCGTCCCGTGCACACTCCGACCTGAGGTAGCAAGTGCGGACTCTGATGGTAATTTCCCCTTGCGCTGTCACGACTGCAATTTAAAGCCAGCGTGAAAAGAAAACAAAAACAAAAAATTGTGATTAATTAATTATAAATTCTTTTCAAGGAAAGGTTGACACCGTGCATAACTATATCTATCTAGAGTATTATATATCATCATAAGTATTATATGAATTATCAAAAGAGACATATATATACATGGTCTATTGTCACACCCGGTTCTAAGGACAAAACCAGATATACACTATATGTGAGTCTTAAAGGACAAATCTCACATATAGCTACAAATAGTATCAATTATAATACTTTAAATATAACATACACAATATATAAAAGATCACCTAATGAACAATCAGCGAAAAAACGACTTCAAACTCCGGGTGTAGACTTCACTCCACTGGATCCAACTGACTGGTTGATCACAAGCCTAAAACTTCTCCTGAGGTGTGAGGAATAGCAAGAGTGAGTCCATGTCGAACTCCGCAAGTATAGCAACAAGGTAGTATAGCCCACAAACTTATGATCAATTTAACATAAATAATATAAAGCATAAAACGGTAAACCATGAACATGTTAGCAAACAAAAGTTATCATCTTAATGTAAAGATTCCAAGGTCGCTCGTGTCTTTGAGCAAGGCTAGTATACCAGTTTATTAAACTCTGCGTAGAGGTGTACACTTTTACTGTGAGCCGTGATTTACCCTTTCGCCCGAGGTCCGTCAACCTCTTAGGTTACTACGAAGGAAAGCCGACAGGGTTCACTATGAAGCCGTTCAAAGGTTTGTCTAACTAATTAGGGCCACCAGAACATCAGATGTAGGAACCCCTTTCTAATATGGCACAATCCTTCCCGGCTATACTCATAAGGACAGAGGTTGTCCTATACCCAACTTGGCACCCCTAACTAACTAGAAAAGGTCCTCATACTGAGCTAAAACCAGAGCCATATAGTCCTCACAGCTGTACTGTAAATCCCGAAGGTTCTGTTACGGATAAATCATCAAGTTGCTAAATTATCATTTTTATCGTTTATTGCTTAAACATTAATTAAGTCACAAAATCATAGCCACATAAATAAAACCCAAGCTATACTTGCCTTAAGACTTGCTTTACACCCAAAGCAATGTGCTTGAGAAACATCATCTTTATCTTCCATTCTGGAGCTTCTGCTCTTCAATGCTCACAACGGTTATTCTTCTACTCGTAACAAGCACCATACGCAGGGAAACATACGAGCAATAAGGAAAAGCATCTAAGAATAATACACCACCCAAAGTATAACAGAAGAGAGCTACAGCTATGATCGTAGAAACGACTACCGAAAGGCTTTATATTGTAAAAAGAAACAACTACAAGATTTATTTACTTTAGTTAAATAAAATCATGAACAAGTTATTAACTCAGATTACATAAAATCATAATTTATTTTAAAAACTAAATTAAACTAATTATATTTTATTTATAAACATATCTCACATTATTAAGACATTTAAACTTTGCTTTGCAAAAGACATAAACATCAAGTTGCAACTAATCATATTTTAGTTTATAAATATCATCACCTTATTTATTAAGCAAGTTAACATTATCTTCTAAAAGAAAACACATATATGAAAGCATCTAATGATGTGCAACATGCATCTATACTAAGCATAAATAAAAGCATATTTAAGTTAGCAATTATATTATCCAAACTACTTAAACATTCATAAATTATAAAGCTTAGAACATATGAGAACAACTAAAGAAATATGATACATTCTTAAAGTAGACCTAAACAAGTCAAATTTTAAAGGTAAAATGATATTAAGCATATTAGCATTTATTTATATACATCAAAGTTGCTTTTATTTAATAAAGTATTATTAAAGTATTAATAAACCTAATTAAATTAACAAGATTAAATGCATAAATATGTGACATGGTGAAGATCATATTTCATAAAAAGCTTAAGGTTGACATGTTCGTAGCACAATGAGATCGGAAATAGAAACCCTAGTTTACTTTTATTTTTAAAACTATTAAATAATTATTAATCTAATTAACATTTAAATTAATAAATAAATTCACAACTAAATGACATAAAAACCACTAGCACTACTACATAGATCGTGATAATATGAAATCAACGCAACTTGAACGACTCGATTCGGAGTTAAAACGAATAAAATACGAAGGATTAAAGATCAGTGGCAGTTTTGTAATTACGGCATCTTCTACCTTTGGTCATCTTCTCCATCACGAAGAGGACATGGCCGACAGCCATGGCTGCCGCTGCACGCGCAGGGGGAAGAGGGGGGCTCGGCTGAGATGTGTCCGGCCGTCGGCGGCTGGTCAGACCGGCACCGAGCAGCCTGCCTGCACGCGCATGCACAGCACGGCGATGCTAGTAAGAGGTTGGAGACCATAACGCAGAGAAAGGAGAAAAAATAGAATTTGCTACCATAGGGATTTTGAACTAGGGACTCCCCTCATGGTAATTATGATGTGCTTTGGCCAAGGGGTTGGTACAAATATATAGGGCGGAAAACTTCCCACGTCAACGTCAACTAGCAATATGGTACTAATTGATATTGCACCCTCCACCTTTACTAATAGGCCTAATTAATTATTAAAGTCCATTAGTAAATAAAGATATGGGCCTTTAGGTGTCGAAAAAATTGGGACACTTTATTTTTCAGAATTGATTAATTTCATGGATAAAATAATTCTATAAAAGTTTAGAATTTACTTTTAAGCCACGAAAAATATTCCAAAGGCTTCAAAAATTTGAGGAAATTCTCAGAGACACTTTGGAACTTATAAACCCAAATAAAGTATTTAAGGCTCATAAAAAAGATATTTTAGAGCATCCAAAAATTGGACAAAGCTCTAGAATAAAGGAAAAAGATTTCAGAAAAATTCAGAAAATTTCCTAGAAGGATTGAAAGACGTCTAAACGTGTTTTGAAAACTTAGCAAACACAAAACCACAAACTTAAACAATAAACAGACATCACATCAAGTAATATCCCATCAAATTAATTTAAAAAAGTTTAAAACTTACATTTTTCCTATAACTAAATGTGCACGAGCTCAAACTAAATTTAGTAAATTTTATCCTAATATTAAAATATTTATTTTAATTAGAGTTTTCTAAGCACAACCCAAAATAGAAAATTTTAGGGTGTGACATCTATTTAAAAATTGCTTTGCCAACAGCAATTCTCAGTTTAACATAGGTTCTCCTAATACATACACTTAGTTTTTTATATACATATTTATTGAGGCCTTATTTGTAAAGTATGTATATTTGTGATATCATCTTTCTAGACCAAACAAATCGTTTCATCTGAATTTTTTATATCATTACATACATACTTACTTTTAATCTATCCATAAAATTTAGTGGTCTAAATTAAATATCATCAGAGTCTACACTTGCTGTTTCAAGTGGAAGTGTGCACTCATCATCCAGTGCACACTCCGACTTGAGGCAGCAAGTTCATACTCTAATGGTAGCTTCCCCTTGTACCACCAGAACTGCAAATTAAAGCCAGCGTGAAAAGAAAAAAACAAGAAGAAAAAACAGTGATTGACTAACTATAAATTCTTTCCAAGGAAAGGTTGAAACCCTGCGTACCTATATCTGTTAGAGTATTATATATTAGAAGTATTATATTAAATATTAACTATATAATAAAGAGGTCAAAAGAGACATATATATACATGGTCTATTTGTCAAATTGTTTTGCCAACAGCAATTCTCAGTTGAACATAGATCATGTTCTCCTAATACATACACTTAATTTTTTTATATACATATTTGTTGAGGCCTTGTTTGTAAAGTAACTATATTTGTGATATCATCTTTCTACACCAATCGATCTTTTCTTCTGAATTTTCTGTATCATCACATACATACTTCCTTTTATTCTATCCATACAACTTAATGGTCTTAATTAAGTACCATCAGAGCCTACAGTTGCTGCGTTAAGTGGGAGTGTGCACTTGTCGTCCAGTGCACACCCCACTTGAGGCAGCAAGTGTAGACTCTAATGGTAATTTTCCCTTGTGCCACGGGAACTGCAAATTAAAGCCAGCGTGGAAAGAATATAAGAAGAAAAAATATTTATTGATTCATTATAAATTCTTTCCAAGAAAAGATTGAAACCTTTGCGTACCTGTATCTAGAGTATTATCTATCAGACATATTATATTTATTATTAGTTATATAATAAAGAGAATGAAAGAGACATATATGCATCGTATATTTACCAATTGTTTTGTCAACAGTAATTCTCAGTTGAACAAGCATAGATCAGGTTCTCCTAATACATTCACTTAATTTTTGATATATGTATTTATTGAGGACCTATTTGTAAAGTAAGTTTATTTGTGATATCATCTTTCTACACCAACCGATCGTTTCATCTGAAATTTCAAAATCATAGCATACACACTTCTTCCTTTTAACCTATCCATGTAACTTAATTGTCTTAATTAAGTAACATCAGAGTCTGCAGTTGCTGCCTCAAGTGGGAAGTATGCACTTTCATTCTATTTATTATGTAATTAATAATTAATATAATACTTCTCATAGATAATAATGCTCTAAATAGATACAGGTATGCACGGATTCAACCTTCCCTTGGAAAGAGATTATAATTAATCAATCGCTGTTTTTTTTCTTCTTGATTTCTTTTCACACTAGCTTTAACTTGCAGTTCCGGCGACACAAGGGGAAATTACCATCACACTCCCACTTAAGGCAGCAGTGCAGACTGATGGTAATTTCCCCTTGTGCCACCAAAACTGTAATTAAATTAAAGCCAGCGTGAAAAAAAAACAAGAAGAAAAAATAGTGATTGATTAATTATAAATTCTTTCAAGCGAAAGGTTCAAACCGTGCGTCTACCAGCATCTATCTAGAGTGTTATCTATCACAAGTATTATATTAAGTATTAATATATATATATATATGTATGTATGTCAGTGTGTGCCTTAATTGTGATGTCTTTCTACACCGCTCGGTCGTTTCTTCTAAATTTCAATATCATCACATATATACTTCCTTTAATCTATCCATAAAACTTAAGGGTCTTAATAATTATATGTCTATATATATAGATAGCGTAGCGTATGCAGACTGGGTTCTCAGGTACGTACCGTCGGCAACCATGAAAAGCCCAAGGATGAAGAGCGCAAGAATCGCCCTCTTGCCGGCCATGTCTTACGTGTACGTGATCTCGATCGATATGGCTCAGATGAAGAGCTAGCGTGCGCATGAACGAGGTATATATCGATCTGATATGATCTACGGCTGCCTCTAGCGTGTGCACACACTCAGACATATATAAAGGCAGTCAATACAATGCCATCTATACGTTTGCTTGATAGAACCCAATGCGAGCCAGGGCTTGATTATTGATAGCTCCAATCCAATGCCAGCAGCCAGGCAGAGCTGCTTTGAAATCCACAAACGCATGCTGGCCTCAGCCAGCCGTGGTTATCGATCGTCCTTGCATTGGTTTACATGCATGCTGAGATCAATGCACGGCTCTTTTGTCCATGACGACGCATACTATACGGCAACCTAGACGCAAGGCCAGGATAGAAAATTAAAACCAATGAAATAATGCGACAGAGGAGCTGGGATTTTATACTTTTTCTTTTTCTCAAATACGCAGGAGCTCTGCGTTATCATTTCGCTTAATTAAGAAGAGAGAGTTTATGTTACAAAGGACGCCACCCGTGCCGCCGGTATTACATAGGGCTACATTTTGATCCGAACAAGTGAACAACCAACAAACTACTGGAACAACAGAGCCTGCAGGAGATATCCCTGCGCAAGCACTCCCGGTCCCCTTGCTCCAACATCAATATATCCAGCTTTCTGCTTCAGCCATGATGATCTGCAGGGAGCTCGCTGACTGTAGTTGCAGCGCCTCTGAAACCGATGACATCAGATGATTGGGTGATTGTCAATGACACGTTCCCTTCGGACAGCTGTTTGTAGCGCTTGCGATGAAGAACCAAAGTTCTCTAGTGAATGAGCACTTGGTAGTGATGTGATCAATTGTTTCTAGCTCCAATCGAAAACAGAGGTCCCTCGCCCCTCTAGGGTATGGTGCGCTCTCCTGTCCGCCGTCTAATGTCTCTGGCCACCCGGGCACTAGCCATAGAAAGATTTTTACCCTCAGGGGAGCCCAGTTCTTTCAGATTCGCTGTGGCCACGAAAGGGCGTAGAGCCGGCGCAAAGCATGTTGTAAGCCACTAAGCCGACTTGGCGGAGTAGTTTTCATCCTGAGTCCATCGCAAGACAGTCTTGTGTGGCTCATCAGTGGGCACGATGCGCCCCGGCCCATGGCATCCCAGCCTTTTTTATTTGTTGAATGAAACGCTCTTTGGGGTGAGGTCGTGGAGTTGATTGCAAAGCACTAATACAAAAAAGATTTTAGAAGACAACCTCTCTGATTAATATATGGAGAACACATCTAGAGACCGTCTCCATAAATGGTAAAACGGCCTCCACGAACATGTATGCCACTGCTAAAAATACTTAACTGTGGCTGATGGTTTGCATATTCTGTGGCAGGCAACGGCGTCCGCCACGGTTGAAAGGTCACGGTTAACGGTGAATTCATCATAGCGGACGCATGTGCCTGCCGCAGTTAATTGTTTTAAAAAGACAAAAAAAGCCCCAGCAAAGCCCATCATGCCCTCTATCGGGACCAATCGAGCCCATTGCCATCGCATTCATTTGGATCTGGGCGTTGCCAGATCTAGCCCAGCCATGGCCCAATCTAACCTCGCTGTTGCCCGATCTGGACCCATTGGTTGTAGATCTACAAAGAGGAGAGTGGGATGAGTGAGGGAGATATAAAGAGAGAAAGAGAGAGGGAGATGGGGGAGAGGACCTACCTCCGTGTCATCATGCGCTACCCGGTCAGAGAGGGGACGGGGATCTGCACCACTGTGTGAAGACTAGCCGTGTGGACCCCGTGCCACAGCGTGAATGAAGATCAGCCACGCGGACCACGTGCCACCACGCGTCGCACACCACGTGCTACCTTTCTCGGTGACTCCACGCTACTCGGTAGAGCCCGCCGCAGGTAGAGGTCGCACCTCCATAGTAGGGAGGGGATTGGAGGGCCGTCGGGATGGGAGCGGAGGGCCTCTAGGATGGGAGAGGATCGGAGCGCTGAGACGGGAGAGGGGGCGCACCTATGGGAGGAAGGGAGAGGGAGCGCTGGCGCGCTTCGGGGAGAAGAGAGTTGGGGCGGGGAAGAGTGATTGGAGCGGGGAAGGAGCGTCGCTCCGTGGGTGAGGGTGGGTGATGCTATCGGGGAGATAGAGTAGGAGGAAGTGAAGAGAGAGTGGAGATAGAGTAGGAGGAAGTGAAGGGAGAGTGAATATGAACCTTAAGGGGGTGAATGGTTGCTCAAGGGTCAGCCAGGTGGGGTGAAGTGATTATTCATGATCTTCCCAGCCATGATGATACTACGCACTTTAGTTTGTTTGGTTCTCTTTGTTGTTGGTTCGGTACGAGACGAGATCGTGTTTGGTTGCATGATGCACCAGAGTTTTGAGTGGATGACATATTGGCCCATGCACCATGCGTATATGAAGTCATCCCGGCTCGCGAGGGAAGGTGAAATTGAGAAGAGGGTCAGCCGGAATGGAGGCGGGAAAATAAATGAAACGAAGTAGGCGAAACATGCGAGCAGGCAACCAAACATAGTTAAAGTGCACCACTCGATACTGGATGACGCTCCGGATGGCACGAGCAGGGCAACCAATCACCCCCTAAATGCTTGTTATTTATACGGAGATGGCTTTTCGGAGGTGGGCCTTATATGATGCCCGCCTCGATAAATAAAAAATATACGGGTTCATTAATCGCAGGCATTAACCATGGCGGGCAAAAGGGACACCCGCCTCAATTAATTTTTTGGGGGTGTCTCAAAAATGAGTGTCCTATGACAGCCACCTCTACGAGTCATCAATCTTCAAATTAAGGTGGGCATCTTAATGTGGTCCATACTCCATGCCATACATAACGAGGCCCATGAGTTTGAGTATCTATAGATCCATTAAAATAAAATAATAAAGTGATAATAATTATAAGTTTATAGGATCTAAACCTGTCATGAACTAATTGTGTAGTGCAAGACATTAAGTAATATAAAACCAATATAAGTTTATTGCTTTTTCTCTGGCTCTAGTCGACAAATTATTACTAACAAACTAAAATCTTAGTTTGGCTCGGCTTGATATCCTAGCGAGACGAGCCGAGGGTAACGAGCTTCAAGATATTCATTCAGCAATTCATTATAGAATGAATTTGTTAGAAAGAACACTTGATATTATAGAATGAATTTAATTCCGTGATCCAAACAGCGTCTTGTAGGATTCAAATGTTATCTTAAAATACTTGACATTATAGCATCCCAATGCACCTTTTCTTTTCTCAATAATTTCTATACTTATCCTTATTTTTTGTGCACCATATTTTTGATCAGTCCTCAAAAATTTTGATGCCTAGATCTCTGAAGTCATCTGTTTTAAGTATACAGTTATAAAAAAATTGCTAATTTCCACTTTTAACAGCAGAAGCAGCTCTACTGTATCAAGTCAAACCTGGTTATAGCCATGTTACTCTCCGGCCGCCACCACTGCCACCACAAATTCACCCCTTCCTCACCGCCGGCCTCCTTCCGTTCCCCCCATCTCCGCCGTCTCCGGCCGCTTCGAACCCCAACCCTTGCATCCTCGAACCCTCCGCCGCCGCCATCTCCACTACCTTCCCCATTCCCGTCACCAAGGCGTCCATGGCGGTGGCGGCACAGCGCCAGCGGCAACGGCGCCAGCGCCGGCGACGTTGTCCAAGAACTTCCTCCTCCGGTGGAAGCCGATGGCAACGCCACCGTCGGGGAGAATAAGAGCTTCTGGGGAGCGGTGAGCCTCATCATCGGCACGGCGGTCGGGCCGGGCATGCTGGGCCTGCCGTCCGCCACCATCCGCTCCGGCCAGGCACCCTCCGCGGCTGCCATCCTGCTCTCCTGGGTCTACGTCGTGTCCTCCATCGTCCTCGTCGCCGAGATCAGCTTCGCCGCCATGGCGCGTGACAGCGTCGACGAGGTCAGCTTCACGGGACTTGCATCGAGCACCCTGGGGGCGAGCCTTGGCGCAGTCGTTGCTGTCGTGTACGCCGCGCTCAGCTTCTCCCTACTCGTCGCCTGCGTCGCTGGCATCGGCTCGCTCGTCGCCCAGCTGTTCCCCGCGGTGAACCCGGTCCTGGCCAACGCCCTGTTCCCCTGCTTCGCCGGCGTGCTGATCGCCTTCTTCCCGTTCAAGGCCGTTGACGGCGCCAACCGTGCCCTCTGTGGCCTGATGCTACTTTCGATTACTGCTCTCGTGGTGACTGGCGTGTCCGTCGGGCGCACCAGCTTGCTGAGATCTCTCGGCTACGCTAGCTGGAGTCCGGGCGCGATCCTGCCAGCCATACCGGTGACCGTGCTCACTCTCGGGTTTCATGTCATCACACCGTTCATCTGCAAGATTGTGGGGGACTCTGTGTATGATGCTCGGAAGGCGATACTGATTGGGGGCGCTGTGCCATTGGCCATGGTTCTGTCATGGAATGCCGTCATTCTTGGGCTGGCTAGTGCTGGTGGCAATGCTGGTTTTGATGACCCTATCAAGCTTCTTCTCTCAGTGAATCCAGCTGCACTGCCTGCTGTTCGGGGCTTCGCTTTTGCTGCACTGGCAACAAGCCTGATAGGGTATGCAGTGAGCTTTCCGAAGCAGTTGGCAGACACAGTGGAATTGATTATTCAGAGGTTTCCTCAGAAGCAAGGAAGTGTGCACAAATGTAATTCTAGCAGTGGCAGAAATGGGGCGATTCTAACATGGACCGTGCTGATCATTCCTATCTTTATTGCGTCGTTCTTCTCAGCAGCCTTCTCCAAGGCACTGGATTTTGCCGGGGTCTATGCAAACTGCTTCCTTTTTGGGATTCTGCCTCCTGTTATGGCCTGGATCCATCGGTCACAGATGAAAAGGAGGTAAGCTGTGACACGATTTATAGCTGTCAACATTAGTATAACTGTAAAAATTGAAACCAAATATTTGAATACATCAATATGGAGATTAGTTGTTACTTGTTAATATATTTGTGTGTCAGCAACAGTAAATTTTTGAAATGGTGACAAGTGGAGTAGTTGTTTTTGCATACATCAGTCTGTAGTCTATTAGAATTGGTGCTTCAGTAACCAAGTACTTAAGTGACCCTTTATTGCCAATGAGACACTAAATCAGAGGTCAGCATCAAGAAGGCACATTGTTCAATTCAGACCCTTATTCATACCTCTTTTCAGGCTTTCTAGTTGTGAACCTATCATTGTTTGGACCACTGCTATCGAAAGGTTTAGTTGTGCAACAAGTGATATAGCTTCAGCATCATCATCGATATTGTATCCCTGTAGGCATACAAAAGTTCCCTTTACTACTTGTTGACTTGCACTCAGATCAGATGATAGCCTCTTTTGTCTTTACTTATTTACTTGATCTATCTGATAATGCCTAAGCAGTCATTGTATTGAATGTGGCAAAATATCTTATTGTGACCTAATACTAATAGGTTGAGCTGATAGACTGTTAGTCTGTAGACTCTAGATGTTGTTCACTTATCATTGTCACGTAAGTGTTTATAAATATTGATCACTCTTTTGATTATCTGTTTCATCCTTCAGATCTCCTGATTCATGTGAAGATATTTTGCCGGGCGGAAATGCTGCACTGATAGTACTTTTTGTTATTGCTGTTATCCTAGCAATCTGGCACTAGTAGAAGGTAAGCACATCAGGGTTGTTTCTTTGTTAGACCATTCATCAGTGAACAGAAAGCACTAAGGCGGTTAGAACCTTCAGCTTTTCAGTATTCATGGCATCATGTTTAAAGTGCTCTCCCCATAACATGATTTTCTTCTTTATTTGTTCCTCAGTTGATTGCTAATTAGCTATTTACCCATTGCAATTTCTCAATTATAAGATTTTAGTGAAACCAATTGTCTTTTGTATCAAGGTTGTATCTTCACTTCTGAACTAAAGAAGTTAAGAAATGGATTTTGTGTGTTCTTTTATTTTTATTTTTTGGTGGGCTGGAAAATGTGCTAAATGGTACCTGCAAATGTTAAATCACGCAAATACTATGAGCTAGATGCTGGTGAAACTGTTTGTGTCGATTGTGGGATGAATCAGTGATTTCGAAGTTTTTTAAAGCGAGATAGTGAAAACAGTTTCGACCTATCCCCTGTGACTGAGGCTAAGGCTACTACATGATGTGGATGTTCGTTCAGAGCAAATGTTTCCTCGACCTCTGACTCATGCTGTGTTATTACTTCATACCTACTTTGTTGTTGTTTTATTTTACTTGGAGAAATATTTCGATGTCATTAGAAATTCAGAATGCTACTGTCTCATCATCACGTGAGATACGTGAGTTACCCTAATTTTTTTTTAGAGGAAAACTGGCTCAAACTGAGCCAGGATTGATTTCATATATTGATAATATCCATTCCCCTACAAAGGATTTCCCAAATAAAAGAAAAATTACAGTGAAGCTCCTTTGAGAAATCACTCACGATCTTCGTTGATGCCTTCTAGCTCCACCACTGCTCGTAAATCCACCATGGACCTCCAAGAAGGCAGGTCGAAGCCGATAACCGATAAATCAGACCGGACAACATATTTTTTGAAGGCCAGGAGTGGTATGGCTGGAAAACAGCCGTACACTTAGATCGTTGAACGCCTCGGCAAGAAGCCAGCGGCCAAGTCCTCGTCTGCAACTCGGAATCCGTCGCCTGTCGTCACCATAGCGGACCCGAAACGACGAACACCGAAGACCCCAAAAAGGCGAACTGGGCAGGTCAGTTACCCCAATTCATGAGGCGGCAAATCTGGATATCTAGTCCTCTTTTCAACACAGGCCTGATTGAGTCACCACCGGGTTTAACTCAATCAAGGCCAGGCCTACTCAGTTTCAAAAAAAAAAAGGGCAGGCCTGCTCTCAATTGCCTGGACTTGAGCCACTAGGCCGCCTCTGGAGAGTAGAAGGTCTGGAATGGCCCGTTTTCGTTCCTGACCGGGCCTAAACTAACGATCATCCCAAGTTGGACCTGATTTCTGACCAGGCCAAATTATTCCGGGTAAAACGGGCCGTGTTTGAGGCCATTTGGGGCCAAAACATACCACAGGCCAGCGAGCCGCCGGCCGTCACGACGAGCAGACGACCCACACCGGCCGGCCATCATGCTGCAGGTACTGGATCCATCTGTTTCTGCACACGCACAAAAAAAAAAAAGGTACTGGATCCATCTGCACGTCGTACTGCCCTCAAATATTTGGACTTGTGATGATGTCCTACAGTTACAAACAAATTGCATGAAAGAAGACAGCATGGTCAAGTGTAGTATCCAGTTTTCATCAACTAGGTTGTAATAAGGATAAGGATTCTGAGATTCTCAAATTCTAGGCTTCAGATTTTAGCAATCGGATCGATGAGGATCCTGCTCGTCTGGAGTGACCACAGATTTTTGCCATCCTCCTGACGAAGGATTCAGAGATTCAGACAGGCCCTAGTGGGGCCGGTGCTAGCTCCAATCACACGTTGAAATCTGTCCCATGAGTCACGCCGGAATAGAAAAGAGGTCGATGGGCCGCCGCGCGGGATTTTTGGGGTCCGAGCCCAGCCGTGGTCCGAGCGGGGCTTCCCGCGCGTGCGTACACCTGCCTGTGTGCTTTTTCCCGCGTCTATTTCCCGCGCCGAACTGTTCCAGGTGCCAGCTTGCACGATGTTTCAGCGAGGCCCACATGCACGAGCGATGGAGCGTCAAGTGCAAGCACAGGATTTTCGACCAGGAAGCATCCAGGTACGTATGTTTTTCGTTTTCTTTCCATTTCCTTCTATTTATTTTTCTCCTTTTTTGTTAACCTTTTCTTTTATTTGTTCTCCGTTCTCATTTCATTTTTCTTTTTATTTTCTTTTCCTTTTTTACTTTTTCTTATTATTCTTAGATGCCATCTTTTTTTTATTTTTCTTTAACTCTAGATTGTTAAGTTAGTTTTTTATTTCTTATATTTCTTTTTTCTTTTCGTTGATCATTTTTATTTTATTTTTCTTTGTTCCTTTCTTATTATTTTTTTATCTTCATGTTCTGATATTCTATTTTTATCTTTACCTTTTTTACTTTTCTTTTTGTTTACTTATTACTTTTAATGATGTTCTATGTTTTTTTTATGTTTATGTAGCTTCAATTTTTTTATGTTCACATGTTATTTATGTGATGTTTTACTATTTTTCATGTTTTTGCGGTATATATGTTGTACCATGTATTTAGCGATGCTCTATCATGTTTGTAGCCATATTTTATCATGCATTTTAGTAATGTTCTATTATGTATTTTAATGATGTTTCTAACATGTTCAATGATGTTCTATCTTATACCCGCGATGTTGTGTCGTATAAAAGCAATGTTCTATCTTATACTCAGCGATGGTCTATCATCTATTTAGCGATGTTCTATCTTATACTCAGCGGTGTTCCATCATTTATTTAGCGAGGTTCTATCTTATACTTAGCAATGTTTTATCATCTATTTAGCGATGTTTTCCTTTCTTTTTTCTTTTTTCTTTTCTTCATTTATTTATTATTTATTATTTCTTTGTCTTTGTCCTTGTGCCGTTCTTTGGAGAAAGTTGTGTCCATTGTCCTTCCATAAAAAAGAATTATCCGTTGTCTTTATGTTTGTGCCGCTATTATCCATGAATTTTTTTATTGTGCCGTTCTAGGGAGAATGTTTTGTCTATTTGTCCTTCCATAAAAAATATCTATTATATTTGTCCTTGTGCCGTTCCAGGGAGAAAGTTTTGTATTGTCCTTCCACAGAAAGAATTATCCATTGTCTTTGTGTTTGTGCCGCTATTACCCATGAAAGGTTTTTATTGTACCGCTCTACAGAGAAAGTTTTGTCTGTTTGTCCTTTTATAAAAAAGAATTATCCATTGTATTTATCCTTGTGCTGTTCTAGGAAGAAAATTTTGTCTTGTCCTTCCATAGAAAAGAATTATTCATTGTCTTTATGTTTGTACCACAATTATCCATCAATTTTTATTGTGCCGTTATAGGGAGAAAGTTTTATCTATTTATCCTTATTTTTTGTGTTAGAACATCTAAAACTCTCGTCTATTGTCACTTGTTTTACCACAAACCTCTCATTTTGTCTCTTGTCCTTTGTCCTTGTGCTTGACTAATGTATTTTTTTTCTAGAACATCATGTATTTTAGAGATATTCTAACATGTATCCAACTATGTTCTGTCAGGCATTTAATGATGTTCTATTAGGTAGTTAGCGATGTTCTATCTTTTTTAAGAAAGGGACTGGCTTTCATTAAATTAAAACCCCTTTTATAACTGAGACTTCAATATAAAATAAAATTACACTGAAGCACACCATTTGGTTTTGAATCTTCATCTTCGTCGCATCCGGCGGCGTACTCTTCAGGAAACTCTATGGAAGTATACCAGATCTGGACCCGAGAACCACAGTCCCTACCAATAAAAGACTCCACAAACATAGAGACCGCGTAAAAGGTGCAGTATGCTCGACCATTATAGGGATTAAAGGGCGTCGAGAGCACATCGGTTATTTCTTCTGAAGGTTGAACTGAACATCAGATCTGACGTTGCTAGCATCACTACCAGCAACCGGAAGGACAGATCTGCTGCCGCCAGTAGCACCGACGATCGAAAAAACGATCTCACAGAAGGGGAAAAATAGATTCAATTCCTCCTCGAGAGGAATTATTCGAACGTACCTCGATCTCAGGAACATGCCATCATCGAAGATGACGACGCATCCACCAACGATCTGATACGAAGCAAGAAGCCGAATTGAAGACATTGAAGCGGCCAATCGAAACCTAATCCTAATTATTATGATGGAAAGGAAAACAACTGGAGAAAAAACCTAATAAAACTGTAAATCTACTAAGACGATGGACCTCCGTTCCTCCTCTCCACCGGCAGGAGGCCGGAGGTGAGAGGAACGGGGGCCAGACAGCGGTGGCAGAGTCGCCCTTGGGAGAGGGCGGCAGGCAAGAGGTGGCTGGTTACGAGAAGCTACCCTTTTTATAACTAGCGATGTTCTATCTTGGATTTAGCGATGTTCTATCTTGGATTTAGCGATGTTCTATTAGATAGTTAGCGAGGTCCTATCGCGTATTTAGAGATATTCTAACGGGTTTTAGCCGTCGATATCATTTTGGGCCGGCAAAGGAAAGAAACCAGAGAGTTCACGTGCATGTACTTGTGCATGCCTAAATTAAGCCACTGGTGTGCATGCAATGACGTTGACACAGCATGCATCGTCTGATTGTCCACGTGTCCTGGACCAGACTCCGGAGCATGCACAGTCACAGGCCCGCAGCGAATTGAAGAGCAATTCGGAAGTGGTACGGACCCTCTGTTTTTTCAGATGACACGCTACTCTCTCCCGTCCAAATTGAAATACTCAAGGGCTGCAAAATGATTATGGGCCGCGTGGCACGACATCAAACAGCATTCTTCTGTTTGAGATGCAGGTGCTACTACTCCTAAAGTGGAAGTATGAACGGCGTTTATATCCTGCAAAATGGTAAAGCGGCCGCGTGGCTGGACGACATGCATATATATATATATATATATATATAAGGGCATCCGCGCCACGTCGCCAGCGACGCCAGGAGTGCTCTCAAAGTCCAGTGGATCTGACCCAGCTGGCCTGCCGACCCGACTGTACGTACCGACCCGGTCGACCAGCCGTGAACTACCCCAAATCCAATCACCTCTGATGGTGTCGACGCGCAGCGCACGTGTTATTTCATTCCCTGGGACGCAAGAGTGCTAGCAGCACGTGATCGGCTCTTTCAACATGGCACATACTGATGACACAGTGATACTCGTACGGTCCAGACGCGACTACGAATATGCTTCTGAGTCGCAATTTGTCTTGTACTCCCTTCGTCGACTTCTAGCATCGTTGTTTCGCCGTTCGTCTTATTTAAATTTTTTATATAAATATAAAAAATATATAAATCATTATAAAACATATATAATCTCATAAAGTAAATCATAATAAAATAAATAATATATATTAAATTTTTTTAAATAAAACGAACGCTTAAACAAGAACTATAAAAGTCAAAAATACTCTTTTATTTTCTTTTTAACCCAGGATTCTAGTAGTACCATGCATGCTTTTCTTGCCGTTGCCGATCTAGTCATACATCTGTCGCACTCGGCACTCATTTTGCCGACGTACGTAGGAGTACTGTAGTAACGCGATCGAGCAGCAGCCCGCGCGCCGCGGGCAGACGGGCGGGACACGCGTCGGTCTGCCCGAACTGGGTAGCGTAGTAGGTGGACAGGTGGCCGGCGCTTTTTCCCCTGTTTCGTTTCAGCACGTGCTGCTGTGTTCGCTCGATTTCGATGACCAGCTGCTGCCGGCGGGGCGGGGTCGTTGCGCTCTGACTTGGACGACTGCGGCGGGCGGACGAACGGCCGTCGGGCGGGCGTCGTGTGGTGCGCTGCACCTGGGCGCTCACTCTGCCTTGGGCTCCACGGAACGATCGCGAGCGGCCCCAAATGATTTCATTTCACCCAAGGGAGAAGCGGACAGACAGGGGACCGGCGGCAGGGAAACCGCCGGAAAGAGACAAAGAAAAAGCCGACGGCCGGCCGGCCGGCCGGGCACGGCGCAGCAGCAGCCGCCTGGTGGGAACCGGGACGTGGCGGGGCCGCTTGTGCCTAGTAGTACCCTCACTAACGCGGACAGCAATCATGGGCTCCTTCAATCGCTTGCCACCTACTAGGCACAAGCGGTTTGTTGTTGTATTTTGTTGTATTTTATATATGAACTAACGTACTCAGTTTTTTAAGCAAATTCCACATCAATGGTTTGTTGTTGTATTTTATATATGAACCAACGAACGCTTCAAACGTTAGAGAATTTGATGGCACATTACCAATGAACATGGACCTAGCTTGTTGGCGCGGTGCCTAATTTTTGTTACTAACAATAATAATTGATTCAAACAAGCCCTAAGATCGATCGCGTAACTACTACTCCACCCAAGTTCTTGGGATAGCAACTAGTAACTCAAGAGAGGATATGATGTACTCCTCTAGCCCTTTTTCTTTATCGTTTTAGCTTTGAATGAGATGCGGTAGAACGAAGATCTTTGTACCAAAATAGTAGCATGCATGAATCTTTGAATCTGGACACTTTAATACAGTACCAGAACGTCAAGCATATTGAGATAGATGAAGTGGCATGGCTCTAGTTCTCCCATTCACTCTCTCATAAAAAGAATCATTCTTGTTTTCCAAAAAATCAAATATTTTTAAATTAACCAAATATAATTGCTTTCATTACATGGATCATTGAATATGCATTTTATTGTATAAGCTTATTTACAAATATAAATGTTAATAAATATCTTTTTATAAATCTATACTATAAAAGAGCGAAGAAATTCATAAATACACGTTACCTGAAAATTTATACTCAGCCTATGTTTTAACCGTTGGATGTAACTTAACATCTTAATCGAAATGATATTAACTTTTCTTGCCTCCTAACAAGTGGGCCACCCATAAGATGTAAGATTTGTATGTGTTTTTGTAGTTCAATTACCTGACTTCTCTTCCCCTTTTGTCACCAAGTTTGTTTATTACCCACCCGCCGTACCCACATGTGAATGTGCGATCTATAGCCTCGACTTGATATGCTGGTGGCCGTGTTTCCTAGATTCGCAAACCCCCGGCGGCAGAGACATTTCCTTTCATGTGACGCAACTCCATCCCTGTCGCATCGGCGATCAGCCTTACGCCCTCACCCGCGACGGCGGCTACGAGATCGCATACATGGCACGCGCGCTCAAGGAGAGCGAGGAGGACGATGTGCTCGCGGACCCCCGCCCAGTCTGCGCACCGTGGTCGTGCCGGGGGAGGGTGCTGGCGGTCGAGGAGACGTGTCCCTGCGCTTGTGAATCATATAGAAGCGATCAATTAAACACATGCTAGCCATCCGCCGGATGGATCTTTGGCAACCCCGACTTCCTCAAAGTGACCGGCGACGTCGCCGAGATTATGTTGATTAATTCATTACTGGTTGCAATATACTTTGCTTTTGTCATGTAATGGCTGATAGCTTAGGTATGGGATCATCCGTAGTCTATAAACTGTTAAAGAACAAAAGCTTTTTATTGCTTTTTATTTGTTATTATGCTACGTACTCTCTCCTTTTCATTTTACAGGCTGGTTCTTTGAACAACATATTGTTGTGGAAGCACCAAAAAACACCCTGCTGGTTATATTTACTCAGGGAATGACAATAGTTTGTGACATGCTGCATGCATCTAACAGGTCTCCTTATTAGAGGATGTGGAAAAAATTGTTCCATCATTGATCCAGTAGTTAAAAGGAGCCGTGCTAATTAATTGTTTGAATTGTAATGGTAAGAACTTCATGCTTTGAGAAATTTTTTAAGTGCAAGTTCCTCTAATACATCGTAGATAATCTCCTAATGCTGCAGAGCTTGTTCATTATTCGTCATTACAATCTCTGAAAACATGTGACATTAGCGGACTGCCACGGACACTGATGTTTGGTATATATATGCGAACACTCCCCCTTAGTTATTTTGTGCTGCTCACTTTGCTCCACAGGATTTGGGACGCCAGAAACCAATATGTCTTCAGGAATGAACCCTCGTGTAGTAGGCATATAATCTCTACAGCTTTGACGATCTTGTTATCTAAAAAAAACGGCTGAATGGTGGGAGTGCTTCCAAGGAGGCTATGCTAAAGAAGATATCATCAGGCAAGAAGAGTGGGAGTGCTTGCAAGTTGGTACACAAAACCCACCAATGTTCAATAGATGTTTTTTGGGGCTAACTGTTAGGCTTTCATAACACAAAGTTAGCTACTATGTTACTGCATGTTCATCCATCAACACTTATCTTGATTTGTTTGACAATTATAGGGCGGAAATACATTAGTCCAATTTTGTTGTTTCCCAGTTACCTGTCTGGACTAAAGCCTTTTCTGCATGTTGTCTCATGCAACTCATTATAATCAGAAAGAAGAGCAGGTCATCTCTCGGATTTCTTAAGTGTTTAAAGCATTTGGAGGGAGTTTTGCAATAGAATGCCGTGTGATGACATATTATCTTCAAGGATTCATAAGACAACAAAAACCTACTGTTCTGGAAAAAAACAAGCAAACAGACTAAATTCAATAGATGTATGCCCTTCTTTGTCTGAAAGAAATTATACAATTAGGTTCAGAATATGGAAACATGTCATATCTTATTTTAAAGGACTAAAATAAGATATATAAAAGCCTTACATGCGCCCCAAGATGTCGCACACATAAGTTAATAAATTATAAATAGTACCAAATCAGAGTTTATTACATAGGGCACGAATAGCAAGACATTGTCTTTAGTAAAAATAAGACATAACTAAGATAACTCCAGATGATAGCTCCACCACAGGGACAAGTCAACTGGTTGACACAAGCTAGTAGTCGTGTCGATAACTCTCACTCCAATCTTGATTTGTTACCCATCCGGGATTTTTCAAGTAATGAAATAAAACAAGTGTAAGTACAAACGTACTTAGCAAGCATAGAAGGGGTTCATAAAGCACAATAAAGGTTTGACATTGTTTAACTGCAATTAGCTTTTTGGTGTAGGTCATATTTTAGCATTTAGCATCAACATAGTAACAATTCCCATAACCACATGATCAAGTAGACATGATTATGAATATGATAAAAACAACATTAGTATGTAACACAGTTTTGAGTTGATGATCCATTCCATAAGAATCCCTTGGCCGCCCTAACCGTGGGCACGGATGATATATTGGTTTAACTTTGCGCAAAGGTATACACTTTCACTACGGGTCATGATCCTCAAATGCACGGGCTAGCTACATCCCACAACACCAAGTATCACATAAAGCCACCCAAAGGTTCGTCTAACATGCTAGGGCCGCAGGATCATTGCATATAGAAAACCGCCTCTCCCAGAATGGCACATCCCAGTTATAGCACATAATGAAGAGGCAGCCCTATACCCAACTCGCAGATCCTCTAACTTGCTAGAAAAGGTCCTATGAGACACTAGAGGCAGAGCCATATAGCCCCCATAGTTGTACGTTATGGCTCGGATGATCACTTACAGTTTGGATCTCATAGAAAACCACTTTTCATTAGTTGCATAGTCATTAATCATGTTACAAGATCATGGTTATAAAGCACTAGCATTAACTACCCATATGCAACATCCCTGGTTATCAAGGTAGATAGGTAATCAAAGCTAGGAAACCTTAACAGGGTAGCAAAAGACATATGCATATGATATTTAGTGTGTATAGTGAATAGGTAACAAGGTGGTCCCAGCTATACTTGCCTTGATCAAAGCTCTCCTGATGAACCTGCTGATCCTGGTTGTCAAAATACTCTTGTTCTCCAACAAACAGCTCACTCTCTAAACTCGATCAACAATCAGCAACACATGAGCATCGAGCAGTCATACACGAGCAAACAAATAGATTTAATTAAAGAAGTACATCATGTCAACAAAACAGTATAAAAAGAGCTTATACAACTATTCTACGCATCGCTATGATCACACAGACATAAAGATCACCAAAATCGGAGCTATAACAAGAAAGTTATGGATTTTACAAGTTTTCCTATTGTAAAATAATAGGTTAAAATAAATATCAATTTTCAAAAGTTGGAAATAAATCTAACAATGGTACTAACAGGTAGATTATGGAATTACGAACCTAAGCAACTTGAACGGACCAAATCGGAGTTAAAACGGAGAAGTTGTGAACTTTTAAAAATAGTGGCAAAACTATAAATAAAGGAAAACGTATTTTTGAATCTATTAAATGAAAATACACTTTCCAACGGAGAAAACGCATTCTGTGGAACCCGCAAAGGGCTCTTAATGAATTAGATAGAAACCCGAGGGGTTTTCAGGAAAATGGCCACCCAAGGGGTATCGGCCAATGATGGCCGTCGGATTAGAAACTGACGGCTCAGATTAGAAGGGAGGGGTGTGAGGGCGGCGACCGGTCGGAGAAGAAGGCCGGCGTGGCAGACGTCCATGGTCGGCAGCGAAGGACCTCGCGGGCATATATGAAACCGATCCTACGGACCTCGAATTGATTCGGGACTTGAACCAAACGACGGCGGAGCTCGAGGAGAACTCACCAGTCGTGAAGATGAAGGTTGGGGCGGACGGAGGCATGCTGGCGGCGAACGATAGTGACGGCGAGCTCCCTACGTGACCCGGCGAAGCCGTGTGAGCAACACAGAAGGATAAAAAGTGGGAAAAAGGCTTCGACGGATTCACGAGCTCGTATACCAACCCAACAACTTGCCCTTGGTGATGAGGGAACTGTGACGGCGGAACCGAACACGAAGGCAGCGGCCAGGGTTTGCGGCGGTGGCTGGAACTCGAGCATGGCGGCGCTGGCGCGAGGGTTTGAGGCGGAGGTCGAGGCAGCGTGCGGCAGCCTGCTATTTATGGCCGAGTCGGCTCGGAGAGCAAGCGTTGGCGCGAGGCGGCGTCGGGGCGGACTTCCGTGCAGAGTCCCGGTCGGGGACGGCGCGAGGAAGGAGATGACTCCGGTGGGCCCCACCTATCGGTGTCACATGGCGCGGGGCCGGGTCGTCAGTCGGACACAGAGAGAAGGAGGCGGACGTGCATGGGGCGGCTTGCTGGGCTGGCCTTTTGGCCCAAGAGGAAGGAGCGGCGCGCGGAGCGGCGTGTAGGCAGGCCTTCAGGCCAGACGCGGGGAAAGGAAGGGGGAGGCCGGCCAGCTGGGCCGCTTGGGCCGAAAAGAGAGGAGAGTGAGGGAGGGAAAAAATTACTTTTCCTTTTATTTAAACCATTTTTTGAATAGATTTTTGAAAGGATTTTGAAATCCAATTCAAACTCAACAAAATTCAAACATCACAATAAAAATTATGCAACAGCATGAATGCAAAAACAAGCTTCTTGACCTATAATTGATTTTAATTTCATAAAAATTATTATTTCCCCTATATTAAATGCCCACAAAATTGGATAATTAAATCAATTTGGGTACTTTAAAATCATGCAAATTTTTAGGGTGTTACAATTCTACCTCCTTAAAAGAATCTCGTCCTCGAGGTTGGATTGGTACTTCCTCCAACAACTGCAGATAAGTCCGGCATACTAGGCAATCACTCGGTAAATCATCTGAAAACTTACCCATGATACATTCTCGAGCATCATGCAACTGATTCACTGTGGCCGTTTGGTGGTGCTTGCACTGCCACTTCAACACTGATTCGATCCCCTTTTGGTGTTGTGAGAACTATCACTTTCTCCTTACACCAAATTACCACATTATGTTGCTTCATCTAATCCAATCCTAGAATCACATCAATGCCAGATGCACTCAACACAATTGGACTAGCAATGAACTCTACCCCCTTAAAGAGATACTAACTGAGGGGCAATAATAAGAAGCTGGTATTCCTCCTCCCGATGAGTTCACTAGCATGGATTCTTTCAAGGCAAGTAGGGGTATACTATGTGTTCTAACAAATGCTTGTGATATGAAAGAATGCGAAGCTCCAGAATCAAAAAGAACAGTAGCAAAAATAGAGTTTATATTGAACGTACCCAACATAATTTTTGGCGCATGCTGAGTAGTAGCCCCTGTGCCGTCTCAGTGGACACGTGGTTCACTCTCCCATAGTTGGCATAAGATTTCCCATTGTCACTCTGCCTTCATGGCATCGGTTGATTCTTCTTAGGGCAATTATTAGCATGATGCCCCACTTCACCACAACTGAAACACCTAATGGGAGTACTAGGAGCACTATTCTTCAGAGGAATGTTGTTAGGTGTAGTGAGATGTGGAGTTTGATTACCTTGCTACTGTGGTGTTTGTTGATTCCAATTCTCATGTTGGTTCTATGAGCGATTTTGGAACTGATTGTCCTGGCTAATTGGTCCTTGGTACCTCTGCTGATAAGCCTAAGAGTAAGGACAAAAATGATTGTTGCTTCCAGATCCTTGTCCTTCCATCCTCCTCTTCCTATCCATGTCCCTGTGCATATTGTTGGGTACATAAAAAAGGGGTACCCTTAACCCTCGACTCAGGGAATTAACCCCCTGACATCAACAAGCCAAACCCGGTGTCGTTAGTCCTCACCTAGAGCAGAAACGCAAGTGCCAGGTCATACTGGGCCGGCCCACGAACGGGCCTCGGTGGTCTGGGTGGCTACCTATCTGACGTACCCCACTAAAGGTAGAGCAGATCACTCGAGGGTGCCACTCGACCTACCCCTCAGTGACGGATATTTGCCCGAGCGAACGAGCAGCCCTCGAGTGCGATGCACCCCTCGAATACCTACCTCCTGTATGAATCCAGGAGGATTTAATACATTCTACCTGCTCCCGCCTAACTTCAAGGCCACAGTGATGGTAATAGTTACAAGTACACCGGTCAAATCCTACTTTTACCTCCCATACCCGGGAATCTGGCGGGTCGTACCACACTATAACTCCATGACGTGCAATGTGCCCCGTTTGGCGCTCCCTCGAGGCACACTTACCAATGTCAGGCGCTCCCTCGAGGGACATTTACCAGTGTCAGGCGACTCCTCGAGGCACATTTACCAGTATCCGTACCGCATTTTCTAGAGCTCCTCCTTATCTGCTCAGGCCTCGACCCCATTGATCACCCCCTCGAGCGGGACTTCATCATCACCGGTCAACACTCCAACAATTCCCAACGCGACGGCTACAGGGATCTACACGACCGCGCTTGGACATCCATCTATCATCGACCATTAGCCACGTCACCTTACGCACGAGAAGGATGGCCGCGTCATCTTTGAACACGTCTCTACAGGACATGCCATGCCCGGCGCACGCCTCTACAACAACACCGACATGATCGGCATCACCTCCTCGACATCAGTAGCCATGTCCGCTCTAAGATTCATGTACCCCTGTGCTCCCCTTCGCCTATAAAAGGGGGGCGCCAGGCCCTAGTCTAGAGAGGGCAACGAAACTTAGCCAGAAAACATAAAGCATAGACAGCAACCAGAGCCCAAAATGCTCAAGTCCTAGCTCACTCACTCGCACGCTTGTATTCACCCCTGTACAAGCACTTCGGTGTAAGATAATACAAACTCTCCCTCCCTCCCCCGCTGGACGTAGGGCCTTCTTTTGCTCGAACCAGGATAAACCTTATATTCTTCTTGCATCACCATCTGGATTAGGGAGCACGCAGTACATATTTACTCATTGGTGCTAGGCCCCTGGGGTCGAAACACTAACAGTTGGCGTGCCAGGTAGGGGAACTGCATGTCACTAACGAGTTCCCGCTGTTTTTTTGGATGGCAGACTCAGCTTCGCTGCTTTCGCGCGCTACGGTGATTTGGTTCGGGAGCCTGGAGTTCATGTCCCTTGGCCACGGCTATGACATGACCCTACTCTCGGTTGGAGATCCGAGCAGAGGCCGCACCGAGCCCCCACACTTAGGAAGGGCCGCACGCTGATCTCGCCACCATGCCTCCGCGTCCAGGAGGAGGCGCGATCGGTGCCGCCGTCACCATCGACCTGCGTCTGGGTTTCCACCCATCGCGTTTCCCCCACACCTGGTAGGCGACGAGGGGCCCCTGGTTGGGGACCAATTTGACCCGTGTCTAGGAACAAAGGACGAGCCGATAGAACCCTATGGAGACCCCAACTTCACCTTCACAATGCTTTCATCGAGAGAGCCCGGCGAGGCTCCTCCGGCGTGCTTAGCACTGTCACCTCCCAATCTACTGCTGCACAGACTGTTTGAAGCTCGCCGCCAGTTTCTATTCGGTCTGGACAACGCCGCCAGGATGAACTCCGCCATGATGCGCTCCAATGTGAGCATGCATGAGGACCTCCCGGGGGCTCTCTTGCGTGCTACTATGGGCCTGGCAGCTGTCCTGCCGGCCTCCGAGGTCCTTGGTTTCTTGTGAGCACCTGGCCCAACTCGGCACGATGCGACGTCAGCTGGAGGAGGAGCGACGTGAGTAGTTCCCCATCTTCTACTCCGGCAGCCCCGACTATGACTCCGAGCACTATGACCCCACCCGAGAGTGTTTCCACATCAAGGGCGGAGTCACATCGAGCGACGATGATATCAACCCGATGGCTACGGCAGCAGTCATGACCATAGCCGAAAGGGCCCTCGTAGTGGCGGATCCGGAGGAGCAACCGCCAGCTGCGCCCCAAGACGAGCACCCTCATCCGGATGACCAAGACGCTCAGCTCGCGCAGGTCTGGGAGATGCGAGCCAAGCTCGACGAGGATCAGGAGCACCTGCGTCAGCTCGAGCGGACCCTCGAGCAGGAGTGCCGACCCTCACCCAACAGAAGGGCCCGAGCTAGAGCCCGAGAGGTCAACCGACAAATCATTGAAGACTGGGGACCTGAGCACCCTGTCATCAACCGTTTCCCTCGAGCCAGTCAGAACATCATCATGGCTACCATGCTTCTTCAGAACATGCCCACACTGTTGAACCCTCAAACTCGGCGGATACTAGACGAGGTCGAGGGACTCCTCAAGGTCGCGGCCACACAGTAGGCTGAGAGCTCGGCATCGAGACATCAAGGGATGGCCTCAGAGCAACCTGTCGACCCCCCTCGCAATGAGAGGGAGGTCTTGGTTCATCAGGAAGTGGCCTCCCGAGCAAAGAAGGCAATCCCCCATTCGAGACCGCATCATCGACAACCGCGAACCCCAGGACGTGCGCTACGACATCATCGAGAACTGACAGCGCAAGAGTGGGGACGCTGAAGATTGAGGCTACAGTGCTCATCGAGGGGATGCTACGACAGCAACGAGGACCATCGGGCCCTCGAGCTGCCGGGTCCTTGAGTCTTCAACAGGGCCATCCGCAACACGCCACTGCCGAACCCATTCCGACCCTCACGAGTGTCATCAAGTACAACAGGGAGACCAAGCCCAAGCTCTGGTTGGCCGATTTTTGGCTAGCCTGCCAGCTTGGCGGGGCACGCGACAATTGCGCCATCATCCGCCAACTCCTCTGTTCCTCTCTGACACCGATCAAAGGTGGCTCGAGGAGCTCCCTTCCGATTAGATCCGCAACTGGGCCGACCTGGTATAGGTCTTCGAGGGAAACTTCAAGGGGACCGATGTGCACCCTAGCAATTCCTGGGACCTTCGCAACTGCAAGCAGCAGTCCTGGGAGTCCCTACACGACTTCGCCCGACGCTTCTCCAAGCAACGCACCGAGCTCCCACACATCCCCGACCACGACGTCATCCTGGTACGGGTACCACCTGCAAGGAGTTGGTACGGGAGCTAGGACGCAATCACCCTAAGACCGTCGATGAGCTGATGGACGTAGTCGCCAACTATGCAGCCGGCGAAGAGGCGGTCGGAGCCTTCTTCGGCAACGAGAAGGACAAAGGGAAGGCGCTGGCGGTCGACACTGAGGGCACAAGCAAGGGCCCCAAGAAGGGCAATAATAAGAAGAAGAACTAGCAGGGCAAGCATGAGGCTATAGACGACGATCTCATCACCGCGTTCGAGCGCAAGAAGCCTCGAGGTCCCCCCGAGGGGGCCATCTTCAACAAGATGCTGAAGGAGCCTTGCCCTTACCACAAGGGAGGGGCTAATCATAACCTCGAGGACTGCCGCATGCTCAGGAACTACTACAATATTCTAGGCATCAAGAAGGATGACCAGAAGAAGGACAAGGGCGGCGACAAGGGTGGCGACAAGGAGGACGACAAGTTCCCCGAGGTCTACGACTGCTATGTGATCTACGACGGCCCCTCGACCCAGCTCATGCCTCAACAGTGCAAAAGAGAGCGTCAAGAGGTCTTCTCTGTCCGGGTCGCTACACCTCAGTACCTTGACTGGTCCGATGCTCCCATCATGTTCGACCGTGATGACCATCCAGATCATGTCATCAACCCAAGATTCTACCCGTTCTTCATTGACCCAATCATCATCAACACCCGCCTCTTCAAGGTCCTCATGGATGGGGGCAGCAACCTCAACATCATCTACCTCGAGACCTTCGACCTCCTGCGGGTCAAGAGATCGATGCTGCGACCCAGTGCCAGGGGTTTCCATGGAGTTGTGTGAGGGAAGAAGGCCCTGCCTGTTGGTCGCATCAACCTCCCCGTCTACTTTGGCACCCCCACGAACTTCAGAAAGGAGATCCTCACCTTCGAGAAGGTCGGGTTTCACGGCACGTACCATGCTATCATCGGTCGACCCGGATACGCACAGTTCATGGCGATCCCAAGCTACACGTATCTCAAGCTCAAAATGTCAGGACCCAAGGGCGTCATCACCATCGGCTCCTCCTACGAGCATGCATACGACTGCGATGTCGAGTGCATTGAGAATGGAGAGGCCGTCGAGGAAACCACCAGGCAGGCCTTGACCCTCGAGGGCCTTGCCACTGAGGCCCCCGATCCCAAGCACCACATGGGCAGCTTCGAGCCCGCAGAAGACACCAATAAGATCCCCCTCGACCCAAGCGGCTCTGGTGAGAAGGCGCTGATGATCAGTGCTCGTCGACTTTCTCCGCACAAACGCTGACATGTTTGCATGGAGTCCCTCGGACATGCCGGGCATACCGAGGGAAGTCGCTGAGCACGCCTTGGAGATCCGAGCTGGGTCTAGACCGTTGAAGCAATGCCTGCGATGCTTCGACGAAGAGAAGCGCAGGATCATCGGCAAGGAGGTGCACAAGCTTCTCGCAGCCAGTTTCATCAAGGAGGTTCATCATCCCGAGTGGTTAGGCAATGTTGTACTAGTTAAGAAAAAGAATGGAAAAATGAGGATGTGTGTTGATTATACTAGTTTAAATAAAGCATGCCCCAAAGTTCCATTTCCTTTACCACGCATTGATCAAATTATTGACTCCACTACGGGATGTGAAACTCTTTCTTTTCTTGATGCTTATTCCGGCTACCATCAAATTAAGATGAAGGAGTCTGACCAGCTCACGACCTCCTTTATCACCCCTTTTGGCTTGTACTGCTATGTTACCATGCCCTTCAGCCTTCAAAATGCCAGGGCAATGTACCAGCAATGCATGCTTCATGTTTTTGATAAACACATAGGGAACACAGTCGAGGCCTACGTCGACGACATCATAGTCAAGTCAAAAAAGGTAGACAACCTCATCGGGGACCTCAAGATCGCGTTCGAGTGCCTTCAAGCCAAAAACATCATGCTCAACCCCGAGAAATGTATCTTTGGCATGCCTCGAGGTATGCTCTTAGGATACATCGTCTCTCAGCGTGGTATCGAGGCCAACCCCAAGACTGTCATGGCAATCACCAAGATGGGGCCGATTCGAGACCTGAAGGGCGTACAGAAAGTCACGGGCTACCTCGCGGCCCTCAGTCGCTTCATCTCACGCCTAGGAGAAAAGGCCCTATCGCTGTACCGACTCCTGAAGAAATCTGAGCACTTCGCGTGGACCGTCGAGGCCGAGGAGGCCCTCGGTAAACTCAAAAATATGCTGACATCCCCATTCTTGTACCGCCTCGACCTGCCACACCATCCGAACAAGCCGAGCCACTTCTCCTCTATGTCGCTGCAACCACCCAGGTGGTTAGTGCGGCCATAGTGGTCGAGAGGTAAGAGAAAGGGCACGCACTGCCTCTCCAATGGCCGGTTTACTTCATCAGCGAGGTGCTCTCGCAAACGAAAGTCCGCTACCCGCAAATCCAGAAGCTACTCTATGCCATCGTGCTCACACGCCGCAAGCTCCAGCACTATTTCCTCAGCCACCCGGTCATCGTGGTTTCATCCTTCCCCTTGGGGGAGATCATCCAAAACCAGGAGGCCGCAGGAAGGATCGCTAAGTGGTCAATCGAGCTTATGGGTGAGACTATCACCTACATGTCGTGCAAAGCAATCAAGTCTTAGGTGTTGGCGGACTTCATCATTGAGTGGACCGACACCCAGCTTCTGCCGTTGTAGATTTAAGCCTAGCTGTGGACAATGTACTTCGACGGGTCGCTCATGAAGACAGGAGCAGGCACGGGCTTGCCCTTCATCTCACCCCTTGGAGTCCACATGTGCTCAGTCATTCGCATCCACTTCACCACCTCCAACAACATCGCGGAGTATGAGGCCCTCGTCAACGGTCCAGGAATCGCCCTTGAGCTCGGGGTTCAACGCCTTGATGTTCGAGGCGACTCGCAACTCATCATCGACCAAGTAATAAAGGCCTCGAGCTGCCACGACCCTAAGATGAAAGCCTACTACAATGAAGTACGCAAGCTAGAGGATAAGTTCCATGGACTCAAGCTCAACCACGTCACTCGACGCTACAACGAAGCCGTGGACGAGCTCGCCAAAATTGCGTCTACTCGAGGCACCGTCCCACCAGACATCTTCTCAAGGGACCTCCTCGAGCCCTCTGTCGACTTGGGTCCGGGGGCTGGCACCGCACCGACAACACTCGACCCCCCGGCCTCGATCCAGGACCCCTCGACCGGGGCTGAGGTCATGGAGATCGAGGTGTCACCAGCACCATCAAGCCCACCACCGGACTGGCCCATTCCCTTCCTCGACCTCCTTATTCAAGGGGAGGTCCTTGGCGTGCGACCACCATCAACGCCATCAACCTCGTCCGCTCGTGCAAGGGGTGCCAATTCTACGCCAGGCAAACACACCTCCTGGCTCACTCCCTGCAGATGATCCCCATCACATGGCCTTTTGCCATTTGGGGGCTCGATCTCGTAGGAACTCTCAAGAAGACAACGGGGCCTACACGCATCTGCTCGTAGCCGTTGACAAGTTCACCAAGTGGATCGAGGCTTGTCCCATTGGAAAATCCGCTCCGAGCAGGCTGTCGCATTCTTCACCGACATCATCCACCGCTTTGGGGTCCCGAACGTCATCATCACTGACAATGGCATGCAGTTCACTATCAAGAAGTTCTTAAACTTCAGCGACCATAATCACATTTGCATGAATTGGTCCGCTATTGCTCATCCTCAAACCAACAGCCAGGTCGAACGCGCCAATGGCATGATCCTTCAGGGCCTCAAACCAAGAATCTACAACCGGTTGAAGAAGTATGGCACGAAGTGGGCTGCCGAGCTACCTTCAGTCCTATGGAGCCTAAGGATGACACCTAGTCGAACCATGGGATTTACCCCATTCTTTCTGGTCTACGGGTCCGAGGCCGTCCTCCCCACCGATCTCAAGTATGGGTCCCCTCGACTAAAGGCCTACAACGAGCAAACGAAAGAGGAGGCCCTCACAAATGCCATCAACCAGCTCGAAGAAGCTCAAGACATGACCCTCCTCCACTCTGTGAGGTACCAACAGAAACTTCAACGCTACCACGACAAGCACATGCGCAAGAGGGATTTCCAAGTTGGCGATCTTGTCCTCCGTCGATGATAAAGCAACAAGGGGCGCCACAAGTTGACTCCACCGTGGGAAGGTCCATATACCGTAGCTGAGGTGCTAAAACCTAGGACATATAAGCTAGCGAACAACAAAGGCAAAACCTTCACCAACACTTGGAACGTCGAAGACCTACGTCGCTTTTACCCCTAGGGCCTCGAGGCCTTGTACATTTCCCGTATTATGTACACTTATGGCATCATGAATGAATGAAATGCTCTCGATTTTAGTACTTTGTTATTCATAACTCTAAGGTAGCCTCGACTCTGCTTATGCAAAGTCAAGCCTCCCTCGGGGGCTATAAGGGGGGAACCCCCCGAAGTCCTCAAAAAACCCGCACATTTTTTTGAAACTCGACGTCCTTCCTCCTCTCACATGCTCCGATGCTCTAACTTTTGCTTAGTCGAAAGCACCTCAAAATCCCTAAGGGTCATGGGTCGTCGAGCTAGGAACTCACCTAAGACCCCGGGCTATGGTACCTCCACTCACTCCCTCCTCGGGGGACTCGAGCGCGCGTTAAAAAACTTAGTCAAAGTAAGAACCAAGCCGAGAAGAGGCAGGAGACTTGAGATAAAAAACACACCTAAAAGCGTTACGACGAATTCATAAGTGTTTTAAGGCCCCCAGGGCCACGACATCAGAATGTCACAAAACTAACTTATTACATGGGCCTCTCCACCCAGAATTGGCTCACAGGCCTTGGCTTTCGTCACCACCGTCTCCACCGTTGCCGTCGTTGTCGTCGCCGCCACCGTTGCTGCCCTCATCAAAGTCAGGAAGGAGGACCTCGGGCTCGAACAACTTCACCATCCATTCACTGGGCTCCTCAGCATCCATAATCAGAGCCCGGTGCCTCTCCTCATTCTCAGTGTCAGTTCTGCTAGGGTCAACGATGAAGCCATGGGATACAACCTCCATGTCGTACATGAAGCCAGAGTAGACGATCGCCATCGCCCGCTTCATGCCAATATGGAGTGCATCTGAGACCTACTCCCTCAAGACGCGCCCGAGGTCCCACATCTGGTTGACAAGGGAGTCTTCGTGTGACTGACCCTCGACCTCTGCCTCCTTGGGGCCGACCTCAAAAGCGTCACAGACAGAGTTGATGGTGGTGCAGAGCTTGTTGGTCACCACCATTTCATCTCATAGGGCATCTTGAAGGGTCTGGGAGGCTGCCTTGGTCTGGGCCAGTTGTGTCTCAAGGTCTGAAACGCAAAAACAAACTTCAGCCACAACGAACGAAAGAAATAAGTCTAAAGCCAAAAAGAGGAAACATACCATCGCAGTGGGTGTTGAGGGCTGTGTGCGCGTCCACCACCTCGTCAGCTCCCTTTGGGCCACCTTGAGGGCTCGGACCACCTCTTCTCAAACCGTAGGGCCTCAAGGGCCTTGTGTTGGGAATATGCCCTAGAGCTAATCATGTAGATGATGATCTTCCGATTGTATCCATGATTAATAAAGTGTTCATTGAATATCCATTATAGACAACTTGTATTGATTGGCGATTATGTGAATTGTTTGTGGAGCTTAATTACTTGAATGGTTATTCTAAAGTTGTCCCTGGTCAGCGTTCTTGTGAGAACACACTTGAATATTAGACCAGCACATGTATTAGTTGATGGCTATGTTTCACAAGTCATGGACATGGAGATGTCAAACTAATAATGTGGGCACATGTGAGACATGTAGGCTGGACTAACCCAACATGAGAAAGTCTCTATTCATGTCATGTACATTATGTCCTTAGACCTAAGATTGTGGTATATACTCAAGATGTGAAATGGCCTATATCAGATAAACTAACACCCAAATCGGACAAGTGCTTTTTCGTGGGATATCCAAAGGAAACGTTAGGGTATTATGTCTATAACCGGTCAGAGGGCGAAGTGTTTGTTACTCGAAACAGTATTTTCTTAGAGAAAGTTTCTCAAAAGAGAAAAGAATGGACAAAAGGTGTATCTTGAAGAAGTTCAAGATGAGCCAGTAGGGACTGACTCTGCGAGTGATGCTAATGTAGCAGAGCAAGTTGAGACACCTGTGGCAGTGGAGACACCGCCACAACCACGAAGATCAGTGAGACTTCATGCATTGCGTGGGGATTTGTTATTGTTAGACGATGACAAACCTACGGATTATGTGGAAGCTATGATGGATCCAGATTTCGAGAAATGGCAAAGTGCCATAAGATCCAAGATAGATTCCATGGGAGACAATCAAGTTTGGAACTTGGTTGACCCGCCTGATAGGGTTAGACCCATAGAGTGCAAATGGATCTTTAAGAAGAAGAAGGATATGGACGGAAATGTTCACGTCTATAAAGCTCGACTTGTCGCAAAAGGTTTTCGGCAAGTTCAAGGAGTTGACTACGATGAGACATTCTCGCCGGTAGCTATGCTTAAATCTATTCGGATCATTCTAGCAATTACTGCATATTTTGATTATGAGATATAGTAGATGGATGTTAAAATAGTCTTTCTAAATGGGTATTTAGAAGAGGATGTGTATATGATACAGCCCAAAGGTTTTGTTGATCCTAATAATGGTGGAAAGAAATGCAAGCTTAAGAAATCTATTTATGGGTTAAAGCAAGCATCTTGGAGTTGGAATATTTGTTTTGATGAGGTAGTCAAAGGGTTTGGCTTCCGTCAGAATGAAGAAGAACCTTGTGTTTACCAGAAGGTAAGTGGGAGCATTATCTATTGATTGGGAATGATATTCCTATGTTGCAATCTGTAAAGACTTCACTGAATAATAGTTTTTCTATGAAGGATTTAGGAGAAGTAGCATACATCTTGGGAATTAAGATCTATAGAGATAGGTCGAGAAGGCTAATAGGATTAAGCCAAGACACGTACATTGACAAGGTGTTAAAACGGTTCAACATGGAACAACCTAAGAAAGGGTTCTTGCCTATGTCACATGGTATGCACTTTAGTGACAAGCAGTGTCCTTCATCAGATGAAGAGCGCAACAGCATGAGTAAGGTTCCATATGCTTCGGCCGTTGGTTCCATCATGTATGCCATGATATGTACTCGCCCAGATGTCTCATATGCTCTAAGTGTTGCGAGCAGGTACCAAGCTAATCTGGGTGAACCTCACTGGATGCTTGTTAAGAACATCCTAAAGTACTTACGAAGGACTAAGGATGTGTTCCTAATCTATGGAGGTGAGGAAGAGCTCGTTGTAAATGGTTATACTGATGCTAGCTTCCAAATCGACGGGGATGATTCACTATCTCAATCAGGTTTTGTGTTCACAATAAATGGTGGTGCAGTTAGCTAGAAAAGTTCCAAGCCAGAGACGGTGTCCGATTCTACAGCAGAAGCCGAGTACATTGCAGCTTCTGGCGCTGCAAAGGAAGGTGTTTGATTGAGGAGGTTCCTCATTGAATTGGTGTGTTTTCGAATGCGTCGGGCCCATTGAATTTACATTGTGATAACAATGGGGCGATTGCACAGGCTAAGTAGCCTAGGGATCACCAGAAGAACAAACATGTACTCCGGAAGTTTCATCTCATTCGAGAGTTTGTGAAATGAGAAGAGATCAAATTGTGCAAAATACATACAGATTTGAATGTAACAGATCCTTTGACAAAGGCTCTTCCACAGCCTAAGCATGAGGCGCACATGAGGTCTATGGGGATTAGACATCTAAGAGATTAACTCTAGTGCAAGTGGGAGACGGTTGGGAATATGCCCTAGAGCTAATCATGTAGATGATGATATTCTGATTGTATCCATGATTAATAAAGTGTTCATTAAATATCCATTATAGACAACTTGTATTGATTGGCGATTATGTGAATTGTTTGTGGAACTCAATTACTTGAATGGTTATTTTAAAGTTATCCCTGGTCGGCGTTCTTGTAAGAACACACTTGAATATTAGACTAGCACATGTATTAGTTGATGGATATGTTTCATAAGTCATGGACATGGAGATGTCAAACTAATAATGTGGGCACATGTGAGACATGTAGGCTGGACTGACCCGACATGAGAAAGTCTTTATTCACGTCATGTACGTTATGTCCTTAGACCTAAGATTATGGTATGTACACAAGATGTGAAACGGCCTACTTAGGGACTATCAAACGCTGCTTCGTAACTGGGTAATTATAAAGGTGGTCTTCGGGTGGTCGGGAAGCATGCTATGAGACATAGACAATAAGATGGAATTTGCCCCTCTCTACGTGAGCGAGATATCACTGGATCACTCAAGTGATTGGATCAACAAATGCATGGCCGTGCTTGGGTTAAGTGTTAACCCACGAGTTGAACCATATGTCAAGTGGCAAAGGGAATAACTTATATGTGGTTGTAGTGGTTTGTCTGATATGATCTTTGTGTGCACATAGGAGTTGTCATGCCTTGCTAGAGGCTGCTATCAACTATTGGGTGAGTAGGAGTACTCGGCCCATATCAATGTGTGCGTGAACCCATAGGGTCGCACGCTTAAGGGGCTGGAAGCCTAATTTGGGTTGGACCCGAATTAGACATGGCTTAGGGTTACTAATGGGCCTCCAACTCGTGAGCTCATTGGGGATGCCTATATAAGCAAGGAGTAGGGGTGCAGCCAGGATAGACACACACCTTTAGCAGCCGCTGTCGCCCTCCCCACGCTCGCGCCTTCTGCTCCTCGCGGACCTAGCAGTCCGGAGGCGCATCGCTTCTTCCCTGCACGTGTGGGATTCCTCGGAGGTGCTGCATCTAGAGCACTGGGATGAACTACGTGAGAGGACTGAGGTGACAGACGACCATGCAACTGCACTACCTGCTGCAATGCGTATGATTACATTGAGTCGTCTTCCGCTGCACCTGCGCATATAGTGGTAATCCCGTAACCTGTAACTAGCAGTAGATCCTGGTTTGTGAGGTCAAAAAGTTTTGTTTTTTGGCTAGCGTAGCACCCTCATAACCCTTTAGTGGTATCAAAGCTGTTACTGCCTTGTTATAGGTTCAGTTTTGTGCATATGGTGTGTGGTTGTAGATGAGTCTCTAACCTTAGTTCGTCATCTTGCCGTGTTGGTCTTGAAATGATCTACTAGTACCGGTCGGAATTTTGCCATCCGAGTTAAGTGATTCATGTAAATCCAGTCATGGTGAGTTAGAGGTCAATCAGATTGATTGAATTGAACCCTAGGTCAGGTGCCAAGCGCATATGATGCGCGGCGGTGGTAGATGGAATTTACTGCCAGGCGCCGGTTTATCAAGAAAAGTGTTGTTCGATAAAACAGCCATAACTTTTGAACCGTAGCTCAAATTGAGATGAACTCTAAATGAAAATCATAGAGAACAAAATTTTACATTTGATTCTCTACCATTCACCACATTTGGTGAAATTAGAGTTGCAAAATAAGGCTTGGAAAATAGAGTTTTCTGCGTTGCAAGTTTAGATGTCGGATTTGGATAACTCTGTTTTGCAGGTATTGATGACTGGTATAGCCCTTATGTGTATGTGATGCATGTATGTATTTAATTCATGGTTTGCATGTCATGAGGACAATATGGACAATAACTGCACTACCTGCTGTGACGCGTACGACTACATCGAGTCGTCTTCTGTTGCACCTGCGCGTCTAGTGGTAATCCCGTAACCTGTTACTAGTAGTAGATCCTGGTTTATGAGGTCAAAAAGTTTTGTTTTCTGGCTAGCGTAGCACCCTCATAACCCTTCACCTTGCCTGCTAGAATGATGGCCCCCTCTTTCTCCTGAAGGGTTTCCTTCAGCTTGGCGACCTCGGCGACAAGGGCATCGGCTTGGCACTTCTCCTCCCCAGCCGAGATAACGAGGATGTCGTGGGCCTCTGAAACCTGAGCGACATCGGTCTTGAGCCCCCTGGTGCGCTCGGTGGAGTCACGAGCCTCCCCCTCAAGTGACTGGATGCGCTCAAGGGCCTTCTGCGCCTCCTCAAGAGCCCAGCCGGCGTCACTCTTAGCCTTCTCGGCTTCCTCCTTGGCCAAAGCAGTTTCCTCTTTGGCCCTGTGGGCCTCCTCCTTTGCCGCTGCAGTATCCTCCTGGGCTCGAGCTGCCTCCCCTCGAGTCATGTTAGCTTCCTCCTTGGCCTTGCTGGCCTCCTCCTTTGCTTTCTTCGCCTCCTCTTCAGCCTGGGCCAGCCCGTCCTGAGCAGACCGGCCGGACTCGAGTTGACGCTGCACTTTCTCCCGACCATCATGTGTCATATGGAGAAAGTGGGACTTCATGTGGGAGCACCTCCTCAGGTCCAAAAAGCAAGAAACAGGAAGTCAGATACCAAATCGAGAAATTATTTGAGGCCGACGCACTCGAAAAAGCGCTTATCGAGAAAACCCGGCCTAAATCTTCGGTGACGACGTCAACAGCCAGCTTCAGGGCATGTGCCAGCCACGCCCGATACTCCTCCGTGTCCTCCCAGTGGGTTACCTCCACCGCATCATCCATTAAGGTCCCAGGGGCTCTAGGGTCTAGCAGGTCTCGGAGCAAGAGGCGCTCCCTACCCCAGGAGGGGAAGGCTGCTTGGACCCTCTCCTGTACTGATGACCAGACACGCTCCACCGCGTCAGGCAAACCACCGTAACGGGCCACCCAGTCGGCCAGGGTAGGGAACGGTAGCTCATCCTCCGCTGTGGCCCCCGACGCCCCAGCCTGGCCAATCGACCGCCCTGCCATGGCAAGAAAGCCAGCGTCGGACCAATTAGGGCTGCGAGGGGTCCCTCGGGTGGCGGACGCACCAACGAGGAGAAGTACATCCTCCTACTCTATTCATTAAGGCAGCGGTGAAGAACCCATGATGGCCGTCTCCTCGGGCGGCGCCGGTGACGCGCGCAGGACCATCGATGCGTCCTGCATCGCGTCCCGCTGCTGCAGCAGCTGGTCTAGGGTAATCATGGCCTCCCCCAGTGGTTGAGGGAGGCTCGAGACTATTGGCTCCTCTTGCGGCTTGACCGTCTGCCGAGACAACGAGTTTAAGAGCACCGCGCCCTCCGGCGGCGTTTGCTGCTGTGCTCCTCCTGCTGCTGCTCTAGCTACTGCTGCTGCTATTGTTGCTGTTGCTGTTACTGCTGCTATAGTTACACTGACTAGCTCAAAGCCAGCTGCTCCGCCTCTTGCTGCTACTCGGGCTGGCTCCGGGCCAGTCCCTCTCCCAATAGCCGCTCTTGCAGCTCCTCCTCCTGCTACTTCTGTAGCCGGTCCTCCTCTTCCTTCTGTGGGCTATCCTGCTCCCGCTTTTGCTGCACCTCCATCTCGTACAGGCCCTTTAGCCACGGCTCCTGCCCCTCTCACTGGGAATGAGGCGCTCCTACGTCCTGGGGACACTCCACCATCTCCTCAACAGAGATGGGAGGAACCGTGGCGTCTTTGTCACCAAGGATGATCGGGCGCTTTACGACCCAGGCTCGTGGCTGTCGAGGGCTCCCCCATCGGTTGCAGGGGCCTCGACCAGACCGGGTGTAGGGGCCATGACCGTCGAGGCTGGGGCACCGACCCCGCTCTCCGGCACCTGCCCCTAGTTGGAGTTGCCACCCGCCATGGACCCCTCACCACTCGAGCCTGCAACGAGACTAGAGCCCGTCAGCCTGGCCCGAGTAATCGCTGCCTGGGCTTGTAATAGCCAGGCCGCCTCAGATGTCGATAAGGGCCTCGAGATCACACTGCCCCTCCAGCCGCCATACTCATGGCCGCATCCACCTTGAGGGTTCACCTCCTCCACTTGACGCTTAAGCCTGGGCAACGTAGGGAAAAGCAGGAATATCAGGCAAAATCCGTGAATCATAGGAAAATGAAAAAATTTTGAACGTCAAAACTCACCATAGGGGAATGACGACCGACTCGGGCCCCCTCGAAGTACCTGGGCACCTCGACGGCATCCTCCGAACCAGATCATGTCCGAAGCCAGAGCTGCCCGGGGCGACCGGCTCGGACCTTAGCACCCCGAGTGCAACTGGAGCCGCCTCCCACGGATCATGTGTAGAGGGTGGTGTCGCCCACTCCTTCGAACCCGTCTGGCCCTGGGTCCTCGCCTCAAGTGTCGAGGACTGGTTTGGTGAGGTGAGGCACCGGGCGGACCCCGAGACGAGGCCGGCGGGGTGCCACCGCGTGAGCGTTGAGACGAGGACCCAACATGGGCCGAGGAATCGCCTTGACTCCTGTCTTGCGGCTGCTCCAGAATGTCCTCCTGCGCAGAGGGCACGTTAGCTCCGGGAAGACTGGGGAGATGGGGCTCAAGGCGTGCCGCCATCCCCTCGACATCACCATCATCATCATCATCCTCATCCTCTTCGGAGGGAGACTCCTCTTCAAGCAGCCCATCGCGCCTTTGCTTCGCGCAGCGCTTCTTGCGCTCTGTACGCACGAGGCTTTTTTCTTTTCTCCTCTTCTTCTCCTTGTCCTGTCCCTTCTTCTGTTGATGAGCGGTAAAGGGCCTCACCTGTCGGTCGGGGTCATCTCCCTCACCAGGGGCCTCGACGCCCTGCAGTCAATTTTCCCCTGCGCGAAAGCATTCGGGTGTAAGAGCAAAGGGAAGGAAGAGCAAACGGAAGGAAGCAAGACCCGAAAGGCACAGCTCGAGGCATTTAGCAGGTCAAGATCGCCTTCCTCCAGCAGCATGGGGATGCGGTTGATGTGATTTGGTCTGAAGGCGCCGGCGACCGCCTCCTTTACCCGCGACACGATCTCCTCGGGGGGCAATGCCTCGGCCGACATGCAGCACCCCTTGAGCTGCTCGGGCGTCGCCTCGGGCCCCATCTGGTCTAGCCGTAACAAACGCGCCATCAAAGGGAGCACCCTCCGACGGTGAAAGGCCGAGACAACGATCACTGCCGTCAAACCCGCGTCACGAAGTCTCCTCAGCGCAGTGAGGAGAGGCCTCAATCAAGGCTATAAATCTGACACCACGCCATGCGGCCAATTGAACGGACGCTCCATGATGAGGCACCCGTTGTACGGCGAGAAGTACCCCTCGTTGTTGCGGAGGTAGAACCACTGTGCATCCCATTGAGCGTGGTTGGACATCAGCCCGGTGGGGATATACTCGTGCGGCTCCACCCCCCGGCCTGTCTTCAGCACTAGGTTGCAGGAACCAGCCCGGATGATTCTCCTCACGCCTTGTTCCACCAGGGCGGTGAAGAACTCCCCCTTGTAGAGGTGAAGCCACAGCTCCCAGTGCAGCTCCTCCCCCAGGTATCCCTCACAGACGGCCATGAAGATAGCGCGTTGGAGATGGCATTCGGGGAGAAGTGCTAAAGCTCGACCCCATAATGGTGGACCAGTTCCCACACAAATTGGCTCAGGGGTGATCTAAGCCCGTGCCAGTGGAACTTGACGAAACTCACGACGTAACCATCCGGCGGGTTCGGCTCCCGATCCCTCCACGGTGGTGTTATCCACACCGGCTGATCCGGCATGGTGATAGGGTGAAGGAGCCCCTCCCCCACCAGCTCCAACAGCCTTCGCTCTGTCACGGTCGATGGGCGCCAGGCCTCCGAAGGAAGAAAAGTGGGTGCCATGATGGCGGCGGCGGCGGTGCAAAGTTGCTCGACGGACGGGCGACTGGGAAGATTCCCAATCACGATCTCTCTCACTAATCCCTCTTCTCTAACGCTGGCGAGCAGGGATTCAGAAGCTCTAGCGGTGGCGGAGGCAAGATGGCAAAAACAGAAGCGGACGACACCCCATCTCCCACGGCTTTATACTCAGGGGAAGAGCAACGAGCGGATCTGACGGTGGGAAAAGGTAAACCCCGCATTAACTGCGCCCACCTAACCGCCCCCTCAATCCTTGCAGCAAAACATGGGCCATTCGCCGGGCCCCTAGCTGTTACCTGGGTCTACCATGACCACGCCGTTTTGGCCCACACCTCAAAAGGCGCGCCCAACGGGCGGGAGCGCTACATTATCCGCCGACGGAGTCTTCCACGAGAAGGAAAACGGGCCCCGGCCCCACGACAAGCCTCGAGGGAGCGAAGGCTGACCCTCAGTCAGGGTTCGACAGCCACCCTCAAGCACCCGAGTCAGGGACACCCCAGGGCAGCCACACGAAGCTCAGCTCGAGGATGAACCCTCAAGATCCCCTCGTGTGTATCTAAGGCAAAACGAGAGGATTACCATGGATTCGCCATGGAGGGAGGCATCGAGCCGCCGAGTCCTATCGAATGGAACCGGTATCCATATATCTACTTGTTTGCATCAATGAGAATGCCTTCGGGCCACTAGTCGACCCCATCGAATGGGGCACAAGCTCTCACTTGGATCCCCCATTATCAGCTCACAGAGAACGCCGAGACTCGCCCAATTGAGGGTAGTACGATGCTTCTCACCTCACATCCGATCGAAAGGACTCGTGAGATGGATGCCTAAACCTAGCAATGCCCTAGCCGCACAAGGCTCGGGGGCTCAACTATGCCTGGCACCCCTCGATGAAAGAGGGTCGAACGCACCCGGGGGCTCGACGAACTCGAGCCATCCTACGACTAGGCGCTACAACTCCAGTTCAAGTTATCCTAACCTTTTAGGAATGCACACTATACCTAACTGGACAAGCACCTCTCAACAAAAGACAAATAAAGCCCTTGAAGGAGTCTCCTTACTCCTCTGAGGCCTCGGGGGCTACCCCCACGGGGGACGCTCACGCGCCTCCCACGGAAAGTTATGAACCGCACCTCACTCTCAGCCTATGACCCCCAGCTTGAGTGCCAGCACTCATGCAGGGGCTCAGGGGCTACTGTCGAGTAACTAAAAAAGGGGTACCCTTAATCCTCGACTAAGGGAATTAACCCATGACATCAACAAGCCAAACCTTGTGTCGTTAGTTCTCGCTTAGCGTAGAAACGCAAGTGCCAGGTCATACTAGGCCGGCCCACGAACAGGCCTCGGTGGTTCGGGTGGCTACCTATCTGATGTACCCCGCTCAAGGTAGAGCAGATCACTCGAGGGTGCCACTCGACCTACCCCTCGGTGACGGAGATTCGCCTGAGCGAACGAGCAGCCCTCGAGTGTGACGCACCCCTCGAATACCTACCTCCTGTACGAATCCAGGAGGATTTAATGCATTCTACTTGCTCCCGCCTAACTTGGTGGCCATAGTGATGGTAATAGTTACAAGTACACCAGTCAAATCCTACTTTTACCTCCCATACCCGGGAATCTGGCGGGTCGTACCACACTGTAACTCCATGCCATGCACTATGCCCTGTTCGGCGCTCCCTCGAGGCACACTTACCAGTGTCAGGCGCTCCCTTGAGGGACATTTACCAGTGTCAGGCGACTCCTTGAGGCACATTTACCAGTATCCGTACCGCATTTTCTAGAGCTCGTCCTTATCTACTCAGGCCTCGACCCCATTGATCACCCCCTCGAGCGGGACTTTGTCATCACCGGTCAATACTCCAACAATTCCTGATGCGACGGCTACAGGGATCCGCACGACCACGCTTGGACATCTGTCTATCACCGACCATCAGCCACGTCACCTTACGCATGAGAAGGATGGCCGCGTCATCTCTGAACACGCGCTATAGGACATGCCATGCTCGGTGCACGCCTCTACAGCAACACCGACATGATCGGCATCACCTCCTCGACATCAGCAGCCACGTCCGCCTTAAGATCCATGTACCCCTGTGCCCCCCTTCGCCTATAAAAGGGGGCGCCAGGCCCTAGTCTAGAGAGGGCAATGAAACTTAGCCAGAAAACATAAGGCATAGATAGCGACCAGAGCCCAAAACGCTCAAGTCCTAGCTCACTCACTCGCACACTTGTATTCACCCCTGTACAAGCACTTCAGTGCTAGATAATACAAACTCTCCCCCCCCGCTGGACGTAGGGCCTTCTTTTGCCCGAACTAGGATAAACCTTGTGTTCTTCTTGCGTCACCATCCGAATTTGGGAGCACGCAGTACATTTTTACTTGTTGGTGCTAGGCCCCCGGGGTCGAAATACCGACACATATTGTCAAACACAATAGCGCTATTCACCAACTCCTAGAAACTGGCATGTTTCTGTCCAGCCAACTGCAGCCTAGGTTCATAGTAAATCCCATTGAGGAAATGACGTCGCTTGTCAGCTTCTTCCCGCACCTCATTTGGAGCATAGCGAGCAAGCTCATAAACTTGTTGTGATACTCACTCATAGTCATGTTGCCCATCCGGAGAGATCTGAATTCCTCTTACTTCTGCTCAACAAGACCTTTTGGGATGTGGTGCACCTTGAAATCCCTAACAAAATCTACCCATGTGATGTCGGGTGCATTGGCAGGATGAGCAGCTTGATAGGACTCCCACCATGTTTGCACAACACCTTGCAGCTATCCAGACGCATAGAGCACCTTCTCTCTATCATTGTACTGAGCAAGGTTCAATTGCTTCTCCACAGCACAAACCCAGTCGTCAGCTTCTAGTGGTTCTATGGAGTGGGAAAACACGGGAGGGTTACCATGCATGAACTCTCTACGCTTATCATGTGGTGGTGGCGCATGTGGTACCCCTTCAGTTTGCATGGTCTGTGCCAACTGAGTCAAAGCTTGCATCATCTGAGCTTGTGAGGCCATGAATTCCTCACGGGTGACTGGCGGGGGATTGTTTTCAGCAATTTTCTTATTTCCCCTTCTTGACATCTGCACCAATTCATGCAAAGGGCCTTAGAATAATCCAAGACTACAACACTGTCATCCTCTGAAAATTTTCTGAGCGAGTTATAGTTTCAGCAGTCCAGAAAAACAGTCACGACGGGTAGTAACCTCTGGTGGAGTTGGATGCATGAGTCGTCCAAAGAATTAGAATAAGTTAAGTTAGAAGCAATATTTTTATATAGATTAAGAGGGAAGTAGCACAAAAGTTTTAGAAAATAACAAGGCCTAAATGGTAAGCAAAAAATCAAGAAAAGCGAAGAGAGCTAAAATAACCATTCTATCCAGGCTTGCGTCCTACAGTTAACCATGCTCTGATACCTATCTGTCATATCTCATTTTAAAGGACTAAAATAAGATATATATAAAAGCCTTACATGCGCCCTAGGATGTTGCACACATAAGTTAACAAATTATAAATAGTACCAAATCAGAGTTTATTATATAGGGCACGAATAGCAAGACATTGTCTTTAGTAAAAATAAGACATAACTAAGATAACTCCAGATGATAGCTCCACCACAGGGACAAGTCAACTGGTTGACACAAGCTAGTAGTCGTATTGATAACTGTCACTCCAATCTTGATCTGTTACCCATCCGGGATTTTCCAAGTAATGAAATAAAACAAATATAAGTACAAATGTATTTAGCAAGCATAGAAGGGGTTCATGAAGCACAATAAAGGTTTGACATGGTTTAACTGCAATTAGCTTTTTAATGTAGGCCATATTTTAGCATTTAGCATCAACGTAGTAATAATTCCCATAACCACATGATCAAGTAGACATGATTATGAATATGATAAAAACAACATTAGTATGTAACACAGTTTTGAGTTGATGATCCATTCTATAAGAATCCCTTGGCCACCCTTACCGTGGGCACGGACGGTATATCGGTTTAACTTTGTGCAAAGGTGTACACTTCCACTACGGGTCATGATCCTCAAATGCACAGGCTAGCTACATCCCATACACCAAATATCACATAAAGCCACCCAAAGGTTCGTCTAACATGCTAGGGCCGCAGGGTCATTGCATATAGAAAATCCCTCTCCCAGAATGGCACATCCCAGTTATAACACATAATAAAGAGGCAGCCCTATACCCAACTCGCAGATCCTCTAATTTGCTAGAAAAGGTCCTATGGGCAACTAGAGCCAGAGCCATATAGCCCCTATAGCTATACGTTATGTCCCGGATGATCACTTACAGTTTGAATCTCATAGAAAACCACTTTTCATTAGTTGCATAGTCATTAATTAGGTTACAAGATCATGGTTATAAAGCACTAGCATTAACTACCAATATGCACAATCCCCAGTTATCAAGGTAGATAGGTAATCAAAGCTAAGAAATCTTAATAGGGTAGCAAAAGACACATGCATATGATATTTAGTGTGTATAGTGAATAGGTAACAAGTATGGTCCCAACTATACTAGCCTTGATCAAACCTCTCCTGATGAACATGCAGATCCTGGTTGTCGAAATACTCTTGTTCTCCAACAAATGGCTCACTCTCTAAACTCGATCAACAATATAGCAGCATACAAGCATCAAGCAGCCATACACGAGCAAACAAATAGATTTAATTAGAGCAGTACACCATGTCAACAAAACAGTACGAAAAGAGTTTATAAAACTATTCTACGCGTCGCTACGATCACCAAAATCGGAGCTATAATAAGAAAGTTATGGATTTTACAAGTTTTCCTATTATAAAATAATAGGTTAAAATAAATCTCAATTTTCAAAAGTTGGAAATAAATCTAACAATGGTACTAACAGGTAGATTATGGAATTACGAACCTAACGCAACATGAACGGACCAAATCGGAGTTAAAACGGAGAAGTTATGAGCTTTTAAAAATAGTGGCAAAACTGTAAATAATGGAAAACATATTTTTGAATGTATTAAAGGAAAATACGCTTTCCAACGGAGAAAACGCATTATGCGGAACCCACAAAGGGCTCTTAATGAATTAGAAAGAAACCTGAGGGGTTTTCTGCAAAACGGCCACCCGAAGGGGTATCGGCCAATGATGACCGTCGGATTAGAAACTGACAGCTCAGATTAGAAGGGAGGGATGCGAGGGCGGCGGCCGGTCGGAGAAGAAGGCCGGCGCGGCGGACGTCCATGGCCGGCGGCGAAGGACCACGCCGGCGTATATGAAACCGACCCTACGGACCTCGAATTGACTCGGGACATGAACCAAACGATAGCAGAGCTAGAGGAGAACTCACCAGTCGTGAAGATGAAGGTTGGGGTGAACGGAGGCGGGCTGGCGGTGAACAAAAGCGACTGCGAGCTCCCTGTGAGACCCGGCGAAGCCGTGTGAGCAACACAGAAGGAGAAAAAGAGGGAAAAAGGGTTCGGCGGATTTGCGAGCTCGTATACCAACCCAACGACTTGCCCTTGGTGACGAGGGAACTGTGGCGGCGAAACTGAACGCGAAGGCGGCGGCTAGGGTTTGCGGCGGCTGCTGGAACTTGAGCGTGGCGGCGCTGGCAGCCCGCTATTTATGGCCGAGTCAGCTTGGGGAGGAAGCGGGGGCGCGAGGCGGCGTCAGGGCGGACTTCCGGGCAGAGTCCCGGTCGGGGACGACACGAGAAAGGAGATGACTCCGGTGGGCCCCACCTGTCGGCGTCACATGGCACGGGGCCGTGCCGTCAGTCGGACAGAGAGAGAGGGAGGCGGGCGCGCGCACGTGGCGGCTTGCTGGGCCGGCCTTTCGGCCCAAGAGGAAAGAGCGGCGCAGGCAGCCCTTCGGGCCGGACGCGGGGAAAGGAAGGGGGAGGCCGGCCAGCTGGGCCGCTTGGGCCGAAAACAGAGGAGAGTGAGGGAGGGGAAAAGAATTACTTTTCCTTTTATTTAAACCATTTTTTAAATAGATTTTCAAAATAATTTTGAAATCTAATTCAAACTCAACAAAATCCAAACATCACAATAAAAATTATGCAACACCATGAATGCACAAACATGCTTCTTAACCTATAATTGATTTTAATTTCATAAAAATTATTATTTCCCCTATATTAAATTCCCATAAAATTGCATAATTAAATCAATTTGGCTACTTTAAAACCATGCAAATTTTTAGGGTGTTACAAAACATGCATACAACTGTATTTGCTTGCTGAAAAACTCAAGATTGGCATGCTTCTAACCATTGAATTACCTACCTCCTCCATGTTCATGAGGACCATCAACACTACGGGCTATCATATTTTTTCATGTCATGGTGGTGCTCTATCAGCAAGGGTTATTCAGATATATGATCCAACAGCTCCATGTACAACCATGAGCTTGTGGTTGTTCACCTTTAGTATTTCGAGCAACAATGCATTTGATCCAGCACCCGCCACTCCAAGGTTCGGAAACAATCTCCATGATCAATAATATGACTTTACTTTATTAATTTATTTCCTCTTACTGATCAGTGTCAACTCGCTATGTATAACACTATAACTTAGTAATATTTTTTGCTGCAGTTTGAAGCCGAATAAATGCTCAGCGGTATTGCATTAGACACATCAGAGAACACCAACGTGGTGCTTGGCGTGGTGTTGTGCCCATATTTTTTAAGCATGACTTACTTAAAAAAATCCATTTATCATTTCAACTATGATGATACAAGTAGCAGACTACCGGTTGAAACATCCTCAATTTTCCACGAAGGAAAAATACACAGAATGACGGATAATATAATAGTTTGAAGCATCAAACCATCTCATTATCTCGCAATAGTCGATACAGGATCCATACATCGAACAAAAGAATACAATTAGAAGGGATTACATAAATAGTTCATCGCCACACTGGCAGGATCATCAGAGTAGCTGCAGCGTCTGGAACAGCTGCGAAAGGCGAAAGTACAATAAAATCTCCAAAAAGAAGCCTGAGCGTAGGAACGAGACATCTACTCCTCTTCGTCGTCATAGTCGTAGTCGGGCTCACCTGCCAAATAATTTTTAGTACGGTTTGTACTGGCCACATCTCCCACCCTATGCTTTGCTTTTGCTATGTAGTATTTGGTGGGATGCAAAGGATATAATCAAATCGACCTAATATGTGGCTGTAGTTTTCTATGCAAACAGTGACCAATATTATATAATATAGTTCATCAAATTCAATCCATCTCATCCACACATCCAAACCCATTCCCTCACCATCACACACATCTCACCCTCTCGCACTCAGTCGACAGGTCCAACTCCCTCTCGGAGCCTGTCTCAGCGGCTCACAGCCGGAAGGGTAACACCAGGGGGAGAAATAGAAGGACTCCTCTCACTACTCCCGAGAAGCGTGGGTCTTAGGAAAGAGCCATACCAGTGGCCCACGGACTATATATAGATTCATAAACTCTGCAGAGCGTGTACTCCCGTAACCACAAGATCACTATCATCGGCGGTGCCCCGCCTAAGCTGATTCCGGCTGCTTTCTAACCGGTGCGATGCCACCCTACCACTCAGTACTGGGACATCCCGGATAGGTACCACCGGCACACTGAGACTGTGAGACATAGTACCGGGCCCCTGTGGTCACTATGCTGTCTAAGGAGGGTGTGGGTCTCCACGCCCGTACCTCCCGACACTTTCTGCTAACAACCTAGTAGTAGTGGCACCGTCCTAGCTAGTCAGACATCCGTCTCCTGCCCATTCAAGAGCGAGTGGTGAGCACGTAAGTCCCAAGGTTCCGGTCCTCAAGAGATATCAGGTCCTAGGGGGGATCAGGCAGGATTATCTTCTCTTTTGGGACTACAACAGTCTGTGCTACAACAGCACCTCCTTCCCGGGGCTTCGCTCCATGAAGGTTCTCACCCCCGGGATCTCCTTATGCATCACAATGTGCCCGCCACAAGCACCTCACACGGGAATGCCTAGAACACATCCCCCGGCAAGACTCGCCCACATGGCTCGTCGTAGAATCCTGTCCGATCGACTCAACCCTCACCACACACCCAAGACGCACGCAGCACTCTCCCCGAGTAAAGTGGCACCACGTGCCTTAACCATATGACCATACTCTCCACCACGCATCATCATCACACAGATATAAGCGTAGTAGAAGTAAAGCATCATAAGAGAAATAAGCAAGCGTCTAACCTATCAGCAGGTGTGCAGGAGTAAGGTTGCGACAAGGTAAAGGCTCATCAGGCAGTTCTACCATGCAACCTATCATCAGGTGATATTCATAATTAAAGCACTAGCAACTAGATATTATGCCATGCGTAATAGGATCTACGAGGTTGGGTGGGGTGTGGCACCTGTGAAGTCGTCACCGAGCTCCTCCTCGTACTCGTAGTCGTCCTCCTCAAGCTGATCCTCCTCTAAAACGAGACATAATAGCCGCGTCAGCGGCTCCTATAGAGTCAACACAAAGAAGCAATAAAATTCAATAACTCCAAATGCACTCATACACAAGCCTATGACGTAGAGCTTATTTTTATGAAAATTTGGACACTTGGTTCATATTTTTCGAAGTTCATATGAAGAAGATATGAATTTCCGAAGTTCATTCTATTTTCGGAAAAAGAAAAAGGGCAGATTAACCTGGTGCTGACACGTGGCAACTCCTGATTGGGCCATGTGGCGCGCAGGAACAGTGTGGCTGGGAATATGCTGACGTCGGCACTGACGCGGGTCTGGGCTAGGTGACGTCATGCTGACGTTATGCTGACGTCAGTATCGACGGGTCGACGGGTCCCAGTTAGTGGCTGACAGGTGGGGACCACGGATCTGGTCACTGACAGGTGGGGCCAGGTCAACGGTCAACGCTGACAGGTCTCGACCGGGCCTCGGAGGGTTCTAGACAGGGCTGGATCTGGGTCAGGTTAGGTCGGCCACTGTACACTCGAGGGTGTGATCCGGGCGACCCCTCGAGAACGGAGCTCGCTCGGGCGAACGGACTGGCCTCGAGAACGAAGCCTCGCCCGGCGAACGGGCATGCCCTCGAAGACGGACTTTGTTCGCACGAAAGGGGCAGACCTCGAGAACAGTTATCCGGTGAGACTCGACCCTCTGGCCACGAGCCGGATCCTCGACTCGAGCAGGCCCTCGATTGGAGCAAGGTCCTCGATTGGAGCAAGGTCCTCGATTGGAGCCAGGCCCTCGACTCGTCGGGTGGACCCTCGACTCGTCGGGCGGACCCTCGACCTCATCGGGCGGACCCTCGACCTCATCGGGCGCACCCTCGACTTGTCAGGTGGACCCTCAACGAATGTCGGACGGGCCCTCGACTCGTCGGGTGATTAGCTGAGCTACGCGGCTGGCCGGCTAGGTGCTCCAACTTGGGGAAATCGACCCTCAGGTCAGTGGCGGTCAGCGAGGCGCGGCAGCGGTGTCTGCCGACGGCGAGGCCAAATTCGCTGGCGAAGCCGGGCATTGGTCTCCATCCTCCTTCTTGCCTTTCGATTGGAGAAGCTGGGATCTCCATGAGCTAGCTACCGGGGCTAGTCGAGGCACGGCAGGGCGTGCGTGGCTCGGCGGCCACGGCGGACGCTCCGGCGGCCAGAGTCCGGGGAGGCCGGAGCTGCAAAAGTGCGTGGCTCCGCTGTGGCCCGTGCCGGCTCCTAGAGGTTGCCAAGAACGTGCTCTAGACTACGGCAAAACTATTGGTCGCGGTAAGGAAAGGAAACAACGATAAGGGGAGCGAGAACGTCGATGATGTACTGGTGGCGGTCATGGCCGAGCAGGTCGAGGGTGGGGATGCTTACCTGCGTAGCGACGGTCGAGGTAGGTGACGCGGGCTTGGTGGCGACTCGGTGCAGGGGAGGCAAAGCCGGGGCGTCGAGGCGGTTATGCGGCGCTCCCAGGTCCTCCTCAGCGCGCGGATGGCGGCGGCAGCAGCAGCGCTCTAGCTCCGCCTCCTTCCTGCTCCTCCCTTCTTCTCTCTCTCTCTCGCTCGACTGATCTGGCGGCGGGCCTCCACAAAGACGGCGGGGCGATGGGGAAACCCTAGAGGCCAGGGTGCTCCTCTTTAAATAGGCACGGCGGCCGGCCATGGACGGCGGAGGCAGAAGATGCCCATCGGGCGGCTGTGCGCGGCCACGATTAGGGTGTGGGTTCGGTGAAGAGCGGTGCAAGCAGGCGGTTAGATGGACGGCACGGGACGCGGCCGTACTCGGGCGAACGGCGGAGGCGCGCGGTGCACAAAAATGGTGCGACGGACGCGACGCGCGGTCGACCAGAAGTGGTAAAAGGTGGAAGCTGACAGTGGGGCTCGGGTGTCAGCGAGAGAGGAGGGGAGAGACACGGGCGCGGGCGGCAGCAGCGGCTTGCTGGGCTGCCTTGTTGGGCCGGCGATCGGCGAGCGGGCGCGCGGCGGAACGCGGCTGCGCGCCGGAGCAGGCCGAGCTGGGCCTCGATCTCGGGCAGGCAGGCCGGCGTGCATGCGCGTGGGCGCGCGAGCGAGCGCGTGCGCTGGCGGTCGAGCGCGCTGCTGGGCTGGGCCGGCGCGGGGAGTCGGTAGCAGGCATATATGTACATGCATTAAAAGGTTATTCGATTTTTATTAACATCACATAAAATTGAATAAGAGGCAAATCAAACTCTGGTTATTTAAATGCAATGCTAGGGCTAACGTCGGGTGCTATTTTTGCATCTATTGGCGGGTTTCCTACATGACATCCACCATACACTGGTAAACTTTAGAAAAAATTTTGAAAGCCTGTATTTTCGGTGACCGGATTTCTAGGGTTGTTACAGTCCTACCCCCTTATGAGAATCTCGTCCTCGAGATTCAAGAGTGTAACTTACTCTTCAAAAAGATAGGGGTAGAGCTTCCTCATTTCTGACTCCTTCTCCCAAGTTGCTTCCCGTTCTGTGTGATTGCTCCACTGAATCTTCAGATATGGCGTGCTAGAGTTTCTCGTTTCCTTGGTGGTTCTGTCCATAATGCGGACGGGGTGCTCTCTGTACTCCAAAGTGTCCTGAATATCGAGTGCCTCTGTGGGTATTGGATGCTCTGGCGGCTGCAAACACTTGCGCAGTTGCGACACATGAAACACTGGGTGTACTCCTGCCAGTTGTGGGGGCAACTCTATTCTGTAGGCAAGCTTGCCAATCCTTTCACTGATTCTGTACGGTCCCACATACCTTGGTGCTAGCTTTCCCTTCACATGGAACCTGACGGTCCCTCGAAGCGGGGAGACCTTGAGGTAGACATAGTCTCCTACCTCAAACTCGAGGTCTCTGCGCCTCTTGTCAGCATAACTCTTCTGACGGCTCTGGGCAATTTTTAGATTTTCTCGCACCTGAGCGACTCCTTCCTCGGCCTCCTTAATGGTGGCCGGACCAAAGAACGATCTTTCACCCGTTTTAGACCACATCAAGGGTGTTCTGCATGGTCTTCCGTACATAGCTTCGAAAGGTGACATCTTGAGGCTAGCCTGGTAACTGTTGTTGTAGGAGAACTCTGCAAAGGGCAAGCTCTTCTCCCAATCAGTCCCATATTTCAGAACACAAGCTCGAAGCATATCCTCAAGTATCTGGTTCACTCTTTTTGTCTGCCCATCTGTCTGAGGGTGGTATGCGGTACTGTAATCTAGCTTGCTGCTGATTGACTTGTTCAGGGCTTTCCAGAACTTGGACGTATACTGTGGTCCATGATCAGATATTATGCTCTTAGGGGCTCCGTGCAGCTTGAGAATGTTCCCAACATACAAATCTGCTAGCTGGCCGACTCGGGCATCAGTCCTGATGGCTAGGAAGTGAGCTACCTTAGTCAAGCGATCGACTATTACCCATATGGCATCATGGCCTTTCGGGGTTTGAGGCAAACCCACAATGAAGTCCATAGAAATGCTATCCCACTTCCATTCAGGTATATCCAGCGGCTTTAACAGCCCTGCAGGTCTCTTATGCTCAGCCTTGACGCGTTTGCAAATGTCACATCTAGCAACATGCTCTGCTATGTCTGATTTCATGTTCTTCCACCAGAATTTCTTCTTCAAATCAGCATACATTTTAGTACTGCCCGGGTGGATACAATACTTAGAATCATGACCTTCTGATAGGATTTCATTGCAGATAGCTGGGTCGGCAGGCACACAAATTCTGTCCTTGTACCAGTAAGTGCCTAGCTCATCCTCACTGAACTTTGGGCACTTGCCTTGTGTCGGGAGCTCGTGTATCTCCCAAATTTCTGGGCAATGGCATTGGGCTTCACGGATCCTATCCATGAGGGTGTAGTGTACTCGAAGCTCATTCAACAGGCCATGAGGTATCACCTCCATCTGTAACTCATCAATGCCCTCTTGCAACTCTTTGGGCAAGGCGGTGGTGAACAAGGCATGACAATGACTTTTGCGGCTAAGAGTGTCAGCGACCACATTGGCCTTCCCAGGGTGATAGAGAATCTCTACGTCATAGTCGTTAAGCAGCTCGAGCCAACGACGCTGTCTCATGTTCAGATTTTCTTGGGTGAAAAAGTACTTCAAACTCTTGTGATCAGTGTAGATCTCGCATTTGTTCCCTATCAGGTAGTGCCTCCAAATTTTCAAGGCATGGATCACAGCTGCAAGCTCGAGATCATGGGTGGGGTAACGCTGTTCATGCTCCTTAAGCTGGCGGGAAGCATAGGCAATGACTTTCCCATTCTGCATTAGAACACAACCAAGCCCGAAGCGAGATGCATCGCAATAGACCACAAAGTCCTGGTGGATATCGGGCAAGGCTAGAACAGGCGTTGTGGTGAGCTTCTCCTTTAGGGTCTGGAAACTTTGTTCGCATTGGGGCGTCCATTCAAACTCCTTGGTCTTCTTCAGGAGATTGGTGATGGGGCGAGCTATCTTGGAAAAGTTCTCGATGAATCGGCGATAGTAACCAGCCAATCCCAAGAAACTTCTCACATCAGTCACATTCCGGGGCTGCTCCCATTCCTTCACTGTCTCAATCTTGGAAGGATCAACAGCTACTCCGTCAGCATTGAGCACATGACCTAGGAAAGCGACCTCCTCAAGCCAGAACTCACACTTGTTGAACTTGGCATAGAGCTGATGTTCTCTCAACCTCTCCAGTACCATCCTTAGATGTTGCTCATGCGCTTCGGCGGTGGCAGAATAGACAAGAATGTCATCAATGAAGACCACCACGAACTTATCCAGCTCCTGCATGAACACTTTATTCATCATGTTCATAAAATAAGCCAACGCGTTCGTAAGGCCGAAGGACACGACGGTGTACTCATACTGCCCATACCTGGTGACAAAGGTTGTCTTAGGAATGTCTTCCTCTCTGATCTTCATCTGATGGTATCCTGATCTGAGGTCGATCTTGGAGAAGTACTTGGCATTACGAAGCTGATCAAGCAGGTCATCTATCCTCGGCAAAGGATACTTGTTCTTTATAGTTACGGCATTCAGGTTCCGGTAATCAACGCACATCCTCTGCGTTCCATCCTTCTTCTTAACAAACAGTACAGGAGATCCCCAGGGCGAGGCACTGGGCCTAATGAACCCTTTCTCGGATAGCTCCTCAAGCTGTTTCTTAAGCTCCTTAAGCTCGTCAACTGCCATACGGTAGGGTCTCTTAGAAATCGGACTCGTACCAGGCATTAGGTTGATCATGAACTCAACATCTCTGTCCGGTGGCATTCTTGGTAGCTCTTCCGGAAAGACATCCGGGTACTCACAAACTACAGGCACTTCCTCAAGTGACTTCTCTTCCAAGGTACACAGCATGGATATATCTGTCCCTTTGTTTGGCTCACATCTAATCTGACAGCCACTTGGATGGGTTATATCCACAAATCTGGGTGAGCAAGATATCACTCCTTTGTTCTGGGTTAACCAATCCATCCCTAGAATGACGTCTAGGCCTTCGAAGGGTAGCAAGGTAAGATCAGCAAGAAAGGTAAGACCCTCGATGGTGATACTCACTCCCTTACATATTTTGGTACAACAAATGTTGCCCAAGGGTGAACTGGTGTATAAGGTTTCTTTTGGTGGAGTGACAGATATATGGTGCTCTCGTGCAAACTTGGAGGATATATATGAACATGTAGCACCTGAATCAAACAGCACGGATGCCTTAACTCCATGCCCTAAAAACATACCGTACACCACGTCGGGGGCACTCTGGGCGGCCTCTGCTGAGATGTGGGTGAGGCGGCCACGGGATGCTCCGGATGGCATCTGCTTGTGTGGGGTGCCCTGGTTCTGCCTGGTGGGCGCTGGTGTAGCAGGTGCAGCCTTGTTTGGGCACTCGGCTGCCTTGTGACCTGGCTGGCCACAAGCGAAGCAAGTGTAGGTCACGCCGCCTGTGGGGGTTGGCGCGGCGGACCTCCACGTGCTACCTCCAGGTGCGGCACGAGCGTATGCCTGGCGGTCCTGAGCAGGGCGGGGGTAGTTGCTGGTGTGGGTACCACCGCCCCGGCTCAAACCGTGAGCCGCTCCCTGGGTGAAGCGAGAGCGGGGAGGCTGAGAGGTCTCACCACGCGACCTCCGTGGGGCAGGTGCACGGGAGGTGCCCTCAGTACGGTGCTTCTTGTTTTTGCCAAGCGCTTCCCTCTCCGCGAAAACCTCGTCGCGGTCCTTCTCAATCTCCATGCACCTGTCAATCAGGTCACGAAGGGTGTGGCTTTTGGTGCCTGAGAGTGAGAGCCTGATACGACTAGACAAGCCCTTGCGGTAGTAGTACATCTTCTCCTTCTCAGAGTTCACCACTGAGACGGGTGCATAGCGCAGCAGGTTAGTGAAGCGGGTGGTGTACTCATGCACCTTGTCGGCTCCCATGGAGATGTTGCGGAACTCGTTCTCCTTCTTCTCCAGTGCACCTTCACGGATGAAGAATGCGCGGAACTCGTCCACAAACTCATCCCAGGAGATGTTGGCGGGGTCTCGGTGGGTTTCGCAGAGGCTGTCCCACCAAGATCGTCCAGCACCCACAAGCTGGTGAGCTGCCAAGCCAACGCACTCCTCGTCAGTGCAAGTGGTCAAGTCCAGCTTCTTCTCAATCTCCTTAAGCCAATCATCAGCAGCGATAGGGTCGATGCTGGTGCCATCAAACGTCGGGGGCCTCAGCTTGAGAAAGAATTCCAGCTTCTTATAGAAATCATCGCGGGGCTCCCGGTGCTGGGGGTGCAGCACGCTCTCAACTAAGACTTGAAGAAGTTCGGTCTGCTGGGCCATCACATCCGCCAAGAGTGGCACGGGAGGTGGTGGTGGAGCTGCATCTCCTCCTGCGGCAGGATCAGGCTCAGCAGCAGGCTGTGGCTGTCCCACAGCCGCGCCTCCGGCAGCTGGTTCTGGCTCAACTACTGGTGGTGGTGATGGGTGTGCAGGTCATGGGGTGGCAGCGCGGGGTGGCTCCTCAAGATCGAGGGGTATGCGACCAACGCGTGCACGACCACTTCTGCGTCCGCAGCCCCTGGCGGGAACGGGTGAAGGAGAGCGGTTTCTCAGGCGGCTGGCACGATGAGTGGACATCCTGCTCAACATAAACCTCAGATTAGGGTATACATGTTTAATATAGCTTTGATATTAAAGACATACTTATTTTAAAATAATTTTAAAACATTGCTAATTTATCTAACATTCAGACGAAGAAGCATGAAGATCCAATAAGATGCGATAAAAACCAAATCATTCATTACATCAGGGGGGTTACGTGGCGATGTCTTTAGCGGCTACGCTTGGAGACTCGCGAGAAACGTACTACACGCAGGTAGTCTAGCAAAAAGGGGTGGACAACTATTCAGCATCATGGTGAGTCTGGTTACTTGACCATATAGGGCTCATTATCTCCTGACCTGATATTACCCTAGACCATCTCTAGAGGTTGGTCCAAACTGTAAGCTGTGGGAGGTATACCGATGCCAGAAGCCTGGATCTGCTCATCGGTCATCTGAAGGCGAGAGACGTAGCGGCGGGCCTCCTCGAGCTGAGGGGTGGACACTGCCTGTCCACTGAGTCCAGTGGTGGGACATCCACTCAAGTTGAGGCAAGATTGTCCTAACTCGAATGTCTCGACCCTGACCCTCTTACGGGCACGTAAGGGAAGCTCGTCCTGCAACTCCTCGTACTCTCTGACCCTCTTGCGATCTGACCTCTTCCAAGCTTCCATAGTGCGTTTAAGCTTATCCATGAGGTATGCCGTCTTATGGACATAGTTGATCAGGTGTCCCTGGTTGTAACTAGCAAGGGTGTATTCCTGTAGCAGCTTCTCACGTTGTGCCTTGCACTGCTCACGGAGTTTGTCCCTGTAGGCAGCATCTTGACTCTTTTCCTGGAATCTCTTTGCAATGTCTTCGTTCTTCTCAGCCATAGTGGCCTCAAGCTCCCAGATATTCTTGTTGAGACGGCTGTTGTGTATTTGAAGCTTATCCATCTCGCTTATCAGACTAGTGATCTGATCCTGGTGAGTGTGCTCTTTGCGTGCTATCTCACGCTCTAGGTCTGCAATCTGTTGCTTCCATGCCACTTCCTTAGCCTCTGACTTGCGGATCCTCTCATCAACCTCCATCAGGTAGCGACGATCACGGCGTCCCTTCCGCACCAACTCAGCAATGTACATTTCCTGGCACTGCATGTACATCATGGAGGCGCGGTGGCAGGGGTTGTGGTCGACTCTGGTATTCTGCTCGATGTAGATGACCTCTCCCCATGTACCCTGCTGATCATTGAGGGCACGAGGAAATAGACGAAAGCGACTTTCCTTCAGATAGTCAGCTCCGTTGCGCAGCACAGTACGGAGTGCCTGGCGTGAAACGGTCTGAACACACATGCCGGTGTCGTTGTCGAAGGCGAAGTCAGTGAAGGCGGTAACTTCGGGTAGGTTTATGCTTGCAGGCATGTTGATGTGGACTGCCTTGTAGTCCTCGATGCCTCCTTCAAGGGTGGGCTTGCCGCGGCAAAGATACTCGACGTTCTCCACGGGAACACCCAACTCGGTGAGAACCTCGCGAAGCACGTGAGCATAGCCTCCATGCTCCGTTCCGTCGAGTCTGAACTCAACGATATCCATTGGCGGTAACGGACCAAGCGGCAAGTTGGGGTCCATCTGCAGGTGACACGAGAAAGAAGTTAGAAAAGTTGCAGAGAGAGGTAAGCCATGCATAAAAGCGTATGCAATGGTCGGTGTATAACCGAGAGATTTCAAGATTTTCCTAATTCTATCGTCCAATCCTATGGGTCTCGTCCTAGGGTCAAGCATGGCTCTGGTACCAACTGAAACATCCTCAATTTTCCACGAAGGGAAAATACACAGAATGGCGGATAATATAATAGTTTGAAGCATCAAACCATCTCATTATCCCGCAGTAGTCGATACAGGATCCATACATCGTACAAAAGATTACAATTAGGGGGAATTACATAAATAATTCATCGCCACACTGGCGGAATCATCAGAGTAGCAGCAGCCTCTGGAACAGCTGCAAAAGGCGGAAGTACAATAAAATCTCCAAAAAGAAGCCTGAGCGTAGGAACGAGACGTCTACTCCTCCTCATCGTCATAGTCGTAGTCGGGCTCACCTGCCAAATAATTTTCAGTACGGTTTGTACTGGCCACATCTCCCACCCTATGCTTTGCTTTTGCTATGTAGTATTTGGTGGGATGCAAGGATATAATCAAATCGACCTATTATGTGGCTGTAGTTTCCTATGCAAACAGTGACCAATATTATATAATATAATTCATCAAATTTTAATCCATCTCATCCACACATCCAAACCCATTCCATCACCATCACACACATCTCACCCTCTCGCACTCAGTCGACAGGTCCAACTCCCTCTCGGAGCCTGTCTCAGCGGCTCACAGCCGGAAGGGTAACACCAGGGGAGAAATAGAAGGACTCCTCTCACTACTCCCGAGAAGCGTGGGT
>CM041630.1:18351895-18629086 GCA_023333625.1 Bothriochloa decipiens
GGGGAGAAATAGAAGGACTCCTCTCACTACTCCCGAGAAGCGTGGGTCTTAGGAAAGAGCCATACCAGTGGCCCACGGACTATATATAGATTCATAAACTCTGCAGAGCGTGTACTCCCGTAACCACAAGATCACTATCATCGGTGGTGCCCCGCCTAAGCTGATTCCGGCTGCTTTCTAACCGGTGCGATGCCACCCTACTACTCAGTACTGGGACATCCCGGATAGGTACCACCGGCACACTGAGACTGTGAGACATAGTACCGGGCCGCCGTGGTCACTATGCTGTCTAAGGAGGGTGTGGGTCTCCACGCCAGTACCTCCCGACACTTTCTGCTAACAACCTAGTAGTAGTGGCACTAGCTAGTCAGACATCCGTCTCCCGCCCATTCAAGAGCGAGTGGTGAGCACGTAAGTCCCAAGGTTCCGGTCCTCAAGAGATATCAGGTCCTAGGGGGGATCAGGCAGGATTATCTTCTCTTTTGGGACTACAACAGTCCGTGCTACAACAGCACCTCCTTCCCGGGGCTTCGCTCCACGAAGGTTCTCACCCCCGGGATCTCCTTATGCATCACAATGTGCCCGCCACAAGCACCTCACACGAAAATGCCCAGAACACATCCCCCGGCAAGACTCGCCCACATGGCTCGTCGTAGAATCCTGTCCGATCGACTCAACCCTCACCACACACCCAAGACGCACGCAGAACTCTCCCCGAGTAAAGTGGCACCACGTGCCTTAACCATATGACCATACTCTCCACCACGCATCATCATCACACAGATATAAGCGTAGTAGAAGTAAAGCATCATAAGAGAAATAACCAAGCGTCTAACCTATCAGCAGGTGTGCAGGAGTAAGGTTGCGACAAGGTAAAGGCTCATCAGGCAGTTCTACCATGCAACCTATCATCAGGTGATATTCATAATTACAGCACTAGCAACTAGATATTATGCCATGCGTAATAGGATCTACGAGGTTGGGTGGGGTGTGGCACCTGTGAAGTCGTCACCGAGCTCCTCCTCGTACTCGTAGTCGTCCTCCTCAAGCTGATCCTCCTCTGAAACGAGACATAATAGCCGCGTCAGCGGCTCCTATAGAGTCAACACAAAGAAGTAATAAAATTCAATAACTCCAAATGCACTCATACACAAGCCTATGATGTAGAGCTTATTTTTATGAAAATTTGGACACTTGGTTCATATTTTTTGGAGTTCGTATGAAGAAGATATGAATTTCCGAAGTTCATTCTATTTTCGGAAAAAGAAAAAGGGCAGATTAACCTGGTGCTGACACGTGGCAACTCCTGATTGGGCCACGTGGCGCGCAGGAACAGTGTGGCTGGGGATATGCTGACGTCGGCACTGACGCGGGTCTGGGCTAGGTGACGTCATGCTGACGTTATGCTGACGTCAGTATCGACGGGTCGACGGGTCCCAGTTAGTGGCTGACAGGTGGGGACCACGGATCTGGTCACTGACAGGTGGGGCCAGGTCAACGGTCAACGCTGACAGGTCTCGACCGGGCCTCGGAGGGTTCTAGACAGGGCTGGATCTGGGTCAGGTTAGGTCGGCCACTGTACACTCGAGGGTGCGATCCGGGCGACCCCTCGAGAACGGAGCTCGCTCGGGCGAACGGACTGGCCTCGAGAACGAAGCCTCGCCCGGTGAACGGGCATGCCCTCGAAGACGGACTTTGTTCGCACGAAAGGGGCAGACCTCGAGAATAGTTATCCGGTGAGACTCGACCCTCTGGCCCCGAGCCGGATCCTCGACTCGAGCAGGACCTCGATTGGAGCAAGGTCCTCGATTGGAGCAAGGTCCTCGATTGGAGCCAGGCCCACGACTCGTCGGGCGGACCCTCGACTCATCGGGCGAACCCTCGACTCGTCGGGCGGACCCTCGACCCCCTCGGGCGGACCCTCGACCTCATCGGGCGGACCCTCGACCTCATCGGGCGGACCCTCGACTTGTCAGGTGGACCCTCGACGAATGTCGGACGGGCCCTCGACTCGTCGGGTGATTAGCTGAGCTACGCGGCTGGCCAGCTAGGTGCTCCAACTTGGGGAAATCGACCCTCAGGTCGGTGGCGGTCAGCGAGGCGCGGCAGCGGCGTCTGGCGACGGCGAGGCCAAATTTGCCGGCGAAGCCGGGCGTTGGTCTCCATCCTCCTTCTTGCCTTTCGATTGGAGAAGCTGGGATCTCCATGAGCTAGCTACCGGGGCTAGTCGAGGCACGGCGGGGCATGCGTGGCTCGGCGGCCACGGCGGACGCTCCGGCGGCCAGAGTCCGGGGAGGCCGGAGCTGCAAAAGTGCGTGGCTCCGTTGTGGCCCGTGCCGGCTCCTAGAGGTTGCCAAGAACGTGCTCTAGACTACGGCGAAACTATTGGTCGCGGTAAGGAAAGGAAACAACGATAAGGGGAGCGAGAACATCGACGATGTACTGGTGGCGGTCATGGCCGAGCAGGGCGAGGGCGGGGATGCTTACCCGCGTAGCGACGATCGAGGCAGGTGACGCGGGCTTGGTGGCGGCTCGGTGCAGGGGAGGCGAAGCCGGGGCGTCGAGGCGGTTATGCGGCGCTCACAGGTCATCCTCAGCGCGCGGACGGCGGCGGCGGCAGCAGCGCTCTAGCTCCGCCTCCTTCCTGCTCCTCCCTTCTTCTCTCTCTCTCTCTCTCGCTCGACTGATCTGGCGGCGGGTCTCCACAAAGACGGCGGGGCGATGGGGAAACCCTAGAGGCCAGGGTGCTCCTCTTTAAATAGGCACGGCGGCCGGCCATGGACGGCGAAGGCAGAAGATGCCCATCGGGCGGCTGTGCGCGGCCACGATTAGGGTTAGGGTTCGGTGAAGCGCGGTGCAAGCAGGCGGTTAGATGGACGGCGCGGGACGCGGCTGTACTCGGGCGGACGGCGGAGGCGCGCGGTGCACAAAAATGGTGCGACGGACGCGACGCGCGGTCGATCAGAAGTGGTAAAAGGTGGAAGCTGACAGTGGGGCTCGGGTGTCAGCGAGAGAGGAGGGGAGAGACGCGGGCGCGGGCGGCAGCAGCGGCTTGCTGGGCCGCCTTGTTGGGCCGGCGATCGGCGAGCGGGCGCGCGGCGGAACGCGGCAGCGCGCGGAAGCAGGCCGAGCTGGGCCTCGAGCTCGGGCAGGCAGGCCGGCGTGCATGCGCGTGGGCGCGCGAGCGAGCGCGTGCGCCGGCGGTCGAGCGCGCTGCTGGGCTGGGCCGGCGCGGGGAGTCGGTAGCAGGCATATATGTACATGCATTAAAAGGTTATTCGATTTTTATTAACATCACATAAAATCGAATAAGAGGCAAATCAAACTCTGGTTATTTAAATGCAATGCTCGGGCTAACGTCGGGTGCTATTTGTGCATCTATTGGCGGGTTTCCTACATGACATCCACCATACACCGGTAAACTTTAGAAAAATTTTTAAAAGCCCGCATTTTCGGTGACCGGATTTCTAAGGTTGTTACACCGGTGGCGGATGACAGAAAGAAACACATGCCCTTAAGAATTAATGTTTTTGTTAATTCTTGTCAATCCGAGAAAAAATATGACAGAACATATTTGGATGCTTATAATCAAAACACAAAGGATTCGGGGAAAACATCCGGTATGCATTAAAAATTTTGCTTTTAGCATTATGATTTGTAATTGTAAAATAGTTTAATTTACCAAAAATATTATTATTCATATTATGAAAGATTTTTAATAGACACGTGCGGATGTGTACTAGTATTAAAAAGACGAGTGAAAAATCTCCTCCTTTTGATAAGCAGATCGGTGCAAAATGTCAAAATGCGAACAGCGGCGCCGTGCATATCCTGCAAAATGGTAGGCGGCCGCGATGCTACATGATGGGCCGCTTGGCAGGACGACATGGAAGCGCATCCGCCACGTCAATAGGAGTCCTTCCAAGTTCAGTGGACCTTGCCCTGGCCTGCTGCCGACCCGACACGTACGTAGGCGCGGCCGGTCGGCCGTGACATCCAAAAACTCTCTGATTGTGTCGACGCGCGCACGTGTTGTTTCCGTGGGATGCAAGCTTCCAACGAGTCTACAGTAGTAGAGTAGTAGCAGCACGTGACGGCCTCTTTCAGCATGGCCACGCATACTGATACAGGGATACAGTACTTACGGTCAAGGCGATTATCTCAATCTGCAGAGCTGCGCAAATCCAAATCTGTGTTTCAGCACGTGCTGCGTTGGTTTGGGAATCGGGACGCCCCCGGCCCGGCGCTAGCCGATTCGACGACGGCGCTAGTCGTTGCGCTCTGACTTGGACGACTCCGGCGGGCGGCCGGGCTTGCTGCGTCTGGTGCACTGAACCTGCGCGCTCAGCCTTCCGCTCCACGGAACGGACGACCCCGGCTCCCGGCCCTTTCTTTTTCGAAAGAAATCCAAGGCCGGAAAAGATAAAACAAAATAGCGGCCGGAGCGCGGCGGCAGCCTGGTGGTGGTGGGTCGTCACGGCCGGACAGTCCCTGGTGTTGGAATTGTGCTTACCCGGACTAACGGGAACCACACTACGCTGTCCATTCCATCTGGCCAGCACCGGTGGATCATGAGACCTAAATGTTGGGCTCCTTCAACCACGTGCCCCACCTAATTAACACGTAGTATTGTATGTATTTCCTGTATTTTTGTAACAAAAATATTGAGCTTCAATAATTGAAGGGCAACATTGCCTACGAGTTTTGTTTTTTTTTTAAAAAAAAAAAAAAAAAAACTAGCCTAAGAGGTTGGTTGGATCCCAGGATTGTACATAAAGATACTAGATTACTTTAAGTAACAATACTAGATTTCTTGAAACTGTTTTAGCTTTTGTATTTGTTCTTTCACTCTATTACCTTGGACATATATAACAAAAGTTGGTTCCCAGTTAGTTTTGTAGCAAATGCTACTCTATTGTGTCTTTTTCTATTTTATAATACTGGCAAACAATTTGACCGTTTCACCGTTCAGAATTTTTTCATGCCATTTTGCCTTTGAACAAGCTCCGAGCACACAATTCGAAAAAAAAAAAAAAGAGTTGAGTTGTGCGAGCAACTAAAAAGACAACTCACAGATTCTAGGTTTTTGTGCGTAGCTGGTCCACGTTGTAGTTTGTGGAGCAGTCCCTGACGCCCCTGAGTGCTGATTGACATATATATAGTATGTGACTACCTAGAGAAGAGTCATCCGTTGGTTAGCTATAAATGGCGCAGATTTGCCAAATTCCTAGCTAGCTTCCTCCCTATTATACGTTTATTGTATATAAAAAGTATATTGTGCACCATCGGTTCATCGACAGCAATCGTCACCCTAGCTAGTGTAGTACTGTAGCTACACAAAGCACTCGCCTGCCACCACAACCACCCACATGCAGCGCTAGCTAGATTCTCATCCACAGACCACAGGACGGGCCACACGTTTGCACGGCTGCAGAGGAACCACGACCGGCCTCGCGCTGCTGCAGTACCCGGTACTGATGCTGACAGGCGACATGGCTGTCTGGGCTGGCACCTTTTCTGATCCGTTTGAAAGCGACGTGGTGCCGTCAGGTTCGGAGAACCCGGCGACTACGGTAAACAAGGGGGGGCGTCACAGGTATATTCATTCGTCTCTGGCACGGTAAACAAGCATTATATTGCGCCATATGGACTACGGTACCAAGCACTTTAGAATTTTTTTTATTTCCTCCGAATTAATTAAGGCATAAGGCCTATTTGGACCTTCTAAAAATTATATTATGAAAATAAGATAAAAAGAACAAGAAATCACATCGAAATGGATGGATTTTAGAGAAAGGTTTCTACTTTTATAATCTTACTGTCTAACAAAAAAACAATTTCTACTTGTTAAATTTTATTGAAGTACTCGCTTGATCCACAAAACATTTGTTCGGTAAAGCTTGTTTTGAATAATATTACAGCATTTGATTTGTGTATGCATACTAGTAATTTTTACTACCTCCCTTTCCAATTCATAAATCATTTTGACTTTTTTGAAATAGATGAAGCACTTATTATTTAACTTTAACCAAGTTTCAAACTATTTAACTCATCAAACTGAGCACTTTGTTTTTTGAACGATGGGACTAAATCTTATTTTGATGAATGAGAAAACGCAGATGCTCGAATTCAAGAGATGCCGAGCTGTATTCTCGGAGACAAACATAGCTGTCCAGGATTATAATTTTCTAAATTCTAAATAAAGCAGGAAAAGACGGAGGAAAGTGAAGCACGCGGCCACTTCCTCGCTGCATCCAACGGTGGCCACAGCTGGTTCTCTCTCTCAGCGGTGCAGCAAAGCTGTCGTCGTGGACGTCAGCATCCACCGTAAGCGGCAAGCGGCCGACCGCTGCCCCCAACCATCGCGACCCCTGCCCCTTCCCCGTTCGTCCCCTTCCCCCGGCCGCCGCCGCCCCCAATCCCACCTCCTCCCATCGCCCTCGCCCCCTCCCTTTGACCCCCCAAGCTCCCACGAACCTTCCTCAACCTTGACCCCTCCTCCCCGGCTCCCCTCTCTATTTATCCCCCTCCCCATCCACTCCCCGCCCTCCCCAAGAAGAACCACCACCACCACCTCTCTCACCTCCAGCATCAGCCATCCAGCCAACAACCTCGCCGCAGCAAGAACTAATGGTAGTCATGGCGGCGGCGCAGCAGCAGTCGCAGCAGCAGCGCCGGGACGCGGAGGCAGAGCTGAACCTGCCCCCAGGCTTCCGGTTCCATCCAACAGACGAAGAACTCGTCGCCCACTACCTCTGCGCGCGCGCCGCCGGGCGCCGCCCGCCGGTCTCCATCATCGCCGAGGTCGACCTGTACCGCTTCGACCCCTGGGACCTCCCCGAGCGCGCCCTCTTCGGCCGCCGCGAGTGGTACTTCTTCACGCCGCGGGACCGCAAGTACCCCAACGGCTCGCGACCCAACCGCGCCGCCGGGTCGGGATACTGGAAGGCCACGGGCGCCGACAAACCCGTGGAGCACGGGGGACGGACGGTGGGAATCAAGAAGGCGCTCGTGTTCTACCATGGGAAACCGCCCCGGGGCGTCAAGACCGAGTGGATCATGCACGAGTACCGCCTCGCCGACGCCGGCAACGCCCGCGCCGCCAAGAAGTCCGGCAACGGCAATCTCAGGGTAAGCGGCGTTCTTCGATCCCCTGCTTTTTCGTTTCTCCGGCAGCGAGCCAAGTCGCAATCTTTTTGCGTAGAATTTTGTTCTTCCCCTGTTATTGTTCTTCAATCGATTGAGATGCTGATGAGCTGTTCGATTGATTGATTTCTCCTGCAGTTGGATGACTGGGTGCTGTGCCGGCTGTACAACAAGAAGAACGAGTGGGAGAATATGCAGCAGCAGAAGGAGAAGAAGGTGGAGATGGAGTCGGAGGCGTCGCTCTCGCACTCGCACTCCGACACGCGGACGCCGGAGTCGGACATCGACGACCCGTTCCCGGAGCTGGCGTCGCTGCCGGCGCTCGACGACACAATGGATCCAGCACCAGCAGCCCCTGCCGCCGGCGCCATCCTGCCCAAGGAGGAGGTGGAGGACTTCGGCGACCTTGGCGGCGACGACTGGCTCGCCGGCATCAACCTCGACGACCTGCAGATGCCCGGGGACGCCGACTTCTTTGGCAACATGCTCGTCTCGCCCATGGCCGCCAAGATGGAGCAGGACGCTGGCTTCTTCCCCTTCTTCTGAGATGTTCTGCGACTCCGGACTCCGGCGACGGACGGATGCGGCGCAACTGTGTATAGTTCAGATTTCTTCAGGATTCAGGAAAAAAAAACAAATTCTGCTAATATCTGGGGTTGTAGTGCTGTAGTGCAGAAGTAGCAGTATTGCCGGTCAGTTCAGATTGAAGTTCATTGTAGTACTCTACTGATGCTCATCACTTGAGCTGTGATAAGTCACAACATTCTTTCGTTTCTTGTCTGCAAATTCTTCAATGTTCGGAATATAATTTCAGATGGGTAATGCAAATTCTTCAATGTCTTGTGTTTGGTTTCGTTCTGTTTATTGTTCTCTTTCTGTTTATGTAATCGAGATTCTTGATATACTTTTTTAAAATATCTTAATCAATATTCTTGCCATACTTTTTAAAAATATCTTGATGTGCAGATGGGTAGATGACAACAGAGAATATTTTCGTTGGTGCCTGTGACCATTGGACGGCCACGATATCTGTGTTTGGCCACACTGTCTCGCAGGCATAAAAAATCAAGTAGCATCTGTTTCGATTGCGAAAAAATTTTAACAAATATTATTCAATCATAGATTAACTAGGCTTAAAAGATTCATCTCGTGATTTTAAACTAAACTGTGTAATTAGTTTTTTTTTAATCTATATTTAATACTCCATGCATGAGTCTAAAAATTAATGTGACGAAGAGAGAGTGAAAAAATTTAATAATCTAAACAAGGCCTAGGTTGGGCAATACTGTACTACTAGCCTGAAGAATCTTTATTTAGTCCTGGCAAGGTATCTTTCAGATCATGTTGACTCAATTCAGTGCACCTAAAGTCTGTCATTGAGCAACTCTTAGCCTTGATGACAAACGACGTTAGCAGTTAGAATCAAGTAGCATTGTGTATCAACAACACATCGAATTGTGTATATACATATGCTCAGCAGGAACTGAAATCTTTTTTGTGTGGTATATGCATAGTTCAGGCACACTGAAGATTCAGAGAACAAAATGTTAACATTATTTAGAGCCTGTTTAGACCAGCTGGGGCTATAATCCAAATAAGCTGAGGTTGACCAGCTAGTTGAAAGCTTCTCTAATAAACTAGTCCAGCTATTAGCCTGTTGTACTAGAGTTTAGAGGTAAATTAAGGATTCTGTGTACTGTAGTATAACTATTATCAATCCTCGTCACAGCTGTGTGAGTAAGCTGACGTTCTCTTGACAAAGCGATAACAAATGCATCATTTCCCAGATTTGTTTTTGTTCAGATCGCTGAGCGCCAATGCAGCCTTTTCCTTGCGTTTAACAGTGAGATCCACTGGCCGCTGGCGAGGTGTGAACGCGTTTGATTCGCCCGGCCTCCATGTTTATGTTTATTATGTGGCGGCGTTCGTGTTTCTTCTTGTTCTGCATTTTCCCGTGAAGCATTTGGTGGATGCAGATTGTTTGATACGAGCTGTACAAGAACGCTGCAGCAGAGGGCAGTGCTCTGAAGTCTGAAGAACTTTTTTTTATCACGTGCCATAGAAATATCTAGCAGATTAGTCAACTGGATACTTGTACATGTGGGAGTCAACAACTGGAAACACATATAATCGATCTAATCATGGATATCGAGCAATAGTACATAGTACCATGTGATCAGTACCTGAATGAACACCTTAAATGCTCGTTACTGCTCAAGATTTGCGTGGGCTGTAACGCCGGATACACATGGGCTGTGTTTAGTTACCCAGAAATCATCTTAAAATTCACTATGCAGAATTCCTATCACCCGTCATATCTAAATGCCGGCACATATATGGAGTACTAAATATAGATAAAATCAAAAACTAATTACACAGTTTTATTGTATTTTATAAGATGAACATTTTAAGTCTAGTTACTCAAAATTTAGACAATTTTTACCAAATATAAACGAAATGCTACAGTGCGCTGAGGTGACACGATGTGATATTTTCTTTCAAAATTCGCGAAAACTAAACACATCCCAGGACACAAATTCAGAGTACGTACAGTGTAGACTTCTAGATGGTCACACGGCAGCTGTACCTGAAACCGTATCGTCGAATTCGCTCATAGGACCAGTCACGCTGATGTTTGCACGCCAGACGCGCATTCCTCAGGCCACCACAACGCTACAAGGTGTATTACAGTAGTCCCAGCATCCGTCTCTCAACATCTAGGTCCAGATCACATCACAGATGTTGACTTCGCAGACCCTGATTTGGTCCAATGAGCTAATAGTTAGCCACTAATAACTAGCTTCTTAGAACTAAACATATCAAGCTAATATATTAGCCAATTGTTAGCTTAATACTGACTAATAACTATTTTACTAGCTACAGATACTAGCTAATATTAGTTGTGATTTGTTAACAAAAGAGTAAGAACCTTATATACGTGTTTATTAAAAAAAGAAGCTTATGTGTTCATCTAGATACTAACTTTTTTTATTGGGCTCGGATCACTAGTCTTGCCTGTCCACGTTGCGGCTGTCCCTCACAAGTCATTTATTTAAAGATATTCAAACGTGAAGCCCTCCTGCGGCCTCACACTATCCACGGTAGCAAAAAATAATAATAATAATACGGCGCCGGATGGGCATCCAACGATGGCCAACCTCCTCTTGGCATGTGTACGGCACATTTGGTGGTTGTCCATCTCTGGTTCCCACTCCTGCTCCTCGGTCCCTCCCTCTCCCTCTCTCTCGTGAGGCACAGGGCGAGGGCGCCCACGCCGCCGCACCGGCTTGGGAAGGCTCGCCGCTGGACGCGGGTGCGGGCACAACGCATCCCACGCGGCGCATCAGGCGAGCGCAAGGCCACTAGCGCGGTGGGTCCAAGTGCGGAGGCCGCGGCACCTCATCGCGAGCAAGCCCACACGGCGGCTCAGGCACGGGTGGCCGTCGAGGACTCCAAACAGCGGCTCAGGCATGGGTGTCTGTCAAGGATTCCGGCACGAGTAGCCCAGGTGAAGGCAACCTCTCTCACTTGCTCATCCTTTCCTTCACTCGCCGGTGCCGGGGTCAACCGTCGGTCTGTGCTTCTCGGCTACGCCTTTCCTGGGTTGATCTGAGGCCTCCATGACCGGATCCAAGGCCTCCATGGCCGGCTCAGTTCATTCGGCCACCGGATCTGGCCTGGTGGCGTCCCGCGGAGGCGGGGCGAGCGTGCAGGGGGCGCGGTGGCGCCAGGCGTGCGCATCCCCGGCATGGTGACGCGGTGGTGTAGGGTGAGCGAGCAGCATCCTGCCATCGTGGCTTCTGCAAGAGCGGGCCCCCACACGGAGACGGCGCGGCGGTGTTGGGCGATTGCTCTCCCCTGTGCGACGACGGGGTGGGCCCTAGGGGTGGACGAGATCTCAAGCAGATCCCCCTGGTGACGTCCATTCGGGTGCCGCTCGCTAGGGTTCGGCAATGGCCGCACGTAGGAGCTGGATCGTCCCCTCCGTCTCGACCATCATCCAGGTGCAGCGTCCCTTCCTTCTACCTCCAAACATCAACTTTTGTGCAGTTTTTTTATGTACACTTAGTTGTTCGTTTTGTTCTTACTTCATACTAAGCGTAAAGCTTATTTCTGTCGGAATGCAGATTCTACACGCCGATGCAAGTGGCAGACTTCAAAATAGGTTCGGTGCTCTATTAGCTGTCGTTTCTGTGACTGCCCAACAATACATTGACTCATGAGCTTCACAACTACTATGTTGGCCTGCTGAGTGCCCGACGAATTGTGCATCTGAAGAGAGTTGTATTGTACTCCAGTCTATTTGTATATTCATGTCTTTCATCTTAACCATTTCCCCCCTTCCTCCATTATCAGAAACCTTTGTTTTTTTGCTAATTAGCTGGTTAAAAAGGAAAAACATTGGCTTTAGATCTGCAGATAATCTAAATGTGGTTATTTTAATATAATGCTGTCTAGAAGCTTTCCTATTATCTTAAGACTCGTCTTTGAAAAGGCTAGGCCTGCAGAGACTTTGGCCAGTTATCCATAGATTTTGTAGGTATTTCTTTTTTATCTTATTACATACTCTATCCCACTAATGTAGACAATTCTGTTTGTCTAAAAATTACTAACAGGGTGGCAGAATAAAAAAAGTACACTACTTACATGTTTGAGGAAGAAGAAAGTGACATGGTAAGTTTAGCATCGACTATTTACCCTTCTATAGAGTGGTGGAACACTGAAATCTGACTAAAAACTGAACTTTATTTACATCTGTGCAACTGTGTCACTGCCTTGATGGTGTCGGCTCCAAGCTTAGAATTAAAAGTTTTACATTGCTAAGAAGTAAATAGATGGTCTATACACATTCAGGAGCTTAAATATGGCATTGTTTTTCTTTCCTTCAGTCCATCTGTGATGACATTATTCTCGAGGCCCCCTCTGTTCAAAGCTTGGCATACCTGAATGGCTTGCTTTTTAATCGGTTGCTAAGACCTGAAGGGCGGCCCTGGTGCAAGCGGTAGTGCTTTACCGCCTGTGACCAAGAGGTCCAGGGTTCAAGTCCCAGCCTCTACACATTTGTGCGGGTAAAGGCTGCTGGCTATTTTCCCTTCCCCAGACCCCGCAGTGCGGGAGCCTACGGCACTGGTGAAACATCCTCAATTTTCTACGAAAGGAAAATGCACAGAATGACGGATAATATAATAGTTTGAAGCATCAAACCATCTCATTATCTCGCAGCAGTCGATACTGGATCCATACATCGAATAAAAGAGTACAATTAGGGGAAACTATATAAATAGTTTGCCGCCACACTGGCAGAATCATCAGAGTAGCAGCAGCCTCTGGAACGGATGCGGAAGGCAGAAGCATCAATAAATCTCTAAAAGAAGCCTGAGCGTAGGAACGAGACGTCTACTCCTCCTCATCGTCATAGTCGTAGTCAGGCTCACCTGCCAAATAATTTTCAGTACGATTTGTACTGGCCACATCTTCCACCCTATGCTTTGCTTTCGCTATGTAGTATTTGGTGGGATGCAAAGGATATAATCAAATCGACCTAATATATGGCTGTGGATTCCTATGCAAGTAGTGACCAATATTATATAATATAATTCGTCAAGTTTTAACCCATCTCATCCACATGTCTAAACCCATTCCTTCCCATCACACACATCTCACCCTCTCGCACTCAGTCGACAGGTCCAACTCTCTCTCGGAGCCTGTCTCAGCGGCTCACAGCCGGAAGGGTAACACCAGGGGGAGAAATAGAAGGACTCCTCTCACTACTCCCGAGAAGCGTGGGTCTTAGGAAAAAGCCATACCAGTGGCTCGCGGACTATATAAATAGATTCTTAAACTCTGCAGAGCGTGTACTCCCGTAACCACAAGATCACTATCATCGGCGGTGCCCCGCCTAAGCTGATTCCGGCTGCTTTCTAACCGGTGCGATGCCACCCTACCACTCAGTACTGGGACATCCCGGATAGGTACCACCGGCACACTGAGACTGTGAGACATAGTACCGGGCCCCCGTGGTCACTATGCTGTCTAAGGAGGGTGTGGGTCTCCACGCCCGTACCTTCCGACACTATATGCTAACAACCTAGTAGTAATGGCACCGTCCTAGCTAGTCAGACATCCGTCTCCCGCCCATACAAGAGCGAGTGGTGAGCACGTAAGTCCCAATGTTTCGGTCCTTAAGAGATATCAGGTCCTAGGGGGATCAGACAGGATTATCTTCTCTTAGGGACTTCAACAGTCCGTGCTTCAACAGCACCTCCTACCCGGGGCTTCGCTCCACGAAGGTTCTCACCCCTGGGATCACCATATACCTCACAATGTGCCCGCCACAGGCACCTCACACGGGGATGCCCAGATCACACCCCTCCGGCGAGACTCGCCCACATGGCTCGTCGTAGAATCCTGTCCAACCGACTCAACCCTCACCACACACCCAAGACGCACGCAGCACTCTCCCTGAGTAAAAGTGGCACCACTTGCCTTAGCCATTCAACCATACTCTCCACCACGTATCATCATCACACAGATATAAGCGTAGTTGAAAGTCCCTAGTTTCGTTTTGGGTAATTGATGAAACCTAAGGACTAACCTTGTTTCTAAGTGGATGATTTAGAGAAAGGTAGTCCATGCCAAGTGGAGCTCAATGTTGAGACATGACATGAAGTTATGCAACCTAAGCATGGTGAAGATCAAGATGGGCTTGGCTCGATGGATCGGTTGGAAGTGTGAAGGGCAAGTTGAGGCTTCGAAGCGTAGGACCGTGCGACGGTGAAGCTTGGGCATGACTTGGCGCCGATGGACCGACCAACGGTGAAGAGCAAGTAATATCAAGATCGATGGACCAAGACCGTTGCATGATGACATGGAGTGTACGTATCATGTAAAGGCTTGGCGGTTGAAGGATCGACAAAATGGGCTCAAGGCAAAGGTATAACCTATAGGGCTATTTTGTTTTTTGCACTCAAGACACCATAGAGGGTGTGAGTGGTTTAGGATCGATAGCCGAACTATGAAGAGGGGAGATCTTCGGTAATTCGGTTCATGAGTGCCACTAGGTTCATCATTTCATGTGATTGCATTTAGGATCTAGTGCATGATGAAAGTCCTTTGAAAATGCTTTAGAAAAATGCTAACACACATGCACATGGAGATGTCACTTGGTGGTGTTAGCACATTTGCAAAGGCGGCGGTATGATTGTAAGGTTGAATTGGGTTTGGTAACCGCTCATCCTCCCCCCGAGCTTGCTCGGGGGGATTCGGCGCCTTCGGGAAAATGAGAGAGATATTTTCTATTGCGCCGGATGCAAATTCGCTGAAAAAAGAGGGCGTCGTCGCGGGTTTGAGAATGCTCATATTCTGAGCGCCGGACGCTGGCCTAGTGTCCGGACGCTACACGGAGAGTACCTGTTGAGAGACAGAGCGTCGGACGCTGCGCCGGACGCTGCGCCGGACGCTGGCTCGGCACTGTTCAGCGTCCGACGCTCGTAAGAAATGAAGGCCGATGTTTCAGCGCGTGTGAAGCGCCGGATGCCAGGGTGTGCATCCGGACGCTACTCAGAGAGGGTCGCAGAGCAGTTGGTGTCGCCGAACGTTGGCCGCCGGACGCCGAGGGGTACCGCCGGACGCTGACGTGTCGTGGGAGTCGACCGTTGGAGGCTGAGCAGCAGAGGCGCCGGACGCGTCCGGCGCTAGCGGCAGACGCGTCCGGCGTGTGTAATCGAGCCGCCCGAGGGGCAACGGCTAGTTTCAAAGGATGGGGTTATAAATAGAAGATGGCCGGCCCTTGTGGAGGTCTCTTAGCTTTTCTAACACTATTGTGCATCCTTTGAGCTAAAGCTTCTCCCTCCTACTCATCTCTCTTGCTTGAATGCTAATCTAGAGTGAGATTGAGTGATTCGAAGTGCATTGCATGAGTTGATTCATCTAGTGGCACTTGCGAGTCGTTTGGCCGGTGATTTCTTGTTACTCTTGGAGAGTACCGCTCCTAGCCGGCTTGGAGGTTGTTTGGAGGCGTTGGGAAGAGTTGGTGATTGTTCTTGCCCACCTCCGGTGATTGATTTGTAAGAGGTTCTTGTGCTTGTCCTCGGCGGAGTGCCAAAAGCAACTCTAGTGGAATGCGCGTGTCATTGAGTTACCACGCTTGAGAGTGGTGTCTTGCGGTTCCCTTGCGGGGGAGTGCCTTGCGGGGCAAGTGACTTGAGGGTCACACCGAGGATCCATCTAGGTGTTGGTCGACACAACCGGTGACGTAGCTTGTCGGTGCACAAGTGAACACCGGGTGAACAAAAATAATTGTGTCATCTTCTTGTTCCATGTGATTGGTCTTCATATTGTGATTGTTGTCATATTGTATTGATTACATATCATCTTGGTGATTGGCAACATCTTCTCTCCACCGTCGGTATAAGAATCACCTCTCTACCTTGCATTACTTTCTAGTACTTATCTTGTGTAGCTTGTTTTAGAATAGTTGTTCTTGCTAGCTCTATAGATTAGAAAGTAGTGACATAGCCCTTGAGTGACATAGAGATCATACTTATACTAGATTTGTCAATAGGAGGCTTGCTCACCTTGTAGGCTAGGCAAAACCGCGGTTACGCCATTTGTTATACTAATCAAGTTTTGTCTAGTGGTTTGTAGAATTTTAATAGGCTATTCACCCCCCTCTAGCCATCTAGGACCTTACAAGTGGTATCGGAGCTGTGGTCATCGTTTTTACAAGGCTTAACATCCTTCGGTGTTAAAAGATGGCTCTTGTTGTGTTCAATCATGTTGGAGGCAAACCACCCTTCTTTGATGGCATTAGTTCTTTTGATCATTGGAAGAGAAAAATGTCTATGCGCCTCAGTTCCATTCATGAGAGAGTGTTGGAGGTTACTTTGAAGGATTATGTTGTGCTTGATGCGGAACACCTCACCGATGAAGATAGAGCCAACATAACTTGCAATAGAATGGCACTCAACATAATCTATGAAGGCATTGACACCAAGATATTTGAGGGGATCAAGGACTTGGAGTTTGCACATGAGGTGTGGACAAGGTTGAGTGAGACCTATGAAGGGACTAAGGTTGTGAAGAGCTCTAGACTTTATGGCCTCAAGAAGGAGTTTGAGAACTTCAAGATGAATGATGGTGAAACAATTCTAGAAACGTTTCATCGTTTACAAGTAATTGTGAATGATCTCAAGAGCTTGGGATACAAGATACAAGATGAAGATTTTTGTGTCAAGTTCTTGATGAGTTTGCCGTCAAGATTCAAGATGTTGATCATGATGCTCCAAAGAGATGGGCTTGACAAGATGAAGCCAAATGATTTGCTTGGAGAAGTGATGACATATGACAAGTATGACAAGCAAATTGATGAAAAGGATATGAAGGTAGAAGAGAAGAAGAAGCCAACCGTGGCATTCAAGGCCACCTCCTCTAAGGGAAAAGCTTCTATCTTTGAAGAAGAAGAAGAATATAATGGAGAAGAAGGAGAGTTTGAGATTGATGATGAGGTACTTGCTCTTGTTGTCAAGAAGATGGGCCATATGTTCATCAAGAGAAGAGGCTACAAGAAGAACAACTACAAGAGCAATGAGCAAGTAAGGAGGTGCTTCAATTGTGATAGCACCGATCATCTTCAAAATGAGTGTCCCTATGATAGAAAGAAGAACAACAACAAAAGGGGCAAGTTTGACATGAAGAAGAGAGAAGCAAGGATTATTCTCAAGAAGGGCAAGAATGGTGCATTTGTGGTCACTTGGGAGAGTGAGGATGAGGAAGAAGAAGAATCCTCCAACAAGGCTCTTGCTTCTATTGCTATCAACAAGAAGCCTTCTCTATTCTCTACATCACACTCATGCTTCATGGCAAAGGAAACAAAGGTACAATATGATGATAGTGATGATGATAGTGAGATGGAATATGCTAATGATGATGATAATGATGAACCTACTAAAGAACAACTATATGACTTGATGCAAGAAACTAGAGACATAGCTATTGCCAAGGACAAAGAGTGTAAGAAGCTTTCTAGGAAAGTAGAAATACTTGAGAAAGCCCTTAGTGAGCTTATGACCACTCATGAGAGTCTAAAGGAAGACCATGAGAAACTTGGTGATGCTCATTCTAAGCTTGAAAAGGCTCACTCTTTGCTTCTTGAGGAACAAGCAAAGAAAAAGGTTGTTGCATCAAGTGATATAGGTGTAACATGTGATATCATCAGTGAACCTATCATAATTCATGAGACTAACTCTTCTTGTAGGTCATCATCCACCACCACCCACTCTACCTCTACTAGTAGTGATGATGCATCACTAGTGGTTGAGAATGATACTCTCAAGAGAGAGGTGGATGAGCTCACTCTTGCTTTAGGCAAAGCCTATGGTGGAGAGGCCTGCTTGCTAAAGTGCTTGGGTAGCCAAAGATTTTCTCTCAATAAAGAGGGATTAGGTTACACCCCCAAGAAAGGCAAGAAGGCCTTTGCTACTCCAAAGCCTAGCTTTGTGAAGAGAAATGGTCAATATTGCTATAGATGTAAGCAAGTTGGGCACCTAGAGCATAATTGTAATAAAATGAACATGAACAAGAAACAAGTTAATGCTTTATGTTATGATTCTTGTTATATGCTTACCAAAGGTGAGAAGGGTGTGAAAGCTAAGTTCGTTGGTACACCCATTGTTGGCCCAAAGAAAAAGGCAATTTGGGTTCCCAAAAGCTTAGTCACTAACCTACAAGGACCCAAGCAAAAGTGGGTACCTAAATCTTATTGATTTGATTGTAGGTGAACTATAAAGCCAAAGGAAGGCATTGGATTATTGATAGTGGGTGCACTCAACATATGACCGGTACATCAAGAATGTTTGAATCTATCAATGATAATGATAGTGGCATTGATTCTATCACATTTGGCAATAACAAGAAAGGCAAGGTTATTGGGCTTAGTAAGATTGCAATATCAAATGACATGAGCATATCCAATGTGTTGCTAGTTCAAAGCTTAGACTTCAATCTTCTCTCGGTGGCACAAATTTGTGATTTGGGTTTCAAGTGCATATTTGGACCAAATGATGTTGAGGTTGTTAGCATGGATGGTTCCAATGTGATATTCAAAGGGTTTAGATTTGAGAACCTCTATCTGGTTGATTTCAATGCTAGTGAAACCTCTCTATCAACTTGTTTGATATCAAAATCTAGTATGGGTTGGCTATGGCATAGAAGACTTGGTCATGTTGGCATGAAACAATTGAAGAAATTATTGAGTCATGATCTAGTCAATGGCTTGAAAGATGTTGAGTTTGAAAAAGATAGATAATGTAGTGCTTGTCAAGCCGGAAAGCAAGTTGGTAGTGCACATCCTAAAAAGAGCACAATGAGCACATGTAAGGCATTTGAGTTGTTGCATATGGATCTATTTGGACCAACAACATATGCAAGTATTGGTGGGAACAAATATGGATCTATTTGGACCAACAACATATACAAGGCGACGAGGGCTTGGTGGTGGCTTGACAAAGGTGAGGCAGAGCGGCTCCGTCTGCGGGTCGAGTCGAGGTTGCCGGGGCTTCCCTGCGTGTGCGAGTGGCGGCGGCGCTTCGGCTTGCTTCGCTGCTCCCCCTCTCGCCCTCTTACTTCCTTCTCTAGCTGGACAGGCGTGAGGCAGCGCGGTGGAGTGTTCACCTCGCGGCGGCTGGCACGGGGAAACCCTAAAGGCCGGGACGGTCCCCCTTTTATAGCCATGGTGACGGCGGTGGACGGCGCGGATGGGAGATGCCCATCGGGCGGCCGGGAGATGCCCATCGGGCGAGCGGCTAGGTTTAGGGTTTGGCCGAGGCGCGGTGAAAACGGACGGGCGAGATGGGCGGTTCAGTGTGCGGCTGGACGCGGGCGGACGGCGGAGCTACGCCGTTCCACTTCTGGAATGGCGGACGCGACGGGCGGGCGGCCTAAAGTAGCAGCTGATAGGCAGGCCCCGCCTGTCGGTGAGAGAGGAGGGGAGAGGCGCGGGCGCGGACGGCGGCAGGCCCTTGCTGGGCCGGTCGGCCTTGCTGGGCCGCAGCGCGGGCGAGCGAGCGGCACGCGCGGGCGGTCTGGGCCGTCGGTTGGGCAGGCAGGCCGGCGCGCCGGCGCGCGCGCGAGCAGCGGACCGGGCAGCGCGCGAGCAGGCCGGGCCGTTGCTGGGCTGGTCGGGCCACTTTGGCTTTTTCTTTTTCGTTCCCTTTTCTAATTCCTTTTCCATTTCTATTTCTTTTACTACTAAACAACCATGCCACGAATCCTTGTTAAACATGTTAGCGACCATGTTGCACACGTCTTGGTAGGTCCACTAGGGTCTTAAGGTGGTGTGGGGTCCATTTTCGTGGTTAGCAGGCATATATATATACATGTGATAATAGGTTATTTGATTTTATTAGTCATCACATAAAATCGAATAAGATGCAAATCAAGCTTCGGTAAATTAAATGCAGTGCGCATGATAACATTAGGTGTTATTTGTGCAACTATTGGGTGGTGGCCTACATGACACTCGTCAACCATTGGTATACTTTGGAGAAATTTTTGAAAGCCCGTGTTTTCGATGTTTGAAATTCGGGGATGTTACAACTGGGTACGCCCCTTTAAGACCTGAATGGTTCTAATGGTTTGCTGCATTTTTTCCACAGGGTGGGGGCTGAAGTTGGGAGGACTGCTGCAGCCATGAAGGCCCCATTGTTGCCAGAGGCTTTGACATCCGCCTACTGTTACTGTCGCTCAGCGTGTCGAAGCCGTTGGTGGGGTTTTGCAGCAAGCACATGATCTTGCATCAGGTTAGCACGATTGCTCCATCTCTAGGATAAGCAAAAAGCAGTTTTATATCTTCTCTTTCCACAGGAGGGTAAACATAATGTACCAGATGAAGAAGGTGGGAATGTTAAGATCTAAATTGGTTAATTACATTGGTTTTTGTGTGGATTTATAATATGCAACCAAGTTCAGTTGCCTCATCGGTTATTAGAATTTTTCTATTTTCATGTCAAATTATTTTTATTCTAAGCTTCTGTAGGTATGCTTATGAATAATGGCTTAATTGCAGAGTTGCTGACAGTTTGGGTGCAGGCCAGGAAGACACAAATACATAAAGGTAAATGTCATTTCCATCTATCAACTTCTAATTCTGACTTTAGAGAAATATTAATACTCTGGGTTGATGGGCTGTGGTTAGCATGAAGGAAAAAAAGAAACTTTAGAGTATTGCTTATGCAGTGTCAAGACCTAAAACACTTTATTGCATTGGTTTCTTTGTTTTTGCTAAGAGATGTGATATATCGTATTAAGCAGGATATTGCCTTCTTTAGAGCTGCAAGCCTCCGGGTTCGTCCAAAAGGTTCACACTAGCGCCAAAAAAAGTTACACCGTCTGCTCTAAATTTATGATTGCTGTTCACCAACATTTGGTGCAATTATTATTAATCTATGATGTTTTTGGGTATGACTGTTCTGAAATTTGAATCAATTTAGAGCGTTTTTAATCTACCTGTAGGGCATTAGTGAGGGTTACACAAATGTGCATTGACCCTTGCTGCTGTGAACTGGTTTTTTATGTGCTTCCGCATTCGCTTCTATTGTGAGAAATATATTTGGGGAAAAACAATGACAATACTTTTCTTTTGCCATTTATTCTCCTCTCTTTCTAGATGATCAGTAATAGTGAGGTCTCCGTCATGCAAATCCATCGGATGATCAGCAAGCACCGACATAATTCTTAGACCATGCTTGCATTGACATGACAGGTGTTGACCTTTGCTTTGGTGATCTAAACAGATTGCTCCCCAGCTCGCAACTTTCAATCGGATCGAAGCTAGAAACTTTATTAGCGGCGTAAAGATCAGATGAACCGTAGAAGCTGATGCCGCTTTCCTTGAGACCTATATATGATCATGTGCTACTGTGACTTTGTATGCGCAGTATGTTGTATTATGACGTCTCAAAGACTATGCTTTCCTTAATTGGTGTTCTATCCTAAGATTTTTCTTTGTAAAATTATATACAGTTTGAACATCTATCGTCATATTGTTGGACTGTCTCATGTAAGAAGTAATATTTGGATGCCTTCTGTCTCATGTATGTAATTTATATATATGCAGTGTTTGAACATCTCGCGGTTGTTTTGAAAATACAGCTCCTATTCCTTGCGTGTGTTGTGTGGTGCCATGTTGTTGGCCTAGCTGTAACTAGATAGTGGGAACAGATACCTCCTCATATATTCAGTTTGTATCAACCTATATGCATCCTTTATCAATGTTATTTAATTTTCATACAGAACTGCGGCCATTGCTCACGCGGGCAAATCACTAGTACAGAAATGGTACAGGCACCCAACTGTGCAGGTCTAGAAAATACGTATTGCGGCAGGGCTTGCAAATTCTAGGTTGTCATCAACCTATAATAATACTATATTCCATCAAAAAAGCACATAAAGTCAGGATGGCCGAGTGGTCTAAGGCGCCAGACTCAAGTTCTGGTCCTCTAACGAGGGCGTGGGTTCAAATCCCACTTCTGACATTATTCTTTCCTTTTTTTTATATTCCTTTAAATCCCACTCTGACATTTTTCTTTTTCTTTGTTTTCTTTTCCTTCACAAATCTCACTCTAACGTTTTTTTACTTATCATTTTTAAAATCATTTCTGTGATCTTTTTCAAAAAAACATTTGTTGGCCCAACCTATGTAGTTCTTGCAATTTTTTAATTTTTCTTCTTCTTCTTTTAAATCATTTCTTGGTCCATCCCATGTAGTTCTGGCAGTTTTTCGTTTCCCCTTGTTAACATCATTTTTGGGGTCATCTCATTCCCATGTATAGTCTTCTTTTAAAATTATTTCTGGGTCCATTCCACGTAGCTCATGCAGTTTTTTCTTTTTCCCTCTATATTAAAATCATTTTTTCTTTTTCCCTTTATATTAAAATCATTTCTGGAGCCATCCCATTCCCAATGTAGTCTTTATTAATTAATTTGATTCTTCTAGAGTTCCTCCAGTCTTTCCTGGAGGAAAATTCACTTGGAATAGTTTACGTGAATACTTGTTAAGTCACTGGTCAGCGCATGTTTCTGTTTCACAGTGAGATTTTATCTTCTTTTTTTTTGTGAAAGAGATTTTATATACTTAATCGTGAGTACATGCACTTTATCGAAGATAGTGTTTTTACTGCTCAAATTAATTAAGGGTGGCTCATTGCTTTAACAATCATACACAGAAAGAGAGGAGAGCCTGCTGCTGAAAGTGTTTTGACGTTGAGATTGTACTATGTTGTGTCTAAAGGTTATCCTCTTTCTTTTTTAAAAAAAAATGTAAAGGCTACTCCCTCCGTCACACAAAGACTACAATTCTAGGGGTTGGGCACATAAACTAAGGAATTAGGCGAAATTATGAAAATACTCTCAAAAAGTAGTCTTTAGAGCATTACAGTACACCACACGTGGCAACACAAGCAACCATAAACACATCTTGTGGCAAAAAGTAACCACACATGGCAATACAAAATGAACCCGTTAAAACAATGAACTCGTAGTAAAGAGAAGGTTCTGGGAGGATGCAATGCCCGCAACTTTAAAATTTGAATTAAGTGCCAAAACTTCTTCACGTATGTGCTCTCTCTCAGCTTCCTCATATAAGTACAACACCCACACAATTGAGCAACAACTCCATTAGCCTGTAAATTATTTTCGTCACCAGCCATGCCCATAGATCTAAACAAGCTATCACATAGAGTATCATGTTACAACACATCTCAAGTTGCACTTCTGTCATAGCCAGGAGTCGAAAGTTCAAGAAACTTATGTTTGGTTGTGTCAAGTCTGCCTGACACACGATTTTCAAAAGTGAGATTTCGGGATTGTGGGCCCGTTTGATTGTGTCGACAGGCAAAGCCTACTTGGCCAGGCACAAGTCTGCCTGAGACTAAGATCGTTGCGTGGCCAACTAGTTGCCTGACATGGGCCCGGTCCAAACAACCCTATATATGAGCACATCTCAGGAACAAGGATTAATTTCAACAAAAGTGAAGTAATTCCTTTTAAATTTGGAGGCGAATGCGATTAATTTGCATCTTTTCTAGTTGCCTTTACGTGATCTACCTATTAAGTATTTCATAGGGGGTACTTTTATACTATGACAAACTTCGGAGGGATGAGGTCTCAAGTTTGTGACTTCTAGATTTTGTTGGAGAGATTAATGATGCTAGACAATTTACCTATATCCCTACTAAAGTTGTACCAGCATGTATACTTGTATATTGGGAATAGACAAAGCAAAGAAGCTACTAAAATTAAGTAGTCCATAGCTCAATATACACTTTTCTTTTGAGAATTCATAGTACAACGTATACGCGTACATACGCACACATACTCACCTTATATATACACGTATGCAAAGCTACCTTTATGAGGACCTTTAAAAGACTGAATCAGCGGATCTTAAAGTTCACGAAGTCAACACATGCGTCTCACTATCAATGATCAATGGAGACGTCGCCGATCACTTAATGCATAACGCCGATAAATTTCGAAAAATCTCAGGTGCTTATTATGGGATCAATATTAGATATTAAAAGCAGACATTATTAAACGGAGAAGTAGGGGCAAGCCAAAGCTTCCTTTTGGCAGGTCCGGAAGCTCGAATAGAACTCGTAAGAGGTGTATACTTGTGTACTTATTGGTTTTTTAACAAAAATTTCTCAAATGGGACATTCAAAATGCCAGTGGAATGGCCTTGAAGGTAAGAGAAAATATCATGTAGTTATATGGGAGTCATGTAGTTTGGTGGCCTACGTATTCCAAACTTCGTGATTTGAACCTGATGCTTGGTGGCCTACGTATTCCAAATTTCGTGATTTGAAGGTAAGAGAAAATGTCATGTAGTTATATGGGAGTCACCACCAGAATTATACTGTTGGTTTAATGGTTCGTTATACAAATTGGCAGAGGTAATAAAAAACCAAAAAAAAGAGCCCGCCGCATTTCCGCAATGAGGATTTTATTTTTTTTAGTTTGTGCTCAACTTGGACTCTTGGGACAATCCCGAAAGGAGCAGTTCTGGTTGGCCCACTCCACGCAGGCCCGCAAAAGCTCATGATGGAAGCCCAAGAGCTGACCCCAACCCGGCCGTTCGACGCGGGCTCCCAACATCTCTGTGATCGGGTTCGTCAAAAAAAAAGAACATCTCTGTGATCGAAGCCCATCAGCAGACCCCACCACTAACTCATAGTCAGCGGCTCGATCGGCCACGGCGACCGGACCGTCAGCGTCAGTTGACAAATAATATCTCGTGCGTCGAGGTGCGTAATTAGCCATTAAGTCAACGCCGACAGCCCTGCTGTAATCGGGCGCCGACGGCAACCGCCGCCGGATTCCCACTGGTTGCACACATCCTACTTAAAAAAGGTAATAACGAACAAAGGTTGGCTGACTTTATATCACTTTGGAACAATTATTTATTTGGCCCTCAAATAAAGTTCGTTTGCTTATTTGGTCTAATTTTTTTTAAAATTATCTATTTGACTCGAAATTAAAAATTGATTACTTTTTTGGCCTTATGTTAGTTTGAAGGCGGTAACGGTGTCGAGTGCCATGCAAAAAGACTATTTTACCCTTGTTTGAAAAAAATAAAAAAAGAGGGGTATATTTCGGGTCCAGAGAACGAGGCCGCGCCGGTGTGGGTGTAGGGGAGGGCCGCCGTCGTAGGGGTAGGGGCAGCCGGGCAGGGGAGAGCGCTGCCGCGCGAGGTGAAGCCGGACGAGGACCTCCGCTCGCACCACCACCAGGGCGCCTCCGCGCGGGGCGAGCCGCGCCGCCATCAGGTCGCCTTCGCGTGGGGCGAGCCGCGCCGTCGAGGGGGCTGTCGAGGAGGGACCGTCGCCGTCGTACCGGGAGGGCAGTGGCCTAGAACCTGGGCCTCCGTCCGCCAGTGGATCCGTTCAAAGCCGCACCGCCATCGTCACTAGCCGAGTCGCGTGGCCACCGGATATGGGACCCAAGCGGCGGCCGCGCCGCCTGTGTGCAGATCGGCGCCCCTGGGCAGAAGCTCCTGCTCGTGATTGACCGGTCATGCCGACGAGAAAGAAGGGGTATAGGGCGAGGAAGAGGAGGCGCCGGCGAATCTGCATCTAGAGGCGGCGGGCCGGCCAGCCACCATCGCCGATTTCCTTTTTTTTTATCGCGAGCGCAGTCGGGGGAGAAGGAACCGTCGAGTCCAAGCCGAAGGGGACTAGCAGTCGGTGTGGGAAATTGGATGGGTGAGGGTAACTTAGTCATTTCATGTGTGCTGAAGTGGGGAACCTAACGGAAGGAGCCGACGGAGGCAATGAAAGGCCGTAAAAGTAACAAATTTTTACTTTCGGGCCAATAGACAATTTAAAAAAATTTTAGGCCAAATAGTCAAACGAATTTTGTGTTAGAGCCAAATAAACAATTATCCCTATGTTTTTCATCTCTGCAAAGCTAGTCCAAAGGCCAGTTCAGTCAGAACTGTGCAATATAGTCCTCATCCTGGCAATTCAAACAGAGTACCATATTCATAAGATCTTGATGGAGATGGACACAAACCCGGATGAATTTTGTGAACCTTGTATTGAGCCACCACATCTATCATTCGCCTCGTACAACGCATTCAGAGTTCAGCACAATTTGTGTCACAAATATAGAATCTACACATAGACTAGTGTACATTTCTGTAGCTTGTTAAGGCAGCTTAGTGATTCCCAAATTCATGTAAATCAGTTTTAAGTTAGTAAGGGGTGGCTTGGACCTCAGATGAGATATGTGCAAATTGGGTTTGACACATCTTGTGCCGTCCTGTAATTGTAACTATTCTTCACTCTTATCAATGAAAGTCCGTAATAGATCTTTCGAAAAAAGTTAAGACAGCTTAGTAATTTAGAGATAGGGTACACCAGGGGCTGCAGCTCTGCTCTCCCACACACACCCCCTAAATGTTTGGGAGTACACTGTACTTAACAATCAACGAATCTTGCAAACATGCTGGGCTACTGCCCTTTGGCACTCTCAAACATGCACACTGAAACACTAATTCTTATATATTGAAAAAAATACCGACTTGGTTGTCAATTCCGAGGAGCAATGTATCCTTCTCTGAAACACTCGAGTAATTTGGAAATTTGCTTGTAGTAAACGTTTGACACTATTTTACTTGCACTAATGCCTGGGTCACATGCCCATTGGCGTTCTCAAGCATGAACACTGAATTACTGACTTGGTTTTTGCCAATTCTTATCTTATATTGAAAAAAACGTGGCTACCAATTCAGACGAGCAATGTATCATTCTCTGAAACAATCGAGTAATCGGGAAATTTGCTTGTAAACATTTGACATCATCTAACTTGTTTGCAGGCACCAACATTGCCTGCTTGCCATGTTTTTGAGTCAAACAGTTTGACCAAGGTTCTGATAGACACGCCGTCCATGCCTTCATGCAGTAACGCCGGCGACATCACCTCAGTGTTGAGCGTGGATGACGACGACGTCGACGGCATGGATCCCGCCATCTCGGGCGTCGCAGCCGACGACGATGCTGTGTCGTCCGTTCCCTCCGAATTCTCTGCCTCAGTTAACAACACGTCGCCGTCAACACGCGCGTTGTAGTCGGCAAGCACGGCCTTGAGCACGGCGAGCACCTCGGCGATCTCCGGCCGCACATGCTTGTACGGGCGGACACACCCGCACGCGAGCGCGAAGACGGCGCACACGTAGACCCTGTCCCATGCCGGGCCAAGCCGCCGGTCCACCATGGCCTCGGCGGCCGTGGCCGTAGCCATCCCGGACGCGCCGCCGGCCTCAGCGACGGCCCAGTGCGCGGCCTGCACGACAGACTCGGCACCGCCGGACGGCGTTGGCACCACGGCGCGCATCCCGGTGGCGAGCTCCAGGAGCACGACGCCGAAGCTGTACACGTCGGCGGCCTCCGACACGGTGCCCGTGGTGAAGCTCTCCGGGTCCACGTACCCGCGCGTGCCCCGGACCTCCGTCGACACGTGCGTGCCGCCCTCGGGGACGATCCGCGACACACCGAAGTCCGACAGCTTCGCGGCGCCGGACTCCGACAGCAGGATGTTCGTCGGCTTCACGTCGCGGTGCACCACGGCGCCGTCGCGGAACCTGTGCAGGTACGCCAGCCCTTCCGCCACGTCCACGGCCATCTCCAGCCGCAGCCGCCACGGCAGCGCCTGCTCTCCTCCCTGGAACAGCGCGCGCCACAGGTTACCGCCCGCCATGTACTCGTACACCAGCGCGTGGTCACCGCCGCCGCGCCCCTCGCCGAGGCAGTAGCCGACGAGCGTCGTCAGGTTGCGGTGCCGCAACTTGGCGAGCACGGCCACCTCCGCGTAGAACTCGGAGACCTTCTTGGACCGGTAGATCTTCTTGATGGCCACGCGCTGCCCCGACGGGAGGTGGCCCAGGTACACCTTCCCGGCGCCGCCGGTGCCCAGCAGCAGCTTCTTGTCGTACCCGTTCGTCGCTTGCATCAGCTCTGCCTTGGTGAAGATGTAGAGACCTTCGCGCGGCAGCACCGGCAGCGACGCCACCGAGTCATCGTCGTCGCTCGAGTCGTTGCCGCTCTCGCTGTCTCCTGCAGCCGTTATCTTCCTACGGCGACGATGGATTGCTACGGCGGCCAAGCCGAGACAGACGACTGCCGCGACGCCTGCCGCAGCCGAGCCGGCGGCGATGGGAGCAACATTGATTTTGCTCGAGGAAGAGGAGGAAGAGCTGGAAGCAGGCGGTGGAGGGGACTGTGTGGCGGAGGCAGCAGCAACAGGCGGCGGCGGTGAAGGGACGAGGTCGCCGGTGCCGAGGCTGTTGACATTCTCGAGGACCTGGAGGATGCAGAGCGCATAGTCGCTGTATCGCTTCAGCGGTGGGCGCGCGCGCGACCAGACGGCGACGGTGGCCGCCATCCCGCAGGGCACGAACTCCTTGGTGCGCGCGCTGGCCAGCATCTCGTAGGTGGTGGCGATCACCGCGTCGCGGCACGCGGAGCAGCCCGGCGTGTCGGGCCGGAAGGGCGGCGCGCGCTTCGGCTTCATACCCGGCGCGGCGCAGAGGCGCGTGGCGTTGGGAAGCGCAGCCGGCGCCAGCGCGCGCACCACGCCGATGGTGGCCAGCTGGCACGGGCGGGCGCCCGCCGCGAGCTGCGCGCCGGGGTCGCCACCGCCGCCGGTGAGGTCGCAGGAGCCATTCCCGGCGAGGAGGGACCGCTGCACCAGGCCTCCGGTGAGCAGCAGCGCTGCGAAGGCGTCAGAGCACGCGGCGGTGGGACCGGGAGGCAGGAAGGCCTCGCCGGTACGGTTGGCGTGGTCGGCCACCGCGAAGATGTAGGCCGCGAACACGTACCAGCAGCACCCCGTCGCGCCGCCCTGCGCTGCCGCCGTGGCGTTCGCGTGGCACTCCCGCGGGATCATCCGCGCCGCCGTCGCCAGGTCGTACGGGCACGGAGACGACGACGCTTGGTTAACCGGGCCAAAGCGCGGCCGATGCCATGGCCGCCGCCGTGGTTTGGGGGGGTGTGGTGTGTGGGGTGTGGGTGGAGGTGATGGCGCGAATGCTAGGAGGAATAAGGCGAGGGGTAGTATTTCGTGTGGGTTCCGTCCCGTGGTGATGAGCGAGGGCCAGGGACGTGCTCATAAACACGAACAGGTCAGAGCATGGCTAGTGCTTAGTGTGGAAGATGGGACTATTTTTTTTTAAAAAAACTACGTTTATTTAAATACTTCAGCAGCGTATTATTCCTGTCACATGAAGCACTGGACGGTTCATGCTGCCTTGAAGTCAACTACAGAGGACGAGTTTGGTAGAGCTACACCACCTCGTTCTTGAGTTTCACTGCTTGATTGATGGAAAGCTGACGAGAAGTGATTTTAAAATTAAGGATATGCAAAAAATTTGCATTGTGATATCGTAGCATTCTCGTTTGTATTTGGTAATTATTATCGAATCATAGTCTAACTAAGCTTAAAAGATTCGTATCATGATTTATAACCAAACTGTGTAATTATTTTTTATCTATATTTAATGCTCCATATAAACGGCTAAAGATTAATATGATGAAGAGAGAGTGAAAAAACTAGCAATTTTGCTAACAACTAAACAAGGCCTAAGTGACTCTTGCAGAAAGTTGAACAAGGAGCTATGCAGAGTAGATTTTTCTTTAGCTTCGCAGTAGTAATTTAATTGAAGAAGTGGTTCTTGTCAGCTCTGATCATAATTAGCGGAATAGTAATTTTGTTTTCTCAACTGTCATTTTGTTCTTGAACTTTCGAAATGACAGTTTGAGCTGCCAAAGTTTATTTTCACGTTCAAGTTCATTGCAGAAGTATCAAAGTGTTTGTTTAGTCCTCAAAGTTTACATTAGCAAAATTTCGTGTTGGGGTTTAAAAACGTGGATTATCCTTTTCTATACTAAAAGAAAACATGATCCTAGAAGGAACTATAAGTGGTTTTCGTTAAGAAGACAAAGAGGCACACAAATTTAGTCTAAGAGAGGACTTGAACCAGGACGGTTGAGTGCATGATCACACCCCAAGCCAAAAAGTTGAGCTAAGTCTCACTTACTTATCTTATCTGTAATCATTATAAAAAAACTCATACATCTTTTCAATTGAACTACTCCCTATATCCTAAATTATAAGTTATTTTAAAAATTTTAAAGAGTCAAAATATTTAAGTTTGACAAAATTTATATGATAAGATAATAATATTTACGATATCAACTAAACACCATTAGATTCTTCATTACTTATATTTTAAATTTATATTTATTGGATGTTATAAATATTTATAGTTTTCTCTATAATTTTAGTTAAACTTAAAATGCTTTTACTCTCTAAAATTCTTGAAATAACTTATAACTTAGAAGGGAGGGAGTATTTTCCTCCTGGTAGACTAGGTCATCTAAATTTTGGTTCTCGACTTGACACAATTTTTTTTCCTTCTGTTTTAACGAAAAGCAATTTTGAGATATTGGGAGGGGCTCAGGTGTCATGCTAAACTCACCAACTAATTAGACTCCTAGCAGTAGCAGGGCAGCACCGTGCCAACGAAGCAAACCGAATATTTCATAGATTCACGGAAGCAAATTGTCCAAGTTTTTGGCGTCAACGACAGGGCCAAGAACGTCACGAATGGCATGCAAACCTTAAAGTAGTCAAGGTTTGGGGAAAAAGAATTAAGAACCTGAAGATTGTGTTGGATATTCAACGCTGACAGGCTGGTGGGTTACATTCTTTAACATCCAATGATTATATGGAATCCTCGTTGATCAAAGTCATGATTGTGAGATATACTATTTTTTCCCAATGTTGTACTCCTAAGTGCCAATCAAGTTAGTCCAATATGTATAAACTTGGAAGATTAGTTATGTTTTGACACCATGTTCTGTAACAAGGTCCAATGACGATGAGGAATCAGACCAAACTTCGATTGCGAACTGTGAAGGCTGTTATGACCCTGATCGGTCAACGGCTCTACAAGCAGAGCAATTCATCGTGGACTCCACCACGGTTTACTGCAGTACTGACTCGCTCTCAGGAGGTCAACCTCAATTGAAGTTTATTATGTGACGATCGCATTGGCGGTTGACTTAAGGTTTTCCTCAGTTTAGTGCTGTCAGATATATTTTTTTAAAAAAATACTGCATATTTGTTTTTTTGTTTGAATGGGTTGTAACATAACATGCAGTTTCTGAACTGCCAGCGAGCTTTAGAAGGAGTGCATATATTATATGATGTGTCAATTACCTTTTGATTGGATCTTGGATTCTTTTCCTCGTTGCCAGGGTGCCTTACTTTCTTCCATTTGAATGAGCTTTTGTTCATGTTGAGTTTGACTTCCTCACTCCTACCTTGGTAAGTAATAAGCACATGGCCATCCATCTACCTGTGAAGTCTATCCGCCCCCCCTACTCTCTGGCAACTATTAATAGTTAAGTATATGAACTTGGAGTGTGTAATTAGTTTTTTAAGGCAAAAACTGTGGGAGATCCCCACGACACTTTTATTTTTCATTTATCAAAAAAGGAGAGGGATACTTTACATGTGGGAAACAGAAAACAAAAATGAGGGAGTGAGAGTGGGAGTGAAAATAAACCATTAACTGAAGTCATCAAGCCATACACAAAAAGGGGGACTTATATTATCCACCCTGAATATTCTATTTTTTTGTGAAGTCTATGGGATGGGAGAGGATGCCCCACCTAATTTCATTGATTCAGTGGCTCCGAGAGCTGATTGTTACAAATACATGGTTTACATCATTTTTGAAAAGGAGGACTTATCAACCGCCCTGAATATTCTCTCTGCCTGTAGACGACATTGGCCCTTGGGCTTGCTAAACCAAGCAGCACAGCTGAACCTTCATTATCAAACACCTTTCTGCGTCTCATCTTCCTAGTGGCAGTTAGGCTTATCTCTATGAAGAAAGGGCTTTGGTGCTGGCTCCTGGCATCTGCTATGCGAGCAATCAAGCTTTATGTTGTATCCCAAGCAATATCAAGCTTCTGCCAGTACCGTTGGTGAATTGGCCAACTGAAAAAGAAACAAGTGTTAGTTGCTCCCTCTGTCCTAAAAAAAAATACAACTTCTGTGGAGTACCAGTTCAAAGAATCTTAAGTTTGACAAAGTCCATATAGAAATTATCAAAATATTTAGGATACTAAATAAATATCATTAGAATTTTTTTATTGAAATATATGTGTTAACATTATTGTTTCCATTGTCTGAAATCTTGGACAGTGCCAAGGAAGAATGCAAAGTCTAACGATTGAAGTAGATTTCTATTTCTAGTGTTCTTTCTAATTTTCATTCCATTTTACAAAGCAACCATGTTCTGTGGTCACCATTCTTTCATTACTACATTAACAATTTATCCCTCTTTTTTTCACATAAAAGGAGTCAACTTTTTAACTACCCTGCTAACACTACACTATTTGCCTCTTACTCGAATCATCAGAATGAGTGCACATAGTGTGCATGAGTGCTGAAGTGCACTGATGCGCGCAACTTCGATGATTGGGGAAAAAGCTTCCTTTGCTGTGTGGTCCCAAAAATAAATAGACGCAGTTTCTAGGGTTTAAGCCCACAATTCATCCAGTGGTTGGTTATTTTATTTCAGTAATTTTATCAAAGCTTTATCAAAAGCGGATGAAAAAGTGTCATCTTTCCCCACAAATTTTTTTTAAAAAAAGAAACACATATATTACTTAGCAGCAAACTGCTGCTAAAATGTTTACATTGTTCAAGCTTAAATTATGTAAAGCTTGTGTACAGAGACATGGGGACATATGTTCAGCGTTTGTACAAGAGAATTGATTCAGCTGAACTTGTGGATTGTTATGTTAATCCTGATATGCCTCCCTAGCAAGAGTGTCAGCAGGAAAATTTGAGCTTCTATGAATTTTGTATAATCTGAAATTTCCTGCTGTAGCATTGTTGATGAAGATCTGAGTATAAGGTTTGATCCTCCAGTCTGGTGGATTGGAAACGTCATTCTTGACAGGAATTGCACTAACTGTTCATTATCAGAGAAGAAGATTCCACCTTGTAGACCTAAGTAGGCAACAATCTAAGTTGCAAGAGCTAATCCTGCCGCCTCTGCCATAATAGCTGAGGAACCGTCCTTCAAGATGGCTTTGATGTGTAGCTGTCGAGCATGGTGGTCCTGCAAATCTGAAAAAATGATGCCTAAAGCTGCCACTCTTGATGCCGCTTGAGATTGATCGGGTATAGTAGAGGAATTGCTTGTATCCTTGAATATGGTAGTTTGAACTATCATTTGGTTGATGGATGAAGGTCAAAGGCTCTGAGGATTGCTGCATCATTCTCAATCGATTAGAAGAAGATGTGGTTGGATCCTGTTCATCTTCTCCATTCACCTCTAGCTCGATTGCTTGCTGGCTCCCCTACATCTCCTACATTCCTATGTTGTCCATCTGGTGTACCTAATCTTGCATTGTAGTAGGTACCTGGCTATTGAGTGCTAAATTATGAGTAGTCCTGTGGGCTTCAGCCGCATAGTGTACCTGGGAAGCATTCCATCGTCTGTTATTGAATCTATGATCATTTCTTGCTTTCCAAAGATACCAAAGGCTGAAAAGAATGAGCACCAGTACCAACACCATGGGCAGAGCACGAACAACGGCACTAGCAACAGGACGTTCATCGTCAATGACATTAGCGGCCAGAGCTCGGGCTCTAGGATGCCACACCGCCAAGGCGGCAGAGCGACTTTCGATGTGAGAGGACAGGCACCAAGGGCTGAGGAACGGAGACAATGGGGAGAGACGACATAGGAAGGTAGTCCACACACAGCGCGAAGTAGAAACGGTCGCGTGCGCGTGCACAGCCGGGCAGCGGACACACGCGATGCGGAGCAGGGGCGCTAGCGCGCGTGTGCCTGGCTGGGCGGTGTCTGCTTGCAGCGCGGTGCACGAAATAGGGAAAAGCGTATGCGGTGGCGCCAGGAAGATGCGAGGCAGCAGGATGAAGGATTCGGGAGGAGTAGGCACCAGCGGGAGGAGAGCGAACCAAGGGGGCGGCACAGGATGATGCGAGACAACAGCAAGGAAGAGGGCTTGGCTACCGGGATGAAGAAAGCGGCCTGGAGGACGAGCAAGACGAGGACGGTGAAGAAGATGCAGAACGCAAGCTGGCGGCGGCGGCTGGGCGAACAGGACAGGAAAGGGGAAGAGGGGCACGCAAACAAGAACAAATCGGACAAGAAATCAGCAGATCGACGAATCAATCAACGATTGAAGATGGATGGAGCGGAGAAATTAGGAGATTGGAGCATATTTGGGATGGGGAATAGAAATCAGCATATGCGCCGCCAGACCACTTCGGGAATTGACTGACTAGGTTATTTAGCTAGGTTGATGACTGATTCCTTTGGTCTCATTCAATTTCATTATGTGATCATAGCATGGAGAAACAAAATAGGAGAAGATTAGATTTGTCCGATGTAACACCTCTAAGACTTCTCAAGAACTATCGTGAAACAACAAACATATATGTGTACATACATGCGTGCCGCTTTCCCCACAGATTCATGCCACTACTGCTTATATGGGCCAAATGTTAGCAGAGATGCCCCCAGTTCATGTTTGCACCATATTATAGTGCTGGTATTTGTTATATTTTTAGAATATTCTTTCTTGTCGTTTTATTAGCTGGAAGACACGATCACCTTCTGCAAATTAGTAATGCATCTTTTGTTACAAATTTGTGGAACCATTATTTTATTACTTAAGTTACTGGTGAGCATGAGAAAGATGAGCCGGAGTATGATATTGTGGGTACCTGAAAACAGGTACCTTGTTCAGAGTCACTTGGTACTTCTTCTATTCATTTAGAGCTTGCATTCTCTGTTGTTCCTAATTCTATTGGCATAAAAAATACTACGCTAGGATCATATAAAACTACTACAAATTCACTTAGCTTTATAATCCAACACAACACTAATTTTTTATTCTTTTCAGTTCTAGAATCTTGTTGAGAGATCCTTTAATTCAAAAACATCACCGGGCAATCAAATTTGGGAAGTGACTATGAGGGAAATCTTTATTTATGAAAAATGTCATCTGCCATCATGTATCTTGTCCACATACTTACCAATAAGTTATGCGAATCATTGAACTAGATCTCACAAGTTTTGCACATGCATAATTAATTGCTTATGTTTCCATAGAAAGCACATTCCTTGCCATTTTGTACCTTATGAATAATACACCAAGCAAAAGACATAATTTTGAACTCCCTATCAAGGCTTGTTTCATGAGATATCTTATTATATTCCTACACTTGCTTGTTGGCCTAACCTTGTTTCTAGATTAGATATAGTGCATGTCATCTTGCAGTTGTACAAAAACATGGATGGCATTCTTGAATAGGGAGCTAGAAGAGTAGTTGTGTTTGACACAACCAGAAGTGGGTTTTTGAAAGGAAAAGAGAAGCGGTTCTCAGATTGAGTAAGGCTCTATATGGCCTTCGACAAACACCTAGGGCACAGAATGTCAGATATGATAAAAGCCTAAAGAAGGTTAGTTTGAGTATATGTGCACATGATCAAGCATTGTACATAAGGGGAGAAGGCAAGACAACAATCATACTTGAAGTGTATGTTAATGATCTTAGTTGTACAAGAGAGGATACTAATGAGAATGAAGTCTTCAAAAAGCATATGAAAATTAAACTTGAGATGGATGGCTTCAGTTTACTATCATTTTACCTTGGAATAGAATGACATAGTAGGAAACCTGAGTAACTATCAAGTAGCTAGGTTTTGCAAGCGAGGTGCTACTATAGTTTGGGATGTCTGAATGTAGTCCTACATAGTATCCAATGGAGCCGAGAGGATGGCTTCATAAAGATTGAGATGGGAAGGAGGTTGACGCCATAAAATATGTGCATGTGATAGGTTTCCTCAGGTACTTGCTGCATACTTGGACAACTAATTCTAAGTAGAGATCTTCGTGTCCTTTTGTTTTCCAAGCTTTACTTGCATGATGTCTAAAGCTTCTTGCCTATCTTCTAAGGTCTACAATACTTCTTATTGACCTTTTCCCTTTGAGGTGTTTATTGATTGATCTCCAACTTAGCCTAGCTCAGGTCCATTTTTGCATCCTACGGACTAATGTACCTTGTATATATACTAGCAAGCTTTGTTTGTCTAGATGGTCATGTTGTCAATCGACTACCAAAGTGATGAAACCCTTGCTATGGTCCATATTTCTTACGTCACTTTGCTGTTATCCGTCCCTAGCCTTAGCATAATAGGAGGGTGCCTTTTTAGCGCAAGACGATGAAATAACAACCTAAGCTTTTCGGCATTATCAAATTGATAAATCGAATAGATCCTCGGCCGTTGGATAGGAGCACTGTCATTACCGTGCTTAGAATTGATGCAATTAGATTTATTACTAAACCCAGGATATTCCTATTCATAGGTGGTATACAATTACCCCTATCCCTATTGATTTGATAAGGGTGTGATACCACCACCTATCAGGCCCGACGAGCGGTCCACGGAGCTGCATCCCTACTCACCTAGTCTATGCACATCGCTCTTTCTAGGAGGTTGGCCACCTATCCTAGATCTTCCCATTTCCAAGAAGATCCCTTTTTCGATCTGGTTTAGTATCAAGGTTCTTCTTTTTCTGTTTCTATATATATGGGTCTGTGCTGCATTTCCACGATATCATTATGATCAATTAATGGGACTTGGCCGGAAAGTGTTCTTGCCTCTATCATTAGCTTGGGTAGTCCCCGTTTCAGGTGTTTCAGTCACCTTTCGATGGCTCCCTTAATGTATGTGCTAGGAAGTTTCTTCTGAAGGGGCTACTCCCCGAGACAAGGAATTAAACATAGTAATGGATCAACTAGGTTCTCAATGGAATCAAGTCATTATATTCTATACTTAAGTATGCACTTGGATAACACATATTGATTTGTGCATTCATAAAATGGGAAAGTGCTTAGAAGTGTGCTTTGGTTCTCAGTTAGCCCAATTGATTTAGGTTTTGGTGCATTGTCATGCATGGTCTTAGAATCGATGCATGCTCTTCACTTTGTCACTTCAAATACTATATAAGTGCAATAGCACGAGTAAGTGAACATTATGATCAAGGATTGGTATGTAATGTATGCATATCATCATGTTTAAATAGTTTGGAATATGCATTGACATAATGGGCTAACACTATCTTATGGTTCTTTGTGTATGTGATATCAACTTGTCATGCATCTCTCCCTATAGACTGTCCCACAAGACTTGAAAAACTTTCAATGTGACCTATTAGACCATTCTCTAGGTTTTAGTGAACTATCCCCAAAGCTTAAATTGGCTTAGTGTAAAATGCTATGCTTTCTTGAACTGTTTGGTGAGTGTTGATTGATTATCAATGAGAGCATGAATAGGAAACACCCACACTGGAGTGAAGAGAGAGAAAGTGCCATAGACTTTCTTGAAATGTTTGTCATTATGGTTTTGATCTATAAGAAGAAAATGGCTAAGTGTCATGCTGATGGATTGTCTGTGGTGCAATGACAGAGTGACCGTCAAATCCTATTCATGGTCAACACACTTGTGTTGCTAGATGAGTTTTACTTAGATGAACTATCTGTCAGGGCACAATGAACACTCCAAACTAGAATTCAAGGATGTTATGTATGGATTGGGTTTGTGCATGTCCTTGGGTACGTGCAAGGGGGTTACTAAGGTCACTAAGATCCTACTAGCAAGGTGCATTGTGTTGAACAATCCTAAGTGAAGTTCTATTCCACTAAAGGCAATTTTATGGTGTGAACTATCTAGGTTGGTGTCTACTTTAATTTGCATGGATGAAAGGGGTGAAACTAAAAAACCTTAGTTTATGAGATATAATTAATAAGGAGAATGGACATTTTAGGTGGAATTAGTTCTCTTGCTACTTCTTTTTTTACTTTATTCTTGCCTCCTCCACCAAGGGAGAAGGAGATTGGGCCCCTAGCTCAATCCTTAGCCAAGGTGGTAAGGGGGACAATGGTGGTGGGGGTCGACTATGGCCTCTAGGATATTTAAATCCTCCTTTATTCTACCTTGGATTTTGTGCTCATGTGTGTTCTTGAGCCTAACAACTAGAGAGAGTGAAAGGTCGGTGAGTGGGGTTGAGGGAGAGCAGGTTTTGTGTTGTTGGTTGCTGTTAGCATGTGGTGATGTGCCCGACGTTGGATGATGGGTGGACCATAGTGAAGAGTTGGTTGCTAGCTAGCATGCTCATGTATTGGTAGACTCTTCATTATTACATGATGGACTATATTTATCATCTGTACGTGTGGATTTAAGACTTGACAAACTATCTAGAATGACCCATTAAATGATTATCCATAAAAATAAAGTAATGCTAGGCATTGACAGTTCTTGTATATACTTCTAAGTTTTGAAATAATGATTTTGGTGATGATTATGCACATGAAGCTGATGCTACAATAACTTTTATAACACCAATTGGGCTTGCAGACCTTGGTGGCGGCCATGATCTTACCATCAATAGGGAGATAAAGGAGATTCCATTACCTTATTCCTTGGTAGGTGTTAATTACATCGTGCTTATCATCTCTTGCCATGCCATGCACAACTGTAAGACAACCATGGCAATGCACTATGATTCAAATTGTGTCCTCTTGAGGATTCCATCCATCCATACCTATTTTGCTGAGGCCCTAGATCTTGAAGACGATATGGAGGGTTTTTCTTCAACTTAGGTCATTGTGGCACTAGATATTTTCACCACATGGCCCATGGAGGTGTCAATATCACAGGGCTCTATTGTGTGTGCTTCTCTCAACTCATAGTTGTGAACACCATAGGTTAATTAGCTACTACTTTGTTGCATGGGCTTGGAATAGAACCCTAACTATGAGCAAGTGTATCTTTGACCTACAAGAAGGCCAAGGAGGAAGACATGGACATTTTGTCTACACAAAAAATACTATATGTGTATGGTGACCTGTGTGTGCACCTAGTGTTGTTAAAGATTGTGAATTCAATGGCATAATTCAAATATGTGAAATAATAGCATTATATGTATCAGAAGCGTGAGATTATAGTAGCATGTTTTCAACTAAACTAGGAAGAACTAGATGCTCAGATCCAAGTACATATTGATCAAGATAAATTGTACCATAGACTGTCAGTGTCCACCATAGATTTGTTATATCCATCAACTCTCCTTTTGTTATATATTTTCCTCCATCTTCAACCTTATGAGCATGTTTAGATATTTGAGGAAACATTGTTGAGTCTTTATACTTGGGGAAAGTGTGGTAAAAAAGGGAGGTGAAATCAACCTTAGAGAGTCCTAAGTTGATCAAGTTGAGAGGGCAAAGGCTAGACAACCTTATGCTTTTTTGTCACATCTCACTTCCTTCTTTTGTACTGTCAATTCTCATCCTCTTTATTGTAGTATGCATGTGGATCATTACTTGTCAAGGATTTTGAGAACACCTTAATCATCCTCTAACTTTTCCTAGAATTGATGAATCTAATGTTGTTTAGTATAAATCTAAAATATCTTATCTAGTCCTTCATGAATTCTTGTCTTTAAGCTTCCAAACACATAGTACATCATTGGGCTTGATTGGAATTGACCTGACATGGCATAAAGTCTATTAGTGATTGTAACTCAACTCTTGGCACCTTGCATTCCTATGGATTATTGTTTTGGCCCAAGCCTCACGAATCAAGCATCATTACCACAAAATAGAGTTAGAGGAACCTCTTTCTTTTAACATGATTCTATTTTTGTAGACACCCCTATAAATCATTTCTCACCGTTGTTGTAAATTGATTACATGGTGTGCTTGCCATAAAATACAAACCATATGCAAACAATGGCATGCCTTCGTAGTGATTACATGGTGTGCTTGCCATAAATAGTGCTAGTGACACTCATTTTTTCGTAGTGAGTGCCAACAATGCTCCTACCACATATTAATGAATAATTCAAAAATTTTTGAGTAGTATTGGCATAACACTTAGTCACGCATGACAACAAGAATGGCATGCCTTCGATGGATGGAAAAGTTTGGATCCACTCTCACAAGTACACTTCATAGTCATGTATTTATAGTTTTTGGCATTGCACATGTTAGAAGTATTACAAGGAGGGCCATCCCCTTTTACAAGGAATACTTCCACCAACAAGTGGAGCCTCCAAGTGGCTACTTGGTCCTTATCCTAGGGGTCCTGAGTTAACTTTGCACATACTACTTGATGAGGTAACGCTGGTATATGGCAGCCATGATCATGAGAAAAATATGCAGTGCAAACCACTAACTAGCTGGAAACATATGGAATCTATTCAAAAAACATACAAAAGTATGTAGCTAGGACTCTATTCAGTTTAGATCATGTATAGGAAAGATATATTCTATGGTAAGCAGATGGTACCAAAGGTCCGTGACGTGAACTTGATATATGGTATGTCCCGCCACCACACAGGTTATATTATTGTTGACCTTATATTCACAAATCATGGGTTCAATAAGTTCCAAATCTTATTTTCTCAAAGTAGGAGCTAATCCTTTGGATTCCTCATATCGCGTTGAAGTCATCTCTACCGTAGTCTCAATTCTCAACACATGCATACCTGTCACTCTAATAAATAGGCCAGCCAACACTCAATGGATCATATACTGGCAATGGGACTTTTACATCATCTTGTTGGATCCCTATAGATAATAGCTATCTAATTATTATTATTATTTTCTCTTTTGGATCCAAACAACTAATAAAATAACTAATTGTTAGCTTAGACCTAATAACTATATCACTAGTGGACCAAATAAATTAGATAATAGCAGCTTAGCTAGTTATCATAGTAGAATTTTGTTAGCTGTGCATCCAAACACCCTCCAGCCAATAAGAAGTAGCCAATAGTTATCTAGCTAATATTATGAGCTATTAGCCAGCTAATTAATTACCTGACTATTTACAACTGTACAACATGCAGTAATTTGGCCACAGCTGCTGCTACAAGTCTCCAAATGCATCAACGATTATTTTATTATGTATGAAAACAGTCTAGCACTCTGATGGGTTCAAACAATGGACGTTCAATTATTTTTTAATAGATTTACTGATGGAGTATATAATTAATAGATTTAGTGATTTACTGCGACAGCAAGGAAATGACACCTCTACTTATGGAGCATATGTATATATGATATTGGCTGCATAGGATCTTGTCAGAAGAATTTAATTTTTTATAGAAGAATTACAATCAGCATACAAACAATGGACGTTCAATTATTTTTTAAATGTCAGTGCCATAGTAGCACAATAAATGTTATAAATGCCTTCCAAGTATAACCGATCCTGGAGTCCAGCTCTAAACTAGCATAGAAATACATACATTGAAATCTATGCGGATCTTAATTCACATTTGCCTATATATATTGGTTGGTTGTGTATCAGCCATGTATACCGTTTCATCAGCATACATTACTAGCAAGAAATCAAGGCATATATTGACTTTGGTGAAGGGTAAGTAGCCATGTCAAGGGGGAAAATTGAGATGAAGCCAATCGAGAAGGAGGAATCACGCCAAGTTTCCTTCTCCAAGCGCCGCCAAGGCATGTTTAAGAAGGCAAGCGAACTCTCCGTTATGTGTGGGGCAACTGTTGGTTCGGTTGTCTTCTCAACCAATGGTAGGTCCTATTCTTTCGGCCATCCATCGATTGAGGGTGTTGCAAATCGATTTGTCAATTCAGTTCCTACTCCTGATGTTCCTGTAACTGGTACTGTCAATAACCTGAACATGGAGTACCTGGAGCTGGAACAATCTGTGGAGTCTGAGAAGAAGAAAAAGGAGAGTTTGCTAGAGGAAACTAAGAAGGAAATGGGAGAGCCCATGATGCAGTGGTTAAACTCTAATATCTTGGAAATGGGTCTAGATGATCTGCTTGAGTTTCAGAAGCAGCTGGAAGCAATAGATGGTGTTGTCAAAGGGCAAGGGAACAAGACAGTGGTTGAAGCAAGGAAAACTGAAGGGTCAGCGACACAACCACCTATGGAGCATGTCAGTGCCAATCCTATGGCTTTCACAGGTGCTAGCAGCTCAAGCAATGGATTCATCAATGGAATTGAGGTCTACGATCCCTTGCTTAGTGGTGGTGGTGATCTTTATGATGTTTGTGGCCTGAGGAACTTCCCCAACAACCAGAATCATGGTTGATTGCTACAAACTCAATATTTATGTTATGAATAATGTGATCAGTCACAGATGCATCCATTAATTATTCACAATTTGCATTTCACATGTGTTCTAATAGTGTATCCTTCGCTTGACTTGTTGTCAAGATGTAATCTAGGATTTGTTACCATTGGAATTATATGTAAAACTTTATTTCTATGTTATATTGGTACTGCAGATTGAGTTGACATGGTGATGTACCTTTGCAAAATGAGACAGCAACTCCTCAGAGATATCCCAATATTTTCATTCCAATCCGTCTTTGCACATAATTCCTAGTAGTTTATGTACGGTATTGGCCCATACGTTGCTACTGGATTTGGGCGGTTCCTTCTGTTCATCCTGCTATTCTGTTTCTAAATGAAATCGAACAAAATTATTTCTTGGAATGTGTGTGTGGTCTGATGAATTCCAAGACATGCCAAAATCCATCTCGTACTTTTGTGGATTCTTGCCGTGGTGAAATTGTTTGCATCCAAGAAACCAAGACGTCAGTTGTGTCTAGCGAGTCATATAATTATGTGGACTTCCTGCAACCCATGAACTTGCTGATCTGGGCATTGCAACCTATGAACATGCTGATCTGGATGAACCCACCAATTGCTGATGTCGAGTCCGTTCTTTTCCCCTTCGTCGCGACTTCTTCCTCCCCTCCGTGCTGCAATTCCTCCAGTCCGCGCCGCGATTCCTCTTGTCGCGCCACCCAATAAGTTCATCGGCGCGACGCTGCTCCCACCGGCCCCTCCCTGCTCCAGCTTTCCCTCCCACCCTGCTGGCGAACACCTCCGCCCTGTCGACGAGCACCTCCGCCCGGGCAGTCCCAAGAGCACCGGCGAGCGCAGCTATGAGCTAACACCGTCGGGCGCGGCGCGGCCAGCCAAGGCGAGCCCTAGGCCGTCGCCCCATGGCAGGCGGGCCCCAAGACCTCCGGCAGGCATGGTCGCAGGCCTCCTAGTCAAGTAGGGTCTCCGCCTGATCCGACGCAGGTCGAGAGCCGGCTTTGTCCCTAGCTCCAGCAGCTTCATCCTCGGCTCCAGCGGGCGTAGGTTCACACGCGGCCCTGTCCATCACTGCCTGGACACCCCATATATACCTCACCGGTGCCCCACTCCAGCCGCAGCCCCCACGTATCCCCACTGCCCCAGGCCAATCCCGGTCGTCGGGCATGGCCATCCCCTGCCGGGACGATGCAGCGTGGCGCGGCCAGTCTTGGCCCGCTAGCATGGCCTGGTCTGCCTCAGTGGGTGAGCGCGGCATCCTCCGGTAGTGTGAGAAAGAAGATGGAGGCTTGTGTCTATGATGTGTGGGCTCCACTCGTAAGTGAGGGAAGGTTTTCCAAAAGCCACATCTATCCAACCAAACCGACTTTCAAGTTTCCTACAATAGTTTTCCAAAGCAGCTTTTGTAGAAGTCACAACTCACAACGACTTTTGGAAAAACCACCATTTAAACAAACACACAAGAAACTTGTTGAAACATCCTTAATTTTTCACAAAGGAAAAATACACAGAATGACGAACAATATGGTAGTTTGAAGCTCAAACCATCACATTACCTAACAACAGTTGATACAGAAATCCATACACCGAATAAAAGAGTACAATTAGAAGGGATTACATAACTAGTCCATCACCACACTGGCGGAATCATTAGAGTAGCAGCAGCTTCTGGGACAGCTACGGTAAGCGGAAGTACAACAAAATCTCCAAAAGAAGCCTAAGCGTAGGAACGAGATGTCTATCTACTCCTCCTCATCATCGTAGTTGTAGTCGGGCTCACCTGCCAAATAAGTTTCAGTACGGTTTGTACTGGCCACAGGCTCCCACCCTATTCTTTGCTTTTACTATGTAGTATTTGGGTGGATGCAAAGTGTATAATCAAAGAGACCTATATATGGCTGTGGTTTCCTATGCAGGTAGTGATCATCATAATATATCAGTAATTCATCAAGTTTTAACCAATTTCATCCACGCATCTTCCCCATTCCCAACATCACACACGTCTCACCCCCTCGCACTCAGTCGACAGGTCCAACTTCCTCTCGGAGCCTGTCTCAACGGCTCACAGCCAGAAGGGTAACACCAGGGGGAGAATAGAAGGACTCATCTCGCTACTCCCGAGAAGCATAAGTCAAGGGAAAGGCCATACCGAGGCCGCGGACTATATATAGATTCTAAACTCTGCAGAGCGTGTACTCCCGTAACCACAAGATCACTAACAGGTGGGGCCGGTCTGGGCCTCGGCGGGCCAGGTCTGGGCCATGTTGGGCCGGCCCGGCCTAGTCACATGGCTGTCAATAGGGCTGTCCATGTGGCTCTGTGGGCTCCTAATGGGCTGAGTCTACGGTGGTGGCTGGCTGGACGCGGTCCACGGTGCACCGGTGGGAAGAGAGGCCAGGTGGCCTCCGGTCGTTGGCCCAGGCTGGACCGCAGTGGACCTGGTCCACACGGGTACAGGGGAAATCCCCTTCCCCTCTCTCCCTCGCGCGGCCGGGCGCAGCGGCCCTCGCCGGTGGCATGCGGTGCGGCGGCTCTGTCCGGTCCGGCTGGCCAGGGCTGCGGCCACAGCTGCGGCTAGGCAAGGCGGGCGCGAGGACGGCAGTCCAGTGATCTGGCAGAGCTCGGGCTAGCCGGGGCGCGCGTCACGGCGGCGGCGGCGGACTCCGGTGAAGCGGCGGCTGAGTGCGTCGGGGCTCCATCCTCTTCTCCTCCGTTCGATTGGAGCAGCTCGGAGCTCCAAGGCCCTAGCTAGCGTGGCTAGCGGAGGCTCGCGAGGGCACGCGCGATGGTGAGGTCGCAGCGGCGCACCAACGGCCAGCGGCGCACGGTGACTAGGGCCGGCAAAGCGCGCCGAGCCCCACTGGGGTCAAACCGAGCTCTAGGAAGTTGCCTAAATTGTGTTCCAGACTATGGCGAGCATGGTGGAGTAGCTAATGAGGCCTATGGTGCACTAGACGACGGGAACGCCAAGGTTGAGCTGGCCAGCGGCCATGGAGGTCGAGCTCACCTCGGGTGACACTGCTGGTGACTGGTGAAGGGGGAAATAGGCAGTGGCTTGATGTAGGGGAAACAGACGGCGCGGTCGAGCAGGTCCGCCGGGCTCCTCTTCTCGGCGCATGGAAGCAGCGGCAGCGGCGAGCTCATGATGCTCTGCTCTGGTTCCGGCGATGGACAACTCCTTCCCTGCCTCCTGCTCTCCTTCCTCTCCTCTCATCCTTAGTGCAATAAGCGGTGGTGGGCGTGGTCGAGAAAATGGCGCAGGCAGGGGAAACCCTAAGGGCGCCGAGCTCCCCTCTTAATAGTGTGGCGCAGCGGAGAGCTTGGCGAGCGGGTGACGCAGATGGGAGATGCCCATCGGGCGGCTGAGCGCAGCCATGACTTATGGTTAGGGTTGCGCGCGGCCAAGCGGGGAAGCGGACGGCATCGCGTGCGGCTCGGGCACGAGCAGACGGCATCTGTGTGGCGCGGCCATTTCTAGAACTCGGACAAGACCGGTGGGCAGCCAGAAGTAGCTGCTGACAGGTGGGGCGTGCGTGCGGGCGGTGAGCGGCGTTGCCGGCTGGGCCGACTGGCCACTTGGGCCGTGGTCGGTGCGGGCATGGCCGGCAGGCCTGTGTGGTGCGGGGAAAGGCAGGCCGTGCTACCGTGGAAGCAGGCCGAGCTGGGCCAAGGCGGTGTGGGGAGGCAGCAGGCCAGCCTAATGGCTTACTGGGCTGGTCTGGTGGCCTGGGCTGCTTTGCACTTCTCCATTTCTTTTCTTTCCCTTTCCCTTTTCTATTTTTGTACTAAGCCCTAATCCTAATATGTCATGACTATGTTAGTGAAGAAGAGTTAGTGACCAAAGCACTTGTGCTTGGTGGGTCTCCTAGGGTCTCATGGTGGTGGGGTAGCCATGTCCTTAGTTAGTAACACTTATTTATACATATAGGCACATGTGTTATAAAAGAGTTATTGATTTTATTAGCATTACATAAAATCAATAAGAGGCGAATCATGCTCTTGTCAATTAAATGCATATGCTTCACTAACCTTTGGTGCAACTTGTGCAACAACTAGTAGGGTTTCCTACATGACACTCACCAATCATGGGTTGTTTTAGAAAAAATTTTGTTGGTTGTGATTTTTGGTGTTTGAATTTTTAGGGTTGTTACACTTGTGCACAGAGTTGCTACACCAAAATTCTAGCCAAGTGCTTAGGAATTCGGCTTGGTATGATGGTGTCTAAGAATCAAATGCTTCCATTAAAAAATGCTTCATAGATGAAAATTTTATGGTTCTCTAACAAATAGCAAGATTTCTTGACAACAGAAACAACCATGCCTTTCTCTCAAGTTAGACATCATAAAAGCATTTGACTTGGTATCTTTTTTTTACAAGAGACTTGGTATCTTTGAAGTGCTAAGAAAGCTTGGTTTTGGGGCTATTTGGAGTGACATCATCGTCAGTGGGCTTTTGGCTTCATCTTCAACAGAGGGTTGTTAGTGAATGAGATCTCTAGTGAAGTCATCTTACACCTGTAAAGATTACGTCAAGGTGATCCACTAGCACCAGTGCTCTTTATTCTAGTGATTCTTGGGCCACATGTAGAGATGGCAATGGGCACAAACCAGATTGGGCTTTGCCATCCCAAACCCATACCCATTAATAAAATAATCTACCAAGCAAAAAAAACATGACCCATTACAGGTACCATTTTGTGCCCAAACCCATACCCGCTCTTTGTATGAAACAAATTGGCAATGGAGAGGTTTCCTGATTCTAGTACATAACTCACTCTGTGCATTCATCTCCATGGCAATATTCTCATAGGATGGGAATGGAGCTTCCATAATTTTTTGTATTGATAGATAGATATATGGGCAACGTGTTTCTGATCTTACCTCGCAAGTTTTTTGCACTTGTGACTAAGAGAAGGGCTGACTAGAGGAATGTGAAGGATGTTCTCTCAACAATCGTAGTTTTTTTTGACAGAACTAGAGAGGCCGAGGCCTCTATAGGCGTCTATTAAGAATAAAAAGAGGTTCAATACAAAAAAAATCATAGAAAAAAAGGATCAAAAAAGGAAAACAAAACTTAGATATCTGATATCCATGTAGACATAACAGAGGGTGTGATTGCTGGATCTGTGTGGGAGACATCAGTATTGCAGACCGATGTGGAGCATTCACATGTTTGGAGCCTCTCGGTGTCTGGATAATACTCTGCAATATCTCCTTACTTTCTTGGATCCATTACTTTTAGAGCCCAGAATGGATCCTGGGCTCCTAGGAAATGTCAAATTTTCATATTGTTTGCTACCCATAACTGATGTTGGACAGCTTAAATGCTGGCAATAAACTCTGGCATCCCTCTTTGTGACCAAGACAAGATGATTGATATTGATAATATGCTGACATCTTGCATTTTTTGTATTGGGTCATTAATATCTAATGAAATGGACTAGCAAAGTCAATTAGGTATGAACTAGAGGGAACAAAAAATAATATTACTAAACTAAGGTTTCCATAGAGATGGTAAACAAATTACCTAATTCAAGACTAAGTTGAAAGCGATGATAAAAAACATGATAACAAGGATAACAGCTACTAGAAGAATACAAGATGATAGAACCATTCCATCTCTACCTTGACACATAATGATATATGAACAAATGTTGATGCATTATTATGATTTATATATCAAGGGGGAAATGCTACAAAATTGTTTGAGACCATATGAAAAAATAAAGCATGCATCAAAATAAACCATGAAGATCGATATTAACATGTTCATCAACATCTAATTACAAGAGGCCATAATTCAAGTACATATTGATCAATATAAACAAGAAGATACCTCTAGTCGTATTGAATTTGAACATCAAATGATTACAATGCTCTAATCTAACTTGAACCTCATCCTTTTGGTGTCCACCGGTGCTTCTCCACATCCTCAACAACCAATCTATTGTTATTTGTCCCTTATATCTTTAACATTCTGAGCATGTCAGGAGGTTTAAGATTGCATCCTTGCATGCTTATACTTTGTGAACACAACACATGGTTCAAAGGTGTTGGAGATGCACCCCGGGGCCGGAGAGGCTTATTACTTCCGATTGGAGTCTAGCCAATAGAATCCAGTGTATCCATCTCATTCATGTGGGCAGGCACCAAAGAGAAGCATCCGAAGGTAGGACCTCCGCGAAGAAGACTCCTTCTGAAGCTAGGGAACTGGTCAGCGATGGAGGTCCGGTGGCATCACCTTCCCTGATCTCGGAGGTCCTTCGGACATGCCTCTGACTCCCATGGAGGTCCTCCGTGGAGGTGGCGATGAATGAAGACAATGGCTGTCGAGGTGGCGTGATGGGCCAGGCTGAGGCTTATCATCAATAAGCGGATGTGATGGGCCTTTCTTACGTGCAAGGATGGGTCACGGCCTATGTGTTGTGTCGATGAAGTGGTGGACAAACGTGCCCTTGGGAGGTCCACATGTAATAGAGTCAGTATCTAGGGTTTCAAGACTCCCCTTGGGGGCACGCTTGTACTTTTAATCTTAGGTTAGGCATTCACTATAAAAGGTGATGCCCCTTGTGTAATTAGGGCAATTGTCCTGTAGTAGTTACAGTGTGTAACTTGCCCTAGGGCCTACGGGACCAGATACTAGCAAACTTTAAAGATTACACGAGCGAGTCGCTAACATCATTAGACTTGTTCAGCAACAAGCACCTCAAGGGCGAAACCCTCAGATACTATTATCAGATATTCCTACACCTCCGGGCTAAAGCACCAGACATCCCTGACGGGGTAGCCATAGAAGCAGCAATCAAAGGACTCAGGATCGGCCCATTCGCTAGTCACTTGGCAAGAAAGAAGCCAGCCACAATGGCTCAGCTGTACGAGGAGTTCAAAAAATACTGCAGGTCCAACAATGACCTCCGAAAAAGATTAGAAGAAGCGGACAGTCAAAGTAAACAGTTCTCAAATAATGGCAACAGAAGAGATAGCAGGAACCAGCAAAGACAACAATACCAGAACCATCAGAAACAAGTCTTCCATTTGTAGACTAGCCAGCCTCCGAATGCTCAGGACAAAAAAGAAGCCAATTATGAACAGAGAAATCAAGGAGGGCAGGGCTACAGCAAAAGCAACAAGTCCAAGAACTGGAGCAAGAACTAGAAACCAAAGAAGCCATACTGCCTCTTCCACGGAGAGGACAAAGGGCACGTCACACGGGATTGCCCGGAGGCCCAAGAGACATTTGACAGGATAAAAAGCAAACAATCACAACTACAGCTTTATAAATCACACTACCGCAAATCACACTCATGGTAGCAGAGACGTAAATCACACTCACGGTTCGCAACTCTATCAGCAATATAATCCAAGTTTCCTAGGATACGGTCCAGGACCACTACCGCAGCAAAACCTGGCTCACCAGTACTACCCAGCATCACTACCAGCCTGGAGACCAGCGTATCAACAAAGAGGGTAACACCACTGTTACACTCCACACAAGGCAGAAAGCGGCCTAACTTACATCAACCCAAAACCTCCGCATATAACATTCATCGAATCAACACAGGTGCAGACACCTCTGACAGACTAGCAAAGACAGTCTCCGTAGTATGCCCCATTACCATCAGTGGCACCAAAGGCAGAACCTCCGATGGAGAACCAAATAAATCCACACTCCGCCTTGCCAACCGTTGGGATGATACTACCTATAGCCGGAGGCTCAGCATTAGAGTTCAAAACCAAAAAGCAAAAGAAGGACCACCTCCGGCTGGTAAACAATGTGGTAGTCCAGGGTTCTTACAGATCAATAGAATGGTCCAAGATGCCAATAGAATTTATAGAGCAAGACCTCCAAGTCGAAAGCTATCCGCACCCAGATGCCATGGTTATAAAGGCAAACATAGCAGCCTGGGAAGTAAGCAGGATACTTGTGGATTTCGGGAGTTTAGTAGAAATCATCTTCGCCAACGTATTCGATCAAATGAAACTCAGCAGGAGCCAGCTGCAGCCACTGGACACTCCACTGATTGGATTCAGTGGAAAGAAGATCAACGACCTAGGCAAGATATCACTGCCAGTATCATTTAAAGATGGGGACTGTGCCAGGACAAAGTACATCACTTTTGATGTGGTAGATATCTGCTACCAGTACAATGCGATACTGGGAAGAGGATTCATAAATAAGTTCAATGTGGCAATACACATGGGGTACCTCTGCATGAAGATGCCAAAATTACATGGAATCATCACAGTGTGGGGCAGTCAAAAGGAAGCAAGAACATAGAGAGAGCAATCTACAAAGCACACAGGAACATCAATACCATAGCAACAGATGAGCCTCCGGATATGCCCGGGGGAGAGACCAACATGGCAGGCCAAGAGGACATAATAACGTTACCATTAGAAGAAGCAGTCCCAAACAGAAAAATAACAGTAGGAGCAAACCTATCACAAGAAGAGAGGAAAGACTTGTTAGAATGGTCAGCATCAGATCTACAAGGGATCAGTCAAGGTGTGATTGAGCATATTCTCGACCTAAACCCAAACGTCAAACCTAGAAAACAAAAACAGAGGAAGATGTCCGAAGAGCGCATAATCGTAGCAAAAGCGGAGGTGCAAAGACTGTTGGACGCCAAGGTCATCAGAGAAGTAAAGTACTTGGGATGGATAGCAAACATGGCCCCAGTCCCAAAGAAAAATGGCAAGATGAGAATGTGCATAGATTTCACAGATCTTAATGCAAGAAAGATCCTTTCTCATTACCCAGGATAGATGCATCAGTTGACAAGGCAGCAGGATGCAAGCGCTTCTCTCTGTTAGATTGTTTCTCAGGATACCAATAGATATGGCTAAGAAAAAAGGATGAAGAGAAAACAAGCTTCACGACCCCCTTCGGCACCTATTGTTTTGTTAGGATGCCAGAAGGTCTCAAAAATGCAAGATCAACATTCTCAAGGATAATTCAGATTGTATTGCGAGCTCAACTTCGGAGGAACATTATAGCCTATGTCGATGACTTAGCAGTGGTCAGCAAACAAACTGGAGATCACTTGGATGACCTCAGGGAAACATTCACCAATCTCAGAGAAGCAGGGTTAAAGCTGAACCTAGAAAAGTGTATCTTCGGAGTAAGCAAAGGGAAAATGCTCGGGTACATCACTGGCCCAGAAGGGCTAAGAGCAAACCCAGATAAAACAAAAGCAGTGTTGACTATGAGAGAACCAACCACCAAGAAAGATGTCCAGTGGCTAACAGGCAGAATAGCAGCACTCAACAGATTCATCTCAAAATCGGCAGAACGAAGTCTGCCATTTTTCAAAACACTCAAAGCCGCAGACAGGTTTGAATGAGGCAAGGAGCAGTCGGAGGCATTCCAGCAGCTCAAAAATTACATGAATAAAGACCTCATGGTCACAGCACCAAATGCAGAGGCAACTCTATTACTGTATGTTGCAGTCTTCGCGGGAGCAATCAGTGCAGTCCTAGTACAAGAAAAAGAAGTCAACAACAAAAATGTCCAGCAGCCGATACGTATTAGAAGCACTACAGGGAGCAAAGTCGAACTATTCGGAGGTTAAAAAGATAGCATATGCAGTAGTCACATCATCAAGAAAACTCAAGCCTATTTTCAAGAGCACGAGATCCTAGTCCCAACAGCACAACCACTAACAGACATCTTGGGCAGCAAAGAAGCATTAGGACGAATCGGCAAATGAGCAACAGAGATTTCCCAATTTAGCATCAAATTCATAGCAAGAACAGCAGTTAAATCACAAGCACTTACAAATTTTTTGGCAGAATGGACATCTCCGTAGCACACAGAAGATAAAGCAGAGGCCTCAATATGGATACTATACATAGATGGTGCATGGGGCATCCAAGGTGCAGGAGCCTCCGCAGTGCTAATATCACCATCAGGCATCAAAACAAAATACACAGCAAGACTATGCTAGAAGCAACCAACAATGGAGCTGAGTACGAAGGAGTAATCCTGGGGCTCAGCAAGGCCAAGGCACTTGGTGCAAAATACATCATGGTCAGAACTAATTCGCAGATAGTAACAGGTCAAGTAGAGAAAGACTATGTTGCCAGAAACCCAGAGTTAGCCGCATACCTAGAAGTAATCAGGGGTCTAGAAAAAAGATTCTAGGGTTTTACCCTAAAGCACATCCCAAGGGGGGATAACACGGAGGCAGATGAGTTAGCCAAAGCAGCGGCAAATCAAACTGAGGTACCCAAAGGAACCTTCTTTCAAGAATTGACATCTCCAGCTACTACAAAAACATCTAAGGCATTTGCGGAGGTACTCCTAGTAAACACGGAGGATTGGAGGAAAGCAATAATTGATCATATCAATGGAGTCCATGTGACATCATATGAAACAAGTGCAGCAAGACTGGCCATACGGGCAAGGAATTACACAATAATAGACAGAGTTCTATACAAGAAAGGCATAGTCCAACCATTGCTTAAGTGCATCACTGAGTCAGAAGGCAAAGACCTCTTATAGGATATTCACTCAGGAATGTGTGGATTGCACATTGGTCCCAGAGCACTCTCAACAAAGGCAATCAGGCAAGGATTTTACTGGCTAACCCATATCAAGGATGCATTACACATAGTAACAACTTGCAAAGCATGCCAGAGTTTTGCACCGCACCAAGCGTCTCCGAGAGAACAATCACAACTAATACCTCCGGTCTGGCTGCTTCAGCTATGGGGAAAGGATCTCGTGGCCCATTACCCCCAGCTCAGGGCAGAAGCAAATATGCAGTAGTGGCAGTAGAATACTTCACAAGATGGATAGAAGCCAAACCAGTTGCAACAATCACCTCCGAAACAGTCAAAAAATTCTTCTGGCAAAACATAATTTGTAGATTCGGGGTTCCAAGGACACTCACACTCACAGTCGACAACAGAAAACAATGGAAGACAAGTTCAAAGAATTCTGCAAAAGCATCGACACGCAAATAGCCTTCGCATCAGTCTATCACCCAGAAAGTAACAGAGCAGTGGAAAGGTCAAATAGAATCATATTCTCAGCAATCTCCAAGACATTGTTGGATCACAAAAGGGCAAATGGGTAGAAGAGCTACCGAAGGTGGTATGGTCTCACAACACAAATGTATCAAGAGCCACTGAGTTCACTCCATTCAAGCTACTGTATGGAGAAGAAGCAATGATGCCAGAGCAGATCAAATACCAGAGTCTCCGCGTAATAAAATAGAACCTCGTAAAAGATGACGAATACACTAAAGAAATGACCAAACCATACAGGCTAGAAGCAATCAACAATATCAAGAAATACCAAGACCAAACCAGAAAATGGAGGGATGGAAAAGTGGTCACTAAAAACATCAAAGATAGCGACTGGGTAATGAGGCGGAGGCCAAACACTCAAAACATAGGGAAACTACAGTCAAAATGGGAAGGACCGTTCATAGCCAAGTAAGGCGAAAGGAAAGGGTCATTCTATCTACAAGATGCAGAAGGAAGAATGTCAACTCACCCTTGGAACATTGATAGCCTTAGGAAATACTACACATAGAATGTAAGGACTCCGTAGTATTATAAGTGGAGGTCCGTAGATTTAAATTCCTGTAATTTACTTTTTCTGCAAAAATGGCTTGCACTCTTTTCCTCACAAAAGGGGCTCCAAATTGGAGGTGAGGTTTTTAATGAGGCAAGACCGCATGTAATTAACCTCTAAATGTATAAAGAGGACCCCGAAAAACAATACCCGAAACAGTCGAAAGCAGCCAGCACCACGGCTGTAATATTTGACAACTATTCACAATTTACAAGGTCACTTCATGCCACCATTAAGAAAAATGAGAAGGCATGAAGCAACCTCCGCGAAATGCCAAAAGCCCTCAAAAAAGCCCTAGCATATCAGGCATCGAGGTAGGCAATCGCAACCATAAGTTGCGAAGCGAACCGGGGAAAGACCTGTGAACCAACTCAGGCACCGGTAGCTCAAAAAGCGAGCAACATCACACTCACCAGCAGTGACCTCCGAAATACAATATTAAAACAAGCGGAGGTAACACACACATAGGTATGAGTTCATGAAGTCAAGCAACCTCCGCGTCATACACCTTCCAAAGTGAAGGCAATATAATCACAAAAATTAAGTTCAGGAACCGATAAGATCATTTATTATTCCAAAGCGGAGGCAGTACGTAAAGCAAGATCATTTATTATTCAACTTCATGCTTACAATCGATAAGGCTCATTACGCCTTGCTCATAACAAGAACAATGTGCAAAGCGCACGTATTTAACTGCTAGACCAGAACGCACAACCTCCGGCTCAAGATATCTAGCCACTCCACCCAGTTAACCTGCTACCACAACACATGGAAGTGGCCTAGAGGTTGCCAACACTTCAGCCTACAAAAGAGCAAAGAGTGCAGCCTCAGGAAGTATATCTGAAGGTAAGCAAACTAGGGCTCCCTGAAAAGCAGGCGTTGGCGGAGGCAAGCCCTAATCAGTCATGGAATACACCCTATCGCCTCCCGGCTGCATACCACCCTGTGCCTCCGGAAACCCAGCCAGTTGAATCAAGTCCAACAGACGCTCGGTACAAAGAGAAGGAGGTGAACCTCCAACGCCAGCTTGTACATGACAAACTCCACAATCATCTGTCAGCACACCACTTTGCACCTTCCATTGACAAGCAAACACCGCATCCAAAATCCTTACATCAACCACACTAAATAGGATCACAGCTGGCCGCCATCTCAGAGGATACAAAGGCAATACAGGTAGAGTATCGTTGACAAACAGAAGCATCACCATCTTTAACCATTGGCAACAGGTTCACTGATGTGGCTATCCCATTACGAGTCCTCACACAGTACCAACGTAAAGACAGCTCCTAGGGAGCACCAAACAAATCTTTTTATAAGGACCTCCCAAGTATCATTAAACCAGCTGCAGCTACCTATCATTAAAGGAAGCAAGTACAAAATTAGTACCTATGTCATCATGACTCAAGAGGCAAAAGTACAAAATCAAAGGCAGTAAATAACAAAGATGCTCAAAGTACATAGAGGCACTATAAAAGAAGTGGAGCTTAAACAGCACACACCTCAACAGACAGGAAGCAAGTAACCACACGCAGCCCAGCACAGCAAAAATCAAAAACAACAGAGATGGAAGCAGATGTATGCATACGGCCAAATAAAAAACACAAGATACCATGAAAGAATTTGAAAAGGGTTTAGCAAAGTAGCCAGCCCGGAGGCCACAAGGACCTCCGGAGAAGTGTAAAAGATGTTAGCTAACAGAGCAAGCCAATCCAGATCATCAACAGTGAGGAGGCAAGGGGGGATACTGCGTAAGAACTCGTAACGTCCCCCCGTCTCCGCATAAATCAACTGAAGACCGTCATCACCGATCAAGCATCAGGACGCGCGGGGACAACTCCGGAGGCAACAAGCACAAAAGCAACAAAGAAAACCCGACGTATGGAAAAGTCAAGGCCAACACTGGTCGAAGAGAAACAATGACTATCACATCAATCTTGTAACCAAAGGAAAAAATAAATTATTCATAAAAAAACTTATATGTACATCAAAACTGTTACATCCTCCGAGAGGGAAGCGAAAACGAGTCCGAAGGTTTCGACCATGACCCATCTAGAGGATCTCCAATGGATCCAAATCGACCTCCGCAACCCGGCGGAGGTCAAGCCAAATAAACTATGGGACAACACTCTTATCGCGGCGGAGTGCTCCGCATAAATCAGGAAAAAATTACAAAGGCCTAGTCGGGTCACGCCACGCAAGAGAACGAGTAAAGTTAGAATGCTTATAATCTAAGTTAGAGACGACAAAATCAAACATATCGCCAATAGTACACCTAGGAAACGCCGATTTTCAATAATCCCGCAGCTCCCTGCTAACAAAAACACCGTCGCGCATAAGAGTAATAGGCTCGATCTCCTGCACAGGCCCCAAACTGCAGACCTACGCAGGATGATTCGACCATTAATAATTTACACAATTTAAGATAGCAAGATGTATTTCTTACATGTCCCCAGTGGCACAACCTCAGCAAAAGACTAAAAATCTATAACTACGAAGTAAAGCTCAATCTTTAACCTCCTCCTCAGCGTTCAGATCATGGGCCTCTGTTCGAGCCTCCAGCTGGGTGTCCACCTGCACTGTCGCCGCATCAGCATCGCACTTGCAGAAAGAATCTGAGTCTCGGAGGTCCAGGCGTTAGATCCCCAGGTGCGCGTAGAAGTGTCAGTAGAAGCCTTCGACCCTTGAGGACCGCGCTTGCCATACTTTAGTTCCAAAATCAAACGGAGGTAAGTAAGGGAAAAAACCAGTCAACAGAATGTAACAACATAAAAGGTAACAAAGAAGACAACATACCATGTCATGAGAAATCTTGGCCATGGCAACGGTCTCAGACCTACCAAACTTGGACCAAAAGTTTTCCATGAAACTATGAACAGTGGTCTTCACAAACTGATCTGTCTGGCCAAGTTCACTAGGGTCATTCAGTTGCAGAACCTGATAGTTTCCAATCTGTGAAATTTCCTCAAGGGCAAAAAACTAGCACAGGCAGGTAGCAGATGTCTTGGCGTTGAAATCGGAGACACCAGTAAGAAATTCGATGATCTCGCCAGCATTAGCTCTAATCCAAGACATAACACCAGAGGTCGACGTCTCCAGATGAGGCGGAGTCGGCACACCACCAAAAGCTCGGACAGCGGAGACGTAGGATTCAGCCACTTCCAGCCTGATTGACCTAGCGGCAATCAACTCCTTCTCAAGTTCTTCAACTTTAATCTTAAGAGCCGCCGTCAACTGCCATTCAGCATACACTTCCTGGCGCAGGAGATTTGAAATCTCAGCAGCTTTGTTCACCCACTGATTGGTGGTGGCCTCCGCTTCTTTGGCAGTAGTAAGAGACTTCTTCAAGTCATTATATTGCACCCCAAGAGCTGAAAGCTGCTTCTCCAAACCGGAGGCCTTCTGAGCCATTCGTTCCTTTTTATGGGTCTGAGACTCAATCTCTGCCTTCAAAACCTTGATAGCATCATCCTTTTTGACCAGTTCAGCACCACTACTGGTCTCAACGGCCATGGACAAGGCGACGCTCTGGAGATAGCAACAAAGCAATGCCAAAATCAAATATACGAGAAAGAGAAGGTAATATATATAGTTAAGAACGAAGAAAATGAAACCAAACTCACAATAACATGATGATTAATGTTGGCATTCATCAAGGTTTGAAGCGGCAGCCTAGCCAGACACTGGTACAGGTCTCCACCCATAGCATCAGTCAGCTGGTCAATACCTTGAGCCCAGACAAGGAGGGCACTTATGCCCTCATCGGGATAGCTGCTAGACGGGAAAGACCCAGAGCCAACGAAGCCCACCGAAGGTTGCGGAGCCTTAGGCACCATCTCAGTAACAGCCCCTCTGGGAAATGGTGCACCAGGTGCCGGAGACGGAGGAGGGTCAGTCTGAGCGGCCTCAGTAGTAAGGCTATCTGAAAGCAGATACAAAAAAACATAAGTCACACAAGGGAACAAGAAAATATAAAATCTCAAAAAACATCATATACATGCTCACCGAGCAAGGAAACTTCCCCATCAGAGGCATAACCACAAGAAACTTTCAAAGTTAGGAAATCCACATATGTCATACTCTGAGTAAGAATGTTACCTTGACTCAAAGTGTAGGCATCCTCATGGACCTCAGTATCCTCCGCTCTAAGTTGGGCAGTCTTCACTGGCTTCTCAGCACGACGAGTCGTAATACCAGCCTCCTCCAATTCATCCTCGTCAGAACTGGCGTTGAGATACGCACTGGCAAATGGCTTCAGAGAAACCTCAGGGGGCACCGTTTCAACATGCTGAGGCAGGGGATCAGCAGATGGCAAGATAGGCTGAACCGAAGGTGAACCGGAGGTGTCAATTGTTAAACCATGGGACACCTCCCGGGAAGCAGCAGGCGCCGAAAACTACCAAGACGGGCCCTCAGAACCAGGCAACGCCAAAGCGTCAGCTTACATCAGAGTCTTAGTCTCCACCTCTGGATCAAGCAATGATGTTCCCTTCATCATAAAGATCTTCAGAAGCGTCCTCCATCTCGGCAGATTCAACGGAGGCCTCTTTCTGTTTCTTCGAGCCTCCGCACGTCAAAGCGCTAGCTTTTCTTCTCTTTCCCTCGGCGGCCTTCGTAGCAGCGCCAGCAGCAGTCAATTCTTTCTTCTCGTTCTTCTTCTTCAACTTCTTAGGGAGCTCACAGTGCAGTGAATGCCGAGCTCCTCAAAGAACCTATTGAGCCAAGGCATGGTGCCAGCCTTGGATATCTGGGCAAGATACTCCCTCTTAGAAACCTCTCCGAGAATCTCAACAGCCTTTTCCTCGGTCAAGCGGACAAACTCCTCCTTGCTCTGACCCTTCGAAAGATGAAGCCTAAAATGTGGGCAAGGGATACCACCATCAACTCCAAACACAGGCAGATCTAGCTTCTCTATGGTAAATTTTTTCTGCCCCGAACCACCAAGCAGGGGCCAGTAATCGGAGGCTATCATCTTCTCAACAAGATCCCTCCCACCAGAATAACGACAAGTCGCGCTGAAAGCCTCCGTGCAAGACCTCCGCTTATCAGAGTCAATGGAACCAGGCTTTACACTAGTCGGAGGATTCATCGGAGTCATCACGGAGGAGAAAGGAAACCGAGTAACACTCCTACCATCTTCATCAGGGCGAGTAACACTAGGGGTCTGGATGTAAAACTAGAAATCCAACCAATCAGCAGGCTCATACTTTCCCCTCTGACACCTAGAGATTGCAATTTTTTCATTACCCTTGCTCGGCTTCCTGTTATCCATAAAACTACATGATGCAAACTAAGCTATCTTAGTGCCAACATAGTGTGGTTGCTTCTACAACTCATAATACTCCGTGAAGGTATTCATACTAAGCCCACCTCCATAAGACTCAACGGCCCAGAGAAACTTGCTCATGTTCAAGAAAGCATGAGGAGTCATGTGATGGAGTTGAACCTGGAAAAATTCAAGAACATACCGAAGGAAGTTGGTCGAAGGGAAGCGCAGGCTGCAGGTAAAGAAATCTCGAAAGACGATGGCCTCATTCTTCTCAGGCTTTGGCACGGTCTCTCCACGCGGAGGTCGCCCAGAACCAGCAAGGAAAAAGCCTTTTCCCTCAAGCTCCGCAATCATGCTCTGCGTCATTTGACTACGACCAAAGTCGTAGGAGACCTTCGCAGTAGCCGTAGCAACCTTCAGAGCCATCAAGTCACTCGGGAAAGCTTCGACGTCTGACACGGACTCTTCAAGATCCTCAGCCTCTGCGGCAGCCAACATGCACTGCCCGAAAAGATCTAGGAAGCCTCCGACTCTGACACCCTAGAAACGGGAATAAGGGCCGGAGAATGAACAATGACGCGCACAGCTGGGGCATTTAGGTGCCACAGCGGCAGGATGCCAAGGCAAAACTAGAGCGGAGGCAGCAAGCAGCAGAACAAACTATGCGGTGGTGATCAAAGGGGAGTACGGGTCATTTTCACCTCCCAACCCCCTTATATAGGCAGCGAAGTGGCGCCTCGACTTCTCAGCCCAACAGCCACGACGATCCACGAATTGAATGGCAGCAGACAAACTGACTCAAAATCAATGCCTAAGATTAAAAACCGGGCAATGGTAAAAACGCCAAGCCTCCGGTCCAACGTTCAACGGGCCAGGAGGGTCGGAGGTAAGCACAGCCTCTGTGGCCAGGAGCGTATCAATGGCTAGACCCGCCTTCGCTGGACCTAACCCTCAAGGGGGAAATGTTGGGGATGCGCCCTAGGGTCGGAGAGGCCTATTACCTCCGATTGGAGTCTAGCCAACAGAATCCAGTGTATCCATCTCGTTCATGTTTGCAGGCACCAAAGAGAAGCCTCCAGAGCTAGGACCTCCGCCGAGAAGACTCCTTCTGAGGCTAGGGAATTGGTCGGCGACGGAGGTCCGGTGGCGTCACCTTCCCTGATCACGGAGGTCCTTCGGTCATGCCTCCGACTCCCGCGAAGGTCCTCCACGGAGGTGGCAATGAATGAAGACAATGGCTGTCGAGGTGGCGTGATGGGCCAGACTGAGGCTTATCATCAAGAAGCGAACATGATGGGCCTTTCTTACGGGCAACGATGGTTCGCGGCCTATGTGTCGTGTCAGTGAAGTGGTGGACAAACGTGCCCTTGGGAGGTCCACATGTAATAGAGTCAGTATCTAGGGTTTTGAGACTCCCCTTAGGGGCACGCTTGTACTTTTAATCTTAGGTTGGGCAGTCACTATAAAAAGCGATGCCCCTTGTGTAATTTGGGTAGTTGTCCTGTAGTAGTTACAGTGTGTAACTTGCCCTAGGGCCCACTTTGTACTTCCTCATTAATTTATCAACAGAGAGTTATCTTTGTCACACTCGGAGTGTTCCAACAAAAGGACAGTTGAAACCAAACTCGGAGTGTCCTACAACCCACTCGCTAGGACAAAGATTGGTGAATCTTATGTCTTTTTAGTACATCTGGGTTCCAAACTATTGCGGTATTGATTGTCATCATGTTTAGAGTAGAAATTTGTATGAATGGCCATTAGCCGCTGAGGAATTCGATAACACATGAATCTTCCTCTAAACTTTCCTACTCGCTGAGGTCATGATGCTACAGTGTATCCTTGGTCATGACCACAGTGGCAGCCATTAGCACGATGTCCTAGTGTTACCCTTGTAATCTGCCCTATTCCATCGGAGTTTTTAAAGAGATTAGATTCCACCAGACAGTTAGTAAAAATTCATATATGAGAGTAACCGGCTCTAGAGGCCCCCTTCGGGGCTACTAGAGCTCCCAAGATGATCGATATTAATTTGAAGTTATGGGAGGGTCTTAAGCCCCATATCTAGTTCCACTCACCAGAGGCAAAGCCCCCTCTAGATAAACCCTTGGACTCACGCGTGGTCTTCTTGGCTTCGAATGAAGTTCCCATGCTAGCAAGAACATGCAAGTTATAACTGAGGGGGTTTATAGATAAGCATCTAATATATCTAGTCAGAGGTGACTCAATTCAGTTTAGTCAAGTATGAGAAATATTCTTCTATATGGTAAACCAATGGTAACAAAGGTCGGTGACATGGGCCCTATTGAGATGGTATGTTCCATGCAGGCCGTTGTTTTCGGCCATACATTTACTAATGCATGGGCCTGAGTGGGTTCAATAGTTTCCAATAAAACCTGATTTCCTCAAAGCACGAGCTATCTCTACCTACCCACACCTGTCAGGCTGTAATGTAATAATGTGGCCAGCCAAAATCTACTGCATAATATTTCAATAAAAGGAAACACTCGCTGCTTCATAATTAGCTAAGGAAACTTCGTAGATGCTCCAGTACTTGACTATATACATTAATACAGCTGCATATATAGCATGCAGTAATTTGGCCACGCAGATGCTGGTACACATCTCCAAATGCATCACCAACCATTTCATGTATGAACATAGCTTGTTATTATGCTTTTGAAGGGCGGCTCACTTGCCCACTTCCTTTGGGTCCTCGTTATATATCAAGCCACATCGATCAGTAACAGAACAGTAGACTTCAGATTTTCAAATATTGTCCAAGTGGAAAAGACTCCTCTGCTTGTGTATATATGTATATGGAGTATGAGTTTATGATACAACTTGAACTTGGCTGCATAGGATCTTGACCCACCTAACTATGCTACCTACCACATTGCATATTTGATCATATCTCGCATTTAATAATATATGGAAGAATTACAATAAGCATATACATCATACATTAGACCTTCTAGTATCTTTTAATGTCAGTGCCAGCTATAACTTGGCTGTGTTTCAGAACACCGTAATCGGAAAATTTCCTGACAAAGAGAATCCAAAATTAACTACATTCCATGTTAACAACACCATAAGTGCTAAACATTTACACATGCCTTCCAAATATAAGTGTAATCCAGGTATAAACTATCTCACAGTAACACTTAATATAACCTAGCTGTAAAATATTACAGGATTACATACATTGAAATCTTTTTTGATATTAGTTTCCACTTTGATCCTATGTATGTGCTTATATAAACGCTTCTGTATCAATCCTGCACACTATTTCCATCAGCATATATTACTCTAAGACTTAGCAACAAACCAAATATTGGTCTGTTGACAATGGTGAAGGGTAAGGGAGCCATGGCAAGGAAAAAAATTGAGATCAAGCGTATTGAGAATGAGAATGCACGTCAGGTGTGTTTCTCCAAGCGCCGCCAGGGCCTCTTCAAGAAGGCTAGCGAGCTCTCTATTCTGTGTGGAGCAACGGTTGGTTCTGTTGTCTTCTCAACCTCAGGTACACCCTTTACTTTTGGACATCCGTCCATTAATGAGGTTGTGGACCGATTCTGCAATTCGGTTTCTCCCAGTGGCCTTGCTTTCGGTGTTGCAAGCCATGATAAGAGTGGGTCAGCAACGGATAATGTCCATAGGCAGAATATGAAGTGCTTAGAGCTGCAAAAGGATCTAGACTCTGAAAACAAGAAAAAGGATAGGTTGCAAGAGGCTATTGAGAAGGAAAAGGCCGAACGCATAGAGCAGTTGTGGAATGCTAATGCCTTGGAATTGGGTCTAGTTGAGCTGCGAGAATTCCAAAAGTGCCTGGAAGCAGTGGATGTTGCAGTCAAAGAGGAGACGAACCAGATACTAGGGTTAGTGCCACAACCGCCTATGGAGATAGCTTCCACTTCGCAGTACCGGTTTGGTCAGCACATTAGTGCTGATTCAATGGTTTTCACAGGTCCTAGTTCGAGCAATGCATTCGCTGATGGATTTGAAGACAACGATCCACTGCGTACTGGTGGTCGTCTCGAAGATGTTTGTGGCCTGGGGAATTTCCCAAACAACCAGAATCATGGTTGATTTCTACAAATTCAATATATATGTGATGAATAATATGATCAGTCACAGATGCATGAACTGATCATTCACAACATGCATGTCGCAAAGTGTTGTAGTAGTGTACCTTTATTTTTCGATGTTAGATGGTTGTCACCAAGATATATCCATGACTTGTTTTCAAGATATAGGCTAAGAGTTGTTACCATTGGATTTCTATGTAAAAACTTCTTATGTATGGTATATTTGTTATTTGGTATTAAAGATGGATTCAAGTGATGTGGTGATCTATGTTGCCCAAATGAGATAGCAATTGCTCAGAGATATTCCAATATTTTAAGTGCGTCTCTGAACATAATTCCTAGTGGTTTATGTACTAGTCGTTGTAGGTATGCAGAAACAAAATAAACAGGGATGAATCCATACTATATTCTAGCCTATATGCTAGCCCACGCTCCGGACTTTTGGTCAAAATTTCAGACAAGTCTTGCATCCAGTGGGAGGACAACGTCCTGGCTAATGATACTAAATTTTTTTTCCTGAATAAAAACTTGCCGAGATTACTGAATATGCTTTCCTAAAAATTATAGTGATACATCTGTAGTGAATGTATAGGTATAAAGGTAATATCATTACATACAACTCTTATAGACTTATCAGATATATATGTATATATAGAAAAGTAAATAAGAATGAACTATATTATTTGTGAGCTCTAAATTATAAATGCAAAAAGCAATTAGTATTTTTCAATATGCTGAAAATAATATATATGTCTGAATAAATAATTCTTTTTTCGCAATATAGTAATCTTACATTGCACGAGAATTTTGTGAAGCAAGAATGATTCATAAGCTAATTTGTTGGTTCTCAGTATATTGCTGATTACAGAATGCAGCTTTTTGTCAGCATACATAAATAAAACAACCACCGCCAGGTTGCTTCTAGAGACCCTGATCAGGTTTGGTGCGGGGCAACCAATCAGGCCCTTTATGGTAGAGGTGGATCACATGATTGTCGCCAACAAGAGCCCGATAGCAGAGAACCGGCGAGTGAATGCGGAAATGGTAGCTTGACGTCGACAGAGTCATGGGTGTCTGCTGATGAGCCCTCCTGCAGAAGAATTGGAAGACAAATATGGAAATGCCTGTCGCTCCAAGATGAATCTCTAGAAGGAACAGAACTCCACTGATAGTAATTTATTTTGTTCTTTTTCTTTTTGCTCATTATATGCTGCAACTGCCTGGGTGTATTGACTGATTGACTTGCACCCATATCATGGTTGTAGAATTGCAGGAAGATGCTCATGCTGATTGATGGTCGTTTGGTCCTTTAGATTGTAAGCTAGCGGGCTATCACATCGGCAACAATATGTGGGACCTCCCACAGGGAAGACAGTTTATGCAATCTCTGATGGATTGGATTCTGCACAATACCAAACTGTCAATATTGAAAGCATGGCTGCATATATACTTATTGTGGTACTATCATAGTCCTTCGTTGGTACTTGGCCGAAAAAAGGAGAGTCCAAGAATTCAAGCTTTCATCAAGTTGACTGAGAGCATCATAGTGTGCTATTCCAACTTGTCTTCAGTGTAGGCCTTTATTTTGGTGAACCGTAGTCAAGGTCAATCAGTGTTGTATGACATGAAGAAAGGAGTCAGCCTAGTTGATCACTCTTGCTTGAGTGTAGTTCATAAGCTCCATCTGAAGGTAAATCATGTACCCATTTGCCTGCAAAATTCTTCAATAAATCAGCATTCAACTTGGGCGTTCATCTGTTGGTGCGCCACAACAACCCAGTCGACTTATTAGATTGCCAAAGTTGAGTAACACCTTCGCTGTGAGTAGGTGCCATTGTTGGTGATGATGTCGTTGGAAACACAATGTCAGGAATAACTTGATGGCCTTTCTCTAGTTATTTTGGCGATTAACTTTGCTTCAATCCACGTTGAGACCTTGGCTATCACAATGGTCCAATGAATATGTAGGCATAGCGCCCCTAGATACCACTTTAAGGAGCCCTATAATGTCAAGGCTCCATACGATGAATGGACACATGATCGATATTATTTGTAGTTCCTAGGGACATGCAAACATGCATTTACTAAGCAAAGAATTGACAACTTTTGTAGCTTCACATGATTTGATCAGCATTAGCAACTGCTATTAGCCAATAAAGATCCCTATATCAGAAGCCCCGCTAACCAAGATTATGGGCTACATGATGGTCATAAACACTCAAGTAGATATCACCGAGAAGTTGTTCCCTTCTTCCTGGGCTATGCATCGTAGGAGGATTTTAGATGTGCTTCACTTCTTTAGTTCATCAGCGACTATGAAAAGAAATTGCATGCCATAAGAGTCACCTACTTCAGTTAACTCTTGTGGGAGGATAGGTAGTAGCGTTGTGGTCATGTGCGCTCGAGTTTATTACCATGACTGTTGATTGGGCTCTTGCATGTTGCCTTTTGACTATGGTGGTGATGCTTCACTGTTGGTTCTTAGTAAAAATGAGGGCTTGTGTTTTGTCAAGAAAGATCCCAATTTGGACTCGCTTTGCTCAGACCCAATCTCTCCTAAGGTGTTCATAGTACCATTTTCCCTTCATAAGACGTGATGCATTTCAAGTTCATCTAATAATTTGTCTTCAACCTTAGAAATCTTTTTGTAGCATGCTTCCATCTTAGGATCTTTTTGCATAAAGGATTCCCTCATCACATGATTAGTCATTGGCTTGGAGTCTCCCTAAATGTAGAATCATCATATCCCTAGTGATATGGCAAGGCAGATGTCATGCATGCACTATGTCCTCATACTCAACAACATTGTTAGTTGGTTTAAATTGTAATTTTAGAACATACTTGAGCCAATCTCTCTTCGACGAAGATGAGCATGATGTCATCCTTTCGTCATCATGTATTATATATAGACCCATGAAATACATCATCCAATATATGAGGTCAACAGGTGTGTGGATTGTTTGGGTTTTGGTCCATTCGGCCACAAAGTCGGATACGAACTTGCAATTTAGTTGTCATGTGGGGGTGGTAGGAAACATATACACCATGAGTTCCTAGTTTCCAATTTGTGATCCTACTAGTAGCATCCTGGTTGTAGAAGACCTTAGTTTAGAGGAAGCATGTTACAAATGAGATCAAATGCCTATCTAAGTAGTAGCAACTTCCTTTTAGTGCCAAAAATGGTAGAGATCAAGTTTTGTATCTACTAGCGAGTATCGAGTTTTTGACTCATATAATACTTTTCTAATAAAGTAAAGTTCTTTGCTAATAGAATAATTAGTTTCTGCATCTCTTCTAAATGTCACTAGTTTGTTGGTGCTTAACTATCAATGCTACACTAACCACCAATGTGGTTGCATGATTTAGAGTAGCAATGGGCCTTTAGGCATTGGAAAAACCAACATTTGGTTGAAATGGTGAGGAACTTAGTAAGGTGATCAAGGGATTCTTGCGCCTCCTAAGTTCACTATTTTTCCCCAATTTGTTCAAGTTTAGGGCCCCCACATTTCCCTTTCCTAGATATAAATTGGCTTAACACCATCGTACATCCTATTAACTTTTGGGTATCCTTCAATTTTTTTGATGAGTCCAATCTTCATGATTATTGTAGTTTTTTCTAAGTTAACTTTTGTACCTCATTTAGAGACAATGTAACTCAGCAACTTATTAAAAGGGACTTCGAAGACACACTTCTCTGAGTTATGCTTCATGTCAAACCATCAGGATCGAAATGTCTCTTTGAGGTCGCTAATTAGGTTGTCAACCTTCTTGGATTTTACTATGATGTCATCCATGTAAGATTCTAGATTTTGACATATTTGGTCATGAAGACATCGCTACATGCACGTCTGATAGGTAGAGTCGACATTCTTTAAACCAAAAGGCAGAGGGATGTAGCAGAATGTGTTGAAAGGAGTGATGAATGGGTCATTGTTTTATCTAAGTCCTTCATTGCAATCTAGTGATTGCCAAAGCAAGTGTTGAGGAAGCTAAGGATTTCACCCACAGTTATTGAATCTGTGACTTGATATATGTGCAACAAAGGTAAGAACCTTCAGGACATGCCTTAGGGCAATTTAATCAACACATTCTCCAATGATCATTCTTTCTATATACAAGGCTTGGGTTCACAAGATAGTTCGGATGACAATTTTTTGTAAATGCAACTTCTAGGAGCTTGGCAGCTTCCTCTCCTACAGTTCTACACTCTATCACTGCTAAACGGAGGCATTTACAAAATTCAACTGTCTCCTAAAAAGGATTTTTGGAGGTGGACGTTTCATTTATGGAGGCAGTAAAAAAACTACAAGTTTGCTAAAGTGGATTTATGGAGGCAGACCTCTTAAGGGGTCCATCTAAAAAATGGATTTGAGGGTGTTATGAGGAACTTTTAGTAGTGAGTTGTCACATGAAGATGAGATTGAAAGTAAGAATGTTGTATGCTTTGGAAGAGATAGTATATATTATTTATTGTTGCATTACTTGCATTCTATAGGGCAAAAACTATAGTCAAAATGCTCCGAGACTAGATCCCTTTTTATTTTATATTTTTGCAATGCTCATTTGTGCTAACTATGGCCTGCCATGGTGGTGTATAGATGTTGAGATTGGTTTATACATCCACGCTGAAGGATGCTACTACTTTCATCAAGCTTTGCATGGATTGTACTCAAATGAAGTGAAATAATCATATTATGTACCCTGGAATGCTTGCATGGATTTGTAATCAGTTGAGAGATGGTTGCCCATGATAGTTAAGCTATCCAGGGACTTTCACATAGAAGCAAATGTGTCAATTTTTTGCTTGGAAACTCTAGTTTGTTTCAAATACATATAGTTAGTGATACAACTCTATTACGTTCATAAAATGAATATGAAGAAACCCATGGGTCTAAGAGTTATGTGCCAGGTGGCAATTGTTGCCACATACGCCCTCCATAATCTTTTGTTGGGTGTATGGAGCATTCTTAGTTTTGATTTTTCGTAGGGCGCAAGTAGCTGCATACATATGGTCTTATGAAGTCTAAAATTGTGCCTAACCGAGTACTTGGAGCAATTATTACCCCACACTATAATCGAAACATTCAACTAAATGCCGCATAAATCCGTTGCATGGTGCTAGGGGTTTATTCTATTGGGTTTCAATGGTTGGGAGTAACATAAATCCACTCCACCAAATCACCTTCTTGTATGCGAGGACAGTAGTAAGTTTGGAAAGTTATTTAGACAATTGCCTGCCTCCCGTAGGCTTCCTTGGTATTTGCAAAACTCTTCCATATGCCCTACAGAAGATTATGGAGGGAGTATTAACAAAGACAGTGTTAATAAAGAGGGTTCAGTAATTTCTTGACCCAATTTCCTCAAAGTATGAGCTAATTAATCATTTGGATTCCCCTAGCGTTCAAGACATCTCAACCCATTACTCTCAATATACCTACTGTTATAACAAGACCAGTTACACCAAAGTAACATCGCATATCCTACCTAAAGTTAACAAGGAAACTTTGTAGATACTCCTTCCCTTTTTTAGATAGTGGAATGAATTTGGATTGTCCTCAAAATAAAGGAATGAGGCCACACTCATTATAAAAGAGTTACACATACAAGCGACCATACTACCAAACTCTTAATACTTGACTTGGCGATCCTAAAACAACTGGCAATACTTGAGAGGAAAAAAGGTAATTGCCATTGACTCCAGGGTGTCACTTTGAAAGATGATGAGAGCCTTATAGGCATAACTGTGTTGCAACTACTGACATCAAAAGTGGAGCTATTGTCCGTCTAAATAAGACCTGCAAAAAAAATTTGGTTTGCCATTATCAAACAGATTACCATTTCTTGATAACATAGTGATACTCTGAAAAGAGATGCCTAATAGTCTCTATCTTACTATAGATACAACAACGAGTACTCCCATTCCAATTCCATCTAGCAAATAAGCTAAAATTTGTTTGGATCCATTAGTAAAATTAGCTAGCTAATAGCTGCTAATTTTTAGCAGGGTGGACTGTTTGGATTCACCTACTAACAAGTGGTTGGATAGTGAGTTCAAGTTGTATATGAGCTATTAACAACTCTAAACCAGCTAATGGAACTAATAGTTTAGCAGCCCTCCAACTAATAATTAGCAGGTTTATTATCAGGTCTGATCAGTTTGGATCCACTAGCACTAATTTTAGCTAGTAATTTTTAGTGCTAATGGATCCAAACAGCCCCTTATTGTTTGTTACTCTTGTTCCTTTTTAATTTTGAGAAACCACGTAAATTTTTTATTTTCAAAGGAAGTTTCATCTTCTGAATTTCTGTAGTGAGACATTGATGCCATTGTTAATACATTGACCTAACTATATGGAAGTAAGAACAATACTTGCTCAAAGACAAAGTGGTTATTTCAAATACAACCATAAAACATGCACTAATTTGGTCACAAGCGAAATGCATCATAGATTATAACCCATTCCAAATTATAAGTCGCTTTGATTTTTTTATACATCCATTTTGCTATGCATATAGACATAATAATTTGTCTAGATACAAGTGGATGAACAAAAAAGCCAAAGCGTCTTATAATTGGAACGGAGGAAGTATTATTTATATATTATATGAAAACATATTAGCCCACTCTTTTATATATTAGGAGACATTATTATATTTATAATAAAACAATCAGATTTTTTTACTGTTGGAGAAATATTTGCCATTGAATATATGCATACCAGTTTTCATTAATAACTACCTATCAACAACAATTGATTTACTGGTGTGCCAGCAAGGAAATAATGTCTCTACTTATTGATTATATAAGCATTTATCACAAAATTTGGCTACATATATCATGGCACATCTCACTAAGATAACTACCACAGTCTGTATATGATCATTGTTCCATTATTTTTTTATGGTAGTGCCAGACTGCCAGTTATAAAATGGTTGTCTTGTGGTCGAAAAATCAAACAAAATTCTATGTTAGCACAATAAATGCTAAAATATTTACAAATGCCATCTAAAGATAAGTGGAATCCAGCTGTAAAAATAGCACAGAATAATTAAGTGAATCCTGCTGTAAACTAGCTCAGAATTATTATATACTTTATTCAAATCCTGTGAAGATCTTAGTTTGGACTCGGATCCTATATATATGTGCCTACATAAACGCTTTCATCAACACATACTGCTCTAAGGCTTAGCTAAGATAAGGCTTAGCAAGAAACCACTTATTGACTACTTACAAACAATGGTGAAGAGTGAAATCAAACCCATCAAGAATGAGGAAATACGCCAGATACGCTTCAGCAAGCGTCGCCAAAGCCTGTTCAACAAGGCTAGCGAGATCTCCATCTTGTGTGGAGCAATGGTTGGCTCTGTAGTCTTATCAACCATCGGTACGTCGTTTTCTTTTGGGCATCCATCAATTGATGCTGTTGCAAACCGATTCCTCGGTTCGGGTACTTCTGACGATGGTCCGCCTGCTTCGGGTGCTGCAAGCAATGGTAACAGCTTGGCTGTACCAGATACTATCCAGCCGCTGAATAAGGAGTACACAGAGCTGAAACAGGCTCTGAACTCCGAAAAGAACAAAATAGATATGTTGCATGAGACCACTGAGAAGGAAATGGGTGGACATATGATGCAGTTGCTGAATACTATGTATTGTCTGGGAATTAAATCTAGATGAGCTGCAAGAGTTCCAGAAGTATCTGGAAGCAATACATGGTGTTGTCGAAGAGAAGGACACTAAGATGCCTGAAACGAGCCAAATTCATCAAGGGTTAGTGCCAGTTTGGTGATGATCTTAGTTTGAGCGATAACGAATTCATTGATGGATTATTTGATGTCGACAGTCCCTGTCTTAGTGGTGATCTCCATGATGTTTATGGCCTGGGGAATAATTTCCCTGACAACCAGAATCATGTTTGATTGCTACAAATTTCAATAATAAATAAAGATCAGTCACAGATGCAAGCACTGATCATTCACAATAATATGCATGTCACCAAGTGTTCTAGTAGTGTACCTTCATTCTGACTTGTATGTCTAGAACTCTAGATACAGGACAGGAGTTGTCTCCATTGGAATTCTATGTAAAATTTCACATGTATTGGTACGTTTTGGTACTGTAGAGTCCAGTGATGTGGTGATGTACCTTCCCCAGAATGAGATAGCATGCAACTGCTCAGAGATATTCCAATATTTTCATTGTGCATCTGCACATAATTTCTAGTAGCTAGTTTATGTACTAATATAATTGGTGTACTGCTACAGGTATCTTTACCCATGCATCCTCCTGACTTTTTGGTTAAAGTTTCTGAAAAATCTTTCATCTAGGGATGACAAGTTCTTGGTTAGTGACCACTGCTAAACACTTTTCCCAAATAAAATCTTATATGGATTCTTTAATATGCTTTCCTGAAAATGGTAGAAACTATGTACTGAATGTATAAAATAATGGTACAGCTTTCATGCAATTCTTTCGGGCTTCTGATATATACCAAAATAAGTAACAATCAACAATATTATCCCTGAACTCAAAATATAAACGCAACAATAAATGACTATGCTGAATATGCTACAAATAATATATGTGATTTAATAAAATAGCACTTTTGCAATAACAATATTGTGTAGCACCAGAGTATTTGAGTAACAAGAATGATTCATGAGTTATTATTATTTTTTGAAACATATTTATTTTTTCAGTATATTTCTAATTACAGAATGCAGGGGTATTGTCATGGGATCCTTCACCAAACCTGCTCATTCAAATTTCTTTTAAAATATTTTAACCAACATGCACTAGAAACACTTGGGAAAATGCAGTAACCGAGATTTGTTACATGCCGCTCTAAAAAAGATCACAGGGGCGTTGTAGCCTATGTAAGGATGCAAATGGAACACATAAACAGTACAGAATCGTGCTAAGAGATGGAATAGGCATTGCTTCATAACTTTTCCAACCTCAGGTATATATGTTGTTGTGCAGGTTTCTCAACGAGTTTTGTGGGTGCACATCTCACCGACAGGTCCTTCGGATGTAAGATATATGAGTCTCAGGAGCTGGGAATTTTCCATTTTTCAAAAAAAAAAAAAAGTGTTCCTGGACGATCCTTGAACAATCCGATGTGCAAATCCACGACATATATGTTATTGTTCTTACAAGCAGGCTGAGTTTTAATCGTGCATTTGAAGGGGGGAAATGGATCCTATGTGATAATTCAGATGCTTTCTACTTGACGCCATAATTCAGATGCATTAAATTGTTTCAAATGGTATATGATTATGGTGGAAACAATATTGTACGATTGAAAGAGAATATTTATACAGCTAACAATCTCCTCAACGACTCCATAAGGAAATGGTGTTCCAGAGAATATTGTAACATGACCTTCAAAGACATGGTTACATCCAAGATAGCGCAAGCAGTCTTCCAATTTTCTTTTGGGGAGATGCAATATTGACTGCATCTCATGAAATGAACCGTGCACCCTATAAATCTATGACATCCACACCATATGAACTATGGACCGGTAGAAAGACAAGTTTGGAATATTCACTTCCATGGAGTTCAATGCCATGCATTCATATTTTGTCTCATAAATATGGCACAAGCTTGGACCTTTTAGGGAAAGTGCACCTTTATTATATATACTCCGACGTTTTTCCAAGGATTGCTTATTTATTCACAAGGTTTAGTGGAAATGTTACAACAATTGAATTAGAGATACCACTTTCATATGGAAAATGAATTCCCTAGAAGATGCAATATATCAATTGGACTTGTAGCATTATGAAATTGTTCCTACTTTAGAAAAATTAAATCCAAGCATTGAGTATGATGAAGTGTTGGTGTCAACCATCGGACCTTCGCCCCTTCGCGTAAAGGAGCTTTGGTGATACTCCCAGTGTGCTTCTGCGTAGCTGTGTGTGCATGGAACTTATTAGGAACATATAGGCATCTTTGATCACACCATGCCCAGAAGCATAACCACAGGTCAAAGCCCACACAGATGCTGAACAACTATTCCAAAATGTAATCCACACTTGGAGTAGGAATAGGATAGTGTCCTGTCCAAACTCCGAAAGTGAACATGACGAAAGGGTCGGACTATAACTATAATGTATATACTGCGTAGAAAATTACCTTAAGTGCTCTCAGTAAAATCTTCTAGCTAGCCCTCAGATTTCATACTAACAATGTACAACAATTATATGTAGGTCAGATTTAAACCACTCTCTCTACATTTCTTTCTAGGCCCCACCTGTTACCTTATATGTAGTACGCTTGGATGATCACTTCAATTGTAGGCACAGACATTTCATGACCCCATGGACAAGAGTAACTCACTTTTCTCACTTTGACCAAGTGCACACATTCCAGATCTGATGGTAATTTAACTAGCGAACAATGCAAGATGTTATTGTTTAGTGTCTTTGTGAAATATGCATTGCAACTGCAAATGTGTGTTTTTATATATGAAGCATGACCATGGTTTTTACATGAATGACAGACATATGACCATGATTGATTTTTGCATGAAGCATTTCTATGGACTTCTAAAAATTGGAACAAATGTCTGGTGCCTAGATAGATGATATAGAGATAAACAGAGAGGAAAGGTTCTAGATTATATGCCACTATACTGAACAACAATTTCAACAATAAAGAATACTGATTATCAATGATTGAGTCTGTCTAACAAAGTACAACCTCGCCCATTTGTTTCGATCTCCATAGTTCATAATTAACATTGGCGCAAATACAAAACATTCACGGACCATTTGGATTTTATTCAGGCATGCTCAATTCCCCTTCAAACGCAGCTTACAAGAAATCGATTATTAAATCTGTAAAGAAGGGCGAAATACATGGCCATAGCCCTAGTCATGGCCCAAGTAGCACAGGAGTAACACTTTAGTTTTTGGCCCATTAATGGATCAGCCCAACAACACAAGGGAGAAGAGATTGGCCGGTGTCTTCCTCTCGAGTCGCCAAAGACATATTCAAACTAGAAGAAAAATAGGGTAAAGACACGGGAAGCCTACTCTGTTCTGGACTTCTAGTTATTGTGTCGTGAGGATCAGAGGATGGGCTTGTGCCGTGAGGCCTCTATATATATTTCGATTCTCCCCCATTCCATTCCAGACTGAAGAAAGGCTCAAGAGGATGAGCTCCAGGTTACCTGCATGGCATCCGCATTCCACAACATTTACTAGCGTTACTGTTTCTGGTCAGAGATGTTTCACTTTCACCATCGCATTGTTTAATGACAGAGAAACCCCTCTAGCGATCCAAGCCATTCAATTTAGAAAAAAAATGGTCCAGTTAATCCAGTATTGCTCATGTACATCACATTTTATTTCTCACTATTGCCAACATCACGTTTTGAGGGAGACATCTTTTTCTATTCCTGTATGGTGCTGCTTTACTTGCACTGATTGTGATCGGGACATGAGTCCCATCTATTGCTCCTAAGCAATTCTGCAAAGGAGAGAATAGTGGTGCTATTGGTTTATATGTAAGAAGAAGGCAAGAAATGCATAGTAATGAAATATTGCAGTAAGTAATAGGAGTTGAGTGATAACCCATAAATTGCATTACCTGTCTTATTTTCATACTCCTTGTTACCTGTTTATTTAGAAAAAAAATGCATAGTAATGCTTAGCCTTGCTAAAATAGATAGGTTTTCTAAAAGAAGTTTTTGAGAAAAGAGGAGTTTGGCTTCATCTGATGGAATCATAATGATAGTTAATGAAATCAAGTCCGAACGGGTAACTTGCATTGGGAAAGGAGTCCCTCTGTAGTGTTTCCGTCTGTTGACGCCCTAGGACCCGTTCGTTGGTGAACTGTGTATGTTGAGACTTTGCAACTGATCACATACCTGCGAGCAAGCTTTACCTTAGGATATTCCATAACTAGAACGGTGAGCCCATGCACTAGGAGTGGCGAGATGGCGGGAGTACAAGATACCCTCGTGGAACAAGGTTCCGGATTGGAGGTGTACGTGTACTCTCGGGTGGCGCAGAAGTCGGTTTGGTTTTGGAATGTCCGACGGTACTGTTGATATACTTGTGGGTTAAAGTCCCACGTATGTCGTGTGATTAGGGATCCCCAGCTGGGTATAATCGATTTAAATCGTCGTTGCTCCTCGGTTATGGAGACTTAATTCTCTGTTCATCATCGTAGTAACAAGTGAAATGTTGGAAAGGTTTAAGAATGAAGTTGTATGATGATCTTGAGCTAGATTAGGACAATTTTTACAGTTAAAACCTAACCCAAGAGCTTTTCTGCAAAAATCTTTGCTTCTTGCAAGCCTTACCTTGTCCCTCTAGCCTGCATTCCTGAGTCTTCACCCCTCTTTTTGTCAGGTCAGTCTTGTAGAGTACTTTTGTACTCAGTGTTTGTTGAACCACTGTTGCAGGTGCTAATTGGTGTTTAAACCAAGTTCACGTCGGTGGGCTCAATGTGATTTGGTTGTCCTCTCTCGACTTAGGTGCTCTACCTAAGTTGTCTTTTATAGTTCTACTCTGTTTCCGCAATTGAAGTTAAGTTGTAAAAGTTAACTTATTCATGCTTTATAAATTTAATGTTATCATTCTTTTATACTCTGATTTTATAACAAATGTTGTAATGTTGCAGCTACTCCTTTGTTGATCCTGGTATGAGTCAAAAGTGGTTTAATCGGGGTCCTTCGAGGGCACCCGACAGGGCTTTCTAGGTTGTATGGAACATATGCATAGCTGTCAGAGGTCTTCGGGACAATGATAGATGTGTGTGGGTCATATAATTTAGGAGGTTCTGCCACAATATGGATCAAGAGGATATGTGGGTGTGTAGTCCTCTGAATAAACTTTCCAAAGAGTCTAAGATCATCGAAATCGGAGTTCGGAGCTAAGAGTTATGGTTGTTTTAGCCGAAGAGTTGTGCTGCTGATTCTGACCTACGGACTGTCCGGGACAGAAGTATGGACTGTCAGCAGTTCATCTTTTCGATGGCGAACAGAGCTGCTCTGGTTCTGGTTCTGGTTGTAGGTCCAGAGTTGAACCGCGTACTGTCCAAGGTTTATGAGGCGGACTGTCCATGAAAAATAGATTTTTAGTCTCCAGAAGTGGCTGCTCTCGACGAGTTTTTTTGGTAACTGCGGACTGTTCGAGGTTCAGACCGTGGACTGTCCGCAAGTCATTTCTTAGCAGCGAGCAGAAGTGTTGTGACTCTGTCCTGATTGATTGGATTCAACGACAGACTATCCGGGCCTCTGGGGGCGGACTGTCCGCAGTTCATGAGTTTGAATCCAACGGCTAGTTTTTTGAACGGCAGACTGTCCGGGCTTTATGGGCCAGACTGTCCGCAGGTGAACTTTTCTCAGTGAAAAGAGTTGTTGTCGTTCTATTGGAGGCGCTATGGTATAACGGCGGACAGTCCGGGCTTGGGTCCGCGGACTATCCGCAAGTGACGTTTTGAACCTAATGGCTAGTTTTCAGAGAACGCCGGACTGTCCGGACTTTGACCCTCGGACTGTCCGTGAATGTCGCAGAGACACTCCAACGGCTCTATTTCGCCTTGTGGCTATAAATAGAGGGGGTGTCTCGGGCTTGGCCGGGGCAGAGCACCATAGGGACTTTGTGTCCATGCTTGTGAGTGTTTGGAGAGCCCTCTACTCACTTGTTCTTGATAGTGTTCATCCATTTGAGTGAGAGAGCGATTCTAGTGCGTTGTTTTAAGAGATTGCATTGTGTGGCACTAGGTGATCGTGTTGCAAGCCGGTGGGTTTGTTACTCTTGGAAGTTGCCACCTCCTAGACGGCTTGGTGGCAAGAGACTCTGTCGAAGCATGCAAGGTGATTATGCGGTGCTCCGGAGAAGTGATTGTGAGAGGTCTTGTACTCATCTCGCGGGGATCGCAAAGAGTAACTCTAGTGGATTGCTCGTGTCATTGCAACTTCTAGCCATTTGGTAGGTTCTTATGGCGCCCTTGTTGAGGCTCGGTTTTGTTACACCGATTAGCCACCGAACCACGTGGTGTAGAAGGATACAACAGGACGTAGCTTGGTGGCAACCAAGTGAACCTGGTGAAAAATCACCGTGTCATCGTGTTTCACTCTTCGCGGTGGTTTGCAATTCTCTTTCACAATCTTTGTATTTACATTTCATTATATATATAGCTTGTGTAGTTGCTCTTAAGATTAGACAGCTTGTGTAGCTCTCTAATTATATTCTTGCTTCGTTTGTGTAGCTAAGTGAATTGAGCTCTTGGGTTTGGCTTGTGTAGCCTTGTCCTTGAAGCATCTAGTGAGCTTAGGTTGGCTTTGTGCTTTTGCTCATTAGAATTATTTAGGTGCTCCCCGGAGTGCTAAAGTACTAGTTGCTTAGGTTTGTGTGACCTTGCAAGCTAGAAATGTTTAGAAGGGCACTAGCTAGATAAGCACCTTGATTTCTTGTTTAGGATCTTTTACATGGTGCATCAAGAGTCATAGTTAGAGGGGTGAAGTCTTGATTAGACCGTTTAGTTTAATTTCTCATTTGTTTCAGTTTGCCGGTGCAATAAATTTTAGAAAGGATTATTCACCCCCCTCTGTCCGCCATCTCGACCTTTCACCTGCGCCCGTCGCTACTCCCCCCACCGAGGTGCCCGCGGCCTCGTCGCCTGCACCCGTGCCCGAGGTGCCCGCCGCGGCGCCGGCGCCGGAGACCAAGCCCGCCGGAGCCCGTGCTGCCGTCGCCGCGACGATGCTACTGGAGGTCGGCGTGCCGCCCGCGGAGCTCCGACGTGCCGCGGGGATGGCGCTCAAGAGCTGCCGCCATGGCGCTCGGAGGAGCTCTGGCCGGAGGAGCTGGGTTCGGCGAAGCTCGGCGGGCGGCCATGGCGCGGTGGCCCTCTCCTCCTCCTGCTCGGTGGCGCGGCGGCTCTCTCCTTCTCCCTCTACGGCGTGGGACTCCTATCTCTCTCTTTCTCGGGACGTGTGATGGATGAGACGCGCGGGCCCGCGTGGAGCATACCGGATGTGTCGTACACCCGGCATAGACACCAGACCTGCGGCCGTCCGGTGCTTTACCAGAGATGATCCAGGACCCCGCTGCGGGCCGTTTTCCGGTATCGACGTCCTGCAGAACATAGTACCGGATGCCGCTGCGGTTGGTCTTATGTAGCAGCACCCACAGAAAACAATGTGCAAAACCTTTCTACCACTCTACTCCTTTTCCTTTTGTGTGTGGGACCGTGGCCTGCGAGTGGTTCCCACACATTTCTCTCTCTCCATCTCTCTCTCTGTCATCACCCCTCCTTCCAGTGGAAGGAAAAGGAAAAAACCCTTCCCTCTTCTCTCTCCCTCTTTCTTTCCCAGTAGGCTCTCTCCATTCTCCACCTGGGCCGCCACCATGTCAGGCGGCCTCTACGGCCAGGGCGGGTTCTCCCCTGCCAGAACCCTCTCCCCCCAGATTAGGAGCAACCCCGACGCTGACAGGTACTGATTTCTCACCCGGATTACTTGCTACCAACTCTCGATCGGACGATTGCTCCGTTTCCCCGCGATTGATTGGTTTGGTGCGCTGTGCTGACGGTTCCGTAAAAAAAATTGTTTTTACTGATGCTTGTTTTTTACTATCGGTGTAGAAATGAAACTATGAGCTCATCTTATGTATCGCCAATGTAAATTTATTTTAGTGGTTGTTTTCTTAAGTCTACCTCTGGCAGAAATACTTTTATATAATTTCTACTCACAATAGCATTAAGATAAATAGCCAATGAAAATACATTATATAGGAGGTTTTATTAACTATCACTGCAAATAACTTGAAATTAATTCTTTTTGAATTTTGTAAATGATCTCATTTGGATACATGGTATAAACAAAAGTTGTAGTATTCAAAATGATCTACAACTTTATAGTTGATTGTCTTTTCATTTAAAACCATTTAGGGCTTGAAAATTATGTTTTTAAAAGTCATAACTTTTTTGAATTTCTTAAATGATCTTGATGGAAAGTGATAAAAGAAAATCAACGAGATCAAAAACTTTGAAGTTTAAATCTTTTCTATTTGAATTCATTTAGCACTTCAAATATATATTTCAAAATCTAATGCAGTAAATATTAAGGGATTGTTTTTCAAGTGACTTCTACGGAGCAGTGGTAAAGAGTGTATCGTGTGGGCCTGAGATTTTGTGAGTAGATTTCTAGAAACCACAACATGCGTCGATTTAATCGAAAATGAAAAATCGCTAGAAATCATGTGTAGTTGCCTAGTGTGGGCCTATTGTAGAGAAAGAAGATTATTTTACTATTTTAGCCTGATTTGCAATTTCTTAAGAATCTCGTTTGTGTAAATCGATTTATACTGGTGTTTTTCTTAAGAAAACTGTCAGCCTAAATATTGATAGAAATATTAAAAGGATTGTCTGTACTAATTTTATACGTGTACTAATAATGTAAAATAAACAAGTAATATTAAAAATATATAAATAAATAAATAGTTGATGACGATAACATAAATCTGAAGGACAGATCACAGACCAGCAGTTTATATGACAGCATTAACTGGGCCGCCGGCCTTTTTCTACTCCAGCAGCATGTTCCTGTACTCCATCTGAGCAGTAACCCTTTATGCAGCAGCACCCACAAAAAACAGTGTGCAAAACCTTTCTACCACACCTCACACCCCCCGCACACCTCTTTCTCTACTCCTTTTGCTCTCTGTGTGTGGGACCGTGGCCTGCGGGTAGGTCCCACCACCTCTCTCTCCTTCCCTCTGTTTCTCTCTACCATCCTCTAACCCTCTCTCTCTCCCTCTTTCTTTGCCAGCAGGCTCTCTCTCCACCCGGGCCGCCACCATGTCAGGAGGCCTCTACGGCCAGGGCGGCTTCTCCCCCGCCAGAACCCTCTCCCCCCAGATTAGGAGCAACCCCGACGCTGACAGGTACTGATTCCTCACCCGGATTACTTGCTACCAACTCTCGATCCGACGATTGTTCCGTTTCCCCACGATTGATTGGTTTGGTGCGCTGTGCTGACGGCGCCGTCCCTGCTTGCTTTGCTTCGTCCTTCCGCAGCCAGTACTTGGCGGAGCTTCTCGCGGAGCACCAGAAGCTGGGGCCCTTCATGCAGGTGCTGCCCATATGCAGCCGGCTGCTCAACCAAGGTGAGATTTTTATTTGATCCATTGTTTCCTCACTGTTGCTCGCCGATTGGTAGCAAATCTTGTGCGCTTGTGCCTCGCAAGGGGGTTCCTCTGCAATCGAGATTGGGGAATCGGCCGGATTCAATGCTCGGATGGCTGGCGATCTTTTTCTGCAGCTTTTATGCCGGTGGGGGATATACCGTATAGTTCTTGATTTGTCTTCACTGGCGTAGAGCGATCCCTTTAGTCTTATATTGTCCCTGTCTCGTGATTGGGTCGAGCTTTAGGTGATTTAGCCGATTGCTTTGATTCTCTTGCTACCAAGTTTGGTAATGATTTCTTAGTTCATACTGGTTGATCCACCATCAGTTGTCAAGATGGCTGAAAACAGCACAGAGTCCATTGATCAGGGAAGCTTTGTAACTTTGTATAGGGGATGCAATCAATTGTTCATTCCATCCTCGTGGCTTGCATTGTGCAGAGTAGAGTGATGACTGAGTTGGACTGCATTGCATATTCACTATTGTCTTGTTTCATAAAAATAGTATGTTGTTTCCATTTGAGGAATCATCTGCAGTACAACACACTCTTCTATTTATAACCTGTTCTTTGAGACGTTTCTTATCCTTTTTTAATGTGTGGTGCTATTCTGACACACTATGTCAAAGCGATTTATTATTTCTTTTCTGACTACTAACTGTGCTGACTTTCTTTTCTTGCGTCATTTGTGTCATGTAGAGATCATGCGGGTATCAAGCATGGTTCATGACCATGGATTTAGTGATCTTGACAGGCGGCGGTTTAGAAGCCCTAGTCCTATGTCTTCACCAATTGTCCGGCCTAATCTACATGGCAATGGATTTGGTCCTTGGAATGGGATGCACCAAGAGGTATGTGATGTGCAATCTATCAATCACTCAAATAAGCTTCCTTATTTAACATCTTTAGTCCCTACAGTAACCTTGTTTGTTATATGGTATTCTAATTATTTTCGGATTTCCAATTCTTGTAACATTCTGATGAAAGGGATGAAATAATGAACGCTATAATGCTCTATAGAATGCAATAGAAAAACAGGTCTTGAAGTTCCCACAGGAGTCGACCCGGGCCTGCTTGGTGCTACTAAGGCACTGCAGCTGTGGCTGCAGACCTATATTGTTACAGTATTCTGTAGTGAATATACTTGAGTCCTAGAGCATGTGTCTATGTCATATATAGTAATGTCTACTTTTAATATAACAGAGATTGGGCCTTCCTCCTACTGGAACAAGTATGGATTGGCAAGGAGCACCACCAAGTCCTGGCTCTTATATTGTCAAGAAGATTGTACGCTTGGAAGTTCCTGTCGACTCTTACCCTAATGTACTGCCTCCCACAACCTGTGCAATTTATGCTTCAACACTAAATGACATTTCTTTTCTAATATCATCTATTTTAAATTCTCTAGTTCAACTTTGTGGGGCGCATTCTAGGCCCAAGGGGTAATTCTCTAAAGCGAGTCGAAGCATCAACTGGCTGCCGTGTTTTTATCAGAGGAAAGGGTTCCATCAAAGACACAGAAAAGGTAACCAAAATATTATTTTGCTTAATCGCACCAAGGAGCTCCTCTATTAATGTTTTGTCTGTCAAGAGACTACGAGCTGCATGGCACTTCAGATTTCTTGGTTGACTTCTAGTACTAACATTGTTCAACTAGTCTTGCTTTTGTCATTTGTGCAATAGACTAGACATCAGCATTCACGATCAGAAAACGGGAGCCAAGCCTTTTTTTCCTTAACTTGATCAGAAAACACGAACCAAGCCCTTTTTTTTCCTGTTGACTAACTCAAACAGTATAAGGACAAACATAATTATGGACTAACATTTGGATAAAAATAAATAAATGAATGCTTACTTAGGCATCACTTGCTATTTATTAGATTAGATATTGTTCGCTTGGGACAGAGTGACAGAATTTCCTGCTCAAGATCCAGTCCCCCGTGCCCATGGGACCTTGAGAAAGAGCAGCACTGTGGATTGTGATGATTAAGGGCAGTAGGCCACTTACCTTAGGCAAATTATTTTAGGAGGAATTCTACCATTTTTGTACTCTTCGTTTCTTTCTCTATCCTTCAGATGAAACATCATTAGTTTGTCCATTTTTGTTTATGGCACAAATTCAAACCAAGGAGTGCTTCAATTCTGCGCTTATCGTTTTCTCGCTGTCACTAAATCAAAATATTTATGGCATAGAGCTTCAATGGATTTAAGCGAAAACTATGGGTTGCCTACTTTTTTTCTTCTTAGAAGCTGGAGATAATCCACGCCAAACAGGGCCAATACATACACAGCTGGACTCTCCCCACTTCTAACTTTTGGCTCTCCCTATCAATAGCAGCACAAGCACTGAAAAAGAAATCGGTGTTTGGGAAGCTTGCCTGATTTTTTTTTCTTCCTTAGATTAGAAACTAGAGATAAGCTGTGCCAAACATCTATGTTGTGAATATCCAGTAACTGTACTAATGGTACGGATATTTTCGGTCGGTATCCAAGTCCAGATATTCAATTTCTGACACCATATCCAAATCTAGATAATCAGAATCATATATGATGTCATTATGCATTCATATCTTATCCAACACAGCGTCACTATCTGACAATATCTGTAACAAAATCTGAATTTAAGAAAAAAAAATTGACTACTTGAATTTGTATCCGTAGGCTTCCATCATATCTGATCTGTTTGCCCCCCTAGCTACTAGAGCCCTCTACTGAAGATGGCTTAAAGAATCACATCTATTTGCTGTTAGTTTCGCTAGCTATGGTCAGATATGTTCGATTACTGCAAGTGAATTCCATGTCAAGTTTCAGCACTCCTTTGTTGTATTTTCTTCTTTTTATGGATTGTGGATATGTTTTGGGATTCAGTCTGACCTCTTTAACTTATTCCCCTTAAACCATTATTACAGCAATCAAGAAGCCATATTTCCCCTTCCTGTCATTCTCTTCTGCTTAACTCCGCGAGGTATGCTTTTTTTTTTTTTTTTTTTTGTTACTTCAGGAGGAGAAACTTAAAGGAAAACCTGGGTATGAACATCTGAATGAGCCACTGCATATATTGATCGAGGCTGAGTTACCAGCAAATGTCATTGATACAAGACTGAGACAGGCACAAGAAGTCATGGAAGAATTGCTAAAGCCAGTGGTAAGTTCTTCTAGTGTACAGTAAACTATACTGGGACACTCTTATGTCAATTGGTCAATGCTGTGGAAAGATCCATGTATTAAATGTAATAGTATTTGGATATTTATCACTTCAGGTATCTGTCTAACTCATTTTAGTTTGTAAATTGGTCAATGTTGTGGAAAGATCTGTGTATTAAATCTAATAATATTTGGATATTTATCAGTTCTGGTATCTGTCTAACTCATTTTAGTTTGTAAATCACTACTCCCTCCATTCTCATATGAGAAGCGTATTGGTTCCAGAAAAGTTTCCGCATATGACAGGCGCGCAAGGACTGCACGCCTCAGTTCCGCATGCATGCATGTGAGTTTTCCAGAGGAAATAACTCACGTGCCCATGTAGTCCATTTATCAATTGCAAATCATTTACTTCTCCTTCCCAACGGCTAGATGCACACATACTTAACTTGCTCTCAGTCGTATTGTTTCCCTTCCATATAGCCAGCTCTCACTCTTAGCCATGGAGGAAGTGTCGCTCTTGGACGCACTTCCGTCTCTGCCATCACTTCCATGAATCTTAGGATGAGGCTGATGAGGATGCACATGTGGCTGAGATCGACGATGTGGTTGCTGTAGTCGGATCGACGAAGTGGTTGCCGGGGCCGAAACCAAGCTTGTTGTGGCCGAGATCGATGAAGCAGTTGCCGGGCCGAAACCAGCGACGGTAAAGATGCATTAGACCATGAGGAGTGGCACCATCGTCGCGGTGTCGGGATTCCATTCTCTCACTGTGGTCTCATGCACGGGGAGTATACGTTAGGAGCTTGGATCTATGGCTTCAAGGAGTTTGACTGCTAGGTTATTTTCCCTAATATCGATGATCTAAAGATGGATGGCGACACCATATTGCCTATTCCAGACTCAACAATATAGGCAATAAGCAATAGTTGTTGCTCATATTCGAGACTCGTCAATGGCATCCCAATCGATCGGAATGCCATTGAGGTCCCAATCTAGCGTTGGCTCTTGGTTGAGATCGAATCCTAATTGTGCCATGGATTGAGAGGAGAGCATAAGACTTGTGCATGGAAGATAGGAATATATAGAGAGCCATGGTGGATTCAAAATTTGGGGTCGGAAGAGTTTGCTTAGTGCGGTTGTTGGAATCTTTGGGACTGTTTTTCATAACCGACGTTCCTATGGAACCGAAATTAAGTCTTACACAGGAGATAGTAGAAGACCAAACGATTTGCCGAAGTACGATCGCAAGATGGCATGGCGTGGATGTCTCAGGGTGCTGGAGCGTGTGCAAGCGTGGTGGGATTTTGTGGCATGCGGAGCGTCGCGGACAGTTGGGACATCGGGCATGCAGCATGAAAGATTAATTAGCGCGGCCAGGATTTAATGAGATTTCGATGGAAGTTTAGATTCCTTGGTCTTGGTGAAAATTTCTTAGACGCCTCTCATATGAGAATGGAGGGAGTATATTACAGACAAATGTTGTCAAGCTTTGCATTACTTAGTATCTAGTGACTTCTATTAGTAGCAGCTAACATGTGCAACATGTACCCTATATTATTCTGTCTTGTCTAACTATGCAAACTGAAGTCAACAACAAAAGGAAATGTATATACTAAAACTGGAAAGTTTGTAGTATGCTATTCGATTGCAACTTCCTCAAAATATGAAGCATTCGTACTTTTTCCTAATATATTGTTAACTGCATGTAAATCGTGAATTTCCCTGAAGTAAAATTAAATTGGCATTTTGGGATGTGTGTACCTATTACTTTTAAAATATTGTCTAGCTCTGTCTTTGTGCATGTAGATTGGACATACAATGGTTCATAGGTAAGTTTGTCTCAAAGGATACTATGCTATTATAATATTATAATGTTGAAAGGTTAAGATACATTGTCATTCTCGACAATACCACCTCTTTATCAGTGACTTATGGCAGTATTAATTGGTTCCGTTGAGAAGATATATGTGTTGTCGTTTACTTGCAAGTAGTGGCCAGAGAAGAAATGATATACTGAACTTTGAATACCATTAGGTTTGGCCTATTGTGGCTAAGAGCATTTTTTTCACTCAATTTTTCTGTAAAGTGTTTTTTCACTTCTCAGTCACTTCTCAGTCACTGTATGCATACATGTATTTTCCGTTATATTTTCTTCTCTAACTTCTTAGAAATTGTGTAGAATTATGAGTGTCTTTAAGTTTCCGAGCACGCCTTAAGCTCCCAATGTTTGTGTTCCTTTGATGTAGGAAGAGTCACAAGATTTCTACAAGAGGCAACAGCTGAGGGAATTGGCTATGATAAACTCAACTCTGAGAGAAGATAGTCCTCATCCTGGAAGCGTCTCCCCATTCAGTAACGGTGGCATGAAACGCGCAAAACCAAGCCAGTAGAGAAAGCTTTTGGCTCTCTACCCTTCAGTCGTTCATGGTGCAGCACCAGCAAGGTGCCCTTGAACTTGCGCTGTCCGTGTCGTGGGTGCTTGTGTAAGAAAAAGGTATGCATTTGCTGCTGGACAGGTAGTCTGGTACCAAGTGTGTCGTCTCCTTGGGATGAGGAGAAACCAATGGCTGTTGAACTGTCTCCATCTTTAGTTGATCCAGCCATGCTGTTGTAAGTTGTAAGGTGATGGACATTCGTTTTATTCGTTATTGACTGTTAACCCTAAGTAGATCTTGATGCTAAGGATAGGGGTTTCAGGGGAGACTAGTTAAGCCCTGGTAATGTGAGCTGTCCGTTTAGGTGTTTAATTAGGTTGTATTATTCGTGTTACATTGTGGAGCTGCAGCATCACAGATGATGACGCACTCCGCTGCTCTATGATAGTTTGATGACGACAGCTTTGAATGAACCATGTGAATTCAGAATGTTAGTGAATCCATTGGGCATTCGCATGATGTGTATTTTCAAATGAACGGCCTGCTAAATTATATTTGACGAATTTGGATTGCTATTATGCAGATATGTCTAGCCTGTCCATCAGATTAGGGTGTGGTTGGTTCACAGATGCCCGTTTGTGGAATTTGATTGTACGGTTCCTTCATTGAGTGTAACTTGATGAAAGAGTAGTTTTGTTGAGAAAAATACTAGGGGCTCTGATTGAATCCTTTGGTTTTGGAGGAATTAGAATCTACATAAATTAGGCTATTTGATTTAGAATGTACATTCTATGGTTTAGATGTATAAGTTTTGTCTTACATTCGTGGGGTAATTGAAAACTAGATTCCATTCTGCAACTTACGTTTTTATAGCACATTTTTTCGGCTTGCTCACCTCTAGTAGGAGTGGCCAAGAATAGTATACGAGTATATTCTGTATGTGGCTATATAAACTTAATTAATCAGTACCTAAACTGTGAATATTAAAATTGATTTCAATTCAAAGGATCCAAACAGGACCGAGAGAAATCTCCAAGATGACTTTCAACTACGAAATTATATAGAATTAATTGACATATCTGGTGTAAGCGTAACTAGAATTGGTCAAAATCGGCTGGCGCTGAAAAGCCACTAGAAAAGGCATGGTTTTATGTATTCATTCAAGAGCGGCAGCTACCCTTCAAAGGAGTACTTCTTGTATCAGTTATGCATATGGACCATTGGCCCCTCTCTCGGTTAGGGCTACAGTGCGAGAGAGGCGGAAAGGAGGCGATTTCGTCCTCCTGCCGGCGAGGTCGCCGATCCCCTCCGCCTCTGGCGGCCTTCGGGCCCTCGGTGGTGTGGGGGACGGTAGTCCTTCGACCGGTGGTGTACAGTAGGTCCTAGAACATCTAGGTTTTGGTGTCCGACGGCGAGACGGCGGCGTCGGCGTCGTCTTCGAATAAGGTACCCAGCTCTTCCCCGTCTCGACGGCGTTCCTCTCCAACGCCGGCGACGAGCTTGGGATCTTAGGAGTCTGCAGCGGCTGCAGCTTCGTCGTAGAGGCGGAGCGGTGGTGCTCGTGCTACGATTTAGGTCTAGGATGCAAAGGCGGCTGAGGGCAAGGAGGCAAGATGGGATGTGCTGGATCGAGTTCTCTGCTGGCGGCACATGTCGTCGGCAAGCTTCGGTCCAGGGCGGAGCGGGCTCGGCTCCACCGCAACGGCGGACTTGTCGGCGTCGTCACTGTCAACACAACCTGGAAAGTGATCCTGACGGACGAGTGCTCAAAGATTTCTTCGCGTCTGCGATATTGAGCATCTGCTGCAGTCCTCCTCCACGCCGGCGACTTCCTCTGGCTGCAGGTGCTCCAGATTGGATGGCGATGGCGGGATTCGGCGGTTCCTGTCGGAGACGGTCGATGCTGGGTGCCGTCCTTGGTGGGGAAAAGGACTTGTGCGTAATTTCTAGATTCGTGGAGGGCCTTTTTGCAAATAGATTGGACGGCTGTTCTTCGTATCTTTATACAGTGTATTTGTATTTGTACTATACTATTTTCCTTATTTAATACAGATATAAAAAAAGAGTACTTCTTGCATCGTCGTGGCTCCTTCCGGGCGAGGTCTTTATCAGCTAGCAGGGTTCTAATTGTTTTTCTTTCTTTTCTTTAGTAGGGAGAGAGACAGAATCGATCACATTCTTGAAGCACCAAGATGCTGAGATATGTTTCAAAACAAAAGGGGAAAAACAATGTTGGGCTTTAGACAAGCTTCTCAGTAATATTTTGAATCTGGGGTTAACTGCGCACTGTCACATATCTTTACCAAGCTTATGCAGTGCTAATGGCTAGACAAGTTATCATCTTTCCTTCCACGGCTACAGAGTGGCGTCTTTACCAAGCTTATGCACTGCAGGTACCAGCGCTAGTAGTGCTACAAAAGTCACGCGGCGCCCTCCTCGGAATGGGTGATGACAAGAGCCGAGTTTAGACAGCGGCGGAGTTGCCACCCAGGCCCCTAGGGCCCAGGTCCTAGGCGTGGGCTGTTGTTTTCCATGCTGTAGTTACTGTAGCTTAAAGGTCTAAATTCAATTATCTTCAATTAGCCTATTAATGGCCCTAGTCGTCGACCTGGCCGAGCTCCGTCACTGAGTTTAGAGACGAAATTAAGCCAAAAAGTAAACTTGAGAGTAATTAAGTAGTTCATGACAAAATGGCTAAGGGCAGAGCTATATTGGGCGTTGTGGGTGTGGCTGACCCACACAAAAATAAAAAGACAACAAAAAGAGCCAAATTATCAGTGTAATGGAACCTTGTATGGCCTGTTTAGATCAAAGAAGCTCAAAAAGAGTTTTCGTGGAATAACTTACAAAGGAAAGGAATTGCTTCATGGTGTTTGGAATGAAGGCATGTTGTGCAAAACAAAGGAAATAAAACATCCACTCTAACCCGAGGGAAAGAATCTTTGCTCTTCTTCTCTTGCTATGCATGCTCATGTTCTTGTAGTTTTGTTTCCTCTATTCCAAACGGTTCAAAGTATTCATTCCTGTGTTTTGAAATCCTATAGTTTTCAATATTTACTTATCTTATTCCTATGTTTTTTCTATTCCTTTGTTTTGTATTCCTACATTTGAAACAAGCCTGTATAGTTTTTATAGTGGGGTGGCATTAGGGGTTGCGCCTTGCCCTTAAGTTTTTCATGCTTATACAATAGACTAAGTACAATTGGATTGAGCATAACATATTTTCATAGTATATCTATGTGATGTCATGAATATTGTTGATTGTCACTATAAATTTAATAAAAAATAGTTCCAATTTAAGATTAAAAATTAAAACATCAAGGTTTTTTTTGTGTGTAGGGTGGGTGGGGTGTGGGGCCAGAGGTAGCATATGTATATGTCTCTCGTATATTGCAGAATAGGATCACGAAAAACACCGGATTTGATCTAATCCTAGGAAAGAGGAGGTCGCTGACTGGTAGCACAAAAGGCAAAACATTGAAATCCGTAAGAATTAGTAGTAGGTGGGCCAAATGGTTTGATGGGGACGAACGAGGAAGGAAATGTACGGTACAATTGGTGTATGGTCTTGTATAATAAATTTGTTTGACTAGGCTTTGGCACGACAAAGGAAAAAAAAACACAATCTGAAAGATAATCAAGATGTTAGATGTGAATGGAAGAAGATGCAAATAATTTGAGTTGAAAGTGTTAATTTATTCAGAAATATTAGGGAGTCATATACTGAAATTAAGTGGGGAGCAGTAGATACGAGGATTTCATGGTACCGATAACCGCTTTACGATAACCGCTTAATTTGCCCTTTCTTTCCTCTGACCCCTGGCACGCAACGACGTTTTGTTTTTTGTTTTTGACAGAAAACAAATTTATATTTAGCAGCAGGAAGCTGCAAGTACCTGATCAGAGTTCAGGGTTACATAGTTCAGTGCACTTAACAAAAGGCACTGTTGTTCATGGCCATGGTAGAGGCATACACTTTGCAAGGACTGATCTGATGAGCCTACAACAGAAAAGGCTTCCTTAGCTAAGGCATCAGCCGTATGATTAAGAGTCCTATTGATCTTATAGATCTTGTCCCGATGGTTGAAGACGTAGTTGTCGAAAATTTTAGTAAAACCTTTCATTCTCCAGTCAGGGAGATGGTTATGATCCTCAGTATTGAGGAAGCACACCAACTGGCTGCAATCTGATCGAAAGGAAATGTCGTTGAAGTGGAGTCGATCAGCAGCCGCTAGAGCAAGGGCAGCCGCCTCCGCGGTAATGACCGAATGGATTCGTGTCACTAGAGGGAATTGCATGTCGTGGATGGCCATCTCTCATTGGTGTTTGATTTTCTGTTACGGATCTGTTCTCTATTTTGTATTGCAGGAACACACAAACGACGTTTTGTTTGATACTGCTGCCAGTGAGAGTGCACTGACAGAAAGAAAGTGTAAGCCTGCACGTGTGCTCGCTCTGCCCCGCCGGCCACGCCGCTCGATCTCCATGCGTCATGGTTCACTGGTAATCCCTCCCCCTTGTACACCAACAAGTCTACAGTAGTCTTTGGCTTTGTTTAGATCTTTAAGTTGGGGTTGGTAAAGTTGACATTTTATCATAAATGCGCATCGTAGTATTTCGTTTGTATTTGATAAAAATTGTCTAAACTTTAACTAATTAGGCTCAAAACGTTTATCTCGTAAAGTATAACAAACTGTGTAATTAGTTTTTAATTTCATCTACATCTAGTACTCTATGCATCTGCCCGTATTTTAATGTGACAAAAAATTTTCTTTTTACATAGTACTGATAATGAAATTAGAAGCCCAATTCAGATACGTAGACAAATGCCATCCATCGCCAAAACATGAGGAACATCACCGGCAACAATCTTGCAATCTCCACAGCAGCAGCAGAAAATTGTCGTCAAACAGGTATGTTCATCAGGAACGATGAAAACTTGCTCCTCGCAGTGAATTCACCACATCCTAGTGGTAATGGCAGGTACCAGTGTTAGTAGCAGGTACTCCCTTCGTTCCTATTTAATTGTCGTCGTTAGTATGCGTGTCATGAGTTTGATTTAATTTATAAAAAATACAAATAATATTTATATTTTTAAATAAATTTATTAAAAAATTAGATTAAAAAATTTCTAACGATACTAATTATATAGAATAAATATTAATATTTTTTATATATATTTGCCGACGATTGTTACCGGAGAAACACGAGTAACAATTAAAAAGCACGGAGAGAGTACAAAAGTCACGCGGCGCTCTCCTCGGAATGGGTGATGACAGATTGATACTACCACCCGAAGGCCCCCGCGGCGCCCATACAGGGAAAGGTACTGGCATGCCTGCACGGAATGTCGTCGGCGGCGGCGGAGCGGCGGGCGTCGGCAGGTACCGAGCCCCCCAAACGTACTGTCGAAAAGGCTGGAACCTCAAGACACCAGTTTCTTCCGAGTTGCCCAAGCTGGAGGGACTCGATGATATTTCGTGCTGGTCAGGGCGATGGATAAGGCAACAACGACGCGGCTCAAGTCCGAGCCGGCCGGCCAACCACACCGCACCCACAGGTTGGCGGGTGGTGGGTGATGTAGAGCTGCAGCCCGGCCGCAGGGGAGAAGAAATACAGTTAGGGGGTAGTTAGGGGGTGTTTAGATTGTGGTATTTTTTTTAAACCCGATAAATAGTACCATTTTCGTCTTATTTGATAAATATTGTCTGATCGTGGATCAACTAGGCTTAAAAGATTCATCTCGTGATTTTGAACTAAACTGTGTAATTAGTTTTTTTTATTTATATTTAATGCTCTATGCAAACAGCTAAATATTGATGTGATGGAGAGAAAGTAAAAAAATTGTAACTTTTGGAGGGAACTAAATCAGGCCTTAGTAATAAATGTTTTCGTCCAAAAAGAGGACACAAAAAATTAAAGAAAAGAACCAAAAAGAAAAGAAGTGAGAAAAAAAGAGAAAACAAAAAGGAGCTACAGCCTACAGCTAGTCACCTAGTCCATGCCTACGAATAACGAATATACTCCTGTATATCCGTATCATCATGGGCTCATGCTCATGCCCAACGATAAATCCTACATGTATTTCATTTCAACGTGTTATGTTACGTAGTAGGGTTACAACAACAATTTTTGAGCAGAAAAGGAGGAATAGTCATTTTTGTTCTAAAACTATTGCACAATGCTCAACTTCATCCCTAAACAACCGAAGTGGTCTTCATCAGCCCTGCCTCAAAGCAGACAGTTTAGAGACCAAATAAAACAAAACGTAAACTTTGAAGACCAAAGCCGGTACATCAGTAGTTCAAGACAAAATCTCTACTCAAGGGCAGAGCTATATTGAGCGTTATGGGTGTGGCCGGCCCACACAAAATTAAAAAGAAAACAGAAAGAGCCAAATTTTCAATGCATTTGCACCCTCAAGTGTCTTTGGCGGATGTCTTTGGGGGATGGTTTGATTGGGAGGAACGAGGAAGATTATAATAAATTTGTTTGACCGGCTTAGGCACGGCAACGACAAATTAACAACTAAACACAATTTGAAAGATCAAGCCAGAGGTTAAATGTGCCAGGAAGAAAAGAAAAAAAGAGCATGGAAGAACACGCAAAGCACGATTTTTTGTTTGAGAGAAGCGCAAAGGATGAATTGTTTATACGCAAACAATTTGAGTTGAAAGTGTTAATTTATTCACAAATATTAGGGAGTCGTACTGAAATTTAGTTAGGAGCAGTAGATACGAGTATTTGTTGTACCGGTAACTACTTTTCCCGTTCTGACCGACGTTTTTGCTAGAATACTGCTGCCAGTGAAGCTGCACTGACAGAAAAAAGTGTAAACCTGCACGTGTGCTCGCTCTGCAATCTCAACAGAAAGTTGTCAAGGAGAAAATGCGTCATGGTTCACAGGTAATAGAGATACAAACAAGTCATTATTAACAAAACAAGAAGCGGGATGAGAAGGGGAACCGCAGCCGTTACTTTCACTGCCATCCATAATCCGTCATCAAAACAAAGAGCAACAACAATATATCTTGCAATCTCAGCAGAAAATTGTCAAACAGACACTTTATCTACACAAATCCATTCATCAGGAACGATGAAAACCTGTTCCGATCGATAGTTGTCAACAGAGATACTAATACTTATTTATTACACAGGAATAATCATCATCAGGTTTTACAAAAGATCAGTTCAGTTCATCACCCGCTGCGGCGATTCTAGTTCCAGCCACCCAGCAGCAGCATACTGTATGTACACAAATCATCATCAGTTTCATCATGAATCAGGGAGAGAGAGAGAGAGAGAGAGAGAGGTTACAACAGGCTCTCTTCACATTAGCATCGATCGCAGTCACACGGCACCAGCACCAGCACGGCCATTCAGATCTGCGCCAAGATCAAGGATCGGAAGCGGTAGGAGATGGATACCAGTAGCAGGGAGGGCCGTCTGTCGTCTCGGCCTCTCCATCTCAGGCGCGCCCGGTCTCCTCGGCGGCGGGGCCGGGGGTGTGGAGGGCGGGGACGCGCCCGCCGCAGCCCGACCGCTTCTTGCGCTTCCCGGACCCGGACATGAGCGCCCACACCGGCAGCGGCACGAACCGTGGTGGCTGCGCCGACGGGGAGGAGGGGGCGACGCACTGCCTCTTGCTTTCCGGCAGCAGAGGAAGGGGCGCGAGGCGCTTCTTCGGCGGGAGTGTCGGCAGAGGCGGCGGTGGCGGGTAGTGGTGGATCTTTGGCGGGAGTGTCGGCAGAGACGGCGGTGGCGGGTGGTGGTGACGGTTGTGGTGGTGGATCTTTGGCGGAAGTGTCGGCAGGGGTGGTGGCGGGTGGTGGTGATGATGCTGCTGCTTCTTCGGCGGGAGGGGAAGCGGTGGCGCGTACAGCTGCTGCTTCTTCGGCGGAAGCAGCGGCGGGGGCGGGTACTGGGGGTATAGCTGCTTCTTAGGTGGAAGCTGCGGCGGCGGCGGGTATTGGGCGTACAGCTGCTTCTTCGGTGGAAGATGCGGCGGGGGCGGCTGCTGCTTCTCCCGCAGAGGTGGCGGCGGCAGCTGCTTCTTCTCCCGCAGAGGTAGCGGCGGAAGCTGCTTCTTCTCCCGCAGAGGTAGCGGCGGAAGCAGCTGCTTCTTCTCCCGCTGAGGAGGTGGTGGTTGCGCCAGTGCAGGCGGCGGCGGGGGGCGAGGGGGCAGGGCCGAGCGGCGCGCGGCATCTTCAGCGGCAGCGGGCGGAGAGTGCGAGCCGCCGTGAGCAATACCAGACGGAGAGAGCAGGTCGCCGGAGTACGCCTTGGGCCCACCACGGATGCGGTGCCGCGCGGCGACGTAGGCCGCGGCGGCCTCCTCGGCGGTGTCGAAGGTGCCGAGCCAGACGCGGCGGCGGAGCAGCGGGTCGCGGATCTCCGCCGCCCACCGGCCCCAGGGGCGCCGCCGCACGCCCGTGAACCTCGACCCCTCCCCTTCCTCGTCATCGTCCTCCTCCGCCCCGCAGCCAGCCGACTGGAGCAGCACGCGGCTGCGCTTCACGCTCTCCCCCGCCTCCGCCGAGCCCGGATGCGCCGCGGCGCCGCGCTCCGCTTCCCCCAGCTCCACCTCGTCGTCCTCGTCCTCGCTGGAAGACGAGTCGGTGGCGTCCTCGTCGTGCACGATGATCCGCACGACCCGGCACCTCGGCCCCGCCGGCGCCGCGGCGGCGGACCTCTTGGCCTCCTCCACCGCCCTCATCACCTCCTCCTTCAAGCTAGGATCCATCCTGCCTTCCTTTCCTTCCTCCCCACGCCTCGGGGGACACGCCTACTCCTTCACCCCATGGGCAAACTCGCCCGCGCCGCCTCAGCGCAGGGTGGCGGCGGCCATGGCTAGGGCTAGGGCTTCGATCCGCTAGGGCAGGGGAGCTAATCGGCGGGCGAGTTTCGGGACGGGAGCGGGAAGCGAAGCGAAGAAGAGAAAGCAAAGGGGAAATTGGGGACGAAGGGGAAATTGGGGGAAGGTATTAGTTGAACAGCGCAGGGGCGTTTCGGTAATTTCGCGGTGGTGGTTCCTTGCAAGGAATCTCCGCCTCAGGGGCGGTAGGTGCCCACGTGGCGGGGTGGGTCGGCGTGTGGGGCATATTCGCTTCGGGAGCAGGGGAACGGGAGGGGGAGGTGGAATGACGGGAGTGCCCCCCGGGGCTGGGGTCTGGAATATTCGTCGTGGGTTTTGATTTGAAATTCAAACTGGGGGTAAAACTGGTTGGGGGATGAGTTTTTTCAAGTTCAAAAAAGGGGCTGCTGCTGCTGATAAACTTGCGGAGCAACCCGGCGGTTTCAACTTGCGGAGCAAGAAGAAGTGGCAACCCGCGCGCGCGTGTGCATCAAGAAAACGAGGGGTGATTATAATATATGATTATTATATCTTGTTTGATGTTGCGAGAGTATCAATTCAATGCATTTCATATTTTGTATAAGTTGGTCAAAAATTGTCATCGACAGGAGATTGTGTGTTGATAAACTATGTGTACTCTTAACAAACTAACGAAAATTAACATGTGTTCGTACTCGAAGGCTAGTAACGATTGATTTTTAATTACAGTATATTATAAAGAGAGAGAGCAAGATTGTATGCCATATTCGGTCAAAAAAAAAAGATTGTATGCCATATATGAAAGCATTTAACAAAACAACAAGGATGTAATTACAAGAATACAAGTGAAACTCAAAAGTTAACATATATGAGTGAGTGAGCATTATAAAAGGGCAAAAATCGAAGGTTGCCGGTTGGCACGTTCTTCAAAAGCATACGAGCGTTCTAGTTTCTCGAAACATGGTTAGCACGTTCCTTTTTCTTTTCTACACAGCGGCAAATTCAAGTTCAAACGTTCTTATTTTTTGGGGACTAGCTATTTCTTGGTAAGCCTGTTTCCCCCCTTTTGGGCAACATACCGTTGGATTAGAAAAAGAGCAATCTGAATTAGCAAGCACTATTCATCTTCCTCCTTTCGACCGAACAACCGTACATCCTCACCAGCTCGCTCTTGTCGCAATCGAGTCGCCCACCAACCACTACCACCATGCCGATCCTGCCTTTCCCTAATCCCAGTCCCACAAATTCGTTGTTGAGCCCTCTCGCTCCCGACGCCAACACTTCCCATCCAGATGTCCTACCCCGTCCACTCAGCGAATACTCGCTGCCTCGCTCATCGCTAGCCAACACACGAGGCCGCAACCACCACATGTCCACCCCTGGCCTTTCCTTTTAAGCCCGGGAATAACAAATCCCGCCCCCCTAAGGCCCTAACTTGAATCGGGGGGAAGAAGAAGAAAATTGTCGGCTGAAATATGGCCAGAAATTAGGCGTTTAGAGTCTAGAAAATGTGTATTTCTAATAGAAGTAAAATATTAATATATTTCCTAGATGTCCGTGTTCTACTGGAAAAGAAAACATGAACTCTATGATGGCTACACTATTAGCATTGGCATATTCTTCTCTCAAAGGGTACCACTAAGACACATTCATCGGTAATTATGCCATTTTGTATTAACAATGGCTTCACTTCATGGTACCATTGCTAGCGTCAGTTTTCGTGTCATGCTCGTTTCCAATCACAAAAAAAAACCCAATACCTATCCCTTAAATCGTAATAACAAAATTAAAAGCAACATAAAATGGTTGCTTGTTTTGTTTTGTTTCAAAAATAATCAAATCCCTATTTAGATCCACCTAGCTATCTACTCTTTCCATCCTATTGAAAAATGATGTTTTGGGCTCCATGCCATCTAATTTGACCATTCATCTTATTTAAATTTTTTTTATATAAATACCATATGTTTTGTTATGACTAATATTATCATTAGATACTTTTAAATGATTTATTTATTCATAATTTATAAAAAATAAAAAGTATGATCAAACATGGTATTCAAAAGTCAAAAACGTCAATTTTAATAAAATGCAGGGATAATTAGTTCTGTACCTCTCGACCCTGAGCTGCTAACATTTACCTGAGTTTCAGTGTCACTATGAACTATGTTGTGTAAAGCTGCAACGAGTAATGGGATCTGAAAGCCACTTTGCAGTGCCGTCCTGTCATATAAGTAGAATCCAATAACTGCGTGAGCTCGTGGTGACCCCCACAAAAATGCAAGGCATGTTTGGCTGATAAAGTGCGGTGAATCCATCTAGGTGCACACTTCTTTGCAGCCGCACGTATTTTAGCTAGAGAGCGCAGTAACGAGAAATCTGGAAACCTTTTGGCGGAAGATCGCCGTGTACTTACATGATGCAATGTACCAGATGACGGAATCATCGAGGAACAACGCTGCTTTTTTTTTGAGGAACACGGAATCATCGAGCTTCACGCGCACGAGTTTGAACAGTCTCTGCAAGTGGTGAGTTGTAAAAGTGTGCAGCTTCACGCGCAAGAGTTTGAACATCTGGAATGCCATACAGCCGCATCTTAACCTGGTACGGCTCTACCAGGAAGAAGATGAGACAAAAGCAGTTCAGTATACTTCACATGTTGCCTAGTAGCTAGTGCGACATAACGCCGAATTCAGAATACCAAGTGTACAATTTTCTAGCGTGTGGTTCATTTCTATGCTGATCTGGCAAAACTATATACAGTACCGGGTGACATGAGCTTTGCTAATATTTATCGCCCATCACAACACCCTCGCATGTGGCTGGTGACTAATAACGTGGTGTCACTAAAATCTATCAGTTCTTCTCGGTTGCCGATTGGTGGAGATGTTGATCCGCTCGTCTCGCAGCATGTTCATGCTGGGGGCCAACAGTCTTGTGTAGCGATCAAAATACAGAAGCTGCTTCATGAGAAGAGCAAACTCTCGAGGAAATTTCAGCCCGTAAGACTCGCTTACTCTGACCTGGGAAATGAAATAACAGAAGTGTCAGCTTTCATTTTTCTATTCTCTTGTTTCTCAAAAGTAGTATGTTATAAGCTAAGGAAAATTCACAAAAGCAATGGCAAATAAATCAAAATCTGGTGCCTTTCAACTTTCAAACAGCAACATGCACAACACATCCAGGCAACTATTGCAATCATGAAACTGATAAATAAACACCACATTAACGTATCATCTACTTCATCATGATAGCTAAGACACAGTTCAGGCTGATACTCTTTGGAATAGGGCTGGTCCACAATAAAACAACAACAAAGCCTTTCAGTCTCAAGCAAGTTGGGGTAGGATAGAGTTGAAACCTAATCATGGTTCAGGCATGTCAAGGGCTGGTCCCCAATCCATTTTGAAATCAACACCAGAAATTTCAGTAGGTCCACATATCCACACAACCGGAAAAGTTAAAGTTAAAAAGCTTCTACAGCAAAAAAGACTAACCATAGGAGAAATAACATTTTTATAGCATATTATCCTATTTAATCTTTTGTTTGCAATAGTAGCCCATTCTGCTGTTCTAGATAGAATTACACAAGAAAAAGAACTCACCAGGTCAAGAAATAGAGCATTCATCTGTCTCTCATCAAGGACAACATTAGCTGATACTGCTGTAGCATCAGGGGTCCTTGCTGTTGCGACAATGATTTCAGTATCCAAGTCCTGCTTAACAAATGAGAAAACATTAGCGCATTTTTTGTACCGAATAGCTAGCAGAATGGAATATCAAGTAATCCCTCTTTTTTGTAGAGGTATAATTTTGTTTTGGACTTTGGACACAGGCTCCAATACACACCTTTGACTGCTTTTTGTATGAACATGATAACAAAATGTAATCAAATACTATACTGTGAAGGTAATTTTCATGACAAATCCAATGACACTATGCCCATGTAGACCTGGCATCAGGTTGGGTAACAAAGACATGTGCCCATGCCTAGAAGAAAGCAAAGTGTATGGGATGAAGTGTTCACCAGTTTTTTTAGAAAACAACTGTTCAACAGATAACAGATGATTTATTTCAATTTCATCATTGTAGAACTAGAATGTGGAGCCAAAAGAGATAGGTTAGATATAAGAGAAACAGAATGTGGAACAAAGCTTACTAGAGAGATTAGGGTGATATCAAGATAGTAAATTAGAGAGATGCTGAAGATAGATACAAAGAGTGAAACCATCTTAATTAAATTAATGTAGGAAGGGGTGACACCAGGAAGCGGAGAGAGAATAAGTGCGAGTAAATATTTAGACAGAAAGAGAAGAGGCAAGCCTTTAATTTTAGAGAGAGAACATCTCTGTTTTTTTTGCTATACTGAGAGCTCGAGGTAACAGAAGCATGATAGCTAAAGAGAGGAGAGAGAAAGATGATCAAGATAAGACAAATGTGCTGGAGACAGAAGAGAGAGCGAGAGTCTGCACATGAGAAAGATGATCGAGAGAGAGATTGAAAATGTGCCTTCCTAGAATTACCGCTGGCTGCCTAGATGCAAGCCGATCACGTGGCGCTGAGGACAATTGGGTAATACCTTACCCATATCCAAAGTTAAATGGGAAACAGATTTCTTATCCATACCCTACCTAGATGGATATGGACACGGGTGCTGGATACCCATCGCCATGTCTATATGCCCACATGACCAACCCAACTAGTTTTTCTTAAATCCAGGGTTAAAAGTATTGACTGCTCACATTCTAGGACGTACAAAAGAAACTAAAGAAGGCAAGCACGTCTGTAAATACAAAACTAGTTAAATGAAATATTTGATTTCTGTCTGCCATAGCATTAACTTATGCAATTTCAGCAAGATCTTTAAAACAGCACAGAACTTAGGCTGCACAGAAGATGGTTAACCACAGCCTTTTTTTCCTTAAAAATATCGATCAAACTTCAGGATATCAAATAGCCTAGTTTGGAAACATTACCTGTATCGATGAGAATAGCTTTCGCAGGTCCTTTGCAAATTCATTAATATTTATATCATTCCCTGTAGCACCCATTTCAGAAAGGGAAGTCGCCATAGCATCATAATCCTCAGTTGCAAAAGAAGCTAAAAAGACCTCCATAGCTGCCAAAATCCTTGGAGATATTCGACCAACAATCCCTGAAAAAGTGTTAATTAGTATAATTATGCAACAAATGTAGAAAGTTGCAATCATGAACTACCATGATACCATAATGAACCTAAAATATTTGGAAATTTATTGTATAATAATGAGGTAAAATTTCACCCTTTACAATGTAATAACTGACCAGTAATAATCAGCCAATACAAAAACGATTGCCAGGAGAAATTGCTTGAGCATACCGAAATCAATAAAACCAATTCGCCCATCACGGAGCAACCAAAGGTTTCCAGCATGCACATCTGCATGGAAGGATTCACATGAAATCAAGCTTCCAAACCTGCATTTTTTTTTTTGATTTTTCAGAAGTTTAAACCAAGGCTCTACAAAGGTCATGAAAGGGGAAAAAAGGCTCAATTATTGGTGTATGATATCACAAGATAAAGTGATGCAGCTGTGCAACTTACCAGACATTAAGGGCAGTGACTAAAGTCAACTCAGGATCAGGAACCAGAGATCTTATAGAATCAAGATCTGTAAGCAGAACTCCATACAATCTTTCCATAGTCAACACACGTTTTGTACTACAGTGCTGATACACAAATGGGGCTTTTGCCTGCCTGTCAAACCCCATTGCATCTATGTATCCCTGGAATGCCTGAATATTTGCAGCCTCTTTTCTAAAATCAACTTCTTCAAGCATTGATTCCTTTATATCCTTGACAATGCCCACCTATAATGACAAGAATAAGATGGAATTTGTTAATTACATACTGTCAGTTTGTCCGAATCCTTGATTGACAATATGAAGACTGAATAAAAAATAGCAAAATACAAAAGCAAATTCCATAATGTTTGTTGTTCCCATGTCAATACATACAAACTAGTTATTACTGTACTTCCCAATAAACTGTGCATACTTACACACTAGATCATCCCTAATTAAACCACTCTATTCAATGTTCACTCTCAAAAACTATGAACTTTTTATGTGTTAAAATCTATTAGCCTTTTGTGTGTTAATGGATGCACATAGATTCACTAATTTTAGCACAATGAGCAGTTTAATAATGCACTCAGTTACATTGATTTTCAGAATATAAATCACCATATGCTCCACTTGGTCAAGTGATCGTTTTGTATAACAAAATATGGTCAACTGCTTATCAATCGATTGCTCTTTTTGAAACAATTCAATCGATTGATCTTACTTTGATTAAAGAAAGAAAATTAAAAGAAAAGCTCAGGTTTTAAAGAAACAAAAAGCCATGTCACAAAACAGTCAGGAATAACTCATTGCACATGAACTTCATCATTAGGAGTGCATTTACCAGTGATGTCCTCTGTAGTTCAGGGTTCAAGAACTCCAAAACACGTGCAACAACATAGATAAAATTCAGATCAGCAACCAAAGTATCTTCAATACCAGGCTTAAGAACTTTAATCACCACATCCTTCTGAGAGCTCTTCAACCTAGCCCCATGAACCTGGATGACAATGAATTATCTCAATGCTTGAACAGCAGAATGCACAATGTAATTAAAAAGGTTCCAAGACAAACCTGTGCTATTGAGGCAGAGGCTATTGGCACCGGATCAATGTACTCATATACACTATCCAATGGCCGCTGCAGCTCCTCACGTAATATTGATTCAATCACATTGTATGGAACGGCTGGTGCTTGGTCAAAGCACTTCTGGAATTCCTCAACATATTCTGCAGGAAACAAAGTTGGTGCAGATGCTACAAACTGCATTGATCATCACACAGTCAGTTCACTATCAGTGCCCAAACACTCATAACTTGCAACATCATTTTTAAAGAAGTAGCAGAAATGGTACACCATTATGGAATCAGAAAGTTACTCAGACTCAATCCCCATACCCACCTCAAAAGACCAACCAAGAAAAGGTAACATGTTGCTTGTTTGAAATGTGGTACCCCTTGAAACTCAACACAGGAAGTGAGCATATGAGCATGCTAATTTACATCATGATTTTCACAATAAATTAGGAGAATCTTTCATTTTCCATGTATACATAATTACTACAACTAAAAGATTTACTAATGCAACTTAAATCCCATTGACAATTAAAGATTTCTATGGGCTACTATTGTATCACAGATTGTCATCAATCATAGTACGAAGACTGAACATGTCTCACCTGGCCTAACTTGATATAAGTGGCACCCATGCGCTCAAAAAGCCTTCTAAGGTAAAGTGGAGAAAGCAAACCAAGCTGCATCTGAGATGGAATTCCTGCTGCTGTGTTGGCTGTCTACAATAACAAGAGCACGGAATTATGTTCCTGACGAAATAAAAAATTCAAATCACTGAGAATAAATATCTGGGTCAAACTCCTCAAATTCAGCCTCATCTTGCCCAATGAAACCCCACTTTCATCTCGACCTAACTAACATCCCTCTAAAGCTCACCCAACTAGCATGTATCCAAGTGGGGGTGTGTGGATCATGATTACGTGAATGCGCACAACTGTTGCATCCATGTGATTTTCTTAAATCAGCACTGTCACTATTCTACAAGATACTTCTCACATGACCATTAACCCTCTTGGGAGGGCTATAAGAACATTTTGCATTTCCAATCACAACAGATATGTGAAGACAAAATAAATGAAAGCATAAAGCAGTGAGAGCCAAACCTTTGAGAGGTCATTCAGCCACTCCCCACCAACCCCAAGCACAGCTTGGATCCCTTGGGCCATCCTGAAAGCACCTCGAGGACCTGTGCTGATCGACGTCTGGAGAAGGTCCTCGACTAACTTAGGCAACTCACCAACTCTATCTGCGTTTGAATACAAAGAAATTGCAGAACTGGTTGTTAAATTCATAAAGAACAAACAAACTTCAAATCCACACATTCATCCCTTGGCCACTCCACTGTTAGACAGATCCCATCTATACACTATCAACCAGACCACAAATCCTATAGCCTTGTCAAAAACATATATGGTACTCCCTCCGTTCCAAATCATAAATCGCTTTGACTTTTTTGGTACATTCATTTCGCTATATATCTAGATATAATAATATTTCTAAATACATAGCAAAATGCATGTAAGTCAAAGCGACTTATAATTTGGAATGGAGGGAGTACTATAAACATGGCACTCTCCCCTCCTAGCAAGTTGGATGTTGCCGACATGAAGATTACAGAATCACTTAGCAGAAGCCGAAACATTCATGGCTATCCAATCCACTACAGCAACGAGGATGAATCAGCCAAACCAATTCATTACCTTGGATGCGTGTGGAGAAGTCCTGGGCCTGGGGCTGGGAGTAGCGCGCGAAAACCCTAACCCCAACCCGGGCCCGCCTCCGCCCCTCCCGTCCGGGCCCGCCCACCCGGAGCGAGCCTCCCCCGCCGGGACGCACCTGCACCAACCCCAGTCAGTGTCCGCCTCCACCTACCGCGTCACAACACAATCGAATCGAAGATAACCTCGCACAAGCGCAAGCGGAATCCATCCAGAGAAGCGCCAACGCAACGGACTACCCTTGTAAAATGGCGAGATGTGAGGTGGGGAGTGGGAACTGGGACGGGGCGTACCAGCGGGAGACGGCGGTGGTGGTGGACGAGGAGAGGGGAGCGCGCCGCGGCACCCCTCGCGGCCACCGAAGCCATCGGTGAGAGGGCGGGGTGGGTGGACCGTCGACGGGCGGCTCGCCGGCGACGGGGAGCGGAGAAGGCTGCGAGCGAAGTGTGAAACAGAAGAGCGCTCGGAGGCGGAGCCCACGAGTCCGAAATGTGCGTAACGGCGGAGGAGACGACACGTGTGCTCGGTTCCACACTGGCCAAAAGGCGTTTTCTGACTGATTTTTTATGAAAGAAAAATACTGTTGAAAGACTGACTGATTTAGCTAATAAGTTCAAACGGTCTGGCTGTGTCTTGCGTGGTATTGCATTGCCGGTGCTGCCCGCGTGATATTCCTCTTGCGACAACAAAAGAAAAAAATCCAGCCATGATAATTATAGGTCTAGTTGAAAAAGCCGTTAGGGAATTACGGTTATATTTATAATGTGGCATTCACCCTATTTTGCACTGGCCTTTCTATTGGAATTACACGGGCTAAATTGTCGAACAAGATATAGAGAAATTGATGAAAAAGCAAAGAGATATTTAGAGCGATCTTTGTTCAAATGTCTATCCAAACGAGAACTTAGAGAATAGAATTAAGAAAAAAAACGTTGCAGATGCTCTTGGATAATAAAACAATATTTGAATAAAAATGTAATGGTACAAAAAGAATGAGTCATCTAGCATTCACTAGAATTTAATGTTACCAGGTAATGCTAGATGGCCCTCGTCTCCTTCCAATTTAACGCCGGAGCTTGGGAACATTTCTCTCTCAAAACAAACGTCACTGTTTTAAAGTCTAATTACTCGTTTGTCTTTATTTTTTTAACTTTGCTTATTTACCCCTATTTTTTTAAAACGAAGACTTAAGTTGCCCCTGTCCCGTAAAGTGAATATAACGATGTTAAATACAGGCTCAGAAGACAAAAATACTCTCTCTCACTGTCGAGCGGACCCTATATGTCATCCCATCAACTCTCTCCCTCTCTCAATGCCAAGTGGGCCTGCTCGTCAGCCTCATCCTGAACTACCCGTCCTTCTCGGTGGCCCCGCGCGTGAAAGGGAGGACCTGGGCGGACTCGCCAGCGCTCCTCCCTGGCCCCGCCCGCGACGAGCACAAGAGGAAGAGGAGCAGGACCGCAGGATCGTGCCCCCATGCCCAGAGGCGCTGCTACTCCGCTGCGTCGGCCGGCCGCCGCCCCCGTGCTCCATAAGCCGCGTCGCCGGCCCTAGCTCACGGTCAGGGACACGGGAGAAGCGAAGCAGAGGAGGCCCGCCCGGCCGCCCGCCCGGAGCCCCCGCCGGTGGAGGCCGCCCGGCGCATGAGCGCCCAGCGCTGGAGCTCGCCTGGCGTGTTCCCGCCCGCCGAAGGTGGCCGCCCCGCGCGTCCTCGCCCGCCGCTGCAGGGCGCCAAGCACACCGACGGTATGGCGCCGGGAGTCGGGTTCGTGCGTCGCGCGTGTCAAAGTCGGGGAAACAGAGAAGGAAACGATGGGAGCAGAGGAGACAGATAAGGGGTAGTTTAGTCCTTATCCTTTTTTGCCTATTTCGTTTAATTTTTTTGGGACCAAAACTAAACACCAGCTCACGGTATCTGAAAAGAGGGCAAACGGTGACTTCGTTTCGTAAGAACAGGACAAACGAATAAAGTTGAAAAAATAGAGACAAACGAGTAATTAGACTTCAAAACAGAAGCAATTGCACAATTGACCCTAAAGCTTTTGGCAGTGTTCGAGAGGAAAATATGTTCCCAAACGTAGAAGTTGCTAAAGATCACCATTACTGGATATCACTTGCAATAATAATAATGTAATGGTACAAAACAAGTAATGGCCTTTGGCAGATTTTCGTATGGTCGGCCATGGCCCAAGCTACACTCCAGGCCAAATGGAAAAAGGCAAAACTTCATTGCTAGCCTTGTTAGACTTCCTCGACCTGTAAAAGAAATATTTTACATCATGTCGTCATCCATTACTAATTCGAACAACACTAGTGGCAGATTTTACTATAATGTGCAGATATAGCAGTTAAGGAACCCTTGTGTTTCAGCCTTCCAGGCAAACTATCGTTATTTATTTAAACTAGAAACATCGAAACGAAAGTGGATGTCTGTTTTGTTTAGTAAGAATAGCCAACAAGAATACCTGTTCTCATGATCAAAATATTGTCTCTGTAATACAATAATAAAAGACACTGACAACAACTGAAGAATGGTTTCTGGAGAAACCAAGTTTATTTTTCTTCTTTTATTTAAGACTATGTGGTTGTTTAGACAAATTGCTTGATTACTGTTTAAATTTCACAAGTTAAAGAAAATATGAAGTCCAAGCCAGGCACAACAATTTAAAATAGAGCAAGGATCCCATGGGCGATGGCTGTGCTTGAAGTATTCCAGTTCATTTGGTAGTCTGTATGGAACTTCAAATTTAAATGGCATACCTGAGGAAGATTCATTAACTCCATAACTGCCTTATTTGGAGTTAATTCATTGTCAATTATCCGTGCTACTGCTGTCAAGACTGGCATTTTGACCTTGTACTTCTGAGCCAACGCAATGACAGCCCCAGCAGTTGATACACCTTCAGCAACCTAAAGATAGATAAATGCGCTATTACAGATTGTACAGATGAGTAGGTGAGATCTTCTGTATGAACTGATATCATGGAAGTAGTTCTGCACACCTGATTCATAGAACTCATGATTTTATCAAGTTTCTCACCGGAACCAAGGCGTAATCCCACAGTTCTATTCCGTGAAAGATTGACGAAACATGTAAGCATGATGTCACCAGACCCAGACAAACCAGAAAGGGTAGTTGGCTTTGCGCCCATCTTCGTTGCCAACCACCGTATTTCTGAACAGCCTTGAGCAACAAGGGCAGCCATACAGTTATTTCCAAGACTCATACCTTCCACTATACCTGCAGCTATTGCAAGAACATTCTTCAGGGCACCTGCAATTTCTACTCCTGTAACATCACTGAAGTATCATAGGTCACATTCAAAATATTTGCCTAATGCTTTCTCAGTGTCACAGGTCACTGAAGTACCAAAACTGTCATAATCAAAATACTGAATCTCTACTAACTCTAATGTGTACAAAATCAAAAATATTTGTTGCGTTGGCTCAGAAGTTGGATAGTTTAAGCTGGACAAAAGTTGATCAGACAACATAAACTCCCAAGATAGTACTCCTAAGACTAATATTGAACTGTGTGGTAGTAACTAATTTGAAACAAGGAAAACAGTTTCTTATTCTTAGCTGTTGAACGTACTAGTTGCAAATTTTAGATTACTAGTCAACTTAAGATGAAAATTGAAGAAAATCATTAAGCTTTCCTTCTTCACTATTGAATGATGATCTGGAATTCATCAGGTAGTAACACACTCACTTTCCCTTGTCTTAATAGTTCAGAAACTATGCCATGCCACTGAATTTAAACTGTAAGAACTTTTCTCTTTCTCATACATAAAAAATCATATAGCAAGAAGAGCAAATAAATCTGTGTTTCATTTTGTTCACACATCTTCCACCTCATCTTCTTTATCAGTTTTAGTAAATACAAGCCTACATGGCATGCACTTTTGCATTCGTGCAGTTGTAGCTTGTTGTATCTTCTGTGTTGAAGTCATGGAGCTAGGCAATGTTACCTTGATGTGCTTATCCTCAAATTTGGGGAAGCTAACAGTTGTTGAACAGAACTTGCCAACTTCTTGTCTTTGGATGCCACCACCATTGCTACAATTAAAAGTTGAATGGCAATGAACTTCAGTCCAAAATGAGAGCTTCTAAGTGTTTGCTAAAATAAAGAAATTCAAAGGCTAGTGAGCATCAAACACTAGTGGAATAGCATGCACAATTGCATGGCTAAATTTCAAAATCCAGTTATATTTGTTGTGCCACTCTGATACCTGAAAGAGAATATAATTGGTGGAATATTGGATATATTGTATTGGGCCTCATGGGCTGATTATATAGAGTACATAGGACTAACACTTCTCGTGGTTAGACAATATGGTACTATTCCTAATACTCTAACACTCCCCCGCAGTCACAGCGGGAGCGCTACAGACGATGAAACTGGAGAAGAAGCTGACAAGCTAACATCCCCCCGCAGTCATAGTAGTCGATGCGGCGCGTATGCTGTGGCTGGAGAAGAACCCGATGAGTCCTCATGCAAGGCGGTAGCCCTTTGTGCCAATGTCGAGGTAGCCGAGCGTGAGGGCGCAGTAGCCGTGGTCGAGGGGGCCGTGCTGAAGTGGCCGCAGTTGTCGTAGTTGTGGTCGGTTAGCCTTGTCAATGGAGCTGCAGGCGCACAAGAGGCACCGTGGTGATATGACGGAGACACGTCGAGGCAGTCGTCGTGGGAGGAAGCGATGCCGAAGTCGACGCAGTCAAGGCCGTCGTGGACGTAGAAGAAAGGCGATGACGCAATCGAGGCAGACGAGGTGGGAACGGGAGGGTCGATGCCGAAGTCGATGCAGTCAAGCCGCCTGTGCGCCAAGGCGTGTGCTGGGTTTGCCAGTCCCAGCAACGCATCGGGAAAGAAAGCACGCGTCGGTGTTTCCAATACCGGGCGTACAAGGGAGAGGGCCCCAACCACGGGGACACGACATGGTTGTGCTGGACGAAGTAGAAGCAGTGCGATAGCGACGCATCGGCGAGTGGAGCTCAGTGACGATGCGAGGGTCGGCGAGCTAGGCCCAATGACGACGAGGGTGTAGTTGCAGCTCGATGACGAAGACCCAATCAGCAGGACGAAGACCTTGTGCAGACGGAAGCAGGGACGCGTCGGTGAGCATCGCCCAGCGATGACGCGAGACACAACCGTCGATGCACAGGGGACGGTGATGTAGATGCAACGGCGAGGTGGACACACGGGCGGCGGTGTTGTGGCCCGATGAGGCGACACAATAGCAACACTGTTGCTCGGAGAAGACGCGTGTAGTACTTGGCGGTGGTATCGATGGAGTCGATGCCGATACCGGAGTAGTTCGCACGAGGTCGACGGGCGGTGGGCGACTCAATCCCGATCAGTGATCGGGCAAACCAAAAAGATACAGCAGCAGTAGATCAGGTGTACCTAGCGTGACGACACGGCAGCGGTGGTGCGACCTCATCAGGCGGCGCTCCCTCAGCGACAGGTGCACAGCAGGGCACGGACGTGCGGGGTCGAAGGCGCCGACGTAGATTGACGTAGTGGAGATGGGCAGATCCACCTCACTGCAGCGACACACCGGATCTGGCTACCTCCATGGCAGCACAGATTGGGCGTGTGGCCGGGCCTGGTCGCCACCACGGCGGCACGGGACAAGGTGAGATCCAACAGCCTCCATGCGGCGAAGATCGGGAAGGCGTTGACGACGACAGCCCAGCGACGAGCCTGGGAACGAGGCGACGGAGACCGGACGATGACGTAGGGGAGATCCTGATCTGCTGCGCGATGACGACAATGGCTGCCGGATCAATAGGATCGGGTGCCTAAACGGGGGCACTGCCCCCAGCGGAGAACGGCCTCTCCCCGGGGGCGCGCGTGCGGAAGCGGCGGCGGCTAAGGGTTAGGATCTAAATCTAGGCGAATGATACCATGAAAGAGAATATAATTGGTGGAATATTGGATATATTGTATTGGGCCTCATGGGCTGATTATATAGAGTACATAGGACTAACACTTCTCGTGGTTAGACAATATGGTACTATTCATGATACTCTAACAATACCTATGATTAAAAACACAGTTGCACGCCTGTACTGCTTTTTGTTATGTTTCCAAGAAAACAAAACAGATATTAAAAGTACAGTTGCATTTTCCATGCAACATCCGACAGTAAAAACTGGACCAAAGAAGATAAGCAGTGCAGAATCTCTGCTTTCGCTCCGATTTTGAGAGTTCATTGGATTTTTTTTTCTTTTCTTTTCTCAGAATTTTCTGATTATTAGGACTGTTTTGGTGTCTTCAAATCCATCGTTTGTTCTTTCATATACAGATATGTGAAGAAGTTTAAAGGAATACAGGTACAAATAGCTCAGCATCAACATTAAGCTAACAAAAGTGATATAACAGCCACAGGTTAACAATATTAATGATATGAACAGTACCTGTAGGCAATTTGTTCATTAACTCGACAGCAAATGATGGCCCTGAAAGAACAACAAACGGTTGGCGGCGATTTCCCAATGCCCGTGGGATGATTTTAGACATTGTTCGAAGTGTATTGAGTTCCAACCCTTTGCTAAGTGATATGAATGGCAACTTTGGATCAACATGTGTTGAAATACTTTCAAGAAAGGATGAACTGAACTGCCACAGAAAGTATCAGAGTCAAAAGGACGAAATATGTGCGACAAGCATAGTGCTTTGTCAAGAACTGTGAATACCTGAACCGGAACAGCATGGAAGCAGAAATCAGCTCCTGCTAAAGCATCAGCAGCACTAGTCGTTGCGACAATATTTTCTGGCAATCTGTGTTCTGCTAAGTACTTGCTGCAGTAAAAAGGCAGAAGCTGTAATTCAGATACATTGTATATTTTTCGTCAAAAATAGTTCATGATGGACCATTCTATATAAAGAAGGTTTCGTTAAGCATTAGCAAATTGTTGTATCACCTTTTCCTCCTTTTCGTGCAAAGCCAAATATTATATGTATCTACTGTCATACATAAGCTGTAATAGATCATAAATATATAGCATATTCATCTCAAGATCATGTTGCTGGTGAAAATGGATACTTTGAAGATAAAGATAAAATAGTTCGGTTACAGTATTTCATGCACTTTGAGTTCAAGTCAATTACTCGATTTAAACCAGATAAGGTTTCCTTTCACATTCTCATAGGCGTTAGAAACATTGCCTATACATTTTCTTACAACTATGCAGTATGAACTCTGAGGAATGTGGATGGGATGCCGCACAAATTGATGTATGGTAACAGCTAAATGCACACAAAATTAGTTTTCAAACCTGAAACGTGACATTGCCTAATTGGTCATAATAACAGGATGATATCACTATGTCTGACAGAGCCTGCTCAGTTCAAGATGATCTCTGAGTGCACCAAGAACGTAATAAAGTATTCTACCACATGGATCAAGAAAGGAGGCAGCAGGGGTTACCAACCAATTGACATGTCTATTGTTGATGGACCGGCAGATGAAGTCGTCCCTGAGCAGCATTGCCACCTCTAAATCAGCCTTCTTGGCCGCCACGTGAACTGCCATGGCCGTCCCGAACGACCCTCCCCCAAGAACCACCACCTGCAAAACCCCGCCAGTCGACCTCTCTCAATCAGATCCTGCAAAGAAGCGCGCATCCAAATCCAAGCAGCCCAAGAGAGTGAGTGGGAGTCTCTCTACCTTGCGCGTGCTCTCGAGGACGTCGCTGCGGTTGCGGCGGCGCCAGGAGCGGGACCACCGGACGAGCTTCTCCCACGCGATGCGCACCGCGCGGCGACGGTCCTTGTTGCGGCCGCTCCTGCGTGGCGCGGCGCCGGCGGCGTCGTCGTCGCTGGAGTCCTCGTCCTCCGGCGGCGGCACGGCATCAGTGGCGCCGGTGAAGATGGGCGGAGGGCGGCGGACGGAGGCGGCGGTGAGGCGGGGCCGAGGACTCGGGATGGAGGGAAAGAATGCGGTGGCGGCCATTGGAGAATGGAGAAAGAACAGTTTCGCACTGCCTTGTTATCTTATCCGTTCCCGCCTTTCGCAGCTCCCGTTCTTCTCGCCCTCAATCTCTCTTTCGTTTTCATTCTACTCGACGATTTTGGAGGCTTCTGGTCAATACAATTGTGACACGTTTGTCCTTTGGTAGGGTTTCCAACTGCTGAAGAAGGATGGTTGGAGGCTCATCGGCTTGGTAAGGAGCTGACTTTTCATGAGAAAAACATTGTACCATAGATAATAAGTGGGAATGACTAGTTCAAGCTCATGTCTTGGTTGTTTTGCTGAACGCCACCTAAACTTACAATTACCAAGCGAGGATGGGGTTTAATAGAGCCTGTGTTTGGTTCTCTTGCTGGAGCATATAGTGTCTGCAAGCAGATTTTGGCTTATATAAACCCATAATAGAGCAAAATCGGCCATTTCTGTTTTTGAAAAATAGTGATCCCTTCTCCAGTTCTATTAAGACTTTGGCTTATAAAACCATGACAGAGCAAAATCGGCCAGTTTGTTTTTGATAAGTAGCAGTCCCTTCACCAGCTCTATTAGACCCTTCATCTTACCGCATGTTAGGCTGTCTGGCCACTCAACTGTCTCTGCGAATTCTCCAGTTTCAGGAAATGGCAGTTCAAACATGATTTAATTTGCCACACAGCACTAAAAGGATTCCCAGCCTTCGCAATGTGGCCTCGTGGTGGCATGAGATCACGCATTGTGATTTGTGATTTCTAACTGCTGAGTTTCAGGAAGTGGCAGTTCAAACATGATTTAATTTGCCACACAGCACTAAAAGGATTCCCAGCCTTCGCGATGTGGCCTCGTGGTGGCATGAGATCACGCATTGTGATTTGTGATTTCTAACTGCTGTACGCTATGCACTGTCCCAATAAAAAACACAAACGCTGCATTCGAGCATGGCATATACATATTTGGTAAAGCAAATAAGGAAAAAAAATAGAGCAACCGCAACCCAAATAGTATAAACATGATACACCATGGAATATGGATATAAAAACATGGGAAGAGGTAAAGACAGATCAAGCATAAACTCAGCTCTTCATGATTTGCATTAAAACCAGATGACAGACCATAAACAAAACATTCAGATGTCCAAATTGCTCATATCCTCTTTGGCTCTTCTAGCAAAATGTTCTAATCTCCTAGCAAGCCCCAGATGCAAGCATAATTTTAAGCCCATGTCCAAACGCAGAGTATTACTGAAGCGTGTTACATCTAGTGAGACTTGACATACTCCTGCACTATGTTAAGGCCCTCAGATTCTTCACCATAGTCCTGGTAATTGAAACAAAACAGGGAAATGTCATGTTTACTGTGTGAGGTAAACCAGAGTAATAAATCATAGTAGGAAAGTATGTGATTGATATGCTACCTTGACAACGACACAGGAGCAGCCTACAACCTTCCTTGCCTTGCCCTCAGAGTCAATCTTGCAAAGCTGCAAGGAGCGGAAGTGGAGGTTGTTAAGATCAAGGCTCAAGTTCATACAACAGAATACACAGCATAGTGGAAAATGGCATGCTCTAGAAATTGAAACACAGCTGAATTAAAGGCTTGACATTTACAGACTAGAAATTGAAACACAGCACAGGCAATGTAAAGGCTTGACATTTACAGACTGTTACATTTTCCCCTGTCAACAGAAGGTGGGGCATTGCAATTTATAAAATGGAAGTTAAAATGAGTAATCCAGCAATAATATCTAGGCAGAAACAATAATCTATGTAAAAAGGAGCACAAGTTTTAGAGAAGAAAAACTCACCCCAGCCCACTCGCCAAGAGTCTTAGCAGCAGGAACAGTGACCAGGTGGACATTGTGCTCAGCACAGAGCGCCTTCACCAGCTTGACATAATCAGGCTGGTCGCAGTCCTCAGCAAGCACGCAAAGCTGAGCGGCGTGCTTCTCGATGGCCTTGGCAGCCTCACGAAGACCCTTCACAAGTCCGTCATGAGCACTTGACTTCTTCATCACAAGCTGCAGAGCAGTCATCAAGTCCATCGGCTCTCCAAGAACTGGGGTTGGTGCCTCAACCGCAACTGGGGCCTCCTGCTCACTGCCAAACCACAACAATATGGTGAATTGACAATGCAGGGACGAAAAGAATTAAGAATGTCAAAATGAAATGCAAATGCTATGAGTATCAACATATACCACACACAGAAGAAGCATTACACTACTAGCACTCAGGAATTGGGAGGCTCTAGTACTCAACCAACAGGACATAGGTAGCAAGCCAGCAGAGCTTAAAGCATATAAAGTGAAGTTTATTTTTACAGTATGATTATCAATTGATGATAATGATAATATGATGATGATAATAACCTCAATCAATTGAAACAAAAACATTAATATCTCAATTGATTAGATTGGTACACTAAACTACATAGACAAGGCAAACCGCAGAAAATTAAACCTAACTACTAACCCTTTTAGACATCAAAACCGCTGTTTCGTTTAGTCAACTTTTAGCCTGAAAGCACTGGAAGCTTGACTTGCACACTTTCGATCCAATCATGAGCTAAAACGCACTTGCAAAACAATCTGATTTCATCAGAACACAAATAAACCATGGAGATCGACCCAGGACAGTGGATGTGGCCATGATTTCAAGATCGGCAGACCGCATGGTCGCAGGATAAACATTTCATCACAAAAGAAGCGCAAAAATCATTTCATCACAAAAGTAGCGCAACTAATCTATCCGAGCTATTGGCTATTGCTTGCTACAGCTACACTCGACACTTCCGGAAAACACGCATCGAGTAAAACGATTCTAGCGTCACACCGATCCGGAACACAAATTCCATTAACCAGACCAAGATTCCTGAAACGAGTAGGGAAAAGACATCCATTGGGGGAACTTACGCCATCTTCCGCGCTGTGAAGGGGTCCCTGGCCGGCTGCGAAGGGGGAGATCTGGAGCAGGCAAGCGAAAATGTCAGTAGTGATTAGCGAGGGAGACGACGGGAGGAGGAAGAACAGACGAGGCGAAGGAAGCGCGCCGCCACCTGGAGGGAGGGAGCACCAAGCGGCTGCTAGGGTTTTGGCGAGAGGGTGTGAGACAGGTGGGAGAACGAGAGGAGTTATAAGTGCCGGGCTGCCGGCTCGTTGAGCCGGGCCGGTTTGGGCCTTGGTGGGCTAAACGTCTAGATGGGCTTACTTCACTACTCCAAATATTTTCATTGTTTTTCTTTGTGTGCTCCGTATGTATGTACAGATATTCGGTCTAACAATAACTTTACGTGACAGATGAACTCATACTACGCTCCAAATAACGCACGATTTGTAGATCCGAGACCATTCTTATTCTTATCATTAAACAACTTTTGGTTTGAAAATACTAGTCGTATAATGCTCATGCTAACGATATGATTTAATTAGCTATGATTTAATTAGGTAATGCAAATCAAACAACCCAAGTCGATTAATAGGTAACTTGAAATTCATGTGACACTTTTCACATAGACAACATAATTGTTACAAATATAATTCCAGTTCCTAGTACAGTATAGCTCAATTGAAAGTCCTCAACGCAGAGCTCCATACTTCATACTGGATATACATACATATATATATAAAATTGTCTTTTCTCAAGTGAACACATCATTAACAAACGAGAACCATATTGGGAAATTCTGATGTGTCTATATCTATAAACGAACTTCGTGCAGTCAATATAGCGTTCAGTCAGCCCTGCTCTCTAAACATGGGCAGTAAAGAAATTAAATATGATCATGCATCCACCCAGGACATGGTCAGGAACACGCAAACGTTCATCGTACTATAGCTCTTGCCCTTAAGTTACTCAAGATCCATAGCCACATATTGTTCCTCAGCCAGCAGTAATTGTTATGTATCAAACATCTAATCTTAATTAAACTCCATAAAATGTGTTCGATGGAATATGTCCAAAGATAGGTAAAGTACAGTGGCGATCCATCATCCTCATTTACAAGAAAGATCGATATTAGGCCTCAGCCAGCGTAATCATTATGTATCAAACATCCAAACTTAATCGAACTCCATAGTCCATACAATGTGTCGATGGAATATGTCCAAAAAATAGGTAAAGTATAGTGGCGATCCATCCGCAATTACAAGATTGATTTTTTAGAAAAAAAATTAGGCTTGAACCAGCAGTAATTATTATGTATCAAACATCCAAATTTAATCAAACTCCATACAATGTGTCAGATTGAATATGTCCTAAAACAGGTAAAGCATAGTGGTGATTCATCCTCAGTTACAAGAAAGATCCATATATATGGCCTGTAGCCACCAACCCTGTTGCAAAAGGAATGTGACCGAACAGGTGCAGATGGCCGCATAAGGTTCCGTTCTCTACAGAGAAACGACAAGAACGAGATTAAAGCCTCAAAGTGTAAAACGGCACAAGAGGCCATTCCTAGGCCCCATGTTCACAATATGAAACAAAACTCTAACAGACATTGGGGGAGCAATGAAAGTTGCATGAGAGCTAACAAATTAATATGGAATAATTTTATGTTCATGACATGATTGAAAACATTTCTTTTCTTTTATTACCATGCCTACATTGTTCATTAAGCAGAAGTAAAAGACAAAGACTGAAAATATGTCTCATAAGGAAAAGGTTATTCGAACAATAATACAATGACATGTGGTTGAAACTCATCAACTAATTAAGCTCTTGTGTCTGAACAATGCATGAATGAAATACTGCAAGGGGCACGGGCATCTATATAGATCCTTTAAACGTGGCGAGTTCCACGGTCGATGAACAGTAACAGATGATCATGCGAGACTCAGCGACACTGTTCATAAATAGTAACGGGTTCACTGTTCCTTAACGGGTTTGTACTGTTCCATACCAGGTTTCACTGTTCCTTAGCGGGTTTATTACTGTTGCATAACGGGTTTACACGTAACGGTTTTACACTGTTTATTAACGGGCCAGTTATTATTTCACGACGGATTTCCCTGTTCCCTACCGGGTTTGGTTACTATTCACAAACGGATTTTTTTCTTTTTTTTGTCCCTTTTCCCTTTCCTTCTCTCTCTTTTGCCCCCTCCCTCTTCACCTCCTGCCCGCGCGCAGCTTGGGGCCACACTCTAGTTCTATCATGATTCAGGAGAGAAGTTAGCCTGTACCTCTTATATTTTAGGTTAGCAAATACGGAGCGAGGGATGATTGGGATGATCGTTAATTGCCTTCCTGATAGCATCCTCTCCTTCGGGGCACTCCTTTTTTCTGGGGCACTCGTTGTTGTATAATCGAACAACGACATGACGGAGAGAAGGGAGATTCTCCAAGCCGTAATCAAAGTTACTATTGGTGGGAAACCAGTCATTTGTCACATAGGGATTAAATGAAAGGTATAGTCTTCGAAGCTTTCGCACCGCTCTGCGTTGAAACTGAACGAACATTATTGTTGGCGTTCGGATCTAGCATTGATGAGACGAGCAGCACCTGCTCGACCCCTTCCTCGACCCTCTCTTAGAACCAAAGAGGAAGACGAGCTTGAGCTCTCTCTGTACCCACGCACACAGCACACATCAAGTCTCAGCGTTGGCTAAAGACTGCACTCTGAGATTGTGGCAAAGAAGCTGTCTTTCCATTGCATTGCATAACATTTATATACAATCCTCCACCCACTATCGGGTACACGAGGCATGGCTACAGTACTTCAACTACTCATAGTACTATGCTTATATTAGCCCAAGACATGGCTGATGGAGTCTCTACTGTTGCACGATCTATCACCATGCTGCTACAGGACCAAGACATGGTCGGCCTCGACCTGACCTCCCCTGTCCTTGCCCATGCTGGGAAAAGTGATGGGGTCGTAGCAGATTATGTCCAACAATCTTCCCCTAATCCTGCTGCTAGCCCTTGACCTCCACCATACCAATCATCTTCCTCAGCTCCTGAAACCGAAGACGCCCGAGTGACTTGGTGAGGATGTCAACGAGCTGCCGATCATTGTCGACGAACTCGATGACAAGCTGCCCTCCATCGACGCAATCATGAAGGAAGTGAAAATTCACATCGATGTGCTTGCTCCTGTCATGGAGGACGGGGTTCTTTGCCAGTGTAATTGCTGGCTGGTTGTCCACCTTGAGCACCGAACTCCGGTGAGCTCCGTCAGCAGCCGACGCAGCCAGACCACCTGGCACGCCGCCGTGGCCGCAGCAACATATTCTGCCTCGCAGGTGGACAGAGCCACCATCTTCTGCTTCAATGACTACCAGGCAATCGGCGTTCCGCCAAGAAAGACGAGCACACATGGAGGTGCTCTGTCGCCCGTCCACATCTCCCGCCATGTCCGCGTTGCTGAACGCCATGAGTCCTGGCGCGCCCTCCTTGGCCTCGGGCGGCGCTTTACTAAACACCTTCAGCTGAAGCCCACCGCGCTTGGGGAAGACAATCCCCAACTCCACCGTGCCCTGGACGTAGCGCAGTAAGCACTTGACCGCCGTCCAGTGATCCTCACGCGGATCCTCCATGAACCTGCTCACATAGCCCACCGCAAAAGCGATGTCCGGCCGCGTGTGAGTCAGCCAGCGCAACCCGCTGACGATGCTTCGGTAGAGCATAGCATCCACCTTCGTCGCGATGCTTTGCCTCAAGAGCTTGATGTGCTCCTCCATTGGCGTGGCCACAGCCTTGCATCCCGCCATGCCCGCCCGCTCGAGCAGCTTCTGCGCGTAGGCGCGTTGCCCCAGCCTGATGGCATCCTCCCCTGCCTCACCTCGATGCCGAGATAGTAAGATAGGGCACCCAAATCTCTCATCCGAAACTGCGCGACCATCTCCTCCTTGAAATTTGTGATGTCCTGAGCCCACACGCCGGTGACGATGAGGTCTTCCACGTACACCCCGACGATGAGATGCTCCTTCCCCCGTCGACGGGTGTACAGTGCATGCTCTGTGGTGCATCTCCCGAACCCGGGCTCAGCCATGGTGGCATCGAGCTTGGCGTTCCATGCCCGTGGTGCCTGCGCAGGCTGTAGAGAGCCTTGCGCAGGCGCAGCACCTTGCGCAGCCTGGCGCAGGCTGTAGAGAGCCTTGACGACGAACCCCGGCGCCTGCTTGACATAGACCGTCTCCGCCAGGTCCCCATTAAGGAACGTCGACTTGACGTCGAGGTGATGAACCTGCCACTCTGAAAGGATCAAGATGCCCAAGAGGGGGGGTGAATTGGGCTAATTCTAAAATTTCTTGCGGAATTAAAACCTATTAGCCAATTTCACCCTATGTGCCTATGTGTGTTTCTAAGGATTCTATCAAGAAAAATTTTGCACCCTAGTTCCAATCCTAATCTAGCATGACAATTCTAAGTATGTAAATTGCGGAAGTGTAAATGCTAGAAAGTAAATGCGAAAAATAAAGGAGCAAAGAACACGGCGATGTTTTCCCGAGGTATCGGAGAGTCGCCACTCTCCACTAGTCCTCGTTGGAGCACCCGCGCAAGGGTATAGCTCCCCCTTGATCCGCGCAAGGACCAAGTGCTCTCTCCGGGCTGATTCTTCGACACTCCGTCGCGGTGAATCGCCGAAACCGCTCACAACTTGAGTTGGGTCATCCACAAGCTCCGCCGGATGATCACCAAACTCTCCGACACCACCAAGCCGTCTAGGTGATGGCGATCACCAAGAGTAAAAAGCACAAGCTCTCACTTGACCTCGCAAAGCCTAATGAGACGATGGATGCACACTTGCTACTCTTGATTCACTAATGAGTGCTAATCAATGGATTCTCAAATCACTAGCACCTCACTAGGGCTCTTGCTCTCTTTGGACACTAAAGAGGTTGTTCAGCTGAGAATGATGGGCAAGACAACCGGTATGGAGAGGTAGGAGATGTATTTATAGCCCCACGGGCCAAATCCAACCGTTACCTTCCAAACCAAGATTTTCGGGGTCACCGGACGCGTCCGGTCCCCAGCACCGGACGCGTCCGGTCTGTTCAATTTTTCAATCCGCGACCGAACTCAGCTAGCCGTTACATAATCACCGGACGCGTCCGGTGAGTTACACCGGACGCGTCCGGTGTTTCGGTCTGATAACATAGCTTCTGGACAGCGTCTGGTGTAGCACCGGACGCGTCCGGGCTGGCGTCCGGTCCGTTATCATTTTCGGCGTTGCACCAGACGCGTCTGGTGCTTACCACCGGACTCACTGTCCCAGCGTCCGGTGTGTTCAAACACTGCTGCACACACAAATGAATAGACCGGACGCGTCCGGTCCTATTCGGTCCAGCGTTCGGTGCAGCTAAAACAACCGTTCCACTTCGAATTCGACAATCTTCATGAACGGCTTTAACTCCAACGTACCTTAGGGCCTTTTTGTAGTTACCTAGTGCTAAGTTTCACAAGTGTGCATCACACCTAAACCATTAGACTTATCTAGGTCAAGCTACCCGTTTGCACCCCCCTTAATAGTACGGCCAAAGGAAAAACAAAGTCCTAACGACTAATCCGACGTCACCCAACACCATGGACGATCAGAACTAACCATTCTTGACCTTGTCGTCCATCCTTTGAAAACCGAAACGATTTCCATCGTCAAGGGAGCATGAAACCCGTATTGCCCACGGTATCCATCACCATAACCTAACTTACCAATGTTTCTGCAAAACACACGTTAGTTATGGTAAATATTGTCATCAATCATCGAAACCACATTAAAGGGGCCTAGATGCTTTCACACTCCTTGGCAGCAGCGAGAGCGAGCAGGAGTCATACCGACTCCATGCGTGCGACAGGGGCAAAGACCTCCTCGAAGTCGATCCCTTCGCGCTGTACGAACCCTTGAGCGATGAGTCGCGCCTTGTGCTTCACCATGGCCCCGCGCTCATCCTGCTTCACCTTGAAGACCCACTTAAGTCTAATCGGCCGGCAGCCCACCGGCGGATCAACCAGTTCCCAGGTCTTGTTCTCCTCGATGGCCTTCGTCTCTTCCAGCATCACCTTCCGCCACGCTGCGTCGCGCTCCACAACGGCGAACGTGGTTGGCTCCTCTGCACTCATCAGAAGCAGAGTATGGTCATTGTCGAGGGTCCGCGTCGCCAGCCTGAGTACCGTCGTATCTGCCATGACGTCATCCAGGCGGCGAAACCAGACCTCCTCCCCTTCGTGGTATGCATCCGTAAACTCCGAGACGTCCGACGGTGGCGTCGCATACTCGATTGTTGCCACCGTAGTTCTTCGAGGCAGAGTTGTTTGCAGCGGAGAATCTCCGTCATTCGAGGCCCTCCCGGCGGTCGAGGTCCTACGTCCTGCACTTGAGGCCTCCTGATCTGTTATTGCGCCTCCCAGACTCGCGGTCACGGTCGAGTCCCACGGACCCGTGGTTGGGCCCCCTAGACCCGCGGTCAAAGGCACTCGACGCGAGGTTGGGCTATCTGCGTTCGGGGTTGAGGCCCCTCCGACCGGGGTCAAGGCCCTCGGCCCAACCGAGGCCCCTGGCCTAGTAGTTAGTACGCCCTGCGTGGTCGGGCGATCGAGCCCCTCTGCGTCGCAGTTGCGGTTGGGACCGTTGGGGTCGTCGCGGTCGAGGCCACCGCCCGTACCGCGGTCGCGGCTCCCTCCTGTGCGATCGAGGCCTCCGCCTGTACCGCGGTCGAGGCTGCCTCTCGTGCGGTCAAGGTAGCCTTCACGATCGAGGCCCCCCAATCACGCGCTCAAGACCTACCTTCTCACGACCGAGGCCACCCCGTCGATTCGATCGGGTGTGGTCGAGGGCAGGGGCTCCTGCTCCGTGCGGTCAGGATGGCTCCTCCGCCCCGGCCGCCGCAGTCTCTTCCATCTCCCTCGCCACTGCTCCAACTTCCCCGGTGCCTGACGCCTCCGTAGCCTCGCCATGGCCATGGATGACCAACCGCTCTACGACGAAGGAGTCGCAGAGGCCACTGCTGCCTTCCTCGAGGCCTTCCGCTTCTGGCCTGTCCCAAATCCACGATGCTACCTCGTCGAAGACTACATCCCAGGACACCACCACTTTGTCGCCGACCGTGTTGTATAGCCGATAGGCTTTCGACCCCTCCTCGTAGCTGAGGAACACCATGCGGGTGCTCCTATCCTCCAGCTTGCCGAGGCCCGGCTTGCTGGCCTTTACGTGGCCGATGCAGCTGAAAGTACGCAGGTACAAGACATTAGGCTTGCGCCCGTGCCACACCTCGTACGGCATCTTCCCCTCGAGGGCTTTAGTCGGCGACCGGTTGAGGATGTGCACGGCGGTGGTGACCGCTTCTCCCCAGAACGCCACCGGCATCCTCTTCGCCTTCATCATCAAGCGTGCCATGCTGACGATGGTCTGATTCCGGCGCTCCACGACGTCGTTCTGCTATGGCGAGTAGGGTGCTGTGAGGTGTCGACCCACCCCCTCCTCGACGCAGTACTCAGAGAATTCGAGCGCCGTGAAATTGCCGCCATGGTCGGTCCGGAGCACCCACAGCTTCTTGCCGCACTCCGCCTCCACCCACGCCTTGAAGCACTTGATGGCGTCCGCCGTGTCGCTCTTGCTCGTCGGGAGCTGCAGCCACATGTAGCGGCTGGAATCATCCACGAGCAGGAGAAAATACCTCCGCCCGCCGTGCGTTGCTGGCGTGATTGGCCCGCAGAGGTCCCCATGGACCAGCTCGAGGGGATCTGTAGCACGGTACCTCGCCGTCTTTGGGAACGGCAACTGCCTCTGCTTCCCCGCCAGGCAGCTGTCACACAGCTCTCTGACGTGCTTGATCTCCGACAACCCAGTGACCATCTTCCCGAGCCGGCCCAGAGCGTCGAAGCTCAGGTGGTCGAACCGGCCATGCCACAGCCACGGCTCCTGCGTGCACGCCGCCGCCAAGCACACAGGATGATGCACCTTTAATTCAAGAAGATAGAGACGATTCTTGGAGCGCGTTACCTTCGCGTGCTTGGCTTGGTCCAAACTAACATGGAACGAGGCCAGCATCTCCCAGGCGTCCTTCGTCGTCTTCTTCTGGTCGAACGCCTCATGAAACTCGCTAGGCGTGGAAGCCATGAGCGCCTCCATGACGTCCACCTCCGCGGCCTCCCACCACCTCCGGACGCGAAACTTCCACTTCATCTGGACAGCCCACTCCCCGTAGTTGGTGCGGGTGAGCATCGGCCAGGAGTTGTACCCGCCGTACTCCCTCACCACGCGCACCTCAACAGGTTGCGCCACCGGCTGGAGCTGCCTCTCCGCATCTCCGCCGCCGCCCTGCAGCGTTCTGGTGGCATCCACCATCGCTGGCTGCTAAACCTAACGATGTGTATGGCTCTGATACCATGTGTTGGCGTTCGGACCTAGCATCGATGAGACGAGCAGCACCTGCTCGACCCCTCCCTCGACCCCCTCTCAGAACCAAAGAGGAAGACGAGCTTGAGCTCTCTCTGTACCCACGCACACAGCACACATCAAGTCTCAGCGTTGGCTGAAGACTGCACTCTGAGATTGTGGCAAAGAAGCTGTCTTTTCATTGCATTGCATGGCATGGCTACAGTAATTCAACTACTCATAGTACTATGCTTATATCAGCCCAAGACGTGGCTGATGAAGTCTCTACTATTGCACGACCTATCGCCATGCCGCTACAGGACCAAGACATGGTCAGCCTCGACCCGACCTCCCCTGTCCTTGCCCATGCTGGGAAAAGTGATGGGGTCGCAGCGCATTATGTCCGACAATTATTTCACACGCGAAGTGAAGCTCTGTTAGGCACGGGAATGCAGATGCCCCGTTAGGAAAAACGAGCCGCTCCTGCTCTGAATTGAAAGAATCTATGCGTAGTTGGAGAAAGCGAAGAGATGGCAGCTCAGCAAGCTTTTCAAGGTGCTCAGGCAGGACATGTACTTGCAAGAGGTTGATGCACAAGACAGTGAGACACGAGAGCGACGGATTAATCCACCTTGGGAACGACAGATACCATTGGTTGCTCACGAATCTCTGGAGACTGGAAGGAATCTCTGCCATCAAATCCAGGTCATAAGTAACTTGGGTTACTACTAGGACAAAGTCTTGCAAGCTGCTGAGCCTTTGGAGGCATTTGTTAATCAGTAACTGGTCTGAGCTGAAAGAATTTTCCACAAGTTGTCCCATTGAGTTGAAGCCAAGAGGTTCGCCGAGGACAAGGGTGAGGACCTTTATCTCACTAAGTTCACTAATCTCATTCAGTTTGTGAACGGTAACCACTATGCCTACTAGCTCCTGTAGAGATCTCATATTCTCCAGTGTCACTCCATCCGGTAGCTCCACCATGTCAGCAAGTAGCCGGACCAGTCTACCTAATTTATCGAAAGAGAGTGGCAACAATAATTTATGTGGACAGGAATAGACACCTCTTATGTCCAATGTCTCCAAGGACTCCAGCTCGCCAATACTCTTGGGTAGCATTGTGACATTCAAATTCAAACCACGTAGTCGCAGAAATCTCAGGAGACGCAACTTGCCAAGATCATTAAGATTGTTGCTATCAAGACCAGAACAGTCATCTACCTGCAACACACGCAGGACATGAAAGCTCGACAGGGGCGGTATTGACTTGAACTTGCCAAATATATCAAGTGACCTCACTTTGGACAGCTGCTCTCTGCTTACTTCTGGTGAGGCCGCAATGCTACCATTATTATGGAGTGATAGCCTGCGAATCTTCCTCTTCTGCACGGAAGATGTAAGTGTACTTGCTTGTTGCCCACCTTCTGATAGTATGGTTGTAACAAAACCTTCTTCAGCTGACAACTGATTTATTAGCTCAAGCACCATGTCGTGCACTTGGCAAGCAGGCACCTCGACACCTCTATCAGTATAACGGCTATCCACCAGCCTAGTCATCGGCTCCTTCTGGATCAAGCTTCGATCAATGAGCCTAGTCATCGGCACCAGCTGGATCAAGCTTCGATTAATGAGCTCGCTGAAATAGCTCTCTCCTATCGCACGCAAGCTTGTCCTTGTCAGTTGTTGTGTCTCCTCTGTAACGAAACCCTCTGCTACCCAGTTCCATATCAAAACATCCTTTCTAATCACTTGATCCTCGGGATATTTGCTCAAAGACAACAAGCAAGTCTTCAAATGAAAAGGTAGATCATTGTAACTTAGACTTAATATCTTCCTCGTCTTGTCCACATCAAGACTATTCCCAAGTCCAGAACCAATAGACTTATTCACCTTCTCCCATTCCTCTAAACACATCGGTTTGCTAGCTAGTAGACTTGCTGTAGTAATATGGCTAATGGTACACCACCACATTTCTTTAAGATTTTTACAGTGACTTCTCCCAAACTAAGAGGACACCCATCATCAGTGTCAAATATTGTTTTGTTGAGCAACTTTCTTGATTCATCATCAGAAAGTGGTTTAAGTTCATAAACACCACCACCGACATGTTCTGCAATGGTCCTCTTGCGAGTGGTTATGATTATCTTGCTTCCAGGATGACCATATTGGAAAGCAAGTTTGATAGCATCCCAGGCCGATTCTTTCCATAAATCATCAATAACGCACAAACATCTAGTGATAAATAACAATATACACAGGCATGTCAGTAAACCAAGATGATGCAATTATGCAAAATAAAAAGCTATCTGAAAAATGTACAAATATAAGAAATCTAGCAGTGCAAGTATTGTAAATGGTGCGTACGTTCTAATAATCACAGGTATTGCATTGGTCCATGCAGAAGATAGGATATTATTAATATATTTCCCTTTCTAAAAAACACATGATAGTTGAAAACACCAGATACTGCATACTTTATTTATCTTTGTTTAGAAAATAAAAATAAAGTATTATTTATTTAAAGATGAAAAGTAAACGTACTTCTTATCCCTGAGGAATTCTGTAATTCTGTCAATGAGCAGATTCACTTCCCATCCTTCATCTATGTGCCTATATTTTTCCTCATCAAGTTGGAGAAGGATATTCTTGAAAATCCTCTTTATATCAGGATTAAGGGAGACGGAGACAAAAATACGGCGATCAAATTTTAATTTAGGATCCTGAAGCAATGAATTAGCAAGAGTAGTCTTCCCCAATCCTCCAAATCCAACAATAGAAATTATGTTAGATTGCTGCCTCGATGGTGATAAGCAGTCCTGCTCCAAGAGTCGCTTAGCTAGCTCGTCCTTTGGCCGGTCAATGCCAACAAGCTCTGTTGCTTTTCTGTACATACCTTCTAAGCGAGGATCAACATCCACCATAGATGGCCTCGCAGCAATGTTGTCAACCTTGTACCTATCACGACGCTCAGCAACCTTCTTGACTTGGTCCATAATGTCTTTGATAACGTAGTGGATCTTATGGTTAGTCTTGGCCTTCTTGTACTTACCAGTGAGCCCCTTGAGGCTGACCGGCTTCGTATGTTGATGCTCCTGCTTGCTGCTCAACATGAATACATCAACTTTATCTTCAATGTCATAGGAAAGCTCCCTCACATCAAGCGGCACCTCAGACACCTTGCGAAGGGCTGCAGTCATGTTTGTCAGCTCTTCCTCGAGTTCTTTGATCTCTCCCTTGACACCCTTCTGCAGCTTGTATTCGCCCACCACTAGGTCCACAAGCCTGGGGAGGAGAGTCTTGATTGCCCCTGTGGCAATGTCCATCTCATTTAGGTGGCAAGCAGCCCAGCACTAACTTAACTCGTGTAGATTGACTCTTGGTAGTTCGGCACTTGCTGAAGCAACCACCCAAGAACTAATTATATTATCCAATAACCCCACAATAATAAGACAGACTCAGAAAAGAAAGACCTGGATAAAGAAGATCAAAACAGAGGATCAGAACAGAGCTGTGGACTTATCGTCCCACGCTTGCCGAGACTAATTAAGCAGGGATCGGGGCATTATCTCACCTAATAATCGGCTAATGGATAAAGGGAAGCCACATCCAGCGCGACAAGCTTCGATGCTGCCGTCGCCACCGAGCTCAATCATCAACGGTCAACGCTTCATGGTGAAGCCAGTGACGCGTCGCTCGAACAACATCACTTTGCACCTGTCAGGACACGGGATCGAATCCCTCCCACACCTTGTTTAAATTAGCACAAGTTTGTTTATGGAGCCAAGAGAAACCAGGCGTAAGGCAGGCATCTGCACTTCTACTTCAAAGTTGGAAGCCTCGCCGCCATGTGCTGTGGAGCCATCTCGCCGGTGGATATCGCTCGCCGCCGTGTTGTAAGCAAAGCAGATGCTGGTGGTGGCTGCTTTGATATGTGGCCTCGCTGCCTCACGGTTGCAGTTAGAGAGAAACCGTGTTCTTGCTGCCTCGCGGTAGGTGAAGCGTGTTGTGAATCAAAGTAAAAAAAAGAGAATGTGAACAAGGGACTTTGAATGGCGGCCAATTAAACTAAGAGGAGGAGAAAGTCTGAGAGTTCAAACCATGGAACTTGTATCCATTCGGTGTTCCTCCTCTATGAATTGGAGCATACCATTGTAATATCATGAGCAATAAAGTGAATACAGAAACAAAAGAACTCCCTCTTCCCCTACTCTGTTCTTGTGTTCTGTGTTTCTCATGCATCCACCTCAGGACATGGTCAGGAACACGCAAACTTGCATAGTACTATTGCTCTTGCCCTTAACTAAGTTATTCAAGATCTATAGCCACATATTGGGCCTCACCCAGCAGTACTTATTATTATCAAACGTCCAAACATCTGGAACCCAACTCGATCCGGCATCATCACACACGAGATAAGGCCAATCTCGTCACTTATGAGCTGTCTTTGATTAACAAGCTGGCTTATTAGTTGGTGCTGGCAAACCCTAAACTAATTGCTCTGGCATGCAGCCACAAAAACACACTGCATTTGGTTAAAGATGCATGCAGCCACACAATTAATGATTAAATAAGCATCCAATAAATAAATATATGAGCCAAATTGCCATCAACTTCAAAGACGACATGACAGAGTATATATTATACTGGACAAATGCCCTTAAATATATTCATATAATCTGAATAAAACCAGGTCCCTCTTCTAAATGATTTTTTTTTTTTTTGTAGCAATAAGGCAGTCTCCAATCATATGGAACGGTAATGACTGCATTAGCTTCAATGCCAAATTCTACACACCATTTGACTGATTCTTTCCATACCGAAGAGAGAGGACCTGAAACCATGCCAATAAAACAATATCAGTGTTTTTCCGTTCCCTTTCTCTATTCATAAGTGAATGAGATGGGTAGCCTCAAAATGCACTAACAAACATGCGTCCTGAATGCACCCTGTCTAATAGGACTGTTCTAGAAGTGTAAAACACAATAATGCCAATGTCAAAGCAAACATGGGGAGTTGCCATTTGCAAACACATGAACAGAGATTATTTTGCAAGAAAGATACAGTAGTGTATGAGCTACAGATAACTGTACTTGCACAAATTATTCCACATTCTTCAGCTTGCACATGAACGAAGAACATGATTCTGAGATGTAGAAAGATAATTAACTAATGCTTACATGTCTCTTAAAATTTTATAAACCGTGCAATACAGAGACATTGAGGGAGTAGAAAGATATATAATTTTGTTCTCAGATGTAGAGGAGTCAGCTCGTACCATTCATTCTTTTATATTCTAGGCAAGAATCGAGCGATGGGATGGTCACTGACTGCATTCCTAATAGTATCCTTCACTTATGGGCAACGCTGCATTAAATGAACGGCAACATGACGGAGAGAAGGGAGATTGTCCAACCCACAATCGAACGTATTGGTCTGAAAATGCTCAATAGTTGATCTGGGGGCAAATTCAAGGAGGAGTTTTTGAAGCTTTGGCATAGCCCCTTGCTGAAACGTAAGGAACAAAAGGGGAATTGTAAGGTCAAGGTGTGTTAGACATGGGAATCCAGATGCACTGCTGAGCTTTTCCTGCTCATCCGGTTGATCCAGTAATTGTAGCTTGAGGAAACGAAGGGACGGTAACTCAGCAAGCTGCTCAAGGTGCTCAGGTAGTACACGCACCTCAGAAAGTATGAGGTGTAAGACAGTGAGATGGGACAGCTGCGGCTTAGTCCACTTTGGGAATGCCTCCTTAAAAAAGCCACCAAAGTTAATGAATGTCCGCAAACTAGAAGGAAGCCGTGCCATCAAATCCACGGGAAGGGCATGAAGTTCTAGGGCCCATAGGATGAATATTTGTAGACAGGGAAACGATTGTAGGCACTTGATAATTAATCTATTCGCGTTGGAAGGCAGTTGCACTTGATAACTACTATGATCAGGGATGTGAAGTTCGAGGACCTTTAGCTCTTTGAGTTTACCAATCTCGGTCAGTATATGCCTCTTAGCTCTCGTAGAGATGTCATATTCTCCAGACTCAAACCATCTAGGAGTTCCATGCTAAAACCGAGTAGCCGGACAAGTTTTCCTAGTTTAGTCAAGGACACTGGTAATAATATAGTTGACACGTACCTCGTGTCACTTGGTCTTATGTCTAATGTCTCCAGCAACTCTAGCTCGCCAATACTCTCGGGTAGCTCTGTGACTTTCAAACCATGTAGTCGTAGAATCCTCAGGAGATGCAACTTGCCAAGATCATTCAGATGATTGCTGTCCAGACGAGAGCAGTCATCTACCTGCAACACACGCAGGAGATGAAAGCTCGACAGGAGCGGTATCAACTTCACCTTGCCAAAGACATCAAGTGACCTTACTTTGGACAACTGCTCTCTGATTGCTTTTGATGAGGCTCCATAGGATTCGATTTTGATGCTGTTATTTTTAAGTGATAGCCTGCGAATCTTCCTCTTCTGCATGGCTGATGTCAGTGTACTTGTTTGTTGGCCATCTTCTGATAATAGCGTCGTAACAAAACCTTCTTTGGCTGAAAACTGATTTATGAACTCAAGCACCATGTCGTGCACTTGGCAACAATGCACCTGGCCATCTTGTTCATAGGCATAATAACCTCGTGCCGGCTGGATCAAACTTCTATTGATGAGATCATTGAAGTAACTCTCTGCTTTCTCCTGCAAGCTTTGTCCTCCAGGTTGTAGTGTCCCCTGTTTAATAAAACCTTCTGCTATCCAGTTCCATACCAGAACATCCTTTCTAATCAAGTGATCCTCAGGATATTTGCTTAGAGACAGAAAACAAGTCTTCAAATGAAATGGTAGATCATTGTAGCTCAGACTTAATATCTTCATCATCTTGTCCACATGAAGACTATCTCCATCAAGTCCATGACTGAAAAACTTATTCACCTTCTCCCATTCATCTAAACACCTCGGTTTACTAGCAACTAAACTTGCTGTAGTAATAATGGCTAATGGTACACCACCACATTTCTTTAAGATTTTTTGTAGTGACGTCTCTCAGACTAGGAGGACACCCATCATCATTGTCAAATATTCTCTTGTTGAATAACTTTCTTGAATCGCCATCAGAAAGTGGTTTCAGTTCATAAACACCACCGCAAACATATTCTGCAACATTCTTATTGCGAGTAGTTATGATTATCTTGCTTTCAGGATGACCACCTTGGAAAGCAAGTTTGATAGTATCCCAAGCCGATTCTTTCCATAAATCATCAATCACACACAAACACCTGGTGATATAAAGTAAATATGTACAGGTGTGTTAGTAAACCCAAGACACTATATGCGGAAGTCCAGCTCAAAAATGTAGAAATAAGAAATCTGGCACATTGGGTATTGTAAATAGTGTGATCAAATTAGTAGCAAGGTGACTGTAAGATGCATGGATAATCACCTCTGGAGAAAAGTAAATAATTTAATTGTCAATCATGCAAGTGTCATTAACATAGCTGGTCTAGACTATAAACCACAACTATCCCTCCTCTAGTAAGAGAATATTATTTCTTTTACTTTGATAGTTTCCCGAATAAAACTTGACCATTTAATTCCATTGATTTTGTCAGGCAACCTAGTATAGCCCCCAAAATGATTCCATTGCTGGGCTTTTGGCCGCCAAAGACCATGGTTTCAGCCCTACTAAGTTTACATGCATAAGGTAATTTTACTGGATTTTGGCAGTGTTTGCAAATGTGTGGTTATTGAAAAGTTACACAAAATAAGCAGTAGAACAATGACAAAGCCTTTTAGTCCCACAAGTAAGCATTGGGGTCAGACAAAATAACCATTACTCATGCTTCTATGGAAGAGTAGCCTGTGCAATTTGCAGGAAAGGGAGAAAAAAGAGCAGCTGTGACAGACTGCAAGCAGAGGAGAAAAGACAGAGCAAGGAAAATGATGCCTGCCTGCAAAACAGAACAGATGGCTCATGAGAATTTGTGCTTTGGATGTTTAGATTCTTGCTTATTTTTAACCAAAGTTTAATAGCTACAGTAGCCACTTTTAAATTAGCCCCTCCTTGATTTTTATTCACGCTCCGCCACTGCTTCTATGTGTAAGTGTGACGATTTATAGAATCTAAACTGCTACTACAGAATATAATCTTACAACCATAGTCTAAGGAAACCACTTGAAACTTGAAAGGACCAGTTACTGCATACTTTATCATCAATCACTTAAGAAAAAAAAATTTACGAACGATGATGGAGAACAGGTATAACTAAGACTGTACCTTCTATTCTTGAGGAGCTCTATAGTTCTGTTGATGAGTTGCCTCATTTCCCATGGTTCATCTTTGCGGACACACTTTGTATCGTTAAGTTGAAGGAGGATGTTCTTAAAAACCATCATTATATCAGGATTAAGGGAAACTGAGACAAAAATATGACAACTAAATTTTGATTTGAGATCTTGAAACAATGAATTGGCAAGAGTAGTCTTCCCCAATCCTCCAAATCCATCAATAGAAATTATGTTTGATTGATGCCATGATGGTGATGAGCGGTCCTGTTCCAAGAGTCGCTTAGCTAGTTTGTTCTTTGGCCTGCCAACACCAACCAGCTCTGTTGCCTTTTTGTACATAGCTTCTAAGCGAGGGTCAACAGGCACAATATCTGGCTTGGCAGTAGTGTTGTCAGCCTTATTTGAAATGACAATGTTGCCAATCTTGTACCTATCTCGATGCTCAGCAACCTTCTTGACCTCGTCCATGATTTCTTTGATAGCATTGTGAATCCGATGGTTAGTCTTGATCTTCTTTATCAAATTGGTGACCTTACCAATGAGATTCTGGCTCTCCTGGCTCAAAGGCTTGTTATGTTCGTGCTCCTGCTTGCCGCGTAACATGAAGGTGTCGACTTGATCTTCTATGTCATAGGAAAGCTCCCTCACATCATCGGGCCCAGATCTTGGCCTGCTTATCAAGCTGGTACAGTGGCACCTCAGCCACCGTGTGGAGGGCTTCGGTCATGCTTGCCAGCTCTTTGTTGAGTTCCTTGATCTCCCTCTTGACTCCTTTCTGCAGCATGTATTCTCCCGCCACCAGATCCGTAAGCTTGGGGAGGAGGGTGTTCATAGCTCCCATGGCGATGTCCATCTTGGACGACTATTTTCTCTATTTCTTGAGTATACTTTGCAATTTATGGGGCCTTAGGTTGTAGTGGTCTGCATAGGTAGAAAGGTAAGATTAATAAGACCCTGTGCTATGTACCAAGAACAAAAGGACCATTCAAAGGATCACTGACATTCAAATTACCCAATTAACTTAGCAAATCACGAAACGTCTAAATGCAGAAAGTAGAACCAACAGATCATAAAGAGCAAGAGCTATATCAAGTTCTCACCTAATTGATCCCAGCAGATACCATCCTACCGTGGGCAGCGTGAACTCTGGCTCTGGCAACCTCTTCACAGGTACACAGCTGCCGGCGACGGTCAACCCACCATCAGGAACCCAACTCGATCTGGCACCAAGACTATACTGTCAACTCATGACATAGAGATAAGGCCGACCTCATCATCAGCTAATTGCTTAAACTACTGCAAAGGCAACTATGAGCTGTCTTTGATTAAGAAGTTGGTTTAGTAGGTGCTGCCGTGCTGCTTTATATAAGGAATTGTTTAAATAAACTAGTACAAGGGTGACCTACACAAAGGTGGTGGTGTAGAACGAATACCATGAGTCACCATGCGGAATAATCCAACCACACCTATGCAAATAATGGCATCAGAGACAGAGACAGCACAACTGATTCTTCTTGGGCATAAAAACAAACACCTGGCGTACATAGGACAAGCAGAGGGATGGAGCAGCAGCCAGGGTTCTCACCGTGCGCACGAAGAAGGACAGAAGCCAGGTGCGGGAGGAAACGACGCCCAACACTGTGGCCTGTGGGAGATCGCGATCTCACCGGAGAAGCTGTGGAGATCGATGGTGGTAGTGCATTCTGCATACTGGGCGAGAACATGTGCAGAGAAACAAGACGGCCAGGCGAACGCGGGACAACGGTAGAGCACGCCGACGACAGGAAATGGTGTCGGTGAAAGCGGCCAGCTGTGGTGGGGCACGGCCGGAAGGCGCAAGAACGGCGGCGGCACGCGGCAGTGGATCAGCGGAGGCGCACGAGCGACAGCGCGGCGGCTTAGCGAGCGCAGGCACGGCCCATGGCGGCGGAAGGGCAAGCCGGTGGCGCGGCAAAGGAGACGCGTCCCGGGGTGCACGGGACGGGAGCAGTGACGGCGGCTGATCGGACGGGGAAGCAGAGATAAAAGTAGCAATGAGGACCCACGCGACAGTAGATAGATAGACAGACATCATCCGGACACCGTTTGGATGGGATAAAAATTCTTCGATTCTAGTAGCCCACATCATTCAAATTTCGTCAGGTTTAGCATTTTGAACATTTGTGAGTAGATGATGCTCTGAAATCTCTCCCATCTGAACTTAAATCACGTTTGTTTTGTGTTCCAGCATTAGACATCAATAGCGGGCAGATCTGCCCTGTCTGTTCTTCAAAACCGTGATTGTGGCTGCCGTTCTCGCTGCAGGGAACACCGAGGCCATGTTCTTGGTCCATTCTTGTGTCAAGGATTTTTGTCCCCGTTCCGTTGGAGGAGCGAACTCGTCAACATTCATCCTCGACATCAGAAATTCAGCACCTGCAGTTCTAGTTTGCTTGTCCGTCCAGTGGCCGCACTTGATCGGAGAACGGTACTTGCTGAAAACAACGGTCAGAATATCCATGTCGGTGAGGGCGAACCAGACGCTTCTTCATCGTCATCTTGGGACTCCTCACGGATGTCACTGCCGTCCTCCGAGCCTCCGATCCGTCGCACAGACGGCAGTCTTCATCTGGCTCGGCAGGCGGCAGCGACGGGCAGCCGGCGGTGAACTTGGTATTCTTGGCGGAGAAGTTCACCGTTAGGTTCAGGCTGACAACACAGCATCACATTCTGCATCAGTATACCATGATGACCATCATCTGAGACAGGAATGGGGACCAAAGGAGGGCAGAGATTATGGAAGGGGCTTTTCCTTGCATTGTCTATGCCAGTTTTTTTTTTAAAAAAAAATAGCAAAACATATGTTAATGGAGCTACGCTCATTGCATCCACCAGGGGTGTTGTCAGGAATAAGCAAACCAAATAAAATTTTTTTAACTTGCATTATTATATACTCTGCCTCGAGGACTCGACGCAGGCTACTTCACGAGTCAAGACGCCTAGCTACATATTGTTCAGTAACTCCACATGAGCTGTCCATGAATTAAGTCCTAAATAGGGCACAGATCGAGGTAATCCATACTCAATTTGTCAATTGCAACAGACCTAATATGAATGAAATTATATTTTTGGAACAAATACTGGTACTGAAAATTCCATACAACAAACCAACATGGATGAAAGCATCTCTTTTGAAACAAATACTGGTACCTGTGACCAAGGATTGTGACGACCAACAAATTACATGCTGCTGCTTCTGTCCTACAAAAGAAACAGCAAGAATAAGTCGTAGACTTCCATAACGTTAAACAGTTATAAGTGGTCTTGTAAACTTACTCCCAGATAATAGTTACAAAACAATGGTAACACAAAGAAAAAAAATAACATGCATGCACACATGTGACTCACAGTATCAAATCAAACCCTCTAGTAATGTAGCGGTAGGTTTCCTTTGTTGTAGCACTGCTCATGGTTTGTATTATTAATTAACACAATGCCTCGAGAGTTCAGAGCTGTCAGTTTGAAATTGATCAGGCACATAGAGGAAGGCTAACTAGTTAGAACCGTTTGGATCTTTTTGAAATGATATATAAAATCACCTACAGATGTTCATAACATGACACAAACGTTTGTCAGCAGGACAAAGCTATATTGGCGCAACAATACAGTGATGGTTACCAGAACTCATCAGCTAAGCATGAATGAAATGTTGCATGGGAATTACAGATTTGTTAGCTGCTCTATCCAGAAAGAAAACTGTAATTTTAGCTCTAGTCAAACTAGAACCAAATTTATAAAAATGTAGTGTCAGTATCTCTTACACACGAAATAGTCATAGTATTAGAATACATTATATTAGAAATCTAGTAAATATTGATACTTCTTTCTATAAATTTGGTCAACCCGAAGATGGTTTGACTTAGTTCTATTTTAAAATTGCATTTTTTCGCTTGCAGAGGGAATTGATAGATAAAATCATGTTTTTATCTAGAAGAGTCAGCTCGTACCTTTACCAACATGGATAGGACAAATCGAGTGATGGATGGTTTCGTATATCTTTAACTGCCTTCCTTATGGCATCCTCTACTTTAGCACACTTGTCCGTTAAACCAATGACAATATGACGGAGAGAAGGGAGGTTGTCCAAGCCATAACTGAAGTTACTGGTCCCAAAATGCTGATTAGTTGCTTTGGGGGCAAATTGAAGGTGAAGTTTTTGAAGTTTTGGCATAGCCCCATGTTGAAACTCAAGGAACAACACGTTAACCCGAAGCTCAAGATGTGTTAGACATGGGAATCCAGATGCACTGCTGAGCTTCTCCTGCTCATCCGGTTGACGCAGTGATTGTAGGTATAGAGAACGAAGAGACGGTAACTCAGCAAGCTGCTCAGGTAGTACACGCACTCTAGCCAGTCTGAGGTGTAAGACGGTGAGATAGGACAGCTGTGGCTTGGCCCACTTTGGGAATGCCTTAAATTCGGCATTAATGCTACTGAATGTCCGCAGACCAGAAGGAAGATGTGCCATCAAATCCAGGCACAAATCCACGGGATAGTAATTAAGACTATGGTCGGCTCTTAGGTTGAATATTTGTAAACTGGGGCATAATTGTAGGCACTTGATAATCAGTTCGTTCGCAATGGAATGTGACCCAATAGGCACGTAAAGCCATAGGACCTTTAGTGCTAAGAACGACGTATGGAATATGAAGTAAAACGAAATCAATCACAGCGGAGACACACGATTTAACGTGAAAAACCTTTCTAATACGAAGGGGAAAAACCACGGGCACCAGCCAGCAATAATCTCACTATTTCAAGAGTTTGGGTTACACGCCTATGACGGCTTCCAAGAGAATCAAGTCTTCACGAAACCCTAGCAAGGGTATATGTACCGTACCGTGGGGGGGCTCCGCCCCCCCGCAACCCCCGTGTGTGCACGGGTGCGGCCTGATGGGCCGGCTTCAGACTCCGCTACGCTCCGTCAGAAGCCCGGCCTATATCCTAGAGTGAATTTGGAACAACTTCGACAATAAATTGTTTGTCAGCTGAAGAAAGTTTTGTGGCTGTGTCATTATCAGAAGATGGCCAACAAGCAAGTACACTTACATCTGCTGTGGCTATGCAGAAGAGGAAGATTCGCCGGGTACACTTACAACTCCAACATTTAGTTGTTCTCCTAGTTTAGTAACCTCAGTCATTGCGTGCAAGCTAAAGTGTATGCCTACTAACTCCCGTAGAGATGCCATATTCTTCAGAGTCAAACCTTCCGGCAGTTCCACTCCAGTAGAGAGTAGTCGGACAAGCTTTCTTAGTTTAGCAAAGGACACCCGGATATCACTCCATCATAACAGCATCGACTCACCAGAAGCAAGCATCGAATCCTATGAGCAACTGTCCAAAGTGAGATCACTTGATATCTTTGGCGAGGTCAAGTCCATACCGCCCCTGTCAAGCTTCCCTGTCCTGCGTGTGTTGCAGATACATCACTGCTATGATCTGGGTAACCATCATCTCGATGATCTTGGCAAGTTGCGTCTCCTTAGATCTCTGCAACTACATATGTTGAACATTCGTGAACTACCCAAGAGTATTGGTGAGCTCGAGTCCCTGGAGACACTGGACATAAGAAGGTCACCGGAAGACGGGGACGAAGAATCTCCAAGGTGACCAATGCCAATGGTCGCCCAAAGCATCAGTGCCCATGATCACCACCCTTTAGTTTGTGCTGTGCCCACGTTTTTGGTGATAGAATATCAGCTTTAACGCGGATAATTCCAAGGTAGGTACCTAAAAGCCAATTATGTTTGTACCATTCATCAACCCTTACCTCTACATAGGTTAGCTGTATTTTTTTTTAACCGAAAGTTAGCTGTATTTTTTATTGAAGACGTGGATAATTGGACATCATGTGATGTCTTCGAATAGGATTTAGAGCTGATTGATGTGTGTCCAGGGACCATGGTTGCTTACTTATACTGCCCCAAAAATTTTGACAGAGAAATGAAAGCGAGTTTAACGATGAAAGCTAAGGCAAAAAAAATTCTTACAAGAACTGAAGATGCACAGATATTGTCCAACGGTGGAACCCGAGTTGATTGGACACAAACTTGTGGTCCAGACATCAAACAGCGGCATAGATGGTACTGGGTAGGAACGAACGGTCCAATTGGGTGTCTGCACACCTAATTGGGTGTCTGCACACCCGACCTCTCTTGGATGTATAGTAAGGTATTGTTGGTTGTAAACATGGTCTCATTCCTAACCTTGTCAACCAACATACTAGACTGTCTCTGCTTGATTGAAGTTTCTGTACTGTGTTGTTTGCTCATCTCAAACAAATGAACTGCAAAGAAAAAGGCATCACACTGCAGGAAAAAAAGAGTCATACTAATTCTGTAAAATTTATCTTACATGTTTTACCAATACGGTAGATATCTTTCAAGGCAAGAGCAACGTAATGTCAAAACAAAAAAATGGTTATGGATACAATCAACCAAGAAGGAATTATTCATAGGTACTTCTTCATTCATATGCCATGCTGGATAGAAATACTGTTTGCAAAAACAAATGCTCATGCTAACAAGAATGTTGTGTGTATCTATCTTATACTCTTAATAACTTATTCATGGTATGCAACTTAAAAGTGTCACTATTACAAGACACAATTAGTACACTGCAGTGTAGCAAGGTGCTACAACTGAATGACAATAGGCGAGGACGTCAGATCAATGATCTTTGGGCAAATGCTGGAAACGCAGTCTCTTCTCCGGAGCCGGCCTACTGGGGTCGGGGTAACCAAGTCTACCACATGGTTTCCATCAAGGATACGGCAGCCATCACCATCATCTGAACTAGCATTGGGCATCAATAACGGAGACATCAGTCCTGTCTCTTCTTCCAATCCGTCATCGCTGCTGCACGGGCTCAAGGAACACAGAGGCGATGTTCTTGGTCCACTCAGTTCTCTTCTTCTGTCAAGGATTTCGCTCCATTCCATTGGAGGAGCGAGCTCGTCAGCTAAGTCATCCTCGACATCAGAACCTGCAGCTCTTGTTTGCTCGTCCATTGGCTGTACTTGATCATCAGAGGACGGTTGCTGGAAACAATGGTCAGAATATGAATATCCATCTCGGAGAGGCTCTGGTTCTTCGTCATTGTCTTGGGGCTCCTCATTGTCACGGATGTCATTACCGTCCTCTTCAGATGACGGGCCGTCAGCCTGGCACTGCAGATCCCCCATCTCGCAGACGACAGTCTTCATCTGGCTCGGCAGCGCTGGGCAGCCGGCGGTGAACTTGGTGTTCTTTGAGGAGAAGAAGTTCACCGTCAGGTTCAGGCTGACGACACACCATCAAATTCCATGTCAGTATTACTATTACCATGACCGTCATGAATAGGCAAGAAATGCAGTGCAGAGACAGGAATGGATATTCAGAGATAAAGGAAGCGGCTTTTTGCTTACTTTTCCCATGACGGGAGGTTGAGCATGGTGTACGCGAGCTTGACCTTGTTGCCGATTCCGCCGAGCGACTTGAATTCGGCGGCGGCCTTGCGCACGGCGAGGGACTCCGTCGGGTGCTGCCACGCCCACTCGAACTGCAGAGCGGACGCCACGAAATAGAGCTCTTCACATCAGCACCAACAAAGCAAGATTTCTGGTCGAGAAGACGGAGGCCGAGACCGACCGGGCGTGGAGCCGCGTACGTACTTGGAGTGCGGCGACGTTGGAGGGGAATCCGTAGATGCAGAGCACCATCTCCCATGGCCGGCCGCGCCGGGTCCGCCACGCGCCGCTGCCGATCTCGCCGTTGTGCTGCCGGATCCGGCGCCGCGGGTTCACCGTGAAGCCGATGTACGTGCGGCCCTTGGTCCGCGGGCAGAGGGACCGGAGCAGGTAGCAGCAGTAGAACCCGCCGGCGGCGGCGGCAGCTCGGTGTCGCTTCAGCGGCGGGCGCCCGCCTTCCGCGCTGCCGTCCGCAGCGTCGCCGTCGCGGTCGGCGTCTGCTGGCCCCCGTGCGGGTTTCCTCCTCCTCGGCCTCCAGGTGCCCCTCGCCGCCGCTCCTCCTCTCCCTCTCCTGGCCATGCCCTCCCTCGGCTCTCTGCGCGGCGCCTGAGCGTGTGATTGTGATTGGATTCTGAAGATTTTTTTTTTTCTAAGAGATGGGGATGATTTGACCGTTGGAATCTGCAAAAGGGAAAGAAGAGAGAAAGTGCCGTTGGTAACTCACTAATGACGAGGACACGTGTGGGCTCCGGTAGCGTCGGTCCAATTGTATCTGCCGATTGGGCCTGATTTGTTAGGTAACGGAAAAAGGCTTTTCTCCTCAGGGTTCTTCGATTTTTTATTTTCTCCACACATTCATAAACCTGAATTTCCCTCGTTGTAACTAAAGCTGTATAGTATAGTTTCTGACTTCGATCTTTCTGGTGTGACTACATTGACCATTTAGAAGGAAAAATTGGATTTTATTGATAGTTTAAGAAAGTAAAACAAATAACAAATAGTTTTTTTGAAATTTGATGAAATTCAAAATCAAAACTGATTTATAACCTCAAAAAAAATTTATATCATACTATTATGAAAATAGGTTTCATAGTTTTCTAAAATCATGTTATATTTTTCACATTTTTATAAGAAGTTGTTTTCTAAAGTCTTGCCTCATCCTTGATCTTAGAAATGGTCTAGCTGGTACTGGTAGTGATCGGATTAATCTAGCCGGTAGCCATCCAGCGGGTTTGCCCGTTGTCGCCACCAATCTGAGATGGTACCAAATCCTTGCCAATGCTCTGTGCATGGGAATTCTCCACCTGCCCACAGCTTGGTAGTATTCTAAGGCCATGTTTGGATACATAGAGCTAATCATTAGTTGCTAATAATTGGCTCCTCTAGATCTAAGTAAATCATTTTTTAGGAAATCCAAATAGGTCTACCTATTACACAAGTAATTGGATCCTCTAGATAATTGTTAGCTATTACCCAAGTAACAATTGTATCTTACTAGTTGGGCCCAACCAAATAATAGCAACTAATATTAGATATGAGCTATTAGCCGGCTAGCATTGATCGGATCCAACTAGGTCCTAAATCCTATTTCGTATACTCTTGAAGAGTTATTAGAGGCTTGGGCAGGGACCTCAAAAGACTAAAAAGCCATATACAAAGTATAAGTCGTCTCATGATAAATTAAGAAGGTCACCCGAGATTACAAATAGAGACATGGATTTACTATCTTACCGGTGTTTACAACTACTTTGAGACATCAACTCTTCTTACCCTCAATAGGTACTCTAAATACAACGTTTTGATTTGCACTAATTACACTAGACCATTTCAATCTCAACACTTCATATATAATAACGACGCACACATCCGTAATCTGGTTTTTATATAAGATGGTGATATGATGAAAGCATTTCATTTGCTTGAGTGCTATGCGCACAAGGTGATATAATAATATAGAGTTAATCCTTTCAATGCCAACAAAAAAGTTATGACTTCTCTTTATGTCACTGGAATTATTAAACTTGCTTTGTGTGGCACACTATTTGAACTCACATTTTGCTCCTCAAAACAAACAAAAGAGTTCTGAAGTAATAGCTCACGTTCCCTCCATACGACACAAGCAGGGACAGAATCACAGAGCAATGTACCTCGTACCAGAACCCTCGTTGCCACCTGTGTCAACCTCCGTTTCAAAGTGTGACGTTTGCTACTTCCACTGACCCAGAGGTGCCGTCAGTGAGCACTTTAGCAGGTCTTATCCATTCCCACAGGCCAAACCAAACGCCATCCTCCTCCCGATCAAGCCCGATCGGGAGAACTGTTGCTGAGCATTTTTTTATTTTTTATTGAGTCTTTTCCATATATGTTTTTTTAAATAATTTCCACGTATGCTATTAAAAAAGTTAATATTTTCACTCGAGCCACTAAAAAATTGAGCCGGTCACCTGTGCCTTTCAGTTGAAATTGTTTTACCACTCACGTCATTCTGTCCATTTTGATGACTAATGGTGTTAAACTATAGTGAAAAAAGTCTAAAATACCCTCAACTCACTGATCAATGGCATCTAATAGAGCCAGCTGCAATGTGTAAAGTTACAGGGGGTTATCTGAAATATTTACAAGACACATAATACAGAGAATTGATAAGATAGAAAGAATAGGGCTAAACTGCAAAAATACCTTCTTCAACCTCCAGCCACAGACGATTGTACACGCACTAGGGAGGGGATGCTCCGGCCAGGCAGGGGTGGGCTCGGCTTAGGGGCCGGCAGCGCGGGCGCTCCATCCCATCCACTGTGGCATCATTGCGCGCCCACACCTGCCTTTCGACGTCCTCAGAGCCGCCACAAGAAGGCTCTTCTTCCATTGCAGGGTGAATCTTGCTGCAAGTTTAAGGCACGGCCGCCTGCCGACGCACAGGCACGAGCGAGCCAGTATGACGCGGGCGAGCGCCGCCAGGCAAGCCAGGCTCGGGCGCGGGCGAGGACATGGCCGCCAGTGAGCACGCCGGTGGGCGCGGCTGCAGGCCGCCTCACGCGCACGTGGGCCTCGCTTGGACCGGTTGAAGACGCCGGCGCCCCTCTCTCCCCTCTGTCTGCTATCTGAAAGGATAAGGCAAGAAATAGAGAGAGTGAGGGAGAAGAGGGGGAGAGGATAAGCCATGGAGACTGAGGGGTATTTTTGACTTCTTAGTTGGCTGGGCCCACAAGTTAGAGGTGTCAAACGATAAAAAGATGATAGAAGGTGGACGGAACGGCGTGTACGGCAAAAAAAAGTTTAGAGCGATGGCACAGAGACCGCCTCACTTTCTAGTGGCCCATGTGGAATTGTAATCTTTTGTAATGCCATATATAGAAAAGACTTTTTTTTTATTTTGTAGCCTCTTTACACTAAAAACTGCTGCTGATTAGACGCTAACCTACATCGGTAACATCCAAACCATGGCACACTTGGAATTGGAGATAAAATCGCACTCTTTGTACACTGGCATGGCTTCAGACTCACTAGTCACAATTGATACACAGTTTACATTAAACTGGTGCTAGTCCATGCCGCAATACACGTCACGTCCAGTGGACACCTGCCCCCACAAAAAGCCAAATAATGTCCACGTCGAAACCAAACCATACATACTGCAAGCAAAGAGACAGATACCCTCTGAGAACCCAAAAACAAATACCAAGGGCCAAGCAAGCTCGGTTGCTGAATTGTTTGAAAATTGTACCGGACAGCAATGGTCAGATTCATGCTGCTCTACTCCTGCACCTGCATGTCACCATATGTCCATATGACAAGGATGCCACCATCCTCTCCACCTCAAAAGTGACTACAAGGGACCCCGGCCTCAACATCAACTGACACTGTGTGGAGCCTCAACCAAAGCACGGGAGAGCAGAGGAAGCAGAGCTCTGCTTTGTGAAGAAGCGGCAATGGCAGGAGGAACCTGGCTGAAGGTTTGCTTCCCTAGCCTTTCACTTCCACCTCCTCCAATTCTGTTTATCTACTGTTCCGTTCAGTCCAATTCTCAGTGGCACGTGCCCCTTCTTGGAGGCGTTTCTGATGTCTGAATCGGATTTAGGTTTGGTTATTAGGACTCGAGCAAAGATTTGTTTGTTCTTTTCCTGTCTCTTGTGATTTGCGAAGTTTAAAAGTGAGTTGGGATCAATCGATGACAGTAACTAAGGCCTTGTTTAGTTCGTCAAACTGGCGTCGGAATTTCTTAGCGAAATTCCTGTAGCATTTCATTTGTATTTGGTAAAAATAGTCCAAACTTTGACTAATTAGGTTTAAAATATTCGTCTCACAAAGTATAACAAAACTGTGCAATTAGTTTTTGATTTCATCTATATTTAGTACTCTATGCATGTGCCAGCATTTTGATGTGATGGAAAATAAAAATTCTATGAATTTAGTGGTCAAATTTGGTGAAGTGAACAAGTCCTAACCCATTCGGGGGAATAGGTCGACAAGGGAATTTCGGTTCTGTCTTCAATAGATCTTCATCTTCCTCGTGTCAAAGGCCTGCTGACATGGACATCGGTGATGCTGAAGTTTTCCTAGAGTCAACAGTTTCTTTTGCTGCTGAATCCCCCCAACTACCCAGTTGCCATGAGCGTTGCAGCTTCTGCTGCACCAGCAGTTTTAGAGAAAAATATATATTGTTTTTCAGACCAAAAGTTCGAGAGCCATCAAATTCCTAGATCATCTGGAAGACTGGAACTGCAGATTTCAGCTAATATTAGGCCACAATTTTGCAGTCGTAGGATCACTGTTAGCCGATGTACCTACAGGTTTATGGCTAGCTACAGCCAATTGTTTAGTCTCTTGATCTGAACCAAATCACAAGCATGTCACACTTCTTTGAATTTCTGATTCTATTTATGCAAAATTTTAAGCCTCAATTTTCGGTTGGGGGGCATGGTTGAGCTTAACTTTTATGTGAAATTAGATTTTCAGAGGAGATTGACTAATGACTATGGATGTTCATGTTCTGACTTGTGCCTGCAATTGTAATAATGATTGCAAAACTGACCCAGATGGAGCAGAAGGGTGCTGGTCCGGGAGCACGAAGCTCCCACGCCATCACCCTGATTGGCCACACGGCCTATTCCTTCGGCGGCGAGTTCACCCCGCGCGTTCCCGTCGACAGCACCATGTACGCGTTCGACCTCGACACGCAGACGTGGTCCGCCCTCGACGACGCGACGGGCGACGTGCCCCCGCCGCGCGTGGGGATGACCATGGCGGCCGTGGGCGGCACAGTGTACACGTTCGGGGGCCGGGACACGAAGCACAAGGAGCTGAACGAGCTCTACGCCTTCGACACGGAGACGCGGGCGTGGACGCTTCTCTCCTCCGGCGCTGCCGACGGCAACGGGCCGCCGCACCGGAGCTACCACTCCATGGTTGCCGACGCGGACGCCGGGCGGGTGTACGTGTTCGGCGGGTGCGGCGACGCCGGGCGCCTGAACGACCTGTGGGCGTACGACGTGGGCGCGGGGCGGTGGGAGGAGCTGCCGTCGCCGGGGGAGGCGTGCCGTCCCCGCGGCGGGCCCGGGCTCGCTGTCGCCGGCGGGAAGGTGTGGGTGGTGTGCGGGTTCTCGGGGGAGGAGCTCGACGACGTGCACTGCTACGACCCGGCGACGCGGGAGTGGGCCGTGGTGGAGACCACGGGCGGCGACAGGCCGAGCCCGCAGCGTGTTCTGCGCGGTGGGCATCGGGAGGCACGTCGTGGTGTTCGGCGGCGAGGTGGACCCCAGCGACCTCGGCCACCTCGGCGCCGGCAAGTTCTCAGCCGAGGCGTTCGCGCTCGACACGGAGACCCGCGCGTGGACGCGGCTGGTGGACGACGGCAAGGCGGGGCCGGTGGCGGAGCACCACCCGGGGCCTCGAGGGTGGTGTGCGTTCGCGGCGGGGGAGAAGGATGGGCGGCCGGGGATGCTCGTGTATGGCGGCAACTCGCCGACCAACGACCGGCTCGACGACATCTACTTCTTCGCGCCCGTTCTTGAGGCCGCAAGCTAGGCGTGGCCATGGTGCTTGCATGTGCAATCTGTAGCTGTGCTATGTGCAATCTGCAGGGCTTTGTATATTGTGATCATCGTCTTATGTGGTTGTTTTCTTGGTGTTTTGTGCTGTGTGATTATATTGGAGAATAATCATGGTAATTATGTAAGTTTCTGTTTTACCATGGCTTTGCATTGCAGCCGCAGCAGTGTACTGGATCAACCCATTTTCTTCAATTACACTGACCCAAAAAGACACGTAAAGCCCTACAGTTTACCAACCTCGATCGTTGCGTGTAACACACAGTAGGCCTACTATCTCATAGATATGTCATATTCTCCGGAGTCACTGCAGTTCCACCTCATAGATTTAGCAAAGGACAACGATAATACGATTGAATTTGAAAACCTATCTGTTTTCTCTTATGTCCAATGTCTCTAGGGACTCCCAACTTGCCAATACTCTCTGGTAGCTCATCAATATCCAAACCACATATTTTTGCAAACAAAAAATATCCAAACCACATAGTCGCTAAAATCTCAGGAGACACAACTTGAAAAGATCATTGAGATGATTGTTATCTACATTAGAGCAGTCATCTGAACACGCATAGGAAATGAAAGCTCGATAAGGGTGGTATCAACTTGACCTTGCTAGGGACGGAGGCATCGGTGAGGAGGGGGGCTTGAGCCCCCTTGGTGGAGCTCCCCTAGATCTTGTCTTCTACGTGTGTTGGATCTTGAAGATTGCAACCTTACAAATCATCCATGTCTAGAGTTTGTCTGTAAATTATTTCACCTGAGGTATCTAAGTTTAGTATCTAAGTTTAGAAAGGTACTGGATATGTTGGAGAGGTCCCAAGAGAGATAGGGAAGCTATTACTTTTGCAGACGTTGAATGTCTCTGGAACTAACATTAAAGAACTGCCACTGAGTATCTTAGAGTTAGGACAATTGGTGTACCTAGGTGCTGGGGAGAGCATAAGACTGCCAAATGGATTGAGGAATCTATTGTCCCTAGAAGTCCTATGGATGAGTGTGGATTCTGCTTTGTATGGACAAGACGATCTACACTATCTCACACAATTGAGGATGTTATCGGTAATGCTCAGAAAAGACAAGGAAGACAAATGGGATGAAAGCATGTGAGCAGCCATCTATCTACGACACGTGTAGGACACAAAAGCTCGATAGGGACAGTATTGACTTAACCTTGCTAGGGACAGAGGAAGCGCTAGAGCATGGGGCTCGTGCCCCACTCCCCTTGGTGGAGCTCCCCTAGAGCTAGCTGCCTTGAATTTTTAGTCGTACATATACAAGGTTAGAGGGGCTGAGATTCGCTGAGAGTACAAGATGCTACTATTACCAATTATACTTTGATTAACAATATGCCACCTCTTTCATGCTTTTGTCTTCTACGTGTATTTTTTTTTGAGGGAACAGGAGGGGCTCAGGAGCCCCTACTGGGGTCTTCTATGTGTATTGGATCTTGAAGATTGCAATCTTACAAATCATCCATGTGTAAAGTTTGTCTATAAATTATTTCACATGAGGTATCTAAGTCTAGAAGGTATTAGATATGCTGGAGAGATCCCAAGAGAGGTAAGGAAGCTACTATTTTTTGCAGACATTGAGTGTCTTTGAAACTAACATTAAAGAGTTGTCATTGAGTATCTTAGAGCTAAGGCAATTGATGTACCAAGATGTTGGTGAGAGCATAAGACTGCCAAATGGATAGTCCTATGGATGTGTTTGGATTTTGCTTCGTATGCAAAAAAATCTATGCTATTTGACACGATTGAGGGTGTTATCGGTAATGCTCAAAAAAGACAAGGAAGACAGATTGGATGAAAGCATCTACAGAGTTCTTGTGGAATCCATTGGCAAACAACACAAAATGCAAACTCTAATAGTAGAAATCTCAAATATCCTGGTAGTTAATCTTGAAGGCTTCGTTGACTCCCTGTGGAACCTATCTCATATTTTTATTTATGGAACCAGTCGATGGTTGCCAACATGGATTGATCCCACACCACTTCTCCTCCTGTCCTACTTGTACATAAATGTGGCTCAAGTTCGAAGCGTGGACATCCAACTCCTCAAGATGCTGCAGGCTGTTCGTGTTCTCAGAGTGGAAGTGGCTAGCACCAAACAAGTGTTTGAAAGGTTCTTGATTAGCGCAGATGCCTTCCCCATGTGTAACACGGTGCGTATTCGCTAGGTTTCAACTGGTAACCGTAATGTCCAATTTATTCACCAGACTCTGACGAACTTTGTTCTGCTAGCTCCAGCAGCAAGCTCTGTTTCATTGCACATTTATTTAGAGACTCTGCTCATCTCTGTTTTATAGACCTAGAGTGTACGCACATTCAAAGTGGAGCCGATCGATCGAGTGCATTTGTAAGTGATTTGGAACTGCAATCCCCGGTGGAAAAAAAAGTTCCAAAATGTCACTTGTATGATCAAGATTACATGTTGACACGCACACACATGAGCGGCTCCTCGCAAAATACCAAAGCTTCAAGCTTTCTTTCTATCTTGGTTTACTTGGTACCAGCTTTTTACTATAGCAATTCTTATCAGATGTTTGTTTTCTTGTACTGTAATAAGTAATACTTTTAGGTACTTCAAAAATCATATCCACATGATTTGTGGCTAAACAACTTTAGTAATGATATATTTTTTTGAAATATTTAAAGAAATTCTGAGGGGTGCTAATTTATTGTAAGAAAAAAACGCTAGTCCGTGAACTGGTTGTACGTGGGACCCTAGGTGTGATCCTCTACTATTGCTACATGGAAGTAGGCCCACGTATCAGGGCATTGTTTAGATGCATCTCAAATTTTAAGTTTTTTTACTTTCTCTTTGTCACATCAATGTTTAGCCACTTGCATGACACATTAAATATAGGTAAAAGAAATAACTAATTGCATAGTTTGGTTGTAAATCACGAGACGAATCTTTTAAGCCTAGTTAACCCATGATTGGACGATATTTGTCAAATACAAACGAAAGTATTATAGTTGTAAAGTTGAAAATGTTCTAACATCTAAACAAGGCCTAGGTAGAGTACTCTTACAGTTATGATGGATGAAAGCGGTACGGATATTTTTTCGACTATATTCGAGATTGAATTCGTTTAGAGGGGTTTAAATCCGTTCGTATTTATGTCTGGATATTCAATATCTGATACCGTATCTGTATCTAAATACTAAAATCCTATATTTATGATGTTAATATCTAATCGTATCCTGTCCGACATGATTGACACTATCCGATTTGTATCCGAATTCGGGCTTAAATATAAAAATAAATATCATATAACGGATATCTGTCCTCCGATCTGTTTTTATCAGGGCTTACGGTACAGCTCACGGAGTCAAGGTGGGCCCGCCTGCGGCGCCGTGAAACGTTGCGGGCAACGCCGCAACGGGCGAAGCTGCGCCGCACTGCAGATCAGCACGAGTGCGTGCACCTGTGCGCGACAGCGAACCTAGATTTGGGCCGCGTGCCCGTTTCCGTTTCGCCTCGTCGGGTCTCTCCCTCTGCTGCGTACACACCGCTAACCAACACGAGAATATGGTACACTCGATGGCTTGTGGTCCCAGAATGCTGCTCGAGGCTGGCCGTGGCCCTCGTCGCTTGTGCTGGAAGCCTGGAACTTTGGAGGGTACTAGTGCAATGCGTTGCGAAAGTTAAGCTGATATAATAAAATACTACAATACCTGGCGCGTTTGGGTAAAGAGACGGTAAAAATTCACATATAAACTGATACACATATTTTGTAGATTATATATAGAAATGGTAGAGCAGTACATACATGACTATGTATTTCAGACATTACCGTATTTTTTTGGTAGGCCGTGCTATACAAATATCTTTTATACACCGGTTAGTATGATGTAAGAAGTTTAAAGAAACATTGTCTGCTCCAAAGATCGATAAGGGAAACATAGTACCAAAAATCTATAAATATTAAAGCACATCCAAAGGCCCAAATGTAAACCTATCTTTACTGCGCTAGCCACCCAACATCTGAAGGCCTCAGCTGTTGTTGAGCATGTTATTGCTGCTATTGAGATGCTTGCATCAGCTTTTGCCTATGCTGCTATTATGTTAGATGCCTCCAGATGGCTGTGAGTAGTATGAAGTAAATAAATTTGAAACTGAAAAAGAATATGAAACATTTACCTCAGTTTGGTTATTGCCGTTCCCTATCTATTTTAGTATGTGTCTATAGTACTAAAATAGATTGCATAGAAAGGGGTCTAACTGATTCTCAAAACAAAACAAAAAAAAGAAGCGTTTCATTGTAGGAAGGCATTCGTGCATGCAAATCACAGGATAAGACCTAGGCTTGTCCATGGTGTAAGACCTGTAGGTGAATATATTAAGAGAGTATTTTGTAGAATATTTGAAACATGTGGACAAGAACACAAAAGGGCCAATGGCATTGGATAAATTGTTGTACCAGGATGGACATACCTTTTCGAAACTCCACAGGTAATCAAAAGCAACGTTCAAATATAGGGGTATGCCTTAGCAATTTCGTGTGGTATTGGAAGATAATGCGTAGTTCCTCCTCGCCACTGGCCCTTGCTGTGTTGATGATGATGATTTAGGAAATCAAACATCAATTGGACGGTACCTCAAGTGGTGCCCCGCGGCAAACCAAAGCATCAATTGACACAGATTATAAGGTATCTATTATCAGAAACTGAACCGTACATGTTAGATTTAGCAGGGATCAATCCACTCCTTTTGTTAAAGAAATTGTTTTTAGAGAAAAAGAACACTTGTTCTGAACATAAAGTGTGTGTTCCTGTTACTGTAAGTGATATGGTTAAGGCATGGCTAAAGTTTATGTTCGAAATTTTTGCTAGATAAACTTTATCTGGGTGGACCCAAATAAGGCAATGCTTTGGGAAAACTTCAAACTAAAATCTGTGTGTTCAGCGTGGTGTTTCTATTTTTTCTTAAAGTAAACCGGTGTATTGTGATGTGGCTGCCCATTCACCCCAACTACGTAATCACATTCCTCTAATATTAAAATGTCACTATAAGAAGACATCGTTACATGTCAATTACAGGATAACAATGTAAATGTGTATAGCACTCAAAAGTTTTTTGTTCTAGAAAGTAAACGTAGCTTTTTTTTTTTTCTTTCCGAAAGCCGGCGACCATCGACATCAGAACAAATGTAACTATTTTTATAAGCATGCCCATCGGCGCCTACACTGGAGGAACAAAATGTGAGGCAAAACTTTGTACCTAACTGTATGGACAGAAGGTATTTTTTTTAATTGGTAACGAAAACTAAACTAACAATGTTTTTGCACTGCAACCAAGCTAACACTGTCAAGGTGGAAACCCCATGGGATAGAATAATGATAACTGAAAAGAACTTACATCCCGATGACTGTAAATGACAGAATGTAAGATTCTGTAGCTGAGTCTATGAAAAAAATAGAATGGTGTTTTAACAAATCAACTACTACCATTATTCTCTAGCACTACCATTATTTTCCAATCATATGAGTTAGTTCTGAGGGTCTTTATGTAATTCATGCCTTCTATTCTTTCACTATAGGAAGCAGGGAAACTGCATCAGTTTAGCACAGATCTTCTCCTAAAACTTTTAAGTAGGGCTGGGAATTCAAATTTATGGGTCAGATGCCGTGGCTGTTTAGGTAACTGTTGTCTTTCACGGAAAAATGGCAATGTATAACGCATCAGAATATCCATATAGTACTATGACAGAAACAAAGACAGTAGGCCATCTTGCTCAACGTCATATACACCATTACTGACTTTAATACATATAAGCTTAACTGAGTTGGGAGAAAAGCATGCAAGGGAGAAAATGATATAGCTAACTTATTTCCAGAAAGTTGGAACAGCAACAAAAATTGAAGGGGAAAAAATGCTCACCCATCGAGAAAAGGATCGATAGCCATTATCTTTTTCTCTTTGATCCTTGGAGTTACATTATCAATCTAAAGCTGTGTTGAAGCATAGTTTGGGATGTCTTAATAGTACACTTGTTACATGTCAGTAATTCAATGCATATTATGAGTTCCAGTAATATAAGTATGAGTGTAGAGAGCATATTTTTAAAAACAATGTAACTAAGATAAGACAAGGCAGTCGATTAGCTAATCGAAAGAAAAGAATTGTTTTCACTTTGGTTTCACAAGAAGTTCACAAATAATTGTCTCAATGTGGCAGAATGTTAGATAAGCTGTGCGAAATGCACTTTTTGTTGCTACAGTATAGTTCACTTAATCTAGTTATAGAAGATGACATTGTTCTATTACATGTGCATGAGCAAAGCCAAAAATATTCAGAGAAAAACCTAAGCAACATGGCTAAAAATTAACTGTAGATTGAAAATAGATATCATAGTGTAGGAAAACAGTAGTAGTTTGATTCAAGGTAGGTGAACATATGCCCACCAAAAGATGGCCTAAACAGGCAAAACATAAAGAAAAGAGAATCAGGGAGGACATGACTTATAGTTTACTCACAAAGCTTTCATAAATAATTAGTGCTCCTAGAAACAACCCCAGCAATGCATTTGTATTGGCTGAAGATTTGTTCCTTTTTCTCTCTTAATTGGTACTTTTTGAAATGAGAACCACGAGATGAATCAGAGCTAAATTGTAAGGAAGAGAAATGACAATTTGATTGTCAAATTACTTTGTGGACTCTCATATTTGTTCTTCTAAATGCAAGGTGAACAGTTTGTAGTGAAAGGAAAAAATACATGACCATATTTTTCTTTTTTTGTAGTATCATAGGTCTTATGGAAGGCTATCAATAAGCACATCCAGAATTGATCAAAGCATCAAAGCAGAGTAAGCCGAATAAAAAAATTAAATGGTAGCCATACCATTTTTTACCTTCGTAGCTCTACAAAACTTAAGGTTGAGTGATCCAGGTAATGACGGTTTGCTTGTTTAACCTGGAAAAGTGTACTTTCATATAGAACTATAGAAGAGTGGTGCGCTTAATGCATTGAGCACTCGGAGAACTGACCATCTAATGTTTGTGCACAAGGCTATATCTTCTTTCTAGTAGTTCCAATACTCATGCGCATAGATGTTGAGGTCCTTCATGAAAAGCTGAAAGCATACATATAGGTGGACTCAGTTTACACATCACAAAAAGCAAAAGTTTAGTTTGTTATCATCATGGAGTGCACAGATAAGAGAGAAGTCAACACTATATGACAAACTCGAATAGATAAATTGATGGAAAAATACGCCGTGCTATAATAAATCTGTAAGAAAAACATGCATGTTAGCAATAAAAATTACAATAGGAACTAAATATCTAAGTTGCTGGCTAAACTTCACATTAGGTATAGAAATTACAGAACACGGAACTTATCAATCTGGTTGCATTGGAAATTTTGATGGCGCACTAAATAAATTTAGCATCAATTTGGAATATAGACAATGTAGCATTTGGTTTGCGTGATCCTACCAAGTTCATCATTATTAATACCAGGAAAAAAAATTAGGAAGCAAACACATACATGTTGACTTTTCTTCACGCTACAAATATTTGGACTAAGTTCAGTAAGCACATGTACACCGAGAAAAAAAAATCCAGAAAAGATCTTCAGCAATTCACATCTAGCTGGTCTTGAGAAGCACTTACATTTGATATAAATCTTAAATACTCACAAATAGAAGAAGATATGAGTGGTAGGAAAAAAGAATCATGTTAGAAAATAATACAATAAGATCGAACACGAGACACAGATTTTATGTGAAAAACCCTTACGGGAAAAAACCACGGGTGCCAACCGACGATCTTCACTATATGGAGAGAGTTTACAGAACGCAGGGAATACAATGAGTCGTCTGCTCTTTTCGTGCGGCTTACAAGATGTATTTATAGGACGGACTGACTGCAGTCAAATACGGAAACAAATCCGCTAATAAACATGACCGAACCGTGGGCCCTCCAGGCGTCCCCACAAGACTCACGTTATAGAATTCGGATCATATTCCAACAAACTCCACCTTGAGACGAATTTCATCTTGTAGCAAATGAAGTATCATCAATCAACTCACTTTAATAATAAATAATCACCGACGCCAAAAGTCATTAGGACTTAATTTATAATGCCAACTAAGCTTGAGCATAGCCCAAACTTAGCTCTAGGAACTGGCTTTGTCAACATATCAGCAGGATTATCATGAGTACTTATCTTGCACACTTTAACATCACCTTCAGCAATAACACCTCGAATGAAGTGATACCTCACATCAATATGCTTGGACCTTTCATAAAACATCTGATCCTTAGTCAGACAAATAGCACTCTGGCTATCATAATGTATAGTAGTACAAGTAGTAACCCCGCAAAGTTCAGAGTATAAACCTCTCAACCAAATAGCTTCTTTACAAGATTCAGAAATAGCCATATATTCAGCTTCTGTAGTAGACAGAGCAACAGTGGACTAAAAACGTGCTTTTCAGCTAACAGCACAACCACCAATGGTGAAAACATAACCCGTGAGAGATCTCCTCTTATCCAAATTATCAGCAAAATCAGAATCAACATAACCAACAAGTCCATCTCTAGATTTTCCAAACTGCAAACAGGCATTAGAAGTACCTCGCAAATATCTGAAAATCCACTGAACAGCTCTCCAATGCTCCTTTCCAGGATTAGCCATGAATCTACTGACAACACTCAATGCATGAGATAAATCAGGACGAGAACAAACCATGGCATACATAAGAGAACCAACTGCACTGGAATATAAAACTCTAGACATGTACTCAATATCACTATCTGACTCTGGACATAAATCTGATGATAATCTGAAATGTGCAGCTAATGGAGTACTCACTGATTTTGCATTATACATGTTGAAACGACGAAGAACCTTTTCAATATAACCTCGCTGACTGAGGTATAATTTACCAGATTTTCTATCTCTAGTAATTTCCATACCAAGAATTTTCTTAGCTACACCCAAGTCCTTCATCTCAAATTCTTTACTCAATTGTGCCTTTAATTTAGCTATTTCTGATTTATCTTTAGCAGCAATCAACATATCATCAACATAAAGAAGCAAATAAATAGCTGAACCATTAACAATCTTCAAATAAACACAACTATCATAATTAGACCGCTTAAAGCCACGAGAGAGCATAAATGAGTCAAACCTTTTATACCATTACCTAGGAGATTGCTTTAAACCATAAAGAGACTTCTTTAGTCTACAAACAAGGTTTTCTTTTTCAGGAATAACAAAACCTTTAGGTTGGTTTATATAAATGTCTTCTTCCAACTCCCCATGTAAGAATGCAGTTTTAACATCAAGTTGCTCAAGTTCATAATCATGCATGGCAACAATACTAAGCAAAGTGCGAATAGAACTATGCTTAACAACTGGGGAAAAACATCATTATAATCAATACCTAAAATTTGACTATAGCCTTTAGCAACCAACCTCGCTTTATACCTTGCTGGCTCACTAGGTGAAAGACCCTCCTTTCTTTTATAAATCCATTTGCAACGGACAGGCTTTTTATTCTTGGGTAATTTCACTAAATCCCAAGTACCATTCTTTTCAAGTGACTCCATCTCATCTTGCATAGCGGTTATCCAATTGTTGCAATCAACAGAAGTAATAGCCTCAGAATAATTAGAAGGTTCTGAATTACCTTCAATCTCTTCTGCAACACTCATAGCATAAGCAACATTGCATTCTTCAATATACCTTTTGACAGGCTTTGGCTGCCTTCTGGACCTATCAGCAGCAATAAAACGTTGTGGAGACTGCACAACTAGAGAAGAATCCTCAAGAGCAGAAGAATCATCAGCAATTGGAGAAATTTCAGCAATAGGTGCATCTCGTACAGCAGCATTATCAACATCTGGTGAATCAATTAAGTGCTCCACCTGCACACTTATTTTCTCTCCTTCAACAGGAGCATCAACAGAAGGATTGTCAACAAACATAACAGCCTCATTAAAGATAACATTTCTGCTAAGCATAACCTTCTGAGTATGGGGATTCCATAATTTATAACCTTTAACACCATGTTGATAACTAATAAAAATGCATTTAACAGCTCTAGGCTCCAATTTACCATTATCAACGTGAGCATAAGCAGTACAACCAAAAACTCTTAATTGTGAATAATCAGCTGGAGATCCAGACCATACCTCAATTGGAGTTTTCTTATCAAGAGGAATAGAGGGTGAACGGTTAATAAGATAGCAAGCAGTGGAAGCAGCTTCAGCCCAAAAACGGCTATTTAAGCCAGCATTAGACAACATGCAACGGGCCCTGGAGATGATAGTCTTGTTCATACGCTCAGCTACACCATTCTGTTGAGGCGTATAAGGAATAGTGTAGTGCCTAACAATGCCTTGAGACTTGCAATATGCATTAAACTCATTAGAACAGAATTCCATCCCATCATTAGTGCGAAGCTTTTTAACCTTCTTCTCAGTTTGATTTTCAATCATAATCTTCCACTCTTTAAATGCTGAAAATGCTTCTGATTTATGCTTTAAGAAATAAGGCCATACCTTACGAGAATAATTATCAATGATTGTCAACATATAACGAGAACCACCAAAAGAAGGCTTGCGAGATGGTCCCCATAAATCAGAATGCACATAATCAAGAATACCTTTACTTTTATGAGTAGAGATATTAAAAGATACCCTCTTGTGTTTGCCAAACACACAATGTTCATAAAATTTTAACTTACTGATGCTATGTTCATCAAGAAATCCTCTCTTGCACAATTCATGCAAGCCTTGCTCACTCATATGTCCAAGATGCTTATGCCAAAGCTCAGTAGCATCAGAATTAGATGGTGAATTAGAAATTACAGCAGTATCACCTGTAATTGTAGTACCATGAAGACGATACAAATTTGGAGATTTCAATTCACCTTTCATCACAATAAGAGAACCTTTAGACACCTTTAAAACTCCATCTCCACCAAAGTACTTGTACCCTTTAGCATCAAGAGTACTGAGAGAAATAAGATTCTTGCTCATGCTAGGAATATGCCTCACGTCAGCTAAAGTTCTGACAATGCCATCATGCATCTTAATCTGAATAGATCCAATACCAACAATATCAAGTGGACTATTATCACCCAATCTAACAGAACCTCCACCTTGGAGAGAATCATAGGTGACAAACCAATCTCTATTAGAGCATATATGAAATGAAGCAGCGGAATCAAGAATCCATTCATCATCACTATTATTAGCACATCCAGCAAAAGCAACAAGAGAATCACCATCAGAATAATCTGCCTTAGAAGCAGCAACAGAAACATTACCTTCATCATTGGTTTTACCTTTCTCTCTATATGTGCCAATTCTCTTCTCTTTATTCTTCAATTTCAAATAATCTTCAATAAAGTGATTATTCTTTTTGCAATACCTGCAGAATTTGTCTTCTCTACCGCGAGACTTTGATCGACTTTTGTAACGATTAGAACTTTTGCCTCTATTGCCATTGTTGGATTTATTTTCTGTCCTCCCACGAACAGACAACGCTTCTTCTTTGGAAGCAGAACCTTCAGAAGACACCATCAACTTCATTTTTTCTTTAGCATGCAATGCCTCACAAACCTCATCAAGAGTTAGTGTATCATGGCTATATAACAAAGTATCTCTAAAGTTTGAAAATAAACTAGGCAAAGAGCACAAAAGAATCAGACCCAAATCCTCATCATCATATTCTACCTCCATAGCCTGAAGGTCAGAAACGATCTCCTTGAAGACCGTCAGATGGTTAATGACAGAACCACCTTCTTGCAACTTGTACGGATATAGCTTCATCTTTATATGCATCTTGCTTGTCAGATCCTTAGACATGCAAATTGACTCTAACTTGAGCCATAGAGTAGCTGCAGTTTTCTCCTGCAGACAATCTTGCAAAATATTATTTGAAAGATGAAGCTGAATTTGAGTCAAGGCCTTACGATCTTTTTTCTTCTCATCATCGGTCCAAGACTTGGAATCCTTGTTATCGAATTTATCAAGAGCATCATCAACATCAGCCTGCGTAAGAATAGCCCGCATCTTGACTTGCCATAGAGCGAACCTTGTGTCACGATCCAGTTGAGGAATATCATATTTCACTAAAGACATGGTGAAAAATAATAGTAATAACCAGAAAAATAATAATCTGCAGAAATTTAGGTGTAACCTTAACTGAAACTGCAGCCTGGTACACTTGGCGTGTACGTCCAGCAATAAGCTAAAGAAAGAATCCTTCTGGTACAATACTTGAGTGCATGTAGCAAAATTCACCAAAATTTTCAACTCCACGTGAAGCACCTAGCGGCAACAGCAGACCACGCTGAACTTCCTGCACGCCTTGGTTTGCGCGCACAAGCAAAGAAATTCACCACGCACGGATAGGCTTCGATTCACGTGAACAGCAGCAGCGCGCTGGTCACCCTCAATTCACATGCAACCACTCAAATTGATTTGATCCCTCGAACAGTAGTAGACAACAAGGATCAGCGGCAGCTTTACCTCCTGACGCTAGAACAGATCGATTTTCCTCTCCAGGAACAGCGACGGCGGCGTGAACGCAGCCTGTAGATACTCCGCCTGATCGGCTCGAATTCCGGCACGATGCAGACAAGATACTCAGCCTTGGACTCGTCAGGCCGATCTCAGGAAACGGGCGCAGCAACTTGACGAGGGGCGGCGGCTTGACGAACTCAGGGAATAAAATCCTAAATTTTTTTTTCAATCTCATGTCTAGCTCCGATAGCATTTATTAGAAAATAATATAATAAGATCGAACACGAGACACAGATTTTACGTGAAAAACCTTTGCGAAAAAAAATCACGGGTGCCAACCGACGATCTTCACTATATGGTATATGGAGAGAGTTTACAGAACGCAGGGAATACAATGAGTCGTCTGCTCTTCCTGTGCGGCTTACAAGATGTATTTATAGGACGGACTGACTGCAGTCAAATACGGAAACAAATCCGCTAATAAACATGACTGAACCGTGGGCCCTCCAGACGTACCCACAAGACTCACGTTATAAAATTCGGATCATATTCCAACAAATCATAAGATGAGCACCTAGAGGAGAGGGAGGGCAGCACGTGGCGAAGGGAAGCTGATCAGCACCTAGAGGAGAGGGAGGGCAGCACGTGGCGAAGGGAAGCTGATGTGGTGAGGATGATGTGCAGGATTGGTACAGAGCCACTGGCACATGTGCCTGCATTTAACAATTGCACATGTTGCTGGTTAACGTAGGTAAGACAGTAGGCATATCAAGACGGTGAGGGAAAAGAAGATTCAGTTTTTTTGAGGTGACCTTTAGTTAGCTGGTGGTTTTTCATTGGCACGTACTTGCTGAGATTTGTTGGTAAGACACTTTCTTCATACATCGGACACATGGTGATACTCAGACTCAAACAATTCTTCTGCTATATATAATATTTCAGAATTTATAGAGTTACCAAAGTTGGCAATACAGGACTGCACCTCCGTAGATGATGCTTACCAAAATGATATCTCGACAATTAGCCAAACCCCTCTAGTTTCTTCAGGAGCTTAAGAGGCTGAACCTGCGGTTGGACAATGTATAGGTAAGGTCAGTGCAAACCAGTAAGGAATGGTTATTCCATATGTTTCTATTTCCATCGAAATTTAAAATCCTATAATTCAGTCACTATGTAGCTATGAGCAAGAACAAACTTTTGTAACTGATAGGCTGCACTAAAATATATTGACCGAGGGTCTTTCTTTTTATTGTGAATTTCTTGGGTTTTACGGGAACCAGTTTAATCAATAGGGTAAATGGAGTTGTAACTAAGAAATAAAGAAGATACACTTGAAATCACAGCAGCCACTTAGCTTGTGCCAGTGAAAAAATGCAGCTGGGGCAACCTGGTGGACAGTAAGAAGTTGGGCAACAGTGTAAACCCATGGGTTACACGTGCGATTAAGGTCCTTATGAGAAATAGCATGCTTTTTTTTAACGAACATGAGGGGAAAAGCCCCTAATGAAATTTATTATCGAAAAAGAAGGCCACAGGGTGCAGACAAAGGTTCAGGAGTATACCAGCATGTCATCAGTTTTAAGGTAGTTTATCTAGCTTTAGCGAAACTATTATTGCAAAGATGTGCAGAAAATGATTTAAAAGACTGAGTCGAAAATGCTAGAAAAGGAAAAGCCAAAAATGTATCCCGAAGGCTCTGAGTCAGTTAATGGCAGGAACTATCATATCATCTATGTCACAATGGCATTGTCTTGTACGATATAGTACATTGGTTTCAGAAGCTCAAGGTATAATCTCATGAAACAAACTTCAAGTGACGTTTAGTCTTTAGATAAAACAAACATATCTACTACATTGTCTTATATGTTGTATACTTTCTATCATTCATTTAATAATTTTGGAAGGCCTATTTACATAGGAAGCCTCATAAACTGAATTCTGAGTAGATGCATCCAATATTGAAACAGGCTACATGGTTATGTGATATTTTTTTTTGAAGATGGACTGTGATATGCTTTTTTAAAGATGGACTGTGATACTCAAGCTAATTATTACTATTTTAGTTCTGATAAAAGATGTATTGCTCTATGCTTTATCATACTTCTTTGGGGGCCTGGGAAAATCGTTTGCCGTATGATATATATGCAAGCTGAAAATGGCAAATAAACGTCACACTGCAGTGCTATAAAGTTTAGATGCCCATAACTAATTTAGTTAAGAGTTGAAGAAGAAGATACATGACCTGGAAATTGCTTCGTGCTGCCTGGAGGTCTTTACTTGGTTGTTTGTTTTCCGGGACACTGCATGGTGGCTAAGGGAGCTAAAGGGCCTTCATCACAATGCTTCAGCCTCGACAGGTCCGTAACCAATGGCATTAGAAATCCTTGCGAATCGGCTGAGTATAAAAGAATAATAGGGGAAAATCTAAATCAATACACATAGAGAGGAAGAGGGAGCAGGGTAGGGGAAGAAGACAGCGACGTACCGCCAGATGCAGCCGCCGGACGTCGCTACCGCCGGCAAGAGGTAGCTAGGGTTTCGTCGAGCGGTTACGGATCCCCGGAAGGATGCAGCGCAGGTGGATGATGTGACCAGCGACGCTGAAGCCGTAGGGAGACGGAAACTGGCGGCGCCGCGCCGCCCACACGTGCCGCGAGCCCCTCCATGGCCACGAGGCCAGGGGAGATGAGGAGGATGATGAGGACGAGCAGAAGGAGGAGGGCCGCTGCCGCCATCACCGCCGTGGCGCGCCACGCGCTCCCGGCGTCAACGGGCCGAAACCCTTGGTCGCCGTCGCTGTTGCCGCTGGCGCGATGAGGCACGCCGTCACCGTACGACGCGCGTGGAGACGTGGAGGAGGAGAAGAGACGTGGAGGAGGAGTGAGCCGGCGCCACGCTGGCCATGGAGGAGGTGGAGCGGCGGCGGCAGAGGCCTCAGCGTCGGGAAAGACGGGAATGAGAGAAGTTTCTGGGTGGTTTTTTTTTTTGCGGAGGAGGAGGAGGAGGTCGGCTGCTTATATTGGAAGCTGTTCCATGCTGACGTGGGCCGCTCGAAGCAACCATAGCCGCACGATCAGAAATTGGACGGACGAGGGAATTTCGGGCGACGTGTAGGTGCTAACTGCGCGGGGAGGCCGGGCCAAATAGAGATCAGTAAAGCTGTGGACCTGTGGTGCCCACGTCTTTTCCTCGCCGGCCCTGCTTTGCTTCTCACCACGTTTAGCTCCGTCCACCCGGGAGACTGAACCTTGCAACCTGCACTTGAGTTAGATGAAGTCGTACGCCAGTCACCACCAATTCGATCGATGAATGCAAGTCGCAATGTTATATCCTTCCATCCAATAGCATACCACATCAACATTCCAAGTTTTCATATATTCTTTCATAGTACAATCTAGTTTTCCCTTCTCAAGACCTTTTTACATCCCTATGATTGACTACCAAATAACTTAGTACCAAATTTGTAGCGCACATCTTAACTATGTACCCAAGTCACTACACACCATCAGTCAAACACTTAGCTTCCTTTCAATTTGAGTGTTTAGATGATCTAGCTTAGGAGTGCTTTAAGATACTCAACTTCTCCATATCTCATAAAATTTTATTGTGACATTCCTTTACCTGCTAAAATACGATTCCATAGACATGTAATCACTTATAGAGTCATAGAACATATATTATCCTCAATGTCCTAACTACATGTTTCATCATAGAAGCATCAAATCCTCCACAATTTAGTTCACGACAAATTAAAGAAAGATACCATTGCTAGAACCCACTTACAAAGTTCATTAAATGAAAACCTCAACAGAGGAGGTGTTTAATTAAGTGTTTTAGGCACGTAAAACCAACCTTCTACTATTGTTTTGTTGCATTTCTTCTTACTAGTATTGTGACTATGCTAACGCTATGACTTTAATTTTTAGGATGTATATGAAAACAACCAAACAACGACGACAGGTGTATTTGATGTGATGAGAATCTTCTTTTTCATAGTGGAATATTTTGTTTAGTTCCACCAACTTTGTACCTTCAAAGTTGGTAAGATTCTCCATCACATCACATCACATCACATCAATTCGGTGGACACATGCACAGATTGTTAAATATAGATAAAAAATAATTAATTATACAGTTTGGTTATACTTTGAGCCTAAATAGTCGACGGCTAGACAATTATTATCAAATATAACAGTAATGCTACAGTGTACTCTTTTTGGAAGTGCAAAGTTTGGCCAACTACCGACGTGTCTCGAGTATCACTTGAGAAAGGCCAAGCGACATCCATGGTGCAACTCCACAGTATATGATCTTCAGAGCAACATTGCTCCTTTGCACTGCTCTGGAAATTATTACACACATAGTAGCTCTCATAAGAAGATGTTATGAAATGAAACCAATAAGCTAGCTGACTAGAAAAACAAACACGTTTCTGTTTGCACTTAGATTTCTGCATCCCATCAAACCTAAAATGTGACCCAACGCCCCAATTTGATGATTTAGTTCCATGCCTATTACTCTCCATGACATTGCTAGAAAAATTAAATGAGTACTGCAAGTCTTTATCTTGCAGCTATGGACACAGGTTAATAGGAACTAACTGATAATAAAAGAGAGCTGAATTGGAATATGAAAAGGATAACCAAGCAACGATATAAAATATTTATATTTAACCATTGTAGTAGAAAGTGGTGGACCTGGTTTTCTACTTACCTACACAACAACCAGTAGCAGCAATATCAGTTGCAAATTTTATTATTCTATTATATCCAGCCCTCTCTATCCCTGCAGTAACAAGATTACAAGATCCAGGCCTTCAGACATGCTGAACATCAATAAAGCAACATAGATATGGTATATTGAAATCCATATATAGGTCCCCAATTTGGAAAACAAGAAATGTGTGATATCAGAAAATAGTAAATTAGTTTCTCACTTGCCTGTAAATACTTTAGAGGATTTCACTATCCCTTGAGAAACAAACACAAAAAAGAGCAGAAGTCCACCTGCAGACACGGAAGAGCGATTTCTAAATAGCTATCATGCACCTATCCTGCATACTTTTATGCAGGACAAATGCTAATCGACATCAGTCATAGGTGGACCCAAAGCCCGGCTAGCCTGGGCCCTTGGCCGGCTGCTCTCCTGGAAATCACTTAAGGCCCAGTAGGCTGTCCATTAACTGAGACTAGATTTTGTAGGCTGAAAGCATGAAGTAGGGACATAACAGTTGCTTTGTTCGGGCCGCTTCATGGGCCTGGTCCGCCTATGACATCAGTTTGAATGCTTTGTCACAATGAAGATATTTCACTAATCAGATTCAGAATTTAGATTGACAAAGAGAAGCAGAGATGAGGCATAACCATCTTTTTCGTATTAGTTTATTGACACCTCATATATGCCATGACCAGGCTGGACTCACAGGCCATCAGATGGAAAGGAACAGGGGCTGAGCCTGGTCCTTGGCGTCGGAAGGAGAGCAGAAAAAATAGCTAAATTGCTGCTGGTGCCACTAATAATGCAAAAATCATCAGGGAGAAACGTACCTTCTTCAACGAAGAGCACCATGAATCAGGTTAAATTTGATTGGTCGAACCCACTAAAGAACATAGTCGTCCACATGTAAACCCAATCTTTTTCACAAAAACAAAACGGGAAAAGTTTCAGCATAATAGATGTATCGACACTTGTAACTGGATAAGATCAGATCGGAATACAGATAGGCAGGGTTTGGGTGGCCTATCTCGCACAACATGAATGAAAGAGTAGGGTCGCGTCGCGCGTACCTGTTTGGTGCTCGCCACTGGCATAAGTGCCGAAGATAGAGGCATTGACACTGGCGTAGTGCGTAGGCGTTGGTGTCACCGAGCGTAGCCACCGGCGGGGAGAGGAAGAGGCAGTTCGCCGTCGCCACATGGTCCAGCCAGCGGGAAGGCCGGCGTCACGTCGAGGGCAATGGAGACTACGCTTGTGGACGCGTGTGGGCGTCCGCAGCCTCGGCGGCACCCAGCAGCACAGGGCCCTGGCGCCGCCCCTCCCTGGTGGCGTGCGTGCGCGTCCGCAGCCCCGTTGGTGCCCAACAGCAGCAGGGCTCTGGCGGCGCCCACGCAGGCCGGCCCTGCCGGCGCCCCTCCCTGCTGGCACGGGGGTGCTGCACAGCGAATGTCGCCCCGATCACAGATCGTGGCGTAGATCATGGCGCGCGGTTAGGCGTGGATTCAAAATTCATCTGACCAGGCGGCTTTTGAGAGGGGAGGGCATCGAGCGTGCGTATGACCTAGCGGCGAGTCCGGCGACTCGCGACCTAGCGAGGGGCGCGGGCGGGGGATTGTGAGGGTCGCGAGCCTGAGGGGTGTAAGGGCATGCATCAGAGTGTAAGGGCATGCATAATACTTTTAATCTGAGCTGTTGCATCTGTAGGAGGTGTGTTGTGAGTCGTTGATCTTAAAGGAAGGATTTGCCTGGAGAAGTTTTCAATTACGGTGGAGATGGTTTAGTTTTTCGCCACAACACACGTATGTTAACTTGCTTTCAAAAAGTAGTGTTGCCTTATCTCCCTTTCCCTAGTGAATTCTAGCATTGTCTTCCTCCTCTTGAAATTAGGTTATCTTTTGTCACCATCATTTCCTGTCGACATGCTAATGCAATAGAGGAAAGGAGTTAAAAACCTAACAGCTCGAAATGGAGAAAAGCGAAGGATGCCCCTCAAGAATTTACAAAGTGCAATGCTAACCCTACTCTCCAGTGGTACTTTTGCTTGTAAAAGCTACTATATATAAAATGACGTGAGCTAGTATTTGTAAGGACTCTTTTTAGTGATCTTGCTATTTCTTTTCATTTGAGCCTGATTGGATGAGTTTTCTTTGTTTGATGCCAAAGAAATTAGATAAAACCTTCTTGTTTACGTTAATTGTCTTCGATATACAAAGTCTATATAGTTGTCTCTCCATACTAATTCGTGTCACTGTCATTTATGGCATGACTATTACCGTCCAACGATTTTGTATCACCGGTTCCTAGTAGCGTTTCAATAGACTTGCCTTCCACTCTTCCTCTAAGTCAAGAGACAAAAAAATCCTACCAAAGAAGAAAACAAACACACACTTTACACCTATTCACATTTCATCAACCATAAAAGCGTATCATTTTCAATCACAATCTTGAAAAAGAGCTCGATCAATGAAGCTTGATCGATCAAGAGGCATCTCATTTCCAATCTCCTGGATCATAGGAAGCGTGACGTGAAGAGAAAAACCTCAATAACTGAAAGTTTGACCGGGTCTTGTAATCAGCAGCCGTCCATCTAGATATGGGCGGCTTCGATGGGGAGAAACTCCATAGGTCGCCAGCCACTCCGCAACGGCTGAGGATTTTTGCGAGTCCGCGCTCGCTCCTCCCTCTCTTTTTTGTTTTTTCCCCCTTTCTCCCGTTCACTCTCGCTCAGCTTGTTCTTCTAGTGGGGGCTGGCGGCGGCGGCGACCGGGCGAGCCGCGAGCGCGCCGCCCTTCGCCAGGTCCTCGCCGGCCGCTTCGCCGGCGACCACCAACGAGCATCCGCCAGGTACGCCCGCCCATTCCCTCGGAATCCCTTCCTGCCGTGGGGAACGGAGCACTCGCACTCGCAGTCCAAACCTAAGTGCAAGCTGCTCGAGTTCGGATCTGACCCAATCGCAGCTGCTAGCTTCCATTTTTTCGCGAAATTTATAGGGTTGCTATTGCTATGCCGGGTTTGTTTGTATGCATTGTCTTCTCCAGCGGAGCGCTAAGCTAACAATCGCGTTACCGCTGCTGCTTGTCTCTGTAGGTTGCTGAGGACGAATAGCGAAGATGTCCGTCGGCGGAACCCTGAGGGCAGAGCTATCTTCCAGGACGCCGCCGTTCGGCCTGCGGCTATGGGTTGTGATTGGCATCTGTATCTGGGCGCTAATCCTGTGCGTCCTGGCTTTCATGTGCTTCTGGTCCGTACACCGGAGGAACAAGAAGCCGGGCAGGAGCAACAACACCAAGCCCTGCTGCGACAAGATTCCCGTGTCCCAAATCCCGGACGTCTCCAAGGAGATTGCGGTGGACGAGGTGCGGGAGCAGCACGCCGTCCACCACAACCTTCGCGTGCAGGAGAGCCACCAGGCGCTGGCCGTGCAGGTGCAAGAGAAGGATTCGGGGAAGATGCTGGGGCACCTGGTCAGGAGCAAGTCGAGTGACGCCGATAACCTGAGCCAGTGCAGCTCCGCAGCGTACCAGTGCGAGAGGGCCGGGAGCTCGTACTCTGGCGATGAGGGTAGCTCGGGCAACGTGAGGAGGCAGTATGCCCAGTATGCGACTGTCTCTGCGTCGCCATTGGTTGGTTTACCAGAGTTCTCGCACCTGGGTTGGGGCCATTGGTTCACTTTGAGGGATTTGGAGCATGCGACGAGTCGGTTTTCTAAGGAGAATGTCATTGGGGAAGGAGGGTATGGAGTTGTTTACCGTGGCCGCCTCATAAATGGTACTGATGTTGCAATAAAGAAGCTCCTTAATAACATGTAAGAACCTCTGGAGTTTTGTTTTAACCTAATGGGCACCTTCCATAACAGACTTGAAATGTTGTTCTGCCCTAATGTTTGGTATGTCATTGTAGGGGTCAAGCTGAAAAGGAGTTTAGGGTTGAAGTTGAGGCAATTGGACATGTCAGGCATAAGAATCTTGTCCGCCTTCTTGGATATTGCGTTGAGGGAATACACAGGTGAAGCTAATTTCTGATCAATTTCACTGCCTGTTGGATAGATTTTGTATCAGCTCGGCTGCCATACATTATGTGCCTGAATAACATGATTACTGATGCATGTATGATCACATTCTAGTTTTATGAATTATGATTAAATCTTCAACTTTAAACCTTGAAAGAAAATTCTAACATTTAATATGACTTTGAGAATGCATATGCCCTATTACATTCATTGAGCTATTCCAGTTTCCGCTCATGATACGTTATCTGTTAGTAGATCATAATCGTTGGGGAATACTGCCTCTATAGCACTTTTGGCGAATCATTTTGCCAACATACGGGTGTGCTGGCTCAGATTACTATTTTAGCACAGCTTAATTACCCTGTTTCACTCTGTTATAACTCCCAGTCAAATACTCGATGCCCATCAAACCCGTTGTCTCCTGCACTTTCTTCATCCACTTCATTCATGTCCAGTAATAATCATGACACGGGGAGCTTAAGGACAACATGGCTTTGCGCGGAAGATAAGCTCTAATTACACTTTGCAAAAGACAAGCAGCCATGCATAATTGCATATTGCACGCATATTAAAGCAACGGCAGAGCAATATTCTACAGTGAACTAGTTTGTACCCAATTGTGCTTTTGTGGAATCTAAATAATTTGGAATGGAGTTTTAGACTGGGTCTCAAATTGTGTCCATGTGCTTTTCATATGCCCTGTGGAGTGTGGACACAACAATTGATGAATGTCAGAGAAAATCTAGGAAAACTTCGTTGAAGTAAACTTTACAGGAGAGTTGGGTTGATGCCATATATAACTTTTATTCTTTCATTTCAGATGAAAAGATGGTAACCAGCATCATTTTGTCTGTAGCACTGTTCTAGGAACTATGAACTCAAGCCAGCCATTTAATAGGACACTTGTTATCTGCTTTATCGATGTATCCAGCACTGTCGGATAGCTGGCAGTTTTGGTGTTTGTCGCATGGTTCAAAGATCAAAGGCTTCTAGTGACCAGTGAGGCCTTGCTGGCCATTGCTGCCAGTGAGAGGCATGGACTCCATGAACCAAACTCCACCGCATGTGGGTGATAGGAGTTGAGTCATTTGTCCAGGCAGTGTTAAATCCACAAGACCCAGGCCACCTAATTAAATCATATGTACTGTTGCACTGTACTACCTGCTATCACATGTTTACATGATTTTTACAACTATAAAGTTGTGATAACTTGATTACTATTTCTTTACAAGAAAATTCTCATTCAGTGCTTAAGATATGCATTTTAGTCTTTAACAATGTTTTTATTCAGTATATGTGAATTAAAGAGAACAGAATCATGCTCCTCTCGTTGGTTTTAGCTGTTAACCATGTGCAACGCTTCTTGGTAGTTAGAAATTTTTGAAGAACACTTGATTTTAGTTTGAGTATTTTAAAAAAGAGACTTAGATGCTGTTAATGTTTATATGCATTCTCCGTCTGCATTTGGCACTTCTGGTGGTTAATGTAAAGTGTGGAAATCTATATGTTTTATACAGTATATATGGTTTTGCAATCTATTTGAGTATTCTCCTCATCGTATCCTCTTATCCAGGATGCTTGTGTATGAGTACGTGAATAATGGAAATTTAGAACAGTGGCTTCATGGTGCCATGCGTCAACATGGCGTTCTGACTTGGGAAGCACGGATGAAAATTGTTCTTGGAATTGCTAAGGCGTAAGAAGTGGACCATTCAATATTTTTCCTCTTCTTTCATGCAATCATGCATATGCTTAGTTATGTAAGACATTTTTATATTTGATGATATGTTACAGGCTTGCTTATTTACATGAAGCCATAGAACCAAAAGTTGTGCACCGTGATATCAAATCTAGTAATATACTAATTGATGAAGAATTCAATGGCAAGCTTTCTGATTTTGGATTGGCCAAGCTCTTGGGTGCAGGAAAGAGCCATATCACAACTCGAGTTATGGGAACTTTCGGGTATGTTTTTTGCTTCTTTCATTTTTTAGTGTCTTCATGTCTTGCTTCAGTAACTGGAACATGAAACTTTGCATGTCGGCTTTGTTTTTCATATTTTTAGAGCAATAAGCTTTTTGGTGCCTCACATGGAAACAACCATTCATCTTTATTCTTTTTGCTAATGTTTCAGGTATGTGGCCCCTGAATATGCCAACACAGGTCTGTTAAATGAGAGGAGTGATGTCTACAGTTTTGGCGTGCTACTACTGGAATCAGTAACTGGGAGGGATCCAGTTGACTATGGTCGGCCTGCTAATGAGGTGAGCATCTGCTGTCATATTATGCTTGCTGAAACAGACCATACAAGAGATCATCTGTTTCACAGAAAAGCAGCACCGCCTACTATGGGAGACGGTATATTTCAGTTTTCAGGAGTATAGGTATCTTGAATTTATGCTTAGTATCCCTTGTGGCTAGTGTACTTTTTAAAATTTTGTAGAAGCAACAATGCCTTGTTAGCTCTGATTGTTAATCAGCTACTACATGCACACTTTGCAGGTGCATCTGGTTGAGTGGCTCAAAATGATGGTTGGCTCGAGAAGAGCTGAGGAAGTGGTGGATCCTGACATGGAGTTGAAACCTACCACTCGGGCTCTGAAGCGTGCCCTTCTAGTGGCACTGCGGTGTGTTGATCCAGACTCTGAGAAAAGACCCACTATGGGGCAGGTTGTTCGGATGCTTGAGGCAGAAGATGTCCCGTCGCGGGAGGTTGTACTTGTGCTTTAAACCCCCTGATACATACTGTTTTTTTTGTGCAATAAGTCTGAATCTTGTGTTCTGATCCTGTGAAGGACCGTCGAAGCCGGAGGGCCCACAGCAGTAATGCAGACAGCGAGTCTAAGGCAAGCTCAAGTGAATTCGAGATAAGCAGTGATCGAATCGAAGAGAGTTGGGACCGTCCATGAGGTTTCAGTCCTGACCCCTGATGAGAGCACAGCAGATTCTCATGGCCAAGAACTCGGTTTTGGACTAGCGGTGAGCATTGAAGGAACGGGGGTGTGGGTGGGGATGGTTGGTAGAGATAGGAAGGACATTACATTTCTGGAGGACATTGCATTTTGTAATGTAGAGATTGGAAGTACATTGTATTTCTGCAGGAGGTAGGTATTATTATCCTTGGTAGTAGGCAGCCTAGAATGCAGATTGAGATGGATCTCCCTGGAGACAGAAGATTCAGACTTGCTGGGAATCTTAGTCGGTATTCTGTTGGTGCGGCAGCAGCTTGTACAGACATTTCTTTTCCGTCTTTTGGTTAGGACTTGCCAGCTAGTAGAAAATATGGTCTATTTCCTAATCTGATGACTGATGAGTGACTTGAACCATCAACCTCCTCTAATCTTCTTAGTCCATTAGGCATTGGCCAAGCTAGAATTCTGTGAAGGCTCCATATATCTTTTAGCATGGAAATATCACCGACTAATATCGGATTGATGATATTTTCTGTGATATTTGAAAGTTCCAAGCAGGGTGGAAAATAGAAACAAACTGGCAAGATGCACGGAATCGCTGGCTACTAAAGTTCTGATCACTGGGAGGAATGTGAGAAGGTTTAGACATTAGATCTTGACTCATGAGATGTGAGCAGGTTTAGCAAATCCTGGGATCGTTGGGATTGCCAAAATGTGATCGTTGGGATTGCCGAAGTTCCTTAATTAGCTACTAGTAGCACTTGTTGATGCACTAGTTGATCCCTTCAATATCTGCCTATATCGATTTTGTGGTCTTTATGGGAAATCATGTTTTATTTAATACAAGTATACAAGTATATACTGTTTTTTTAGAATGACATAATATAACGCAGATGCTCACAACACGTACGCACACTTAACCCTATGAATATACGTACGTAAACCTACCTCTATCTCTATGGACACCCTGAAGGACTGAGCAGCCGGCTGATTTGGAGACTCCTGAAGTCACCACTAGTGCCTCGTTGTTGACGGAAACGTCGCTTACCACTTAATGCATAACACCGGTAAATCCTAGAAAAATCAGAAAAAAGGTGTGAGCACCTGGATTTGAACCCTGATAGGTATCGTCCCACTAGACCGTCCTACCATTAAACTATAAGGCAATTCGCATAGAAGTATATATTGTTGATACATGTCTTTGATAATAAGGGATTGAATGGGCCGTTTTTTTAGATGCCATGTTGTCTGGCCTATTAATTAAATCGGCCCAGCACGTAGCTTTATCTTTTGCTTCGCCCTTTGTGAGTGTGAGGTGGCGACTGATACGACAGCCAAGAACTCAAAATCGGAGGTTACCAGAAATTTGGGACGATGTGACCAATTCTTATTCTTATTTTTTGTGATGTTTGGTTAATGACTAGACCACATTTATGATGATTTCAAAATTTGGGGGAGAAATGAAATACACTATTATGCATGAAAAGGAGACGCTGGGCTAGTGGTCAGGCTTTGTCTATCTTTTGCTAAGAAATAGAGGTGAAAATTCAAAGAAGAACAAAAACAAGAAATTCGAACGGAAGGGACACAAGTGAGGTGACTCCACATGAATCCTCACCCTGGCCTATTGTTTCCTAAGCATCGAGCAACTCCAACCCAGACCTCTACTTGGGTCTCTACTCTAAAATTTAGAAGCTTGGGCAAAAAATCAACTCCAGTGAAGTCCCTACTTAAGCTCTCATTTTTCATGCCCTTCCAAATTATAGTTTCAGGCCCCCACATCCAACAGCCCCCTATCCCCTCTCATCCGTGGGATCCACGCCACATTTCCTCCTCCTCGCGGCGGCCCCGGCCATGGCACGAGAGCGAGCACGGTGAGCGGCTGCCCAGCGCGGCTCTACCCTCCTAGCTCCGGCGAGCATGAGCCCCTGCTTCGCCGCGCACGAGCCAACTGCCCCCGACGCACGAGCCCCTCCTCGGCTCCTCTGCTCCGCAACTCGCCGCCCCTCGCCATGCTGCCCCACTGCGGGAGCCTCTGCTTCGTCGCACGGGCATGCCGCCCCACTCCGCGTGGGTGTGCCACCTCGTCATGGCTGCCCCTGCACCGTGAGAGCGAGCACGAGCCCCTGCTCCGCCCCTACCTCGATCTTCCCTCCTGGCTCGCACACACGCGCCGCCCCGCCGGCCCCCATCCGGCGACTCCGGCGTGTCTCCCGGAAGGAGAGGATGGGAGGATGACAGCCACATCGGACAACTCTGGCGTGTCTCCGGGGCCAGTGGCGGCAGCCGGCGGCGAGATTTGGGGCACATGGGAGGAGCTCCTCGCGGCGTGCGGGAGCCCGACGGCGATGGGGAGAGGAACACCCGCTTGGGAGGAGCTCTGCCAACAGGAGATTGGGAGAAGAGCTCCGTCGCCCGCGACGAGGAGAGGAACGGCCGCGCCATCGCCCGAAGCCCCACCTGTGACGGGGAGAAGAAGCTCCGGCGCTATGAGCCGCGCCACTGTCGACACACGCGCGGGGTGCGGCCAACTTTCGGGGTGCGGCGTGCATGGGCGCGGGCAAGCAAGCGACCGGCCGCGCCTCCACCCCAAACCCACCTCGCCTTCTCTCCCCCAACCTTCGCCTCCTCTCCCAAGAAGCCCAAATGGAGCCAGCCGGGAGCTCTCTCGTCTCGCCTTCTCTCCCCGCGCGCGCCGGCAGCGGCCGGGCAGAGCTCTCCGGTGCACGCTCGACCGCGGCGGCCTGGGGGGAGCGGCCCCATGCGCGCGGCTCTGTGGCCACGGCTGGGAGCACCGTCGAGCGCGGCAATGCGGGCACGGACGCGAGGTACGCCATCTCTGTTGCGCGCAGCTCCGCCGCCGTGACGCGAGCGCGAGGGCTCCAAGCGCGTCGCGCGAGAAGGAGGAGTAGCAGCGCGGGCTGCGCCGGGAGGCTCGGGCGGAGGAGGAAGGGAGGCAGCAAGACACCAACAGCGTGCAGAGAAGAGAAAGAGATTGCAGAGAGAGATAGGATGGTTGACAAATGGGCCCCACTGTGGATAGGGGCTTGGTCTAATTTTTTCACTGAAAGTTGGACGTCAATTTGAGACCATACTTTTTTTAGCCCAGCTTGCAAATATAATTTTAAGGGCCTAATTTAGGAGCTTGGGCTGGAGTTGCTCTTACACTTTGACTTAGCCAACCCTAGAAAATATATATTCCAAGACAGCTACCCGAAAAAAAAAACCACCAAAGCTCTCGCTCTCTAGCCTAGCCAAGTACCCATACAAGAGCAATACGATCAAATAATAATACGGAGTAGCAATAAAAAAAGATAGATCTCATAGACATACGATGCCCTGATTCCTTCGTCCCTCTTGTCTTACCATAGATGCAAACTTAGAGATGTCGTCATGCACCACTAAACTCCCTATTTCTTGGTTTTGATGTCCAAACCGATAAATCTAATGTCTGTGGTTTTGACGCTCAAATTTAAACCCACTTCGGTCCCCGTAGCTTGTACATTTTGTCCACCAAGTCAACACATGTCCACTTCATCCTCGGGGTCAGCGATCAACAAGAAGCCCTCGCCCCGCGCCTTGAATTTGTCTTGATCTCGGGTCAATGCCATCTTCATCGTCTTTCGTATTGCCTTCTTTTGCCCCAGTGTGCTTGGTGTGGATCACCCTTTGTCCTCTCTACCTCAGTCCTACTGCCAGTCCAAGAGTCTTCTCATTTGGTACATCAACACAAACCTCATTCGATCTTCTCCATTGCCATATTCCTCACCAACATATCACATATGCACATGGATGAACCAAGAGACAGGTTTGAAACCACCACTTTGTGTATAGAAGTCAACAAAAAGAACTTTACCTCTTTAATTTGGCGGTAAATTAACATGAAAAATATAAAAGGAACATCTAAGCCTTCCATCTCATGTAAGCACACCCTATCTAGCTCTGTTGTTTTTAACTTTTTAGATAATGAATTTTCTACTTATGAACAAAAATAATAAATATTTTTTCCACACGAGGTTACCTGATTTCCATTATAACATAACAGAAAAACAAGAGTTCATTTAATTGGAAAAAACAATAAATCATTATTTTGGGAAAACTATAAATAAAAGTGATTCTATCTATATTCTTTTTGGCGACGAATTGTTTGTCTGATCTAATAATTGGGAGAGGATGACGACAAGGAACCAGGACACAGTTCCGGACCTTCCGGTCCCATGTGCTGCTTCTCCTCGTGTGTTGTCTGTTTTCCTGCATGGATGATGGGCAGGGACAAAGTCGGGTGCGCTTTCGAGCTCTTTGTCATGGCGTACCACGTGCACACACCATGCAGAAGTGATGCAGCTTCGTCGTGCATCTGCGGCCCATTCTAGCTAGATTCCATACTAGATATATATACAAGCGGTTGAGCGACTAGGAGGTGACTCATAGCATAGATAGCAGAGAACCTACGCAGTTTGCAGCCTAGAACACTAGCTTCCTGTAGGATTTAGGCTGCGCATCGGCGGCGACACCGACGGCTCATACCCGCCGGCGGCGGGGGCCGGCGAGAGGAAAAAGAGATTCCATCGATCGATCGTAATTATGCACCAAATCGAGGGACCATGCATTTCGAGCAATGATGTTCCATGTGTTACACTGTTGCGTACAATGGTATATATATGCATCCACATCATATGATTCAATGCGTCGGGTACTGTATGTACATCCGAGACGCTTTTTTCTTTTATATAAATCGTATCAGAGACACATTTGTTTTGTATAGAGAATGTGATTTTTCTGCGTGTTGACCTCTAGCCTTTAGACTTTTGGGATAATAATATCATGAAAATGAAAAATGGGAACTTTGATGTAGACGGAAGAGATTCCTGTCTAATAGTCCATCAAGAGCTCAAAATGGTACGATTTTAGATTTTGACGTTCAAATAGATGTTGGTATTGAAATGTAAATCGTAGGAATATTTATTAGTTGCGAATTTTAGTGTGATTATATCATAGAAGAAGTGGTAATTTAAGATGCAAATTTTAGGGGATACTATCTTTCAAACCAGCGAAGTCGATAATTTAAAGATAAAATAAGGAGTCTACTTTGAATTAGATTATGTCTCATAATATCATAAGTGGATCATTTAGGTGCAGATTTAAATGTTCACTTTGCATTATATACATTTCATAATAGAATATGAGCGTATATAATTTATATGAGAATATGGGTAACTTTTTTTGTAGCAATAGTGGTTGGTAGTGTATGAGAAAACATAATAGATTCTATGATTATCGTTTTCAACATGGTGATTAGAGTCTACTGAGTTGATAACTAGTTTTTAATCTGATTTTTGTGAGAATTTTTTAGGATTTATCTTTTGTTTCTATCACGTCTTGTAAAGATTAAAGACTCCAATTAATATTACTAAAATACTCTAAAAGAGAAACATTAGAAATATATAACCCAACTAGAAATAATCCATTAGCTCTTCCAACTAATTAATAGCAGCTAATAGGGACATTTACGTAATAACCAATAATTTACGCATCTAGAAGATGATTGATCCAAACAACACCTAGATTTTATTAGAATACTTTTTATTAGCCACAACTTATTAGCACTAGTGAAACATGCCCTACATTCACCCGCAATCCTTTCAACTTGTCCATATTCTTCATGTAGGATAAGTAACTCTCGAAAGGCGAAATGAATACCAATGCAACTTGCTAATTATACCACCCAAGTCGAAATAGCCTACTGTTGAACCCGCTTACTAACTCTCAAATGCCCTCAACTGGGAAATCATACTTTTTGGATATTATTTCTTCTATATATTAGTGACATGGTTAATTTTAAATAAGGTTTGGTAAAAGAAATATCTATTCACTACCAACAAACTTGCGTATATCTAGTACTGCACTGGTGTAAGGAGCCTAACGCGGGGGGCACGTGGTGGCACGGGAGAGCGGCGGCGCGCGGGTGGCGCACGGGTGGGGGCGGCGGCGGCGTGGGGGCAGGAGGAGAAGAGAGGAGAAGATAAGGGATTGACCCCTTTCTTTATTGTTTTGATCCTAACGGTTACAACTCTTGTTTATAGTTGGCCTAACTTGACTCCTAAGCTAACTAGGATATCCTTATAATCATCGATTTCCTTTTACAATTTGGTCCCTTTCTTTCTATGCCAATAATTTCCAAACCGGGGAGACTCAATTAAGGAAACCTAATCGATGACGGAAAGCGGCGGCTCGTGGGGGTTGCACCCTGGTGGCCAGCGCGCCAGCGCCCTAGGGCGCCCTCTGCCCGCGCCCAGCAAGGGTGGCGGCGGCTAGGCCCCTCCCGTTGGCCCAACTTGGCCCACATTCTTTTCCAATTTGGAGAGCTTGCGTTGTACTTGTTACAGCTCTCCCCCTTCTCCAATCGACGCGTCCTCGCGGCGAAGCACGAACCAGCTCATGACGCCGAACTTTGGGAGGGTGATAGATGGTGCAAGCTCCTCCAAGAAGCAGGTCATGCAACCTTCCATTGGGTTGTTGATGATGATGTTCTGGCGTGTGCGAAGTGGAGAAAAGTCAAAGCAGTAGTGGAGGTTGCCGATGCTGCCGAAGATGTGGTAGAGCGTGTCGTCCGTTCTCGGCCCGTGTTGAGGACCTCCTCGTACTGTCTTCAGAAGGTCCTTGGAAACCGAAACTGTCATGCGGACAGTGGCTATCACCTTGGGTAGTCTGTTGAAGAGGCGGATGTGGTTGCTCGGCTCCGTCTTGATGTAGAGAGGTAGAACGCGCCATAGTGCCATCTTGACGAGCGTTGGAGGTGAGGTCGTCAGGTCCAGCATATCGCTGAACATGAATGTGCCCAATTCGAAGATGTCGGGGCATAATCGATGTCCACCAGTTGCCTGGAGGAAGTCGATGTTGACGCGCTTGACGTGGATGAACATGTGACCTCTTCCATCAAGGAAGACAGTCGTAGTGTCTAGCACTGACTGTCATGGAGTCCACGGCTGGCCCTGCAGGATGAATAAAGGAACACCTTCCTGATTCATCGTAGGTGGTCGATAGGCTCCCACTGCTAGCCTTTTGATGTTTGTTGGTCCATCCTGTGTGATGTAGCTTAGGATGTCGGTAGAAGAGGTGAAACTGCGGTGATGAAGAGGCGACCATCGTAGAAGACGATGCCATCAGTGAACTTCCACACATTCACTGCCTTGCCATCTGCAATGGCAATTACGATTGCGCGCATGTCCCGATCCTCCCATATCGCCTTGTGTAGTTGATCGAAGATTGCATTGTCGCGGTTGTTGTAGTTGTCGAAGATGTTCGACAGGCGTCCCTGTTCCCTGTGCGCCATGATGCATGGGCGCACCGCTGAGCGAAGTGCCAACGGTTGGTGCGGTAGGGGAAGCGGAAGTTGAGTTGTTGGAGGAGCTTGTAGATCTGCCGGGGTGTGGACTAGGTGTTGGCGTCTATCACGGTCATAGTGGAGAGTTCTGTCGATGAAGTCCCACATGACACGCCCACGGCTTGCGGGCCAAGGAGTTCCTAGGATGATGTCGGCGTCATGGCCGAGGTCAATGAGGAGTGCGTCGAAGGTGTAGCTGTCGTTGTTGATCCATAGTGGTACTACGAATGTTGCGGCGCGGCATGGCGTCTCTTCCCCATTGCCGACGATGATGGAGGTGTTGATGCGGCGTTCGAGTAGTCCAATGCTGCGGGCGATGTTGAGGTCAACGACGTTGCGGGTGGATCCCGAGTTGACGAGGACGTGGACCTCGGAGCTGATGATTGTTCCTTGAAGGTACAGGGGAAAAGCTCCTTGTACCTTGATGTTGCGTCGTCCGATCAGCATCATGACTCCATTCATTGGTGAGGCAGATGGCGTCAGTATCGGTGAGGACGTGGTCGACGTTTGGCGACAGCGGCCAACCAGCGGTGGCGCTGGCTGCGCCTCCTCTTGGTGCTGTCCTGCTCCGTTCACGTGGATGATGAAGTTCTGGCTGATGTTGACGGTTGTTGGAGCGGTGGTGCGTGCCGCCATCGATTCAATATCGATGTCGGTTGTCGTCGTAGTCATGCGTGGAGTCTCCTGCTTGCTCTCCAACGTTTGTAGGTGAGCGTTGACGGCGGCGAGTTCCCCATGAAGATCATCCATCTTGCGGAGAGTTTCGGCAGTGAAACTTTGGAGAAGCTTCTCGATCTCGGACAGCTTGGCCATGGCAGCGGCGTGGGATCAAACCGGTCGTCCGATACCAGTTGTAAGGAGCCTGACGTGGGGGCATGTGGTGGCACGGGAGAACGGCGGCGTGGGGCGGCGGTGCGGCGTGCAGCGGCATCGCACGGGCGACGCGCGGGTGGGGGCGGCGATGGCGTTGGGGTAGGAGGAGAGGAGAGGAGAAGATAAGGGATTGGCTCCTTTCTTTATTGATTTGATCCCAACGGTTTCAACTCTTATTTATAGTTGGCCTAACTTGACTCCTAAGCTAAATAGGATATCTTTATAATCATGGATTTTCTTTTACAATTTGGTCCCTTTCTTTCTATGCCATCAATTTTCAAACCGGGAAGACTCAATTAAGGAAACATAATCAATGACGGAGCGGCGGCTCATGGGGTTGCACCCCGGCAGCCAGCGCGCCAGCGCCCTATGGCGCCCTTTGCCCGCGCCCAGCAAGGGTTGCGATGGCAAGAGTGGCGGCGGCTGGGCCCCTCCCGTTGGCCCAAATTCTTGCCTAATCTGAAGAGCCTGCGTTGTAATTGTTACAACTAGCCTTTAATCGATGATTGGTCCAGTACTCTCCATTTTGAAAAGCTGTTCTGGTTTCTTTATTATGTATATAGAAAACAAGAACGACTTATAGTTCAAATATGCATCTAGAAAATTCAAAAATTCCATATAATTTGAAAACAGTTGGACTAGTATTAAGCAAGCTAAGGATGAACCAACTTATCGACGAAGAAGACAATCGACCAAGATACGCACATAAAAAAGCGCTCAATTTTGAGGTTGTTCTGGAGAGCACTTGCATGACAACCAATGTCACTCGCAGGTAAACCATGCATCGGCGGCCTGTATCGCAGGTAAACCAATGTCACTCGCAGGTAAACCATGCAACGGATTTCAGGTCCGTTGAGATGCTGACAAGTGACAACTCACACTCCACACAGTGAAGGAAAAACGTACTGTATCGCTAATTGCTAATTGACCCCACACGTAGAGAAAACACGGACTTCCCAGTTTTCCAGCCGTATTATCTCTAACACTGTTCAGTTACTGTACATGATTATATTATACAATACAGGTTAGATTAAAACCGAAGCAATACATGAGCTTATTAGTAGTAGCAGTTCAATTATACAGAAGAAAGAGATTGACAATGCAAGGTTGAGGAAATGGCCACACACTGATCGAGGTTGTTGTAATAGTAACAGTTGTATTCTCACCCACCACCCAGCTAGGCATCATGTGTTGCTACGTCGTTGGTACGCATATACTACATGTCCGATCGATCATCCACACGCGTCGAGCGAGCTCTGCGTACTACGTGTTTTACGGCACAGCGACGCCCGCAGGCCGGCCGCAGCCGCAGGTGGTGGCCTCAGCTCGCCCGGCCTGACTTTTTGCTACCACACACATCACGTTCGTTCCCTGGCCTGCGTGCGACAGGCGGCAGAGGATCAGACATGGACGCGCTAGCTAACAACCCCCGCCCGCCGGCCCCTTGATCGGTTGCTGATTACGTTGTGTTAATTATTTAGTGCAACGATCGACAAGACGCGCGACGGCGCGTCGTTGCCTCACCATCATCGATCTCTCTAATCGCCACTTTGCTGGTGTGATCCGATCCAATTATTGGTTTTGGATGGAGACCATTTTGAGTTCAGATTCAGAATTATAATAGTAGTAGCTATATATTTGCATATATGTATAGAATCTGGTTGTGTTATTAAACCTTATCGGTATGTTTTTTTTTTTGCATATATTGAATCCGGTTGTTCTCTATAATTGGCGGTCCTTGCTTGATGGTCATCTCTCAAGAAGCATTTAGTCAGAATTAATCGATTTGGTTTCCTCCGAGGTTAAAACATTTTTTTTTGCTTCGTGGTTGTGACTCACTTCCTTGTCACTTTGAGGCCTTCAAGAAATTAGATGTAGTTAGTGTCTCACTAATTTTATTGATATCGTCATAATCAAATTTACCTAAGTATCCAAATTGCCAAGAAGTTCATTATTGGGGCTTCATTTCCAAGGAAAATTGAGTTCCCCTTGTTCTCTATACATTGGCGGCCTTTGCTTGACGGTCGCAAACATTTGCTGGGTTATTCTCGTATTTTACTGGGAGATTTTTTATCCTCAAAGAATTTATGTTGTGATGTAGTGCACCGATATTTTTCACATGCTGATAACCTTAATCCTGGGTATGAAGTGGGTGCTTAGGACTGCTCCAACTTCACTTTTTTTAAACTTCGATTCATGTTTTTTAGCCAAATAGATTCAGCTCCACATACTTTTTTTTTGTCAAGAAAAAAAGGTGAAGCTATTAGAGTGCCTAAAGAGATGCTCCACAAACTCTAGGTTGTTTTTAGAGCTGCTCTATATTGGAGTTTGTGGAGCAGTTCAAACATGATCTCAATGGGACACATAGACAAGGAAGGGTCAAAACATAATAAGAAATGCAAGGGCCAAAGCACAATGCAAAAGAAAAAAAAACAGCTTGAGATGTCGACAATTTTTTTGGCAACATCATTGGGGCCGATAAGATCACCCCACCTGAATTTTCATTCCACAAATGCCAGACAAGCCAGTGGGTGGAAGGACGTGGAGCGAATCTAGATACAAATAGTTTACAGTATATGTTATATATAATATATGTTACAAATTCTAAGAAGCTATATAGGAAACCTTTCTATGACGTTCTAACAGAAGATTCAAAGTTTGCATTGGGAGGAATCGGATCAGAGGTCATGGGGGAAGGATCGACACATGTCTCCTCGTCGGCAAAGCTGATGACGCTTGGATCCTCTGAAATAAAGCGTTCGTCGTTTCAGTGAGTGATAGTGGAATAGTGGATGATGCATCACTTGGCCTAATGAGCGTAGGAGATGGACGTAGATGGTGACTACATACTATGCATGGGAGAGGTGACTTGGATGATTATAGACGAAGCAATCTAACACGATTGTTTGCTTGTCTCGTGTTAGTTGATCTGGTACGCACAGTGCTGTAGCACACGTACTAATAGTCTCTTTGTCTTTCTCATAAACAGCCAAATTAACAATAGTAGTCTCTTTGTCTTTCTCATAAACAGCCAAATTAACAAGGATGCAGTGAAGTACATATAATTGCGACCGAAGAATTTTCGGCTTTTATTTCGCAGAGCTGAAAAATGCCTGTTCACACACTTGAAGCATTGCCAGCTATTAGCAACAAACTGTAGCAATCAACTTTTACTCCAAGCTAAGCGCAATAACTTAACTAACCTAGCTGGACGCAAGTGGTAAAGTTAGTTGATCTAATCCACGACAATTTCGTGCCAGGTCTGTTGACTAATCGCAAGACCTGGATGGTCAATCAAATCCATACTATATCTTGGCATCATCTCGTAGAAGCTCATTTATCCAAATGCTAGCTGGAAGCACGTAGAGACAAACTACGCTAATCGCTAAACGTGTATACATGCCTGTGTGTCATTATATTAGTTGGTTGATATGATCTGGACAGAGTTAATCAACGTACGACGACCTCATTGTTTGAAAACGCCTGACGAAATGACACTGCACTTGCATACATTATGTAGCTAGCAGGTCCGGGCTTGCAAGAAGAAGCTACGTAGTCGCCGGCCTTTATTGTGAAATCGCAACGCACGACTCGTAAAAGGCGGCATCCATACTTTGGACCATGCATATATTGCGATTCTTGTTAGCTTTTTGCACACTCAAAGCTCTGGATGCTATTAGCTAAGGTTTGGTGAGACCCTGATGCCCTGCAGCTCGTGAAGCTGGTCAATTGTTAACTGCGTTCGCTCGCAGCGCTTATCCCTATCTTCGACGTAGATTACGTGTGAGTTGTGTTTCCACGGTTCTGGTAGGGAGTGCTGTCGACACTAGCTTTTGTTAATATCCAATTACTAGTGTACATCAAGTAATTAAACCAACGTGAACATACACTACAGGAAACTGGTTCTTTGCCGACTGCTTTCAGCAGTCGGCAAAGGCCGGAATCCAGTCGACAAAGGCTTTGCCGACTGCATTCCACTCTGGCAGTCGGCAAAGGTCCGACGGCAAAGATGCCGTCGGTAAAAGATTCTTCGCCGACTGCCAAAGATGGAGTCGACATAGGAAACGGCTCCGTGTCGTCTGGCGTTTTCTTTGCCGGCTACCGACATGACAGTCGGCAAAGATTTTTTATTTTTTTAAAAAGTCTTTGCCGACTGCCTGAGCTGGCAGTCGGCAAAGATATAATATTTATTTATTTTTAAAACCAGCCTTTGCCGACTGCAAGCCACGACAGTTGGCAAAGCTGGTGCATGTGCAGCTCGGCGCCCAGCTTTGCCGACTGCCTTGGCAATCGGCAAAGCTGGATTTTTTTTCTTTTTTTCCTGTTTTTCCGTATATCGCAGCAGGCAAATTTACACATATATAACACAAATCCAACAAGTCCATATATATATAACATAAATTCACACATATATAACACAAATCCATATATATATATCACATGTCGTCCATAACAAACGCATTCAACAAGTCCAACATCGCAAGTCCAACAAAGTCTAACAAATCCATACAAAGGCACTCACTCGTGCTGCGACTCGTCGTGCCTATGCCCATCATGGATTGAAGGCCACGAAGACCACGAGTATTGTCCTGACTCGAGCCTGTGCGGCGTCGACATGTACTGGTGCCCCCACCCGGAGTGCGCGTGCTGGGTAGGCGGAGGAGGGAAGCTTGACCACGCGGAGGTCCCGTGCTGCGGAGGCCGAGGAAGACCGCCACCCGGAGGCCAGAAGTGTGGCTGAGGGGCAACAACCGGCCACCCATGGCCTGGAGAAGGGCCATCTGGAGGAGTCGGGTTCGAACTTGCCGATTGTACCTGCACAAAGAAGAAGCGATCTCATTAGTACCTGTATGATGGCCGCACAAGCCAAAACAATGGACAAACATATATACTCACCAGAGTCCCTATAGGGCCAGTAGAATGAACATTGAGGCGGGCAACGGAGGCATGACAGCACCAAGGATCTGAATGTTCTGAATGTAGCCAGCAAACTCCTGCCGGAAAGCCTGAAGCTGGCGTGCCATCTCCTGCCGATGGGCCTCCTCTCGGTCCGCCATCTCCCACTAATAGGCCTCCCACGAGGCCTCATGCGCGGCCCGCAACTCGGCCAGCTAGGACTGCAATGTTACATCCTCGATGTTTAAACAATACAAAAGGAAAGGTACATACGTAAAACCAATGAACGATGAATAAAACTAAAGTTACCTGAACTACCACCAACGCCTGCGTGTGGCTCGGCTGCCGAGGTCGTATGGGGACGTCGGAGGAGGTCATGCTGTCGGATCGACGAACCTGACGAAGGGTGGGAACGGTGGCCGGGTCGATTGTGCTGTGGGCAATAAGGTACCGGCCGTGTTGTTTTTCTCCTTCCATCCTCGTCAGGACGTCTGTATCCAGGGGCTGCTTGGCAGGATCGTATGTTGGACCATGGCGCATGCGAGCCGCCTTGGTGTACTGGACCATCTTCTCGTAGGCGTTCGGGTTGGTGTACGCCTCGGGCCCATCCGCCGAGCTGTAGACGTTGTTCGGATCTGTCGCTTTGCCCTTGTGAGATAGAGCGTAGCCCTCGTACTTCTTGATCACCTGCTCATCATGCACGTGGGACTGCGAGAAAAACAAAAGGATGATTACATGTAATGAGATTGAATAAATAAATAAATAAATCGACAGAATCTTACCCATGCGTCCATGAACCCTCCGAGGGAGCAGCTCCCTTGGTGGTGTGCCAGCCCTGTCCTCGCCTTGGCATATGCACTTCTACGGTGACGCTCCATGTACGACTCCGGCTTTCTCCACTCGTCCACAATGGCCTCCCAGCAGTCCCTGTAGCTTTTGCACCAATCAGCAGGAAACTGCATGATATGGCAGAAGATGAATATGAATTAATGTTTTCTACTTATTTTTCATGGAAGGAATTAGAAGTAATGTTTCCTGCTTACCTAGAGGTAGAACTCCCTGTCAATGTCGGTCTCGGGGTAGAGGATCATCTTCCTGGCTTCCTCTTCGGCAGCTTCTGGTGAAGCACGTCGGCGTAGTAGGTGATGAGAACCTGGACGTGCGCCTCGTAGTACATGTCCTTGAGTCGCCCCATGGCGACCTTGTCCTACACCGTCGACACCTAGACCTCGTGCTCCGCCTCACACATGAACCGCTCCTGCATACAGATATCACGTATCATTTCATTATTTCAAGAACGTACAATGAATGCGTATTGACAAATTGGTGCAATGAAGACTCACCCAGAACTCCCTCTTGATCTTGGTCGTAATGGGGACCTTGTATTCATCCCTGACTTTGAAGAAGTCCAGCCAATGCAAGGGCATCACCTTGGTCCCGTCGTCGCGGGTGACAAGGCCAGGGTAGTGTTTCTTAATCAGGAGGCCTAGCATGCTATTAGGATGGCATGAACTGACCCCGCGCACCCATATCCTAGCTTCTGCACAAGTCATTAAGAAGAATTGTTAGTCTAAAGTTTAATTTTAAACATGTCATATTGACAAGTCGTGAAAACATAAATGGTTACTCACTTGTCACCTTCGGGTCAAATCACCGGATAGTGGTCTTCCACGATTGGCGCTGAAGGGAGGCGCGTGATCCCATGCCGGTAGACCTTGCTCGAACCTGAGGAAGCCGTCTCCCCTGGTGTCACCTCGCCCCCATCCTAGAAGTCCCCGCCCTAGTGCTGGTCGCCCTCGTCCTCCTCGTCCTGCACGACGTCCTGCACGGCATCCGAGACAAACAGCTGCCTCATCGCCGAGCGACGTGAGTGAGTCCTCGCATGTCTAGTCTAGCCTTAACGTTGTCCTTTGACTTCTCCTTGATCTCCATGGTTGTACCCCACAGTGCCTTGGTGACATTCTTTTCTGTGTGCATTACATCGATGTTGTGTGGAAGAAGAAGGTACTTGAAGTAGGGGAGGCTAGTCAAGCCCGATATATGGGTCCACATGTGTTCCTGACCATATCCAATAAAACCACCATTCTTTTTATCAATTTAGAGAGACTTTATCTCATCAAGGACCTGGGCACTGCTCATAATCTAAGGAATGGGGTCGGTGACTTCAACACCTTTCATGAAGTGCTTGATGTCTCATCTGAACTCATGGTCATCATCTAGGAATTGACGATGTTTGTCAAACAAAGAGAACTTGCCACCCTTCTTTAGCCAGGTGAACATCACAGATGCCTTGCATACTAGGCAAGGCAACTTCCCATGAACACACCACCCACTGAATATACCATACGCCAGGAAGTCATGCATCGAATACTGGTACCACACGTGCATTGTGAAGTTCTTCTTTGTAGCTCGGTCGTACGTTAGTACTCCCTTTTCCCAAGCATGTTTCAATTCATCCCACAGTGGCTGCATGAACACAACCATTTTGTTGCCCGGGTGATGAGGTATTATCAGTGACAAGAACAAGTTCTTGGGTTCAAACATGACGTCGGGGGAAAGATTGAGAGGGATCACGAACATGGGCCAACAAGTGTACGGGGCCGCCATCATTCCATACAGGTTGAACCCATCTGTTGCCATCACTACATGTACATTCCAAGCATCTCAGGATGCTGTTTATCGAAGTACTTCCATGCGTCACCATCCGATGGGTGTACCATCTTTTCACTGTATCTTTTGCCATCCTTGTGCCATTGGAGCCTCATTATGACAGGAAGGTATCGTAGGACCTTCTTGGGAATCTTAGACTGTTTCTTCTGGCCATCGCTACCGTCTACCTCCACATACCTAGAGGCTTTGCATTGTGGACAGTGTGTTGCCTCCTTCAAGGTCTCCCTTGAATAGGATGCACCCATTACGACAAGCATGGATCGACTCATATGGCATCTTAAGCGCACGAAGGAGCTTCTGTGACTCGTACGTGCTCTTCGGCAGCATGTGACCCTTCAGAAGCATTGTGCCAAAAACTAACAACATGAAATCGAAGCCGTCTCGACTCAGGCTTAACTTTAACTTCATTGCTATTAGGTGTCCAGTGGCATCCAATTGCGACATTGTTGTGTTCTAGTGAAGGGACTTCTATGCCGCCTCCATTTCGTAGAATGCCTTTGCGGTTTCCTCTAGATCCTCCTCCACCAATCCTTCATTGCCACGTCCCTCATTATAGTCTACCACCATGTCAGCCATCCCGGCATCTCCATCATACTCCTCGAGGCATGCTCTCACCTCCTCCTCTCTAATACGATCGTCTTCACCATGGAAGATCCACCTCTTATAGTTTGCCACAAATCTGTTCTTGAACAGATCTTTGAAAACATCATTCTTTAGTTTTCTTTTTGAGTTCTGACACTGGCTGTAGGGACACAACATCTGAATCAACCCTCTAGCAGCCGGGCCAAATGCTTGCTCTAGGAAATTAAGCGTGCCCCTAACCTATTCATCGCTCTTCGTCTTAGGTGTGAAGCCCATGTACATCCACTCACGGTTATCCATCCTCTATCATACACATGCGTAAGTGAGTAATAAAGCCAGAATTGCATCTACACGACGTTCCTACCATCTAATAGGTGAAGGATAGGTCCTAATCCCACCAGTAGATGCGTAGATGGGTTAACTTTCATGTTCTGCCCCCGTCCGAGACAGAATTTCGATAGCACCTCCTCGTTGTTCTCCTGATACACGTCCCCACAGGGAGAGTGTGTATCTGGAGAAGAATGGGGAGGTGCTGCCAAAACTCTGACTCAGACAGGAGTAGAACATGGAAGCTAACTCATCTACGCATCCGTGGGCTGTCCAAAAAACATGGACAATTCAAAACAGATACTGTCATAGATATGCAGAGACCTGCGTACCTCCGACCGTATCTCTTTCGGACGGGAGATGCCTAACTGGGTTACGCGACCTAAGTACGACAACGGTAAGAAAGAGAGGTGATTTATACCTAGGGTGGTGATGGAGACAGGGTAGCGGGGCAGTGGCGAGGTGTTGCAGTGGCGAGGTGACACGATGTCGATAGACCCGCGGCGCCGACAAAGACGATCGGTGTCGCCGAGCTACTCCGGGTTCCCCCCCCGTCAAGACCCGCTCTACAAAAGAAGAAAGACAGCACTATAAGTTGAAAAATTCGGCAGAACCTTCCCTGTACGGGGAGGTTTCAAAACCTGCAAAACAACAACGGCTCGATGGCCGACATCCAAATATAACGGCTCGATGGCCGACATCCAAATACAACAGCTTGAAAGGCCGAAAACCACATAAGAATTCTACTAACAAAACTACTTGTCGCACTGCACGAATTGAAAAGAAAGGATTGGCGAAGCTACCTTGCGCTCGTCGACGGTGAAAGATGCTGGGACAGCGAAGGTCTCTGAGTAGGGCCGACAAGCGAGGCACCGAGGGCACCACACGGCCGCTCACGAGGCGTGACCAGTGGCCGGTGCTCCTCAATCTCCCTTCTCCTTCTTCCTCCTCTCTTCTCCTTCTCCTTCTCCTTCTCCCTTCTCCTCCCTTCCCTTCTCCCTTCCCTTCTCCCTTCTCTCCTCTCCTTCCTTCTCCCTTCTCCTTTCTTCCTTCTCCTTTCCTTCTCCCTTCTCCTCTCCTCCTCCCTTGCTGCTGCTCCACCAACCACAGAGGCAAGATAAGCCCTGGGGCTGGGCTGGGCGGCTGCACCGCCAGCCTTTGCCATGCCCGCACCAGGGCTGAGCGGCAGTGGGGGGCCATCAGCGAGCGGGGGTGGCACCGGCGAGCGCAGGCCACGGCAAGGGCACCGCTGGCCTCTGCTGTGCCTGCACTGGGGCTCCGCATGGGCGCGGGAGAGGACGAGCGGGCCGCGGTGGCGGGCGGCGTGGGCGCGGGCGAGGGCAAGGGTGGCCGGCCATGGTGGCGAGCGGCACGGGCGCGGGCGAGGGCAGGCCGGCGGCGGTGGCAAGCGTGCACGGCGACGGATCCGGGGGCGGTGACGGCGCACGAGCGGGTGGGGGCTGGTTTCGGGCAGGCGCTGGCGCGGGTGAAGGCGGCCGGCGGTGGTGGCGAGCGGCGCGACGAGGGGAGCGGCTGGCGGCGGTCGGGCGTGCGTGGGAGAGAAAGGGGATGTGGGCGCACGGGGTGGGGTTTCGGCCCACATGGCAAAATTAGGGCACCGGCTTTGCCAACTGCCAGGCCCAGGGTAGTCGGCAAAGACTTTTCTTATTTTTTTTGAAAAACATCTTTGCCGACTGCAACTGTGGCGGCAGTCGGCAAAGAGCCTGTTTGCCGAGTGTCAGTGATGGCACTCGGCAAAGATTATTTTTTTGAATTTTGAATTCAAACTTTTTCTATATCCCAAGCGTATTGTATTTAAACACATTTTTGAATTTAAGACCTTTTTATAACATTTTGCTATATTTCTTGAATTAATTTTGTTTCCTTGCTTTTTTCTCGAAAAAGTAAATTTGAACTGTAGGTGCATGAAATAATAAAACGTAGCCATTCGACGAAAAAGGATATTCATGTTGGAGAGTATATTTTGAGGCTGCGTCCATAAACACACCCAAAAGTTTGAACATCTTGTCCACAAAACATGACCATCCAGGTGCGGTAGAAGTATTTTTTAATTATATAAAATCCAAACGAAGTCTGAAAATCACGAAATTTATCGAGGTGTCACGTTATCACATATGGAGGCTACGATAAAAATTTGAGAATGTTTGAAGCATGTTGTGACGTAGGATGTCTAAAACCCAGATATCTCCACATGTGATCAACTATGAGGGTCGGCCCTGGGCCCAGCCTGGCAGTCGGCAAAGAGGGCTGGCCCTGGGCCCAGCCCGGGCCACGTGGCAGTTTGCCGACTGCTCAATGTGGCAGTCGGCAAAGAAGCTATCTTTGCCGACTGCCGGACGCCAGGGCAGTCGGCAAAGTGCACGGCGACGGACGCCGTTTGAGCCCACCAAATTTTGCCGATTGTCCATCTTTGCCGACTGTCAGGCTCCTGTATGTAGGCACTCGGTAAAGAAGGCTTTGCCGACTGCCTAGCTTTGCCGACTGCCGAGCCGTTATTTTGCCGGCTGCCCCGTTTGGCAATCGGCAAAGTGCTTCTTTGCCGACTGCCCGAGCTTTGACAGTCGGCAAAGCTACGGGCAGTCGACAAAGCCGCTTTTTTCCGTAGTGATATGTTGTCGACGTAGGTTCCCGTGAGCGAACGTTCCTCTGTTCCATGAATGTGTCCCCTTCTTTTATTGTTTGATTAATATGAACGTTGACGCTTTCGTAACTTTTTCTGTTTTATTTTTTCGTTGAAGTGTAGTACGGTAATAATCATAGTTCAAAATAGCAAGCTATGGAAAATAGCGGCATGTTTTTTTTTCGGAGGCTATAAACCTATAACAAAGCTATGCCAGATAGTGATTTATAAGAAAAACATAAAGAATATGAGTATTTGATTCAAAAACACATGATAATCATGAAATTTGATGAACACAAATATCTTCCACGGTTCTAGAGATGAAGGAAACAATTCTTAATATGATATTAGAGCATGATTCATGAAACTCAAGCGTTCATTTTTTTCCAAAATACTAGCTTTATAACAATTTTTTTTAAAAACACAGAAGAGCTGCATTTCATTGTATTAAAGAGAAATCCTGAACAGGATCCCCACTCATACGAGGACCAAATATGTGTGAGACAATTACACAGATTCCAAATTCTTGTACATAGCTAACACACACTACTCAAACTGGCCTAGATTGCAATAGTAAGTCCTAACCCCTGCAGCTTCTTCGCACCAGCCTTGCACCATAAGCTGTGCTTATCCTTCACTTTAGACAAAATCGTGTTAACAGAAGGAGCAACCCCCTCAAACACACAAGCATTTCTGTGTCTAGACGCCAAGAATAATTTCCAAATAGTATTCACTCCCTTTTTGTGCTCCTTTTTAACTCTTCTCATCGTCTTGAGCCACCAATCTGCAAAGCTCCTTTCATTTTGTTGGTAAATCTGTTAGTTCCAATGGTTAGAGCAATCTGAACCACACTTGTCTTGCCACTACGCATGTAGCTAAAAGGTGTTGTATTGTCTCATCTTCTTGATCGCATAAAGGGCATTGATCCGGATGAGAGAGGCCCCTCTTAGCAAGCCTATCTACTGTCCAACATCTATTTTAGATTGCCAGCCATAGAAACATTTTGTATTTATAGCCGGGGCCTAGGTTTTCCATAATCGACGCCAAGGTTCGAAGGTTACAACACCGAAGAAGTGAGCTTTATAGGCATATTTGGATCGAAGGAGTAATATCTGCTAGCATCTTGCTTCCAAATGTGATGGTCCTCTTACTTTGTCAAAAAACAACTTCTATGAGCTAGTTCCATGAAGGAATTTTCTAATACCAACCCAAGACAAGCCTCCTTGGATGTCCCTAGGCCATACCCTATCTTTATAACAAAATATAAGTAGATAATAACCAGACTGTCACTATTACGGCTAAAATTGAAATAGCGATGCTATTTCAAAGCTACAACTAAGCAATTTAGCGGTGTTGTAGCGCAATATAAATGTCGTAGTTCACATATAGCAGCAAAAGGATAATAGCTTAGCGCAGCCTCTTTGCAGCAGCTATAACGGCATTATAGCATGCTATTTAAAACAAGGGTAATAATTCTCCATAGCATTCTTGTTGTTATTCAACTAGGGTCTTATAGTTGGTAATCATAATTTAGACTATAGATTGTAGGCTTAATTTCATGTGTTAAAGTTTTGACTCACTTTAAATCTTGACACATTTGCACTTGTAGGATAAGAGTTGGTTTTTTATTTTTCTTGCTTTATGTTATCACTATTTTTGGCACATCGATGTGCTGATCTTTGTTGTGTCGACTGTTGATGTCTCGATGCCCAGGTCTTGGTAGCCATGGTTAGCATGAGCGTGCTCCCTATGATCCTTATAAGGATATGGTAGTTTTAGGTGCAAGCAACTCAAGTAGAGTTAGAACTATAATATATAGGGCCAAAATTTAGTCCAAGTTTTTGGACGTCAATTAGAAGGACTAAACATGGACTAATCTTAGGCTAATGAGAGCTATTGGGGCCAATTGGTAGTTAGAAACTGTTAGCTACTCTTAGCTAGTGATTATCTCATGTTACAGCTAATTATCACAAGATGAGCTAACTTTTTAGCCATGAATCCATATGTACCTTGTTGGAAATTTTGTGAACATGACTATGAATGATCAGCCTTATCATTTTACATCTTACATGGTTGTTAACCAACAATACACAATACCAGGGGTGGAGAGAAGGGGATAGGGTAAACATGTATATCATGTACTAGTATTACTATTTTAATTTTAAAGATTACATATATAGGTAAAAAAGTATCCTCAACTAAGATTGTGATCAATGTGTTACACAAAAGTATTACTTGTTTGACTTAAGATTAACATTTATTATAAAATTTCTTTGATTACCTACATGGGCTTGTTTTTACCAAGGGTAGCTTAACTAGAAGATAACACATGATAACAAATAATGTTTTTATTGTTCATAGGACAAAATAATTTATTTTATTTCCTTATGCTAGGTTTGATAGTTATTTATTTATACCATTTTGGTATGTTCTTCCTAATGACATTGCACATACATTTGGTTCTTGCCTATATGGACTACATAAAAATTTTGAAACACCAAATCTTGGTTGGAGTTAGCGTTCAATGTTGGGCTATATATGGCTCAACCAAAATGACATTGTGTTCGGAAAATAAAAGGTAAAGAGCAAAGTTGACGGTGCAAATGACATGACTCTACATCTTGAAAACACAATCAATATGGGTCAAAAATAAAGGAAATGAGCAGTGCATGAGCATATTTTAAAGAAATAACATCATTGCACATGTACATGGACTATTTGAGTATGCAGGGTGTAAACCGAAGGGTTGCCCAACAATAGGGCATCGCTCAACCCTCCCTTGACTCTCAATCTTGGTGACAAACAAGGAAATACACTTGGAGACAATTCCAACCATCAAATGCATGTTGCATTTTCTCTAGATGGTAGATGCACCGTGTACAACTATTGGTGGACATACAACTTAGAAGAAATCAATGAAACAACACTACAACACAACCCACACCCTATGGCCGCTTGATCCCCTTGGATGCATGCTCCATTGTCTCATCTCTTTACTCCATGCAAGTAAACACAACTTTAGTGGATCTCCACCTTTGATTTGTTGGCGGTTTGATCTGATGGATGGTGTTTGGAGCACTCTTGGATCCATGGGCCCACCAATATTCACTGGGATGAAGGAAGCATCATCGGTACCCCATGGCATCTCCTAGCACTATAAATACCCCCTGGTTCCCTCTCATTCACAGACACCACAAGGAGCAAGACTCTCCACTCTCTAAGGATGTAGTAGTGTATAGTTGACAATTAGAGTGAGTTGAGCTTTGTCTCTAGTTTTACAATCTAATCTTCCAAAAGATCTGGTTTAGAATTAATGAGAGATCTACTATCTTTTGCCAATATTAATGAAAAACCCAAAAAAAGTTGTCCATCATTGTTTACTGATTAATGAGAGATCTATTGTCTTTTGCTCCTATATTCTAAAGATACATGTTTAATTTCCATTACACATAGTACATGCTATTTGTCCTCCAGCACCTGGATAACTAGCTTGACGACCATGGACTGAGAGGATGATCACCTAGGAGGATAACGTGGAAAGCCTGGCAACACCCATGATTGAGGTGGAGCAGATGTTGTGATACATGGTGGACAATAAATGGTATTGGTTGTGGGACGCAATCAGAGATCACTTATCTCTAGTACCACTACTGAATAGGTCTAACCTTCTTCTAAGGCTTCATAACCATCTAGTCAACATGGTGTTGTGTACTAACCTCAGTGGTTATTGAGTAGTGTTGTAGTTGTTGCAAGTGTGAATGGTTAGTAGCATGCCGCAGTGAAAATAACATGTAAGTTAGTCTCTAGTTAGTTTCAATTCACTACTTGTAAACACAAAACCAAGTAAGCTAGGAACATACGATCCATTGAGACAATACTATTCAAACATTATGCTTTTTTCACGTACACTTTCAACTACATGATCTCACATTGAAAGAAACAAAACCTCTTTGATATAGCAATCATGAAAAACACTTCAAGCGTCATTTAAATAACAAAAATAACCCCTAGGTTAGCTACCACTATGCTTGTAGACTAACAACAACACAACATCACATCTTCATTCGATTGGTATATGCTTTCAAGGAAATCCATGCAACACTAGCCACTAAGGGTTATCCATAATAACATCATATTTATTTAAAAAGCAACATTTTGTGTGAGTCATGACAAATTCACCAAAGAGCATGACAAAACCTCAATGAAGCAATCTTTAAATCTGACTTGTCCTTATAGGCACTAGACTAGAACTATCACAAGCCAGGATCCTTATGAATTGGTCACTTGCAACATATTATAAGATAAGTCATTTAAATTGTGCTATTATAATAACATTTCATAATACACTCCTACTATTAGATCATTTGAAAACTCTGATAGGATAATTCAAAGCCAAACATATCCACCTCACAACCTTTGTGGTGATTGAGACACATAGATGAGCCAAACACCACTATAAAGCCTCTTCAACTTCAACCTGCATTCTTAGCATCCGAACTAACAACAAGAAAAAGACTAGTCTTAATGCTAGATCATACGAAATATTCTACGTACTTGAGCATAAGAAATGCCAACAAGAAACATGTATGATGACACGACATTGAGGTTTGTAACAAATTAAATATAAGGATCAAGAACTCATGCATAGATCATGGCATGCTTTGGAGACAACAATAATGGATGTATTTGCAAACCAGGAATGGAGTTTTAACAACATATTATGCTAATGGCTATAAATCTCTTTTATTAAAAATTTCATCCTTGATGAACTATATCATGTTTTCTTTTGCTGCAAGTGTAGCTATGTAACAAGGAATGGCTGAAGAATCATATGATGTGGTGGCTGGAATTATTCTTTCATTCCATTAGCAAAAAAAAAGCAATATGGGTGTTACTAAGATTGAGTTACTTTTTATGTTACTTTTTTTGTAACTTAGGTAATGGATTACTTTTTTTGTAACTTAGGTAGTGGGTTACTTTTTTTTGTAACTTAGGTAGTGGATTACTTCTGTGGATATTCCTATATAATTTTTTCTTAGATTTGTATATCCATTTCATCTTATGTTAATAACTCCTCTACTATTCCAAAATGTATTATGTTTTTATGTTAGCTTGAAATCCTTAATTCAAACTTATTTAAATTGCATTAATTTTATAGAAAAAACTAAGTAACATGTACACTATTGTGGAACAAATTTTTGATTTGGGAGCCACCATATAGTCCAAGCTTTCTATAATTAATTGTTACTTGTTTTAAAAAGATATTCAGATTAAATATATGGACTTAACATGATTGCATTAATGAACCCTATTTTCAGAAGAGTAAAATGCACCATGAGTCCTTAAACTTTTTATGAATTCTCGCACATGTCCTTAAACTAAAATAGTGACCATCTGAATCCTCAATTAGATGGGTCCTCCAACAAAAGAATGACTATTTAGGTCCTTTAACCAATGCCACAACTGACTAGCTAGGGGTCCCAATCCCACCATGCCACCTCTATATTCCTATGTGGTTCAGTCAATATGGATGAGAACAGGTAAAACTTGTAGAAAAAATATTGCCCTCCCCAATCTCCTCCATGTCCACTTCCTCCTCTTTCTACCATCGGTCATGTTCCCACCACACCGGCTGAGCCCACGTGCTCGCTTGTGCTACCCATAGGCTTTGCTGCTACACTTGTGCGCTCCAAAGGCTAATGGTTACAGGCCATGCATGGAACAAACAAAGAGAGGTGACCGCAAGAGAGAGGGAAACTACAAGGGGAGAGAACAAGAGGGATTTTTTTGCAACTTTAATCGGCGTGGCCACACATACAACTGGTGTTTGGGTTTTGGACCTTTAGTCGAGCACAGTTATAGATCGAGGATCCACATGGTCACTTTTTTAGTTTCAGCAAGCAAGTAAGAGTTAACAGTAGATTGAGGATCAAGATAGTCATTTTTAAGTTCAAGGACCCAACTGAGAGTCCATAAAAAGTTTAAGGAACCGGAGTGCATTTTATACTCTTTTAATAATACAATAGCCTTTCTATGTTCATAATACTTTAGGACAGAGGAAGTAGTAGACTAATCCATGGCATAATAAATATAACAGAACTTGATCAATATTATATACTCAATGCATGCTTAAACAAAAGGCATAGATCCACAAGAAATCCCTGCACCGTTTCAACGGATCTTAGTGAATTATCTGGTAATCCACTTTTTTCTATTGAGCCTGACATACATAATATGTTATCAGAAGTTCATCATCGTTGCAATTGATGTGTAGGAGGACAACTCATAATGCTTTAATACCGATGCTGTTATTAAAATATCAATGAACTGATACGATAAGTTTGTTTTAATTTGAGTGGGAATAACTTTGAATTTTATGTAGCTCTCATGTCTACCTCCTTCCTTCCTAGTATTTGAGATCCACATATTTCAACTATTTAATTTTACGCTTTCGTGACATGCTATTGTTTGAATGGTGCTTAATCTGAACAATTATTTCCAGATTTCGTAGAACAAGATTTCAGCCCCTGTCCCAAAAAGTACGTCCAGAAGTCATTGTACCGACTGCAACAAAATTTATGACTGCCATCTGTTCAGAGTCACCCGGTTATGGACAAGTCGCTAGAAGCCACTCGGTTGAACTACTCTTCACACTCCTGTTTCTAGTGAAGCAGACGCTAAAAACCATGGAATCAGCCAAACCAAAGCATAAAGCAGAATAAAGGCATTATCTAATCCTGTTTGCAAAAGACCTGCTTTTGCAAAAGGCGTCTTAGAGAACAAAAACTAAAGTACCCTGCTGTCCTGTACTTAATGGATCCATAATGAGAGGGTAAGTAGTTGCACGTTCAATTCGTGTATGTATGTACCTTTCTGATCTTTGTTTGAAAGATTCGAAAATTCTTTTCTTCGAGGGGAAACATCAGGCGTATATAGGTTTTTATATATATGTCCACTGGACGTTTAGGTGGACATTTGTCACTAACTCTCTTGTTCTTTTGAGCTTATAGTACCACTAATTTCGCAGTGTAGTAGAAAGGTAAGATGACACAATCATGTAGGGAATCAGTTAAGCTAGTTGATGTTTTATTTTCTTCCTCATACTTACTCTGCTTTAATTTCCTTTTTAACTGACAGTTGTGGATTTAGGCAAGAGTATGTTTCAGAGATATACTTAGGATAATATACAAGTGTATTAGATTAGCACTTTAATTTTGATTGTTAAGGGTGTCAATAATTTTTAGAAAGATTTAGATTGGCATGCCCTCTAGTCTAGTATGTTAAGTAAGTTAACACAGGTACGGCCATGTTTGGTTGGTCTCCAGCTAGCTCTATGCTATAGTATCAGAGGAGCCACAAATCGTGGCTTCTTCTGGCTAATCCAAAAAAATATCTCAAACTAATGGTGAGTAGGATGGACTTTCTTTACTAATCCATGTCCATTTCTAGTAAGATTTGTCTCCACAGACAAAGGTAGCTATAGAGCACATTTGAAGCTTATTCCACAGTGACGCCACGATGATCTTCCCCTTTTAATCTCGCTCCCCTCTCATTCTCTTTTGGTTCCAACAACATGGTAATTAGTACTATCATCTCCTTTTCTTTAAATAAAACAACCATACAACATTTTTAGCCCAGCTATAATGCACCATTAATTATGGTCATTATTACCTAAGCTCAACTTAATCGCCGCCTCCCGCAGCAGCATTTCTTTTGCTATGGGCACCACCACAACACACAACTTTGTGTACTCTGTCTCTTCAGCCTCAAGCCAACCAAAAATAAAAGCCATCCCATCGAATCAAGGCCCCATATATATACACACCCTCCTCGCTCACTCTCAATCACATCCCTCATTCAATTGTGTACGTGTTGTGACACACACACCTTCTCTTCCTCGTTGCAACTTTCTTGTAACCAGCTAGCTCTGCAAAGTGCAAGGCATCTCCCTCCCTCCCTCCCTCTCTCTCTCTCTCTCTCTCTCTCTCTCTCTCTCTCTCTCTTCATATGAGCAGAGTAGATGATGAGCTCCTCCAGTAAGCAGCAAGAAGGGCCGAAGCTCTTCAGCTCGAGGATCCTCTCAAGGGATCGCTCGAGCGTGGCCAACGCGTCCTTCAGGGTATACTACAACAGCCTGGGCGCCGGCACCGTGCCGTTCCTGTGGGAGTCCAAGCCAGGCACGCCCAAGAGCTCCGTCACCCCGGCCTCGGCCGCCGCCACCAGGACGGCCGTGCCACCAATCTCGCCGCCGCCGTCCTACCAGAAGTCAGCAGCCGTGTCCCAGTCCAAGGCAGTCAAGAAGTTCAGGCGGAGGTGGTCAGCCTCGTGGCCTCAGGGAGGTTGGATCATCGGCTGGCTGAACCTGAACGTCTGGAGGCGGTCACCACCGTCGTCGCCATCGGATCACCAGCAACAACGCTGCCTCGACCGGGACGTCTATGGCGTCAGCGGCGGCGATGAGCGGCGGTCGCGGTGTTCCACCTTGTGCTTCTGAATTCTGATGATGAGCTGCCAGGCCGGAACGGACCGGTGGATTTAGCTGTTGCACTACGTGCGGTGTTAATTGGGTGGTGTTGATTAGTTAGTTGTTACACAGCACAGGATCGTCGTCAGAGTGGTACGTGTACGTGTTTAATTGGATTTCTTTTTAATGTTCTATAGGTTGGACTCTTTCCCTTTCCAGATTTTCAGTGTCCAGCTTTATTTGCATTCAGACATCTTATATATAGTATAGTGTTTGGTTGTTTTGAGTATGAATAAGTGGGTATGCATCCATGATCACTGTGTGTTGTGTTCTGTGTCTTTATGCACAATGTAGAAAAAACATTTATATTTTTTTTAAAAGAGAATATATTAATATCCCAGGTTCTGCATCGACTAATGCATATGGCTGGTAAAAAAACATTTATACATGTATTGATGTTTCTTCATAGATCAATACATGTATTCAGTCAAATGCAAATAGAGTAAGTTAAGCATTTTTCAGCAATATAAATAAACCAGATCAAGTTAGTACATGTGTGGTTGTTTGCAGGTAATGCTGTTTTACTTCAACTGGGAGTTGCAGTTCCACGAATATGCTTGTTGGTTACTTCTTAACAAAAGGAAGAAAGAGATTAAAGTAATCGGACAAAAATTGGAATGCTTGACCTTTCTTTGTAGCTACATTATGTGAAGGCCTTCGGGAACTTTTGAAGAAACTACATTTTTTTTTAGTACTAAGACACCTCGGTTGGAAAGACATGTGGGAGTAGACTCCCATCATCTTGGTTAACATGTTGATATCAATTGATTATGTTATCATTTCTATTTTCCTTTAGGAATCATAGACACAAATGCTCACATACATCTGTCCACACTCATCTTAATGAATACACACGCATATTTCTATAAACACATACGAAGGACCGAGTCACACATCGGTGTTAATATACACTCATGTCAAGTCGAACACTTAAGCCCATAGAAGATGGTCCCCGGCTCTGCTGAAAAAATCACTAAACAAATACCACATCTAGAAGAACATTTACTGCACAATTTGGACCCAAAAAACTTAACCACCTGATCTGTGTAAGTTTGCATCTCATGCCATTACAAATTGCCGGACATCAACGAAGTTAGGAACAATTCATGCTAAGAATCCTTATCGTACATGCTGAAAGGATTGAGGCGTTGTCTAAAGAAGAAAATTGAATACATGTTCATTTGGAAAATATAAAACTTGTAGCAAATAAAGAGACTGGAATTTCCAGCGAAGCTAATTTTCCCGGAGTGGGTAGTATGAATTCACAAATCAACAAATATTAACCTATTTAATCGATTCTACTCAATATGAAGGGTTTATAAACCTATTAAATCGACTCTACTCATCAAGTGTTGCTACCAAATTTAACCAAACATAAAAATTGTCGTTTTCAACTGGCTGGTTTCACAATCATTTTTATAGTCATTAATTTCAAAAAAATAGAAAAATATTGGACCGACAGTTTTCACACTAGCCATGTACTCCCTTCGTTTCAAATTATAGTTCACTTTGACTTTTTTGGTGCATGCATTTTGCTATGTATCTAGACATATTATTTATTTAGGTATATAGTAAAATACATGCATCTAAAAAGTCAAAGTGAACTACAATTTGGAATGAAGAGAGTACATCAATCTAAATTGCCCAAATTAGACATTTCCAAATACAATCTAAAGTAGCCCCCTAAATTTCCATCTAAATTATCCACTCTCCTCTTATGATAAATATAATCAAGACAAAGCCAATTTTGAGGGTAACCTGAGATAGTTGCGAGGCTATATGGACACGTGCCAATTTTATATAGAGGGATAATTTGGTATTTTCTGAAAAAAAAATATCTCTCGCCATACAAATAGTAACTCTCTCAATTCACATGCATAATCCTAGATCACTAGTCGATCAGCCTAGAATCCAAGTTTTTGGGACCGGACCGGAGATCGAACCGGCGAGGCCGTCGGTTCAACGGTTCATTGGTCCAACCGTTTAGAACTGGTTGAACCGCCGGTTCGATTGTATTGGACCGGACAAATTGAACCGGTCACAGATATTGTGAACCGGTATATATATATGCTACAATTAAAAATTAATATGATAAACAACACAAATTTAATTGCACAACTATAAGATTCATACATATACATATATAGAATGACATATTTTTAATTTAAAATTTAAAACATCAATCAAGTGCCTGATAAGTGATAAACTAATAACATAGTTCATACATCATAGAAATATAGAATCACGGCTCTCGCATGTCACAACAAAGTAGCAAACAGGTTATTCAATACAAAATATCAAGTGCGTGATAACAGATAACACACGGATATGCTAAAACTTCCAAACAAGTTCATCATGAACACAAACAGACATGGTAGATGCCTAGATGGTACTAATCAAAATTCAGGTGATCATATTCATCTTCACATTCAGGTGTAGCATCACTCCTTGGACTTGATCCACCAACTTCAAGTGCAACACCATCATAATCAAATAGATCTTCATTCCTTTGGGGCCTTTCCTGGTTTTGAATGTCTTGAATCTCATCACTCTCATCCATGGCATCAACCTCAGCAGCATCCAAGTCTAGCACCAATTCTAAAATTTTTTCCAACATAGATATGATGTTAAATATTGTGTGTATGTTAAATTGATTTAACAATTGAGAAGAGACATTACCATCATTGCATTGTATACTTAGTGCGGACAGTTCACTATGAAAGGTGTTCAGCTCTTCCGAGTTAAGGCAAGGTGGATCGTCGTCTAAGATCCAAGCTTCATTTCCCTTTCCAATTTGTTCTAGGCTTATTGGGTCATAATTGCTAGTACTGAATCTGGACCTAATGTTCAAATATTTCAAACAAGAAGACCATATATTATTTAGCAGCTAGTTGTGCATGTTTCAGCCTATAATATCATTTCTATGTTCAAGAACAAGCTACCAGCTAGCTGTGAATGAATGTAAGGAACAGGAGAAGGGGTACCTTTGACGCAACCTCTGGTTATAATGAACATAAACCATATCATTCAACCTTTGATGCTCTAATCTGTTTCTTTTTTTGGAGTGGGCATGCTCAAAGTAGCTCCAGCTCCTCTCACATCCAGAAGCACTACAAGTTTGGCTCAACACACGCAGGGCAAGCTTCTGTAAATTTGGTGCACTGCACCCATAAGTTTGCCACCATTCATCTATGTGACAAAACAGAAGTTAGTGATCTGAAAATAACTGGAGAAGTAAAAACAGCAATGTAGTTGTAGTGAAGTTACCAGCAAGCATGCCCGAGCGATCATTTATAGCACTTAGACGCCTAAAATCACCTTCTCCATTCCTAAAAATCCTCATTTCTTTTGTCAAAGCACTTCTAAGGGCAGCATCTTTACCAGCATATCTCTCTATGACATCAAGAACTCCAGAAGTAGTGAACTTGTACTTCTCTCGTAATTGAGGATTGTACTGGTTATTAGGATTGAACCAAAAGCCAGCAGCATGTAAATTCTTATCAAAGTGCTTATCCCACCGTGCATCTATGTATTGTAAGAAAGGCTTCACAAACTCTTTCTTTCGCTGAAATCTCTTCTCAATTTCCTCTCTTGCAGTATGGAATCCTACAAATAGATATCCCATTGCAGGTCTCTCATCGCTGTCCACTATTCTCAGCACCCAAACTAGTGGTTCTGATAATTGGCAAACAAGAGCACAATTTTTCTAGAACTGTTGATCTAGCACAACTTTGGTGAATTTCTTGCCTTGTGCTTCCTTATAATATGCACAGCCTGTCCACTCCTTGGAGATAACCATTGCATGCAGATCTGCCTTATGCTTATATATGCTTTGCAAAGCAATAAAATTAGTAGCAAAATGAGTTTGGGTTGGGCGAAGTATCTCATGACCTTTAGTGAACTTCCTCATTAGATATAATGGGAAGCAATGGTTGTAGACATATTTTGTAATGGATGATGCATGAGCTATAGTAGTCTTCACTATATCCTCCTTACCAAAGTCATGCAATATCAAATTCACACAATGGGCAGCACAAGGAGACCAATAAATGGATTTGAACTCATCTTCTATCATTCTACCAGCAGCAACCATGTTTGAAGCATTATTAGTAACAAAATGACCCACATTTTCAGGCCCAACAAAATGAACCACATCTCTAAACAATCTAAACAAGTAATCTGCAGTTTTGGAGTGCTCAGTGGCATCGACTGACTTGAGAAAAGCAATACCTTTGGGACAGTAGACCAAGAAGTTGATGAGGGTCCTTCTCTTTCTGTCAGTCCACCCATCAGCCATAATTGTGCAACCAGTCTCCCTCCAAATGCTGCGAAAACTATCAACATAATTCCTAGTTTCTGCAACTAATTTTGCAAGCAATGAACCACGCAGCTGATTAAAGTTTGGCCCCTTGTATCCAAAACCATATGCACACACAGCATCAATCATGGGCTGGTAAAAAATGGAATTACTTGCATTAAATGGAATAGATGCATCAAGAAACCATCTTTCCATGCACAAATCTGTCTTCTCCTTGAAGAACACTCTTAATTGTTGGTTGATCCCCTGGTCCAGTTCTAGGCTTGAAGTATTTGCCAACAGTAGGAGTACCTGCTGCAGGTCTCTTTTTTCCTTTATTTGCTGCAGGTGCAGCAACAACACGTTGGGAAGGGGCAGCAGAGACTTCAACAGAATCATCATCTTGTTCTCCAGGTTCTGGCCCATATGCATTCCCTTCCTCATAGTCCTGCTCTTTCTTCTTCTTCTTCTCATCCTACTCAGACAGGAGTTGATACGTTGTATGCTCAACCTCAGCATCAACTTTTTACATGCCGCCACATTACCAGGCCATTTGTCTAAATGCTCCTTAAAACGATGGATCCCTCCTCCTTTAATTACCACATTACAGAACATGCATTTGATCTTTCTTCTTCCTCCTTCAGTGATCTCTGTGCAATATCCCCATGCTGGATCAAACTTCTGTCTTGTCCTCACTTCTGTGGGTGCCTCTTGAGCTTGACTAGCAGGTGTTGAGCCAGTGTCAACCGTAGTTGGAGTCGGAGTTGCTGAAGAATCAACTACGCGCACAAGGAAAAGGAAGGAAGGGGAAGACAGGTTACCAGCAGTGCAGCTAAGAAATGCAAGATGTAACAAATTACTAGCGAAGTTTGACGAACAGAGATGCACGTCGCTGAACTGAGACTCTGAGACAGAGTGGTGGAGTCGAGATGTAACAAATTACCATTAGCAGCCATGTCGATGAACTAAGACTCCGACAGTGGTGGAGTCGAGATAGAGACCGAGGCTGGCTGCTGCATGCCGGATCCGCGGTTGCTCGCCGCCGATTGCCCGTTGCCTGCTGCTCGGTGCTCGCCCTCCATCTCCGATCGCTCGCACCGCCGTCCGCCTCCGCTCGTGGCAGTCGCGCGCGACACCGACGCACCGATGCCGCGAGCCCGCGAGGCCTGAAGCACCGCGCCGCCGCCAGAAGCCTGAAGCACGGCGCTGCCGCCGCCAGAAACCCCACGACGCCGCAGCCAGAAGCCCCGCGCCGCCGCCGACCAGACCCAAGTAGATAAGGTCAGAAACTGGAAAAGTGAAATTTTTCCCTCCCACACTCGGTCACTGCAGCGCCAAAACAACCCTAAAAGCCCATTTCCAATAATACCCCTAAGTAGATAAGGTCGTCTTGATTGCACAAGGGGCAATTTTGGAAAAACTCAAAACTTTACCGGTTCGCGTAAAACCGCCCGGTTCACCGGTTCTACATAAAACCGCCCGGTTCAACCGTTTTTTCCGGTTCGATTGCATTTCGGTCCTCTAAGGTGAACCGGACTGGTGGAGCCTTCGGTTCAGTCTTTTCCCGGTCGAACCGGCGGTCCGGTCCGGTCCGAATAACAGGGCCTAGAATATGCAATTCGTGCTGCCACGTCAGACTAGAAAAAGATTAACTTGTAAAATCAGAATTTTTGTGCTCAAATATCATAGTACTGTTTTTAGGAAAATATCATTTTTCTTCCGTAAAGGGAAAAAATACTAGCTTTATTCATTGGTCTCTTTTTTTTGAGAAAAAAGGATTGGATTTATTAATAGATAACTTTTACATCCAGCCCCTTAAGGCTGTCTCCAACAGCTCATCAAATGGAGAGGCAAACGCAAACTACCTCACGCACAGGTGTTTTAGGCGCCAAAAACAGGCACCAATAGAGGACGTATTCAGAGCATGCATTTTGGATACCGGACGAACGGGGAGGCATATTTGCATCTCCTCTCTCCTGTAGAGGCAAAGCTCCAGCGTCCCTAGTGCTGGGCCCGTTGGAGGTGACTAAGCAGAGCGGCGGCCGCTGCCAGGTGAACCCGCGGTGGGGCGAGGCTAGCTCGGCGAGGCGACATCGCCGTCGGGGCACCTCCAGAGCCGCCGTCCTTGGTTGCCTCGCCGGCGCTCACCGAATCTCGCAGGGGACGCCAGAAGGAGGGAGGAGGGAGGCCGCGCATGGCGGAGCTCGTCGAATCTCACAGCCGCGGGGCGGGGTCGCCGGGGCTCCCACGCGTTCGACCGTGGCGAGGAGCGGGGCACGGCCGGAGGGGCGTGGCGGGTCCGAGGTAGGAGTGGTGGTGTGGCAGGTGAGTAGAGGCGGCAGGGTCTAGGGCTTGGGGAGACGACATCGGTCGAGGCTCGCCGCTCGGCTGCTCGGCGAGGGCGGAGGGGCCACGCGTTGCAAGCCGCGGCCGCTCGGAGCTACGGTGGTGCTCGCCCGATGTCATGCCTGAGGAAGGGGGTCGGTGGCCTGCCGCGCCACCGCGGTGAAGATGAAGACGGAGGAGCAGGGGGAAGAGCATGCGGCACGGCAAGGGAGCGGGCGGTGCTTGGCTGGGATCTTTTTCTGATTTGGATTCACCGCTGGACAGGGGTAAATTTTAGGGGAGGAACTTTTTCCTGTGCTTGACCGAAAATCTTGAATCGGTGCCATATTTAAGTCCCCATTGTTGGAGACAGCCTAACTGGGCACCCTGAACAATCAGAAATCGGGGTCCTTTTTAGTATGGTGGGCTTAATTTTTTTAGAAACACTTTTGCACTTACGGTGTGAGTGAGTGAGTCCGAGGACCAAAGAGGAATTCGGGCCCGAGAATAAACCTAAGGGCCGGCTGAGCTTGGATGGGCCACAAAAAAAGGAACAGCAACCGGCTTGGGGTTACAATTACAAGGCCTCGTCCGATTCTAAAAAAAAAACTACAAGGCCTCGTCCAGTGTTGTCTTTCTCTGACCAAGTAGCGATCTCCGTCTCCAGACACCGGAGACGACGACTCCGGCCGGCGTCCGCATCCAGTTGCCGACTGCCGAGGAAGGGATCTTCCTCCGGCTCTACCGTCTGCGCCGCACTCTCTCTCGACGCAAGCATTTCGATGGAGACGTGCATTGCGCCTCCGTCTGCACTGCAACTTGCGAGCGCAGGAGACGGTTGTACCAGGCGGCCGGCCGGGCGCTAGCTGTTCGACGTATTGGCGCTACGGAAACAGAGGGCCCCGAGCCGGCGATCCGGTGTCCTTCTTGCCGATTACACGGGCGCTGCGCAATCACGTAAGATTCTTATTCATGTAGACAACAGGGCGCGGGACTTGGCCTCTTTTTGTTCTTGCAATGTCTCATTGAAGTTCATTGACATGTCTGCGCATGTTAGAAAAATGCCTTTCCAATTACAATCCACAACCGATAGAAACAGGGATTTAGCAGAATTCGTTTTTCTTGATGATATGATATTAGCAACATTGATCCTTGCCTGTATGGCCTGTCCTTTTTTTGTTTCCTTCATGTGATAGCTAGTGCCAATCTTGCAAAATAGCACAAAGACACCAACATTGCTACTAGCCAAAAACATCAGGCATGAACAAAATTAACGCCATTATGCATTGTTGAATTGCTGAACCAATGCATCGTCGCAACATGAAAATACAGATGACATAAACGAGTCAATTTTAAACAATAAACTGAAGACTTGAACCTCCACTCAACTGTGCACTACCAACTGTGGGCACTCTCCATTCCTGCACTCCTACAGTCCTACTCCACTCCTGTTGCCACGGGACGCATCTTCTTGGCTTGCTTGAGCCTTCCTTTATCTACCACTCCAGCAGTCTGCGTCTGAGTCTGCCCATCATCGGCGCTGTCCTTCTGCGGTTTTCTTCTTTGCCGGCAAGTCGGTTGCAACTCCAGCCATATCTTTTCTGATCAACAAGGCTTTTTCCTACCTGACGGAGTGCTTCAAGACTGAGGGTATGGAGGTTATTAAAGCCAGGCTGTGGTTGTCAAGAATCCAGCAGATCAAGGAGCAGAGTGCTGCTCTTGATGACTGGCTCTGGCCTTTCCATCCGAGGACGCCATCAATGAGTACCACAAGATGGATGGTGAGGCCCGAGCTCAAGATCTCCAAGATAAGGTGGGTCAGGCGGTTCAAATCCCCTGTTTTGTCAAGACTGTTGCTGGCTTTATTCCTAAGAGGGGCACCCCGTCAATCTGCTAGATGAGGTCTCTGCAGGTGTTCACATTCCTCCATCTTGTCAACCGGTTTGACATGAGGATGTCTTAAAATGCTTTGATTTGATCATTTGGGTATGGGTGTCATAATTTTGATATACAGCCACAGTATTTTTTTTCTTTGAGCAGAAGCCACAGTAATTAGAATGACCCTAGAATCAATTAATAAGAAGCTAACTGTTGATGCATTGGAGACACTGCAGGGGATTCTCATACAGAAGCCCACAGTCCTAAGAAATTTTTGCTTGTTTTGGATGATGTCTTGGAGGATGGCAGTAGAAATGAATAGAAGAAATTAATGACTTGTCAGTAAACCGGGCAAGCAGTAAGCAAGATCGAATGCAGTCGGTAGCTGACATGGCTAGAAGCATAGTTGGTCGTGAACCAGAGTTTCTGAAATTGAATGTCTTAGGTGAAGACAACAGTTTGTTTCTATTGAAAAGGCACGCATTCGATCTTGTGAGCTTGTGACTGCAGAAACTCACCTCCCCTCCCTTTCCCTGTTTCCATAATTTTTCCCCGCTGGGGCTGCTTGTACATATACTCTATTTTCTACCTTAAATGCAAGGCAGAGCTCCTGCCATTCCTTTCAAAAAAAAAAGGCGCGCATTTGCTGGCTTGGCTTTTGAAGGTCATGCAGAGTTCCTCTTGATCAGTGAACGGATAGTAAAGGAAATCAGAGGTTATCCCTTATTGACAAAAGTAGTTGTTGGGTGTTTGAGACACAGGATGACACCTGGATACTGGAACCAGTTCTTATGCGAGGACATGCGGCTTTTTACGCGAAGTGCAAATGACATTGTTACAGCTATTAGATTGAGTTACCAGGCGATGTACGTCACGTCGGCTATTACCAACAGTATGTTGGTTATTTTGTTCTGAAGGCGATAAAACTTATTGGCTATTTCTTGCTCCCAGCAACTCAACTTGCCTGATCCTCATCTGCTAACCCGCTAGGATAATACTTTTTGAGAAATTTTTCATTTATGGCCCTTTTGAATACTTCTCCCTTAAAATCCCTCAAGATATAAGCATTGCCTGGGATAACTTGATCAATGAAATAAGGCCCTTCCCAATTTAAAGACCATTTGCCAAACTTACTATCTTTGACCCCGATCGGTAATCTAACTTTCCAAACGAGTTCATCCTTCTCAAATTCTTTTAGTTTGACCTTCTTGTTATAATGCTTGGCAACTTTAATCTTGTTGGCCTCAATCGTTTCTAATGCCTTTAGCCGATGATAGTGTAGATCTTCCAAATTGTCGATTACAAGATTCCCATAATCATCGGCTGTTAATTCTTTCTGCAATTCAACTCTCCTAGAACTAGATTGAATTTCCCAAGGCATAACTGCATGATGACCATAAACTAACTCATAAGGAGAACATTTAATTGATCCATGATGAGCCATCCGGTATGCCCATAAAGTTTCACTTAAAGTCAAATACCACTTCCTTGGTTGTTCATTACTCTTCTTCTTGATTAACTTGATAAGAATCTGATTAGAAGCTTCAGCTTGTTGAAACTCAAAAGTGTCCAGTGGCATATTTGGCAATATGAGCAACTTATGGAGGCCATGGACATGGTTGAGGTCGAGTGGCACCGTCAATGGAGCAAGCAATCGCGCGGAGAAGACGGTGAGCCACAAGAAAGTCAGCCCAGTCGGCTAGGCCAGTTGGCCAAGCCGGCTAGGCCGGGTGCCCTCGGACGGCTTAGCCAGTTCACAGACCAGCTAAGTCGGACCTGATGCCTGCTGGCTACGAGGACCAGCCAGGCCGGCTAAGCCGGTCAGCAGATCCGGCCAACGTCTACAACCCGACGGATGGGCCCGACACGTACACCAACCCGAACGCCATGGGGATGACTTCGATCCGGCCACCCAGCCCATGGATACGGACATCCTGATGAGGACGTGAGGAGGGAAGCAGCACGGCCGGGTCGGCCGGTACTATATTGCCCACAGCGCAATCGACCCAGCCACCGTTCCCACGCTCCGCCAGGTTTGAGAGGGGAGCACGACCTCCTCTGACGTCCCCATACAACCTCAGCAGCCGAGCTCCACGCAGATGATGGCGGTGTTTCAGGTAAATTTAGTTTTATTCGTCGTTCATTGGTTGTACACATGTACCTCTCCTTTTGCATTGTTCGAACCTTGCGGGTGTAATATTGCAGGCCGAGCTAGAAAAGTTGCGGGCCCAACACTGGGACCAGGCGGAGGCCCATCAGAGGGAGCTGGCGGCCTAGAGGGAGCAGTCGACGCGCGAGATGGAGGCTGTCCGGCAGCACTCGGTGCGTTAGATGCAGGAAATGGCCGGCTACTTTCAGTCCCTTTAGATCTCTGGTGTCGTCATGCCTCCGTTGCCTCCCTCGATGTTCGCTACACCCCCCTCCTTCTAGCCCTATAGGGACTCCAGTGAGAATATATGTTTATCTATTGCTTTGGCTTATAAGTCCATCCTGCAGCTACTAATGAGATCGCTTCTCCTTTGTGCAGCCACAGTCGGCGGATTCGAACCGGAATCCTCCACATGGCCCTTCTCCACACCATGGGTGGCTGGTTGGCCCGGGTGTACAGTTGACGTGGCCAGGTGGTGTTCCTCCGCCTCCGCAGCATGGGTGGTCTCCGTGGTCAGGTGGCGCTCCTCCTCCGCCTCAGCAGCACGGGTGGTCAAGTGGCGCTCCTCCACCGCCTTAGCAGCTCGGGGGTTGGACGTACTCCTCGGCGCCGCAGGGGTGGCAAGGTGAGGGCTCCTCACACTCTGCGGGGCACGGGTACGTCGGGTCGCAGCACGAGCAGTGATGAATTGTGGTTGTTATGTTGGACATGATGGATTTTGTGATTATTGATGGATGTTGGACTTGTTATGCATATTGGACTTGTTCGACGTATTTGATATGGATGGCATGTGATATTTATGTGAATTTGTGTGTGTGTGTGCGCCTACTGTGATATATATGAAAAAAAGAAAAAATTCCTAGCTTTGCCAAGTGCTGGCACTCGGCAGAGCTGGGCACCAGTTTGCTAAATTGCCCAACTTTGCCGAGTGCCAGCCAGGAAAGCACTCGACAAAGAATTTATGATTATTTTTTTAAAAAATCTTTGCCGAGTGCTGACATGGCCGGCACTCGGCAAAGAATTTTTTATTCTTTTTAAGAAAAATCTTTGCCGAGTGCCAAGTCAGCACTCGACAAAGAAGGCGTCAGATGACTGATGCCGTTAAACTTTGCCGAGTGCGTACCTGGCTCTCGGCAAAGTCTTTACCGAGTGCCTGACGCGTGGCACTCGGCAAAGAATTCTTTGCCGTCAAATTCTTTGTCGACACATCTTTGCCGAGTGCCGACGTGGCTAGCACACGACAAAGCCTTTGCCAAGTACATTCAGGGCTTTGCCGAGTGCCTTGGGCGCTCGGCAAAGAGGGCGAATCCGGTAGTGACAGTGAGGATGAAGTTGTGAAAGTAATTAAAGAAGGCGCCTTTGACATGCAGCAGCATGCACGAGGGTCGCCGAGCCAAGCCAAAGTCGTGGCCGCAGCATGAAGTCGGCAGTCGCCGGCGGGCAACGCTAACACCGCCGATAGATATGCGATGCGGGGCCTACCATTGTACCATAATTAACACCCAGTCTCTACGGCGCTCGACTGTCCACATCCACGTAAAGATGGGCAGAGGGCCGACCCGGCATGTCCAGATAGGTTACTCGCTGAAAAGGCACGCGGGCCTGCGGGTCGTGCCTACCAAGCACGAGGGCCTGGCCTTTGGCCCAGGCACGACACTATGAATCGATTTTCGTGCCGGGACGGCCCGTCAGGCACGACAAGTTTGGTGGGCCATGCCGGCCCAAGCCCCACGAGGTCAATTTGGCCCCACCTGTCATAAGCACAGAAACAGGGGCGGCGCTTTGACCGGCCGTAGCTCGCCGACAGTGAACTTTCTGGTGACGAGACTACCACCTTAAGACTCCTCTCGTCAAGACGCATCTATCGGGATAGGTCACCACAAAAAGTTTCAACGTTTGGCTAGCGGCGATGAAAGAGGCTACACCGGTAGCGCTGTACGTAAACGGGGCTGGCGGGGCGCTAAAGCCGGGGCTGCCTGCTGCTGTTCAGGCAGCGGAGGAGGCGGGTGAGGCTTGGGGTGGGAGGCGGCCGGGGAGTTGTCGGCTCTCGAGAGAGGCCGGGATGGCTACCGCCCGCCGAGCAGAAGGCGGCGGGGGTGGAAGTCTGGAAGAGAAGGTAGGGTTAGGTGGGTGGAAGTGATGGGCTGATGGCCTTTTTACCCTGGTGGGCTCTGGCTCTTTAATTTCAGCCTGCTGGGCTCTTGGCCTGCTGCAATTGCTGCTTTGCTTACGGGCCTTAATGGGCCTTTTCCTATTTTGCGGGCCATACCGTCAGTACTACAGAAACGAATTTGCGCAACGTTGCATTTTGCAGTCCGTAGCGGACTTCTATTTGCGCCCGCTGCGTTAAATCACACAATTTATCGTATTGGGCATTTTATAGTTACCACAACGGGCACGTTAAGATGCCCGCCACGGAAAATACCCATTTTCCGGGTAGACATCTTAACATGTCTGTTGTGGTAAATTAATTAACCGCAGCGGGCAACGTTAAAAGCCCACCACGGAAAAAGACTAGGCCCATCAGGCCTAGCTTGAAGCCCATCTACCAGGCTTATATAAAAGAGAGCAGTTAGGTTTCAGTCCTCAACTCCCCTCTCTCCACCTGACTCCCCTCTCTCGCACACGGCGGCGCCTCCTACGCGTGAGCCCCTTCTCTACCTCCACTCTCCTTCTCCCTCACCTCTCCATCTCTCCATGGTGGCGTGCATGCTGGTGACACGAGGCGGCGCACATGGTTGGCAGCGGGCAGCGTGGCGGCGCGCGGTGGTTGTGGTCGTCGTGTGGTGGACGCGGCCGTCGCGGCGACGTGTGGTGGTCGTGGTGCGCCTTGAAGGTGGCTCCTCCGGCGCGGATCAAAGCAGGGCGACATGGATCGAAGAAGGGCGGCGCGGATCCAAACAAGGAAGACCCTGCGAGCGCGCAGACGAGGGTGGCACAAGGCGGTGGGCTCCTCTTCATCCCTGGGAGCATCGGGGGCCGGCTCCTCCAACCAAGCGGCGGCGTGGCGGGCTCCTCTCCAACCCATGGCGGCAGCGACAGGCTCCTCTCCAGCCCTAGGAGCAGCGGCGGCGGCAGGCTCGTCTCTAACCGAGCGGCGGATCCTCTCCGACCCATGGCGGCGGTGCTCCTCCAACCTTCCTCGCGTGGTGGAGATCGATGAGTGGCGGCAGCCCGTGGATGGGCTTGCCGGGCGTGTGGATGGGCTCGATAGGCTCGTCTTGGGTTTTTCTTTTTTAAAATTTTTCTGGTTCATTAACCGCAGCGGGCTTTTTGCCCGCTGCTCTGCGCTACCTATTAACCGTGACCTCTTGTTGGAGGCAGACGCCCTTGCCCGCTTCGTAAAATGCTAAACGCCTGCTTCGATAAAAACATCTGTAGTAGTGCGTGCCAGCCCATGGGCTTGAGCGGCAGCCCAAGCACGGCCTGCTCTATGGGCCGTGCCAGCCCGGGCCCGTTGGCCACCGGGCCGTGCGGTGCTTGGGCCAGGCCAAATTCACGGGCCTCGTGCCGGGCTGATGGGCCTGGGCTGCATGCCCAACCGAGCCGGGCCGTGCTTGGGCCGGCCGACATCCACGTGCCGCGCTTGCTTCCTCATCACTTTCTCTGTTCTTATTACTTGCCGTGCTAGTATATATGAGACTCCCGATGGATCCACGCGCGTTTACCGTGCCCATGCTTGTGTGGAAGTTGCTAACGTCCCCATGAATTCCTATCTTAAGCCTGCCTTTGATTGGATTTGATACTTGTTGCATGCAATGTTTCCAAGTAATTAAATTAGGGGATGGAATTTAAGAAATACTATGGTTCTACTTTTAAATTCAGTTATACTCCTTCTGTTTCAAATTGTAAGTCACTTTAATTTTTTTATTTCATCCATTTTTCTATATATTTAAAAATATTATTATATCTAGATGCATAATAAAATAGATGTACCAAAATTAAAGTGACTTATAATTCTGACCGAAGAAAGTACTTACCTATCAGACTATAATGTATTCATTTTCACTCTTTTTTTTTTGCTTCCATTCTTTCTCTCATGGCAACAGTCAGTGCAATCCTCGTCTGCGTCTTCGTCCTCGGTGGCTTGACTTCGACCCTCGCCATGCCACCCTGAGCCGGTAAGCCCTACTAAGCCAATCATCGGCCATGGCCACCTCTGAGCCACGCACTGGCCCCGAGATCCCAGTCCTCACCAGGCCATCTCCAAGCTCAAGCAATGTCACATCTCAAAATTTCTATTTTGAGATGTGAACCGAAAACACTAAATAAACTAAAGGATTTACTAATTTCTTTAAAATTAGCCAAGATTTTATTCTTTTTTTATGATTATAAAATAATGAAAAGTGTAGCTTTAAAATTTTTATGAAGATAATAAAAGATGGGTTTGTGCTTGGTACCTTACTTTATTTTGCTGGTGTTTGAGAATTTCTAAAACCCGAATAAGACATGACTAGGTTCTTTTTCAGTTTGAAAAATAAAGCTTCGGAAACTCAGGTTTGCCTCAAGAAGGTTTTGGGAAAATGTTTTTGGTAAAATCCTTTTTCTTGCATAGATAGAGGAAGAGCCTTTTCTTTTTCTCTATAATGTTGGCCATCGCTCTAGCTAAACACCATCCTCTACCTAGCTTTAGCGGGCCCAGGTCAGTCTCTAGTCATCCCTGGCTTGCCCTAGCCAACCAAAGCTTTCCTTAGCTTGCTCTAGCCACCCTTGACCTCAACTGGCTAGCTTTGGCCAACCACGGCCAGCCCTAGCCGGCCATGGCCACCCCGGCTAGGTCAGCAGTAGCAGCAGCAGCCACAAGCCAGCCTAGGCCGTGACCCAGCCCAGCAGCTAGCCGCAGCAGGCTGCAAGCAACCGATCTTATGTTTTCTGCGTTTATAGCGCTAAGATATAGAAAACATGTTTAGACATTGTTCGATCCTTTGTGGGAATTTTCTGGACTTTTTCGGTATATTTTCCTATTTATCTGAGAGCTTTTCCAATTTTTAGGTGCTCTAAAATATCATTTTCATGTGCTCCAAATATTTTATTTGGATTCATCATGCCTCAATCTACCTTTGGGTATTTTTCCATAATTTTTGGAGTTAAGAAAATATTTTTCAGGGCTTTAAAATAATTTCAGCTTTTTCTAGAATTATTTTCGCACTGAAAATGCTTTTCTATAATTTCAGAAATTAATAAAAATAGCTCAATTTTTGCCGGCAACAAACCCTAGGCATATATATATATATATGCCGGCATAGCCCTTGACGCGTTGATTCCAGATCAAAAAACCCCTTCGCGAGCCGCCACTCATAGCTCCCGAAATCGATCGCCGAAGTTCATCTCGGTTAGGGTTCTGGCGAACGTTCAGCGAGCTTTTCCGGCCATCTCCTCCGTCCTTCACAAGAACCGTCACCTCTAGAAGGTTCGTCTCGATCTTCTCTACACCGGCACACCTTTTGTTTTGTGAATCTGTGCCTATATGATGGTTTCCCTAACACATCTTTCTCTTTTCTGGCGAGGTCATCCATGGACGGCATCATCTCCTTCTTTCCCAGCCACCACGGCCTCGTGCGCCGCCCTGAGGGCTACTCGCCCCTGCGCCGCCGGCCCGCGGCCTCGTGCCGCCCGCGCGCGCCGCTCTTCGAGCGCGCGCCTGCTCGCACAGCCAGCCGCCGTCGGCCATAGCCCGCCGCAGCCGGCCACAGCCAGCCGCCACGGCCCTTGGCAGCTGCCGACCGGCCAAGTCCGGTCGAGGACTAGCCCTTCCCTCCCCGCGCGAGCACAGTAGCAGTGGCTGCCATGGCCACATTCGTGAGGTGGGAGAAGACCAAGGTAGAAGATGCTCTTATTTACAGAAATGTCATCGATCGTATAATCTCCGCCGTTTCACCGTTTTAACTCCGATTCGAGCGTTTCTAGTTGCGTTAGCTTCGTGTCATCGAGATCTACACAGTAGCAGCAAAGTTCTTCATGATAATCATTTATGAATTTATTGGGTTAAATGCAATTTGATTAATAATTATTTAATAATGGTTTTCTAATTAAAAGTAATCTAGTGTTTTATATTTTTTCTGTTCTCGATAATGTTTTGTCACATCATATGTTTATATGAGTAATCTCATTAATTAATTAATATGTGCTCTCTTATATAAAAGTAATTTAGGTTTATACCTTGAGTTTTTATACATGCCTATTAATATGACTATAATACCAACTTACATGCTTCTTTATTAATTATGCCTTGTTTAGTTTTACCTTAAAACCTGTTAAGTTTCTTATAGTTGTTCTCACATGTTTATAAGTTGGATCATGTAAGGTTTGACTTAGTTTACATTCACATCGGTCTTTAATGCTAATATGTTTATATCAGCAATAATGCCTTTTTGTTAATGGCTTTCTTATTTTAACCTTAAATCATAAATGCTCTATGTTTAATATCAACATGTCTTGTCATTTATGTTATGCTTAAGTTAATCTTTAAGCATATGATATTTCTTTAATGCTCTCGCATGTTATAAGCTTGATAATTTATGAATATTTAAAATGGCTTAGATAATATAATTGCTTATAGTAGAATATAACTAAGGTTTAACTCTGTTTTATAATTTATTTATTTTAACTGTTTTAACTTTATGCTTCTCTTAAATGTCCAGTACCTTACTTTATTTAATAAAAACAATCGATCTTATAGTTTGTCGCTTTGCTATGTCGCACGTACCTCGATAGTCATGTTCTCTTTAACGATAGCTCCGTCGTTCGTCGTTCTTGCGCTCTTGCGGCCGTAGCACCGAGTTTTGTCGTTTAGACCGTTCAATTTTTAGTTTTCCCTTTGTTTGATGTATTGTTCTTAGTCTTGTCTATTTTGTATGTCTGTTTATGTTGCTTGGTTGCTGCGACTAGACAAAGAGCGGTTTGTTAACGCTGAAGACTAAGAGCTGAGGACCGACAAGTGCAGCTAAAGCAGGAGGCCAGAAGAACCGCTAGACTTTGGATTTAAGGCAAGTATAGTTTGAGTTTTATTTCTGTGGCCATGATCTTGTGACTTAATTAATGTCTAAGCAATAAACGATAAAAATGACTTTTTAGCAACTTGATGATTTATCTGTAAGAGAATCTTCGGAATTTATAATACAGCTGTGAGGGCTACATGGCTCTGGTTTTAGCTCAGTATGAGAACCTTTTCTAATTAGTTAGGGGTGCCAAGTTGGGTATAGGACAGCCTCTGTCCTTATGAGTATAGCCAGGAAGGAATGTGCCATATTGGAAGGGAGGTTCCTACACTGATGATCTGGCAGTCCTAATTAGTTAGACGAACCTTTGAAAGGCTTCATAGTGAACCCTGCCAGCTTTCCTTGGTAGTGAGCTAAGAGGTCGACGGGTCTCGGGCGAAAGAGTAAATCACGGCTTACAGTGAAAGTGTACACCTCTGTGCAGAGTTTATTAAACTGGTATACTAGCCTTGCTCAAGGACACGAGCGGCCTTGGAATCTTTACATTAAGATGATGACTTTTGTTTGCTAATATATTCATGGTTTACCATTTTACGCTTTATATATTATTTATGTTACATTGATCATGAGTTGATGGGTACTGCCATATTGCTATACTTGTTGAGTTCGACATGGACTCACTCTTACTATTTTCTCCACACTTAAGGAGAAGTTTTAGGCTTGTGATCAACCAGTCAGATGGATCTAGTAGAGTGGAGTCTACATCTGAAGATCGGAGTGTCTTTCCGTTGATAGCTACTTAAGGATATAACTCTCTTTTACTATGTCGTTATATAATTTAAGTATTATTTACTGATATTACCCTTTAATTGTAGCTATTTGTGAGATTTGTCTTCAGAGACTCATAAATAGTATGTATCTGGTTTTGTTCTTAAAACCGGGTGTGACAAACAAGGTCACCACACTCTGAGATTCATCGTTTCAGAGCTCGAGGCAGGACGTCTTAAAGCATGGCCACGAATGGCGAACACGGCAGATGCTGGCAGATGGTGATGCGAACGAGCTTGAGGCATCGACGACAAATTATATGTTAACTAAATGGATACCTTTATATAAAAAGTTAATGTTGGGACAAGTACGTGTTGGGGTGTAAACTGGCATAATCATTTATCGTTGAAGTATACATCAACTAAAGTTAACACAGAAATCTTTTGATGAATGTTTTGTTTGAGTGACAGATTTGAACCGTGTCCATACGACCATATATACCGCAAAGGTGGAAAAGACTTTATATGTTTGACTCGCACTTCGTGTCATGGTGGGTGGAGGAAATAATGATCCGTTTGCAGTCTGCTAATGCGGCAACATTTGGTCAATATAACACAACAAAATCAACAAAACAATATGCGGTAGAGTTTATCTGCACAAGCCAATAAAATTAAGTAACATATGCTTGGGATTGGTAGTTTTTTTTTTTTGACAACTTCTTGGGATTGGTAGTCCATCGGTGTGTGGTCCTAGTCCTCATTTGGATCGACGACGATGATCCCTGTGTATCTCATCCAGAATCACAACAAGAGCCGCAATGAATACGTAGTCCACGTGAGGGAACACGGTAACACTATAGGTGTCCTTTCCGAGCAGCACATTTTGACAAAGTAAACTTTCGATTCATCTGCAGCACCAAATGGCAGACATTGCATTAGCTAGCTCAAAAGTTTATAAAAAGGGCAATATATAATTTCTCTTATACAAGTATAGTAGTACATGGTTTGTACTCACTTGAGCAATCAGTACGTTGGAGTCGCCACGATAGAAGGCACAAGACCTCTCGAAGTAGCTACCCTTGATCTTGAAATCGCAAACTTGCTCTTCTGTGGTGTTCCCGGCCAAAAAGACATTCAACTTTGTCTTCAGTTGGAAAATGGATGCTTTCTTCACTGTGAATAGCAAATCATTTGCAGACGTGCTATCCCCTCGGAACACTTTCCATTTGTCATGCATAGTAAAAACCTGTTAGCACAATATTTATTAAATTTACTTTTTAACACAAGGTACCCATTTCTCCCACTAACAGGTATTATCCCTAATCCTCGCAAAAAAAAGGTATTATCCGTAAGAAGTCCTACTTAAATGTTATAGTATTAAAAAACACTGCAGTTTATAACTCATAGACATGCAAAAACCTATATGTTCTTTAAAAGAATTCTAGAGTAGAGTTTTTAAAACTAAAAAAACATTTTTATCAATATTATGGTGTCCGAAACTAAGTTTCGTCCATCCAAATACTTGTATATTATAAAAGGGCCAATTGCATGACTGTCCCTATTCTGAAGTCCAATTGCTCGTTTGCTCTCTTTTTTAACTTTGCATGTTCGCCCCTGTTTTTTTAATCCGAAAGCACCGTTTGCCCCTACTTGTTTACACCGTGAGCTGATAGTGAATATTGGATTTAAAAAATGTTTTGAAAAAAGAAAAAAGCAGAGAAAGACTACACTACCCCTTATCCAACTTCTCCACTCAACTGGTTTCTTTCACGAGTCTGGTTCGAACCCGACTCAACTTGTCGGGCGGAGGCGCGGCGCGCAAGCAAGAGGCGTGCGGGCGGCGGGTGCGCGAGCTCGGGCGGGGTTGGCGTGCGGGCTAGGTGGCTACGGGGGCGACACGCGGTCGACTTGGTGCGGCGCGCGAGCGCGAGCCTCGCAGGTGGCGCTGCGTGTGGCCGGCGCACCAGCGGACGTCGAGGGGTGCCTTGGAGAGGGCGGAGGCGCGCGAGTGCGAGAGCCGGGGGGCCCTTGGCGTGCGGGCTAGGCAGTTGCAGGTGCAGTGTGCGGGCGGCGTGGCGCGACGCGTGGCCCGTGCACCAGAGCGCGGGCGGAGGCGCGTGAGTGCAAGCGCGAGCGAGGGGCCTTGGCGTGCGGGCTAGGTGGCTGCGGGCGCGGCCGAGGCGCAAGCATCTCGGCGCGCGAGACAGCGTCGTGGGGGGCCTTGGCACGCGGCCGGCACACGGGCTTGCATCACGGGGGGCCTTGGCACGCGGGTGGCTTGGCGCAGGTGGAGACATCAAGAGCTCCCCGTCCTTGCTCCGGCGCTCGTGAGCATTGGCAGTTCTATGGCCGGCGCGAGGAAGAAAAGAGTTGGAAGAAGGTAGAGGAAGGGGCTGGCGAGCCGGGTCCACTCGGTAGTGAGATAGGGTGAGAGTTAAGTGGCGATGACATGTAGGGTCCACTCGACAGTGAGAGAGGGTATTTCTATCTCCAGCCTGTACTTAGCACCGTTAAGTTCACTTCACAGAACAGGAGCAACTGGTGTCTTCGGATTAAAAAAATAGGGGCAAACATGTAAAGTTAAAAAATGGCAAATGTGCAATTGGACTTTAGAATGGGGGCAGTCCTGCAATTGGCCCTTTATAAAATTATTATGGTGTTTCCCTAAGACTCCAAAAGTATCACTAAACTTGACCTCCCAACAGTAACATTCGCAAAATATGAAATGAATACACTATATCAAAATATATTTCATGTTGTATCTAGTAAATCTAGTTTGATCTTGTAGATTTTTATCCATTTTTCTATAGGCTTTGTCAAATGCGGAAAGTTTGATTTAGCATAAAGAAACTAAAATAATCATTTGCTTAGAATGGATCGGAGGGAGCAGGGACCTAAGGAGCAAGGATCGATTCTTCTTACTCCAGTGGAAATGCTTGAAATAGGAACAGAAGGAAATGGTTGAGATATATAGATACGCCCGACAGCCGACGAATCGATCGAACCGCCGTGTAACATAACGCTACCTACCTTCCGCTGCATGGTGAGGATGGCCCGTCCGGCGGCGTTGTGTAGCACCCGGTGGCTCCGGACGCTGAGATAGGTGCCCTTGACCTGCAGCACGACGGCGCCACCGTTGGCGTTGTCGGTGACGGTGAAGTCGCCGCCGGAGAAGCTGAAGGCCTTCTTGGTCACCGTCAGCGGCACCACGTGCGGCGCGCAGAACTGCGGGGACACCACCGTCACCGGCGCCGGAGCCGGCGGCAGCGCCAGCGCCAGCGCCAGCGCCAGCTGCGCTGAAGTTTCCGTTTCCATCGAAATGGACCGCAGCTAGTGCTCGATGTCTCCTTGGTTACCTGCTTGCTTGGTGGGGTGGCGAGTTGGCTACGCGTTCTGGCTAACTCCTTACTGCCCGTCGTCCTTGCAGTTGCCCGGCTTAAATTGCGCGCCCCGGACGTGGTGGCTTCCTTCTCCTTCTCCTAGAGTATAAAATACACCCACGACGTTGACCAAGCGAAGTGGATGTTGATTATGAAGAGTAGCCGGTCGCGGCCGCAAGGGAAGACCCATTCTATGAATGAAACAAAAATGATTGTACAGTGTAGAATAGTCAAGTCATAGTGACCTTGCTTTGATACGTACCCGATCAGCCAATCTAGCTAGTAACGAGAAATTGGCACGAAACCGCACGCAAAGAAACAAACATCCAAATTGGCATCTTGTCTTTATGTAGCAAGGACTATGTAAAACTGTGTCCGGTGTTGTCCCTTGAATATGACCATCAATAGTATTTTAGTTGGATATGTACACAATACATTGAAACAACAAATGAGAATTTAAAAACATTAAGTTTATTGGGTTTTGGATAGAGTGTGGACTTTCTAGCCCTCACACAGTAAATAAATAACTTCCATTTTGCTCCACCAATAGAACATAAAAAGCACATGGTTTCTTGAACTACCTACTAATCAATTCAAAAGAGGTAAGTTTATTGGGTTTCGGATAGAGTGGACTTAATTCAAAAGAGGTAAGTTTATTGGGTTTCGGATAGAGTGGACTTTCTAGCCCTCGCACAGTAAATAACTTACATTGTGCTCCACCAATAGAACATAAAAAGCACATGGTTTCTTGAACTATACCTCCTAATCAATTCAAAAGAAGTAGAATAAACTTTTTCTAGAATATATTTATTTTGTGGTTGTAATTTTTTTCGTTAGACTGTAACATTGTAAATAATATAGAAGATTTCGCAAATACAATGTATCAACAATTAAACGTGTTTGTCTTTATATGTGTAGTAGGTTTAACGTTGTTGGTGGATTAACATGTTATAAGCACTGGAAACCTAGGAAACAAACTGTGGATTGACCCATACCATGTTTGAGTCAGCGGCGAAGCTAGACCAGATGGCCGCAGGGGTCTTGTTTCAAACATGGATGGGGTCATCACGACATATTAGCACTAATCACAGTGATTTTCTATTGAAAATTTTAAAATCCGTCGGATTGGTGATGGTATACTGTAGCTTTTGCCTCTGGTTCGAGTGCTTTACTTCCTAGTCTAGCCATGTTCGCTCCTCCCACAACATTAATTACACAGTTGCACCAAAGTAATGTGCCTCTCCCTTATCCCAACTCCCTTCATATTCCAAAGTTTTGACTGTCAAGTCAATCGACATGATAGCCTAGTTATTAAAGCAAATATCTCATGTCTTGAGCCTCCCCCATCAACCATCCTTCCAGCGCTCCCCTACTCAGAACAGTGGCATCCCCACTGCCCTACTGACCAACTTGAAAGCTTGCACAACCTTATTTCCTTTATCTCGTCCCCTCCAAATCCCCAATCCCTTCATCCTAATATCAAAAAATTCAAAATAGATAACTCTAACCCACCGAAGATGGAGAAGATGGGGATTTTCATTTCTCACCATAGTTAGGGAGCATGGTGGACATGTAGCAAAATAAATTTTCAGTTGTGATTCTATTTGGTGGATCTCCCAAAGCAACTTCTATTCTGAATCCAATAGGAGGTATATATACCAAACAACTGAGAAGTAATTGTATGCTACTCCCTTCTTTTCAAATTATAGTTCTTTAACCTCAATTTTGATTACTTGTCTTATTTAAAAATTTTGAGCAAAACATAGTCAAATCTATGTCATTTTTAAAGATCTTTTGTTAATAAAGCAAGCCACATCAAAAGAAATGATATTTTGAATAAATTTTTGAATAATATGTGTGGTCGAACTTAGGATAAAAAAAAATCAAACAGACTACATTTTGAAACAGACTAGTAATACCTATGAGAATGTAAGTTGGAAACAATAACTTTTTCTAGTTTATTTCCTGCAAAGAATCAATTTAAGAGATTCACTTCAAAAGAAAAATGAGGAGCATAAGGAAATATGTCAAAAATGCCATAACATTCATTGTACTATTGTTGAGGATTTTTGACCCCATATTGTTGAGGATTTCAAAACACATGAAAGTGCTTGTTGAAACTGGGCTTTTAGCTTGCGCTAGCAGTTCTGTAGTACACATATTGGGCTGTTCCAAGTGCCCGGCCTCATTCATTTAAACGGCCCATGCGCGGGGCACCACAGCCCAAACTAGTCCTTGCAAAATGCAGAGTGAGTGGTCCGGTTCCATCATAATCGTACTGTGCATACCAGCATCACATAAGCACAGGAGAGCTCTCAAATAAGAAAAGGAAATTCGGTACACAATATTGAAATTTGGCGTAATACAGAACAACAAAAGTTCAGGACTCGATCTTCTGCTAGTATAATTTGACATATGCAAAACCGTCAAATATACATAGATAAAGCAGTTGACAGCAACGACTTGTGATGGTATATAATATGCAGCAACATGATGAAAGCTCATGCTTTGCTTGGTGTGTCCTCAGTCGGATCGTTCCCTATGAATCTCATCCAGTATCACAACGAGAGCTGCGATGAAGACGTAGTCAACATTTGGGAATACGGTAACGCCGAAAGTGTCCTTTCCAAGCAGCACATTAGAGACAGTAAACTGACGGCTCATCTGCAGGCACCAAATGAATGGCAAAACACATTATAGCTAAATACTTAGTCCAAGAACATGATCAGAAACAAATACATACACCCTGTTTCTGTACTCACTTGAGCGATCATGTTGTTGGAGTTGCCAAGGTAGAAGGCGCATGACCTATCGAAGTAGCTGCCCTTGATCTTGAAATCGCACACCTGCTCCGCTGTGTTGGAAGCCAGGAAGATATCCATCTCTGTCTTCAGTTGGATGATTGAAGATTTCTTCGCAGTGAAGAGCAAGTCTCTTGCGTTAGAGCTGTCCCTCAGGACTGGCTGTCCCCTCTGAAGACCTCCCACCTGTTGTGCATGCTGAATACCTGGTAAACATATTCCACTGTCAGGTGAGATGCTATACTTCCCGCTATGTTTGATTGGTGGAGACCTCACCTTAGTTATATGCGTATGTATGTTATAGTACTTTTATAATGTTTATTTTTATAAGGCCCCTCTTGTATATAATTCCGCTCCAGGCCCTTAAATCCTCGGCCCTCCAATCTCAACATTTCCCCCAACTGACAGCATGCACGTGAGAAGCACTGCCATGGAAGCTCCTACTCTCTCATTCCATTTCCCCCAAAATCATCATCCAAATTAAAACCATACGTCAAACTGCGGTGGGACAGGGAAAGTGGTTGAGTGCATCTCCATGGAAGTAGCGTTCCAAGACAAGGGTGGAAAACACAGTGTGGAGCAGGGCATCGACAATGCAAGGTGTAACACTATTGTCTGTAGTTGTGTGGGTGATCTAATTTTTGCTGTGTAAATACTCCACGAAAGGGGATTTAGAAATCCGCAAATGATAAAAAGGTATTATAAACACTGAAATTTCTCTATATGCCGCGGAGCAACTTCAGTTTGAATCTCTATATTGTAATTTTTTTCATTTTTTGTATTTGGTATATTTTTCAACACTTCCTAACTACAGGCTCTGAATCTCAGGCGGCTGCTCTGGACGCCTCAACCAACCAGAGGAGGAGGATGGAAGAAAAGATGAAGACAAGCATTAGTAATCCCATGACTATTCTGTTTTCCCTATGAAAATGAGAAATTTCAGACGCCTGTTAAATAGCAAATCCCATATTTTTTTCTAATTTATGGGAACACCCAAAATCTCAGTCCTGGATTGTTCCCTATGAATCTCGTCTAATATCACAACGAGAGCTGCGATGAAGACGTAGTCGACATGGGAATACGGTAACACTGAATGTGTCCTTGCCAAGCAGTACATTCGAGACAGTAAACTGACAGTTTATCTGCAGCACCAAATGGCAAACACATCAAGTAATTGTTTAGTCCAAGATATGAACAACAAACAAATACCTCCCTGTTTCTGTACTCGCTTGAGCAATCATGTTGTTGGAGTTGCCAAGGTAGAAGGCGCATGACCTCTCGACGTAGTTGCCCTTGATCTTGAAATCGCACACCTGCTGCGCTGTGTTGGAAGCCAGGAAGATATCCATCTCTGTCTTTAGTTGGATGATTGAAGATTTTTTCGCAGTGAAGAGCAAGTCGCTTGCATTCGTGCTATCCCCTCTGAATACCTCCCACCTGCTGTGCATGCTAAATACCTGATAATAATATAAATGTGCAACAGTGAGGTGATGCTGGTGAACTTCTCTTGCTATGTTTGATGGATGTAGTTATGTTTGCAGAAAGCTTGTTAATTTTGTTGCAACGGGAGGGGGTTTCGGTCTAAAAGATGCATGGAAATTTTGTTGCAACTGAATTTCCTAGCTAAACTTAGTATCCTTTCAGTTAATTGACGAAACTAAATGTTAGCCGATGTTTCTAGTTTTTGTAAAACAGTTTCTTTGCATCTTTCTTTCATTCACTGTAGTAGGAGTCAACGACAACGATCCTTGTGGACTCAGATCATCAAGCCACAAAGCCACAAATCGAAAGTTACCGGCTCGTTTGGATGAGTCAAACATTCCAATTTCTACTTAGAATCACAAAATTCAGTTCCAAACACATCTAAAGTGCTTCCATTTCTCTAGGAAAGGATTCTCATTTCTTCAGTAGAACTCGAAACAGCTATCTTCTAGTTTCGCAGTGATTCTCTTCTCTGTTGTATGGTATTGATTGTATTTCTTTCAATAATACACCTTTTTTAGTGCAGTAAACTAAAATGATTTGTATTTAAGTTGATCTTCGTTCACAGAAAGTTCAGATTTTTGAAGCACATTTTCATTTATATGATTTTTTTATTAAAAAAATATAATTTCTACAAAAGAAGGATCTAGTCAAACAGTTAATAAAGTGATTCTGATTCATCGTCTCAAAAGTTTCGAATCTATGAAACGTTCTTACGAGAATCTAGACACAAACCAAATACATCTTAACAGAACAAATAAAATATGATTGGCTGATCCGCGTGCACTCGTTACCTTCTCCTGCATGGAGAGGATGGGCTGGCCGGCGGCGTCGAGCAGGACGCGGCGGTGGCGGACGTTGAAGATGGCGCCCTTGACCCACAGCACGACGGCGCCGTTGGCGTCGGTGACGGTGAAGTCACCGTCTGAGAGGCTGAAGGCCTTCTTGGTCACCGTCAGCGGCACCGCGTACGGCGCGCAGAACTGCGGGGACACCACGGCCACCTGCGCCGGCGCTGTCGCCGGAGGGCCTCCGTAGTAGGGCGCCGCCATCATGTTTGAAAGATGGATGGCCGCCGCCTTGGCAGCTCGGCAGCAGGGCTCGATTGCTCTTGGATTCGATCGGCCGCTGCTGCTCTTCGAGCTTCCGCGTGCCGTTAATTGTTTGCGCTGATTTCGACTCGTTGGAGTTGGGAATGTTTATAGCTTCCCTATACGTCGCCGCCGACGAAAGGTGGTGGAGCTATCGAAGGAAGCGCGGGCCCCTTGCTAATGACGTGTGGGCGAGTAATAATAATTCAGCAGATGAGCAATGGGGTAGAAGCTCCGTAGGGCGCTGCCATTGGGGATTTCCGCTACGCCGGTGCAGCGGCAGCAGCGCTCGCGCCTGCTCAGCGGTGAGTTCAGCTTCCACCGCGGCGGCACGCGTTCCTGTAAGCCTAGCTGTAGCAGTGGCAGCTTTGGTGGGACGTTGGGCTCGTTGCCTCAGTTAAATAAAAACAGAAGGGGAGGCAGCAGGCACGCGCAAGCGGTAGACTGAAATTTCGCGGGCCTTTCGAAGTGAAAAGAGAAATATATATTCTGTTACTGCTATGGCGGTTTGGCCACCAAACAGGGTATGATCTTAACAAATCCATGGTTTTGTTTTATATTGGTGTTTTTCCATGTAAGTTCGTAATCGACATAGCCTGTCGAATGATAATTTTGAATAATGTTTAGTGCACGTTCGGTGAAGTTTGGAGACATATCACATAAGCCAAGTAGCCAACATTCAAATTCTTGTGTTCACACGCACGTTCCGCGTAACGAGTTGCTGACCAAAGTAGCTATATTCTAGCGGTGTCCCGAGAAATTTTGGGGTTTCGAGCAAAACTCTAAATTCGGGGGTAATAATTTAGATTTACAATTTTTAGCGGGATATTTGCAGAATCTTCTCCAGCAATTTACATGCTTTCAACCGAGTACAAGATTATAAAAAAAAAACTAGGAGATATGTGTGTAGAGTACCAAGAAGACAGTACGATGAAACTGCGCGCAGTCACCAGATGCTACTGTATTCAATGCTTTTGGATCAGCGTATCTTCCGCTGATAACCAGAAACAAAAGTAAGAACACAAATGGTATCGCAGAATGATCCAGTGCTATTGTTTCACCCCTTGGCAAATCATCTGGTGTTATTTGACCATTATTGGAGCAACTCCAGCCACATATGAGAGCTGAACCATCAATCAAATGCTTTTGTGAGAGAAACCAGAGTGATTAGTACACATTTAGACCGAATTAAAATAGAGTTGTCTTGATCTCGTGAGCTTGAATTGGGCTACCATGAGGTCCATGACCTTTGGGTCCTTTGTGTCTCACTAAGTCATGTAGAGCAGGTTTTGTCTGCAGGGGACAACACGAGACCACTTCTTTGGCAAAGGAAGTCTATAGTGGATGATGCCAAGGTGATCAGGAAAGTCAGGTGACGGTGGTGAGCCTAAGAGCTAAGTAATAAAATAATAATAATCTTATAGCCAAAGTAATCAGCATTTTTGTTGACGCGTGAAGTAGAGAGGGGAGGTTGGCTCTCATATCAACTAGCTGGGCACGGAGACTTTGCAGTGGCGGGTGTAGATATCAAGTGATCAGTTGGTTAGGTCTCTTGTGGTGGAACCTGTCTCCCCGGATTTAAGTCCTTAACTTAGCATAGGTGTTTATATTTTCTTAGATTTATTTTAGAATTTACTTACATTATAATTTTAGTGGTAAACGATGTTCCAGTCGACAAGAGACGTCTGTAGTGACTTCTGAAATATCTAGATCTACCGGCTCAGTCCTTCAGAGGAGGTCATAGGGGTATGGTTTACATACTGTGTTCATTGAGTGTGCGTGTGTTATGGGTGTCTGCATTGTACTGTGTAATTCTAAAAAAATAGTATTAAAAAAAAGGTTACACATTGGTAAAAGTAACAATAAAAAAGTTTTCGATATACAAATAAGAGAAAACTCTTGTATATGGACTCTTGCTATTTTGACTTATTGCCAAACACTTGACTCTATTATTTGGCTTGCTCTAAGTAGCTTGTAGCACTTGCCTTGGTTGTCGGCAAGAGCCTTTATGGCCCAACAACGTGACTAGGAGATGGCTTGATGATCAGAAGCTAGCATATCTCTCGTTAGAGCTCTAACATGATAAGAGGTTATGTTTCGGCAACTGATCGGCATAATGGCATACATCTTCTTGTGTGTCTTGGGAGCTTGCACCTTCTTGCTTGATCTCTCTTTAATTACCACAGTTATGTTTCCTCATGATACACCGCATGTTGTTCTTATTAATTCCAGCTTAAATAACACCCCTATATATCATATGTCTATCTACTTGCTTCCAAAAACTGTGGTGTATACTCTGGACAAAATTAGAAGATAATTATTTTGGCAAGGGGGAGGAAGCAAGAGAAAATATCATATGGTTAAATGGACCAAAATCTGCAAACACAAGAAAAAAGGTGGGTTGGGGATTAAAAATGTGAGAAAGATGAACCTGTCTTTTATGCAAGTGGTGGTGGAACTTAGAGAATAAGGATGGTTTATGGCAAAAAAATCATTGTTTAAATATTTGAAGGGGCAATCTATTTGTACTGTGAATCACAGACAAAATGATTCTCCCATGTGGGTTGACTTGTTAAAAATCCGAAATATCTATCTTCAAGGTAGGAAATTGATCATTAACAATGGAGAAAATGCTAAACTGTGGCATGATACTTGGATGTTTCATAAACATTTAAGTTTGTTATTTCCTGATCAGTCCAAACTTTGTGAACAGCCTTAAATGAATATCTCTCAAATAAAAAATAACCCTGAGATGGTGGCTTTTACAAGGTGGTTGGTTGATGATTTGAACGATCAGTGGGATCTGATCCTTTCTGTTGTAAACTCTCTACAGCTAGGGAGTGAAAGTAATAAAGTGATATGGAAGTTCTCTAGTAGTGGTCTTTTTTCTGTTAAGTCAGTCTATAAATGTTTGACCAGTAATGAGTCTGTTCAGTTCCATAAGTTTATTTGGAAGGAGAAAATTCCCTCCAAAATTAAAATCTTCTTGTGGCTAGTAATGAATGATGCTATCTTACTATTACTAATTGGAGGCCTCAATGAAGCTTCCACATTAATCCTCACCAGACGTGCTAGAAAAAAAGATAAATACTAGAAATTCTCACATTAATTAGAAACATCTAGCCATTAAATCTATAGGCTGCGGTAATTTGTAACCATTGGATCTATTTTATTTTCTAGAAAATTACCCACTCTGCCATTCATTATAGATAAAAAAATAAGGAAAGATAAATCTATTAGAATGCACGTCGTACCAAGAAAGAACAAAAATAATAAACACATTATTTTCCCTAGGCCGTGTGCACCTCCCTTTATCTAGCCATGGCGGCGCATAGCTTCTTCACCACCAGAGCACCTGTACGGCGTTGTTGTTTGATCCAAGGAGTGGTAGCCTCGCGGCTCATCTACATCAGACCAGGGCCAGAAGCCAAGACCAAGAATGACGATCGGGACCAGGAGCAAGGGATCATCGGCAATCACCATCATCCACGATGGGTTATACTAAATATTTTTTCAGGGAAAAAACTTTGCTGCACAGAATTGTTTTTATTTCCATTACAAACGTTTTTTCTCGGTTGGTTAATCTATTAGATTGACATATCAATCACATCTCCATGGTTAATATATTAATATTAACAATATACAAAATGTCAAGACCTATCACGTGCCCACCAATGGCTAAATTGCATGGAGTTGATATTGACCACGAAGATCTCCATGCACAATGGCTAAATTGCACAAATTGCAAGATTGGTTTGACTGAAAAACCCATCTAGACTATTGGAATTTTTTTGATGCCCTCCCCTATCAGTAAAATATTATTTTTTCTATAACTATCTTATGCTTTATTTTTTCTATTTCAGGCAATATTCGATGCAACGCTGGTGTCAATAGGAAGTTAGAGCTTGGTCCTAGGAAATATGATGCTAGATTAGCAATGAGTGTGCATGGTCCCAGTCATCAAGGTAATGCACTCTCTCTATACATAATGTAGCTGAAGTATTCAATTTTCTACTTTTTAGGGGAAAAGAAAATGGCACTCTATGAGTTATTTGTAGGTAAATATAATTACATAGAGCATAAACAACCTTGGATGATAGTGGCTTTACTGATCCGTCGCCTAACTCAGTCCTAAAATAAATAGTGCAGGTATAGAATCGCCATAATAGTTTCCCTATCTAGCTTTTTTAAAGCCTTAACTTCTATGCAACAAATCACCCTCCAATGGTTCAACATATATATACTATTTAGTTATATCTCAAATCTTCTGTTATGTCGCTTGAACTGGGGTGGAATGGACCCGATATATATTTCCTGAGATAGGGAGGTTGCTGGAGAATAGAAATATTCAACAGACAAATTTTGTTAGGTGGACTGGACCCTATGGGGATCAAGATTAGAAGGGCTCTTCTATGTGAGACGTAATCATTCGATTTTATTTGTGGCTTATAATTAGAACATCATGAATTTTAGATAATATAAACATATGGTCGCTATTGTGTTTGTTACCCTATATATATATATATATATCCAACCTATTTTATATTTACAAATGACATTGACAAGACAAGCCATTTGGAGGGATGATATATAGTAGTAATGGGGGGTGATTTCATACAAACATTATTGCTAGTCATACCTAAAGGAAGGAGGTCAAAGATTGTTGGTGCATCATTAAGCGCTCATAGTTATGGAAGCACTACGAAGAAATAAAGCTCATAGAAAATACGTGCTTACTGCACTTACAAGTTCTACGGAAGAATAAAAGAAGACAAAGGTATTTGCTGAAAGGATTCTCACCATATATAGGAGATAGCTTAGCAGGAGATAAAGAAGAGGAAACATGGATAAAAGTACTACAAGATTAATATGGCTCTACTATTATGAACTATAATTCAAAAAATCCAGATATTTGTATCAAAAAAATTTGACATCTTTCATTAAAAAAGATAATAATCTATTAATATTGCTATACACAGGGTTCAAACACAGGAAGGGAGAAAATCAAACATGTAATCAAATTGATTCAAACAAATATTAAACATCGTCTTCTACTGATACATATTTAGCCCATATGGAAGAATTGAACCCGTGTGGCAGCACGGGTTGATGGACTAGTCCTAACAAAAGATAATATGGATAGAAGACAATGGAAACGAGACTCATGTTGTTTCTGCAATATGCCTGAAACTGCGAACCATCTTTGTTTCAATGCAGTACAGCTAAAGCAGTGTGGGCTAAAGCCGGTGACATCCCAAAAAACTTGGCACATTGTTGGGCATGGTGTGACAAATGGTTGCCCGATGGGAAAAAGTTGGACACAACTGGCATTGCTGCCATTTTTTGGGGCATCTGGAAATGTACAAACAAGGTGTGCTTTGAAGGGCATGTGGTAAAGAACCCCATTTCTATTATTTGTCACGCTTGCTCATTGATGAGTTACTTGCGTGGCTTGTCACATGCGTGCACCATTAGGAGAGATTCCTAATTACTCACTTAGAGCTGATGACACTGATATTGCATGCATGCGACGAGCCACAAGACTTGCTCCGACGCTACATCCCAAGTCATTTGTATGGTCCATGGCCATACCGGGGAAGACGAAGATAAGCCTGCGACATCAAAGCTATGAGATCAAGATGCCGAAGCAATGTGCCTGGAGACGGATGGCGAGCACGAAAGACCAACGGTGCGGTACGTGGCGCTGCTGGAGCTCGATGGCTGTCCTTCACGCGTCCAGCAATAAAGCCCACATGGCGCTATAAAACGCTTTCTTGAAGATAAAGACACTCCCACCTAGTCCCGAACAGGAGCGGGTCCTGAGGTAAGCCAACTCTTGTGCCCAGTTCGTCCATCCCTTACCACACCACATCAGATGCTCGGTCATATATGCTCACAACAAGCACAGGCATCTTTTCCCATAATAGGGCAACCTGCCGCATAACACTGTCAAGCTCACGAAGAAGGCCCAGTTATCAAAAAGAAGTACGTTGGTTGCTGTGTACTTGCGGTTTATCTGCATCACCAAAGTAAATAGGGATCGTATTTATAGAGCTCAAATGATATGCTTATTATTAATTGCAAAACCTTCGAAACGACATTTTGCACTCACTTGAGCAACCATGGTGTCTGAATTGCCGAGATAGAAGCCGCAAGATCTCTCCAAGTAGCCACCCCTGATCTTGAAATCACATACTTGTTCGCTTCTGTTCCCAGCCATTAACACATCCACCTCGGGCTTCAGTTGAAAGACTGAAGCTTTCTTGGCTGTAAAGAGCAAATCACTTTTGTTCGTGCTGTCCCCTCTGAACACTTCCCATCTATTGTGCATACTAAATACCTGATAATATATGCACCATGGTTAGATGGTGATGCTTCATTCATTCCACACTCTGCTTACTGAAGCATACTGACATATATTTGGTTTCGTTTTGTTTATTGGAATATCAGAAGTAGTATTTGATATGTAAAATGGGTGGAAACAAGAAGAGTTGACAATAGTTCAAATATTTTCAAGCTGTCAACATTAGCTATTACTAATTCAAACTAGCTTACCATGTGGTGCACCTATGTATGATGCATGCCAAGTTGGCCAACATGATTATAGATTGAAGAATTCAGACTGGAAAGAGTAGTTATTATTAAATTAATATATACTCCCTCAGTCCCTATTTTATGTGTCGCCATAGGATTCATGTTGGCCAATTTTTTTTATTTTTTTTTACATTTGACTAAATTTGTAGAATATATTAACAATATTTGTATTGCTAAATAAATTTATTATGATAAAAGATTTGATGATCCATCTAATAATACTACTTATCTACTATAAATACTAATAGTCTTTTATATATTTGGTAAAAGTTATGTATGTTTCTAATACTATTTTATATATTTAGTAAATATAAGTATATTTGACTTATACAAAAGTGAGAACCTATAAAAAAGGACGAAGGCTCCTAATACTGTATTGTTGGTTCAAGGTGCACAAGATCAAGTATTCGATTCAGCAATGGATCCAACTGAACACAATATGATGGAAACAACGAGCCCACAAAAGCAAGAAAGGAATCATTCTGTTCTATTTAATTGTTTATTACCTTCTCTCGCATGGAGAGGAGAGGAGGGGCTGGCCGGCGGCGTCGAGCAGGACGCGACGGTCGTGGACGCTGAAGACGGCGCCGTTGACGCGGAGCATTTCAGCGCCGCTGGCGTCGGTGACGACGAAGTCCCCACCGGAGCGGCTGATGGCTTTCTTGGTGACCGTCAGCGGCACCGCGTACGGCGCACAGAACAGCGGGGACACCACCGCCAACGGCGCCGGCGCCTGGTGGGGAGCTCCTCCGTAGGGCGCCGCCGCCATCGCAGCAACTTTCACACCGTCACACGCTTTCATTTGAAATAGTCGAATCGATCCGCAACACAACCGGTTTGGTACGACCGGTTCTCACTGTTCAGCTGCAAGCATGGGGACCGCTTTGTGTAAACGTATAACCTACGTATATAGATAAATTTGGACAATACGCACCTTTTAAAACAAAATTGATTTTGGAGACCGGTACTTTTGCTGGGAACCTGATGAAGGACGAAACCTGCCTCCTAAACATTGATCTTTCAGATGTGGCGTCTTTGTAAATGGGTCCAACAATACAAGCAGCCCTCCTAAGTCCACCGCCTTCTGAAATAATTTTCATTAAAGGTTCTCCATACTTTTATGAGCTCTATTTTCTAGGGTCTACTCTAGCAATGGCTCTCAAAGTAAATGAGGCTTCAAACCTCTTTCAAGTGTCGACGGTTGTCCTTACTCTAGGACTAGAATTGTCCCCCTTATCTCACACTCAAAAAGAGGAGATTGCAGCGAATGCGCAAACAGAAATCAATGGAGCAACTAGTGGAGGTGATTCTAGCAAAGCCTAAACATGAGGTTGTTGACGAAGAATTATGGCTGATAACATGATTATCACCCTTAAAGAGTAACAATGGCCAAATTGTTGTTGATCATCGCCCTTAGATTGTTATGCTCTAGAAGAATGATTTTTAGTATGCAAGCTTTACTAATAGATAGGAAATAGGCAGAATATTGTGTAATTCGATCCAAACAAACATACACATACATCGATACCTACGTGATAAACGTGAATAGTTGGTGGTGTTTATTCGAATTTAACATACATCATGTACATAATGGATCCCAACATGAATGTGACATATGTAGATGTGTAACATGCATACACGATCAAGATATAACTCAATTTCAATGTAACATACGTGGACTTGTATAACATGCATATACAGCTAACTTCATTTCTGAAAATCACCATGGGTATAGCTTCCGTACTCGACTGTGGCTATATGGGGTTGAAGCGGATCGGTTCAGTCGCGCACTACTCCAGCAAGCCATGATATCTGATATGATACTCCAGTCATGAGTCATCTCCATTTCGATTCCTGCCATCCCAAGATATCCTGATTCCTGAACTGTACTTTTTGAATGAATGGGCCATCGTTCAATGCGGGGAAAGAGCAGTGACAAGACCATATCCAGCAAAAGCCAGACCAAAGAGAAGGATGCCGTGGTCCAGCACCCGCCTCCACAAGGGTATTGACGAGCCTACAATGCTGAGATGGAAGAGAGCGGGCAGCACGAAGGAGAGAAGCGCGCACATGGTGCTCCCGACAAATGAGATGAAGGAACCAAAGGCAGGGATGTAGGACGCCACCACTGTCAGGGCCGCCACCACGAGGATGCGGCTTGAGTACAAGCCTATCCACTCGGCACCACCAATGTTGCAGCGAAGCTTCTGAAAGCATCCGCTGGATCTGAACCTTGCCTCAACGATCTCATGGATTGGGTGCATCATGACTGGGAAAGTGAATGCCAGTGCAATGCATAGGCCAACCTGTCAATTGACTTCAAATTGTTAAAAGAATATCATGATTCAACTATATATCTATTGGTATCTATTTCCCAAATGGGGAAAAAAAAACCCTCATGGATGGGCTGCACTATGACTGCGAATATGATTGCTACTCCAACACACAAGCCAATAATGTGTCGGGGGATTTCAATTCAGACAGTCCAAAAACTATAGATTTGTGCATCTAATTTCCATATGAAAATACATTAATCACATGGATGGACTGCATTATGGCTGCAAATATGATTGCTACTCCAACACACAAGCCAATAATGTGTCATGGGATTTCAGACAGTCCAAAATACTACAGATCTGAGAATTGTTGTGTCCAGTGTGACGATGAAATAACTCACTTCTTTTTTAATAAGAAAATGATATATCACGTGCATAATTGGTAACTAACAGAGCTAGATCTTATATCTCTAAATATCAAATTATTATTAGGTTGCATTTTCCAATCACAAAAGGAACAAAAGGTGGAAAGTGATTGATGCACAAATGCTTTCTCAGAGAATCCACATCGTGTTTCAGTAAGCAATGGCAAGGGAACTGTACTGACCTTAACTGCAGCAGACAACCAATTGTTTGGAAGATTAAGTGTTATGATGTCTTTGGTGGCCTCTCCATAGGCCAAGTACCCACATACTCCAAAACAGACGTACACGGTTACAATGGCGGCAACTGCTTGAGAAAGTACCCAGCGGAACTTTCTCCGCTCTGCCATTGATGCTTCTAGTGCAAGGGTCATGCTGAATCCTTCGAAACAGAAGACTGCGACACCAAAGGTGAATGGCACTGCCCAAAGTCCATTAAAAGCGCTTCTATTTGAAAAGGGATGGTCAAAGAGCTGAAGATCCTCTTTGATAACAATTGCCATGGCAAGGACATTGCAGACATCTGCAAATATACTGAATGGAGAAAGGGAAGACAGTGAACGGATAAAGGAGAGCGCTATCTGCAGAGGCAGGAGGATGGCAAAGATGAAGCCAGCTGGCGACATCAGCTGGCTGAATGTGGAATGGAGATTTTGTCCAATGAATATTAGGTATGCTACAGAACCACCAGCCTGCGAAACAAGGACGAGGATTTCTGTCAAGCATCGACCTATAGTCCCGAAGCACCTGCCACCCAAATCTCCATATGTATAGTGACCATGAGAGCACTCATCAGTTTCCTCCTCTTCGAGTTTATCCCTGCAGTCCACCTTCAAAATCAAAATGACACTGAGTAAACTAAACAGGAAGCAAAAGTTATTCTGTTCATGATTGACAAAGACATGGCATAGGAGTTGCAAATCTTATTTTATTTATGTAAGTTACAATCATAATATTGACATCAAATGTGAAGCAGTATCAACAAATTTCTTACACTAAATCCAATCAAAATCTTGCACAATCTCAACAAACAATTTAAGAAACCAGTGGATTTCTTTTTGTGAACAAATTCAGATATCTTGAAAAGTATTTTCCTTTCAGTCAAAAAGAAACAGTGAATTTTGAACTTAAAATGGAGCCAAGAGCTGGTCAACTGCAAAATCAAGTTTTGTCCATTGACTAATCTGTTGGCAAAATCGTAGTACATCTGAGCACTTTTAGGAGAGCCATGTTTCGATTGGCAGCACGGCGGAATCATCACAGTTTTAGTGGAAGATGGATGAAACAGTGATGAAATCAGCAACACTTTGTCCTTTCTAGTTCGTCTCTTGAAAATTGGACATGGTAAACCACAAATGGCTAATCTGATAGCATACAACAACAGGTGGGAAATTTCTTACTCCCTCTTTAAAAAAAAAAATTGCCATCCTAGGCGAGTAAGCTCCAAATATACTTATTACGGAAATGTGTTTCATTAAATTATTCATCCAATGATGCTTCTTACGCATATAATGAATTAACACATTTTTTATAAGATTGGTTAACTAAAAGGATTTTTTTTGGAGGGGTCGGAAGGTACTACTACGACAGCCTCGGCAATGTACAACTGCAGCCTGGGCCTCTACAAATCTGGAAGATCTTTCATTGTTAGGAGCCATTGGGTGATTGGGATGATCGGATCTGGAAGGGAGGGGACCAACGCAGCAGCACTGCAGGCCGTAGCACAAAGTTGGCGAAGAGCACGCCAGGCCTAGCCGAACAGCACAACACAGCAGAACGAACGGTGGGGGAGATAGAGAGCGAGGGACGGATGTGCTCTGCTCTGTACTCGCCTACACTACTCGGGAGCAGCAGGCACCAGACAGTGTGAGAGGATCAGGAGGGGAGGGAGGGACAGAGAGATGGGCGAGCAAGCGAGCGTACTGACGAGTAGCAACATGCAGTAGAGCGTGGCGGAGCCGGCGGCGGCGACGCCGAGGGATCCCGCGACCCATCCGGCGGCGGCGAAGGCGTAGGGGAGGCCGAGCACGCCGGTGCCCACGATGGAGACCACCACGTTCCCCAGCGTCTGCGCCGACGTGGCCCCTCCGCCGACGCCCGCGCCTCCGGAGCTCCCCGCCTGCGCCGGCAGCAGCGGCGCCGCCGCCGCCGAGCCGCCCGCCATCCCCGGCGCCGGCGGCGGTGGGGCAGGGGCACGCAGGGGTGGTGGTGGGAGAGGAGGAGCTTCACGTAGCGAGATTGGATTTGAGCTTCACGTGGAGTGAGGGAGAAGGATTCTCTTTTCTTCACAAACGACGGATAAAGTTACAAGTATATTTGTTGGTTTTCCATGATAATTTTTTAAATCTCGCTTCTAAATATTAAATATAATTTTCAAGTCAAAAATTCTGGACTATTTCTAAATCACTCTGACCACTCCTATTCATGTTTAATTCTTTGTTTTCACCTCACGAGACTCAACTGTTCATAATGTCAACGCATCAAATATTTCTAGTAAAGTGGTAAAATAAGAAGCAAATATAATAGCAAGCTGAAACGGTTTTTATATTGAAGTGGTGAAAAGTGAAGAGAAAAGAGAGAGAGATGTCAACTATACATTTACACTTAGTTCGTGCGTAAACTTCAAATGTTGTAGGAGAGAAAGTAAACCATATATTAATAATAAAAAGCTAATTATTAATAATAAAAAGCTAATTATTATATGAGTTGTGTGAGAGATGAGCCTCGGCAATAGAAGTAGCTAGTTGTCACTAGTTTAGCTCAACCCATGTAGTTTTAGCCTCTTTGCTTGTTTAAGCGAATTACTAGTAGTACTTTACGTCTAGAATTGTTTAGAAGGCTTTGCATTGGACACATTATGCTAGGAAAGTAGTGGCTATTAAAGTTATATTTTTATCTAACTACTTTGCTCTAGTGTTTGTTTATTTATAAATAAATTTTACTAGGCCATTTACCTCGATCTAATTATACAGATTTTCCCGCAACCCAACCCAACCTAGTAATGTACTCAACTACATCGCTTTGAATAATTTGAACTAGGCCAAATTGGTCAACCCATCCGACTACAGGCTACTGTTGGTTTACAAAGCTGGCTAAAATCAGCTTAACGCAAACAGAGCCCACTTTTAAATCTCGTTGGAACAAAAACAGAGTAACTTTTTACATCACTGGACATATATCTCTGCTTTGCACATGCGCTGTGAACCTCAGTAATCGGATGCAGACCTGTGAGCTCCAAGAACTCAGCATCAGGACACGACACATGGATTTAGTTCTCTTATTGAAATGGACAGGATATGAACGCGAGAGCTAAGTATGGATTAATAAGGGCTAATGGACTCAAAGCACCGATTAGCCTTATTAGCTCATATTTAGGCTTCCTAATTGGTAGTCAAAATTAGCTCCCTGATCCAAAACTAAATAATCGAGACCACTTTTTGAGTCCCTAATTTGGGCTCCAGTTTTAACTAACCAAACTTTGTTGCCTTGTTGGGTCATGTTCTTTTTTTTTTTTTTTTTTTTTTTGAGGGTTGCCTTGTTAGGTCATGTGCCTCATGTAACCGAAGAAACTGACGAGAGAGCAAACTGCTACAAAGAAGCCCAATAGCGAATGACAGTCCAGCCCAATATCACCTTTAAGAAGAAGCCTATCCCAATCCCAATTGCCACCGACAACGATCGCTCTCTGCTCGTTCATTTCCCCGATATCCAAATTGACCCCGTGCCGTGTGGTGCCTGTGCCTCTTCCTCCACCATCCGACGGGCGCCGGAGCGTCGCCGCACAACACATCCTCCTCCTCCGTCCTCGACATCGAGTGCTGGAGGCGTCCGGCGCAACCGCTCCTCCATCCACGCACTCCACCAACGGCCGGCAGCAGCGCCTCCTCCACTCCACGGCAGCAGCGCTGGTGCCTCCTCCTCATTTCCTCTACAAGGACGGTCGTCAGCTTCGGTGCTGCCATCTCCAATCGATGGCCGCCTGCGGGCTGCAACACGCCAACGCTGACATCTCCGCTCGGAGTCTCGCATGGGCAGCTGCTGCTGCTGCGGCGGCGGCACCTCTGATACTCCACTTCGGTACTCTGCTTTCTTTTACTGCCCACTAATCCTTTTCTGCTTCAAGAATTCTCGATTTCTCCTCGGTGCTCAAGTGCACGTCGTCTGCACACTTGACTTGTCTGCTCAAATGCAACGCAGGCAGAAGGGGGTCGCTGCCTCTGCCTCCGCCTCCGCCTCCGCCTCCGCCCCGCCGGCGGCGCTCGCAGAATAAGGCGTCATGGCGTGGCGTGCGGCACGGAGGAGACGAGCGGACATCCAGTCAGACACATACGTGCTGATGGAGCCCGGCATGGACGAGGGGTTCGTGTCCAGGGAGGAGCTGCAGGAACGGCTCAGGGGCTGGCTGCAGAAGTGGCCTGCGGACGCCGCGCTGTCCTCGGACCTCGCCAAGTTCGACACGGTCGACGAGGCGGTCAAGTACCTGGTAGGTCCGTGTGCGTGCTCGAGGTCGACGGACAGGTTGGATCCGTGCAGTGGTACCAGGTCCAGTTGGAGTAGCGGTGTTACATGCATGTCTAAAATATTGTTATTTAATTTGTCTTACATTGTAAGTTGTTTTAAGTATATTATATTTGCTATGCATCTAGTAGATTATTACGTCTAGATATATATAGTAGAAGCTATATATAGAAAAATCAAAATGGCTTATAACTTATAATTTAAGACGAAGGAGTATTACCTTATCCCTGAGAATTCTAGGTACCAACAAAATCAATCTCCGATTAGAAGCCCTGAGTTTGTTGGCAGCCAAGATTTCTTCAAAAAAAATGCTTATATAACCTACGAATTGCTGAGAACAATGGTGAGACAATCCTTTATTAACCAATTTCTAAAAAAATATTTATTCTGGATTAGGTTTACATTGCTCCTCCTATCCCTAGTTATACACCGCCCGATTCCTTCCCTCTCGACTCTCCTAGGTCGTCGGTCTCTTCAAAGCTCCTTGATTCCTCTTTGCCTAGGGAGCGGCCAAGAAACGACGACGCTATGCCATAGAGGCCGTTAACTAGGCGCCATGGCAGAATCGATGGCTTCCCCATGGCCAGTTCTAATTTGTGATGGATTTGGGGTTATGTGAATCAGTGAATTTGAACTTGTGATTGATCAGTGAGAGCTGTGAATTTTATGGTGTCTTGGTTTACATTGCTCCTCCTATCCCTAGTTCTAATTTGTGATGGATTTGGTACAATGCGTTTAGCTGTCTGGTTTGTTTTGATAGTCACCTCTTCTCTAAATTGGTAAGTTTACCTTCTTTGAGGAATTTCATCGAACAGGTGACAGACATCTCGAAGAAGAGTTGTGTCGTCACTTGCCACATCGAGAGCCAGGGGAATCAGCGACGCACACCTCAAGCCATGTGTGGTGGTGGAGCCGGACACCACCATGTTGCCCATGGACACGCACTACGACTTCCTAGTCCTCGCCTAGGAAGGTATGCGATTTCCTCGTCCTCGCCTCCGTGAGCGCGGGCGTGGCGCAGGGGAGCTCGTTCCTGTTTGGCCGCTACAGGCGGGGGCGCAGGGGAGCTCCGTGCTTCCTCATCCTCGCCTCCGTGGGAGTGGGAAGCTCAGTCCTAGCCGGCCGTGCCACGGAAAAGCTTTGTGCGGGCCATCGGGGGTGCTTGTGGTGAGAAGAGGAACAAGTGTTAGAGAAAAAGTGATACATATAGATTGGAGGGTATTTTTGATCTTTTGACTGACAGGACCCACTTGTGAGGACTTCCAAACAATGAAAAATGAACAGAATATAGATGAAATGGCGTAGAAGACAAGAGTTTAAAACGGTGGCCTCCCATGAGAGATCAACTTTTTTTAGTGACTTATGTTGATTTTTAAAATTTTTTAGTGGCATACACATTTTCACTAGATAGACTAGGTAAAAGTCTATTTTAGAGGTTATAAATAAAGCTACCCACTTTATACGAGGACAGCTTAATTATAGAATGGCTTAGGCCCTCCATAATGTTGTGCCTAAGTTGTGCTAAAAGACGAGAGAGATTTGAGAGCCACTCCTACCCATTGTAGCAAGCGGTGCCAGTTTTGAGCGATTCCAGGAAAACACGGAGCGAAGCAAAGTACTTGCTCCGGTTCCTACTGGTTCCTACTGCTGTTCAAGTCAATAGAAAACGATTTTGTTTGGCCTTCACTGCTCACTGCCAACTGCAGCAGATGAGAGACGATGCTTCTTTCTGGTTTTTTTATTTTTTTTCTCTCTGACTCACTGAGCCCATGGAGTGCTGCCTCGTTTGCTTATTAGAGCGATGCTAAAAACCAGGACATGGGATCCATTTTTTTAAGCACTACTCCACCGTTGTGGAGGGCCTTACGCTGTGATAGCAGCTCAGTTACAGAAAAAGGAGCTATATCTTCTACCCCACGTTACATGTAATAAAAGAGAGAGAAAGTTGACAAGGTTGGTGGTGTTTCAGCGTCGAACGTGGTTTCATAGGGACACGGGAATTAATTACAAAATAAAATTGTTCCCTACCAACCTCACAATGCGCACGTATATCAGTTGGTGCGGGCTAATCGGTGGTGGGTGGCATACGTAAGTGTGGCTCTAACCATATCAGTGTGTTAAGAATGAGCACGCGGTCTAACGGTATTGTCTGCTGGGAGTCTAAGTTTAAATCCTAATGCTCGTATCTATTTTTTGAGATTTTTTAGAATTTAATTATCGACGCTATATATTAGGTGGTAAGCGATGATAGCGACGCACATGTGGGTGAATTTAACATTTGTCGGCTCAGTCCTTCGGAGGTGTTCATAGGGATAGGATTTGCGTAATATATTCATGGAGCGAGTGTGCGTTCGTGTGTGTGGATAACTACGTTGTATTGTGTATTTAAAAAAAACATATCGGTCTATTAAAAATGTGGAGTGGCCCTGTTCAAAATTACATTCACTCACATGCTGCTCGTATATTCTTGAATTTATTTCTTGATTAAATGACGCTATTCTTTCAGCGGTACATGACGTGCCCATCGGCAGCGAGACGTCTGTGGTGACTTGTCAATCCTAAGATTTGTTGTTTCAACTTAGTTCTTCAGATGTGCTTATAGAGGTAGGGTGTACGGTAGGTAGAGGGAGAGAGGTGCGGCTAGGGTTTGGGAGAAACGGAGAGAGGCGTAGGGAGAAGAGAGGGAGGAGAGGAATAAAGCCTTTCGGCAATTTCTTTTTTGATCTCCACGATTATATGGTCCTGGTACTTATTGTCACCACCGAGACTTGACTCCTAAGCATCTTTAGAGAACCTTATAAGATTGGGTTCTCTTTTCCAACTAACAAACTTGACTCCCTAACTTAATCAATCTTTCCTAAATGGAATAGTAATCGATATAGTAATTGATAATGAGGGTGGTGGTATCGACGGCGGCGGCGGTCACGGTGCCCTCTGGCGCGCGTGCCCTAGGGCACGCCATGGTGGCCACCCTACTCTGTGGCGGCGGTAGCGTCTCTGACCGCCCGAGTTGGTCCGTTTATTTCATCGCGGGGACGGCCCGTGTTGGGCTTGTGACACCAACCTTGCAATTTGCACCATTACCCATTGCTGCATCTTGCCCATCTTGGAAGTTGACATCAAAAGGATGTGATGCATAGTGATGCAATCAGGCATGTGAATTTCCATAGTAGAAGGCAACAACTTTAGCAAAGAGATAAAAGAAGCTGTCTTGGATGAAGAGTGAAGGTAATCAACTGTGAGAGGCAATTCATTGAAACTGATTCTTACAGGCGTCACAAGATGCCACCATGCACTGCCTATATGTGATTACATCTCGTAGATTAAGAGGTCACGGTGTATGGCCTCCATGCTTAGGAATACCAATCGCAATTGATTGTTCCTCGCACATGAGAGGCAAATGCAGGTTAATTAGTGCTTGGTGCCTCTCTGATCCTGCTTTGTCTCTCAACATATGCAAGGAAAACTACAGCAGTAAGACTAATGCATTTGCGAGATTTTCATGTGTGTGCATCCATCCACATCTCGACATTCTTGCCCACACCTACAACATCCATCTTATCTGTAGCCAGCAGAACAACTTCGATGCAACAAAACCAAGTGTCAAATACACATTCAATGATTTTTACTAATTATGTAGGTTGCATACGTACATTCGCACTCCAAATCTAGATATACAGCAACCCAGAACAGCACGGTACAAACGAAACCCAAGCATAAAAGGTAGATTGCTTGGGTACAAACTCCTTGTGTTTCTCTACTAATTATATACTCTCTCCATCTCAAATTGTAAGTCACCCAAAAATCTTGGAGAGTCAAAACTTTTTAAATTTGACCAAATTTATATGATATAATAATAACATTTATGATGATAGATAAATATCATTAGATTCTTCGTTAATTATATTTCCATAGTATACCTATTTATTGTCATAAATCCTTATAAAAATCTCTATAATTTTAGTCAAACTTAAGATGATTTGACTCTCTAAAATTCTTGAAATAACTTATAATTTGAAATGGAGTAAGTACAACCTAACTCGTGAGGCTAAAGTTTTTCCATGAAACCATCTACCGCTTATACATCACACCGGCATCGGCAGACTACGGAACAATAGCTCACCTGCGAGGCTGCGACACATGAGGGGTGCCGACGAAGTAGACACGGCAGATCTGACCAACCCCGCTCGCTGCCGTTTCAATTCGGCGGATGTCACGCAGAGCTCCTCGGGCAACTCCTTCATCTCGGGCATGGCGGAATGCGTGCGACGCATACCCAACTACCATGTTGCCGCCGGTAGGGATAGGAATATCGATCAGGGAGAGGGACATGAGAAGAAGTTGTGTGCCATGCGCTAGATTAGATTAGAAGAACACACGCACATAAAGCACCTCGATTGATTTAGGTAGTTAGTTTAATTATATTTCTAATAATAGCGATGGTGGACAGTAAGTTTTTTTAGAAAACCAAATTAATCTGATGGTTATTATTTCTCTTGTTGATTAAACTTTACAAAATTAACGGCCAGATTTTCCTAATTATTATGAAAATTTAGTATTTATCTATTTTTCCAGCATGTCTAGAATTAACATGGAAATATTTTTGGTAGAGGACAAAAAGAAAGATATTTAACCATGAACGTGTACCAGGATAGATTGGCAGAGGTGAAAAGGAAAAATATTTAACCATTGACATATGCAACTTGGTTTGATGGCTTTTCTCAAAATGTTTTCCTCCTGGTGAAGATATTTTAATTTTTTATTAATAATGACAATGGTTATGGATGGCTATAGATTTTTATTTAGAGGGTCAGATGTTTATGAAAATTTCTAGTATTTATTATTTTTTAGCGTATCTGGTGAGAGTTAACGTGAAGTTTCAACTGAGCCTCTAATTAGTAATTAGTTGTAAGATTGTCTAACTTTAGGGGGCGGTGGTGTTTCTGTGTGGATGGATGAGATTTTCACAGTAGATTGCCCTCAACCCTAGATGACACCATGAGCATTATTCCTAGTACCGACCAAATTAAACACCGCGTGCAGACGGTAGTTGGGGTGGGTGGAGGTCGGGCTAATCATGCTCATTCCTAGTACCTACCAAATTTAACACCACAAGCAGACGGTGGTTGGGGTGGGTGGAGGTCGGGCTATTCGACGAATGGCCTACACGATCACTTTTTTTCCTTGATATTTTTTCGTTAGGACGAAGCCTACGGCTAACAGTTACTCTATTTGCATATTATTGGTATGACACAAATTGATGTTTTTGGATTTGTGTGTTTGATATTACTTTTTTATGATTTTCTTGCGTCTAATTACTTTCTTATGATTATGGTGGCGCTTGCACCCCATCACGTCATTCTCCTACCTCCAGCTCGGTGAGTCGTCCTTGCCGATGCTTGGCTCGCCGCTTGCCACGTTGAGCAACGCAGTGGCCACGCTCTCTCTCTCTCTCTAAGCATCGCAACGCAGCCGATTGTCAGTGGGTTCAAACAGGTAGTGGCGCTCGTCATTCCCACTTGTTTGTTGAAATGCACTAGCCAAAAGCTGTTTTAAATGGACAAATACGCAAGCCACATCAGCATGAAAATCTCACGTGGAGAGCATGGACCTAAGTGATATGACAAAAGGTTCATGGACCCAAAATCTGCTCACAAGTTAATAGATCGTGCAACTCTATCTTTGTTTTCCCGGTCTAAAACAACCCTTCCTTGTATAATTATTTCAAGTGTGTCATTTGCTCTATGTGGACGTATGTCTTCTTGACTAGTCTCTGGTGGGCCCTTCTGCAGGTGGTCATAGTCTTACTCCGTGTGGGTCTATGTCTTCTTGAGTAGTCTTTGGTGGGCCTTCTCCGTATAGATGCTATACCCATCAATAATGTGATGCTCCTTAAAAAAATCAATAATGTGATGTACTAACTACTGGTACCCCTCTCACTTCGTAACTACATCCCCTCTCACTTAGTAACTACATCCGTCAGCTTTTTCTATATATATGGCATGCCCGTGCTGATTGCTCCTTGTGCGAAAACTGAATAGACGGAGTAAAAACAAACATCAATGGGTTCCGAGGTGCAAGTGGTAGAATTATCTTTTGTAGCACCGAGCATGGAGACGCCGAGGAAGGGCCTGTGGGTCTCTTCCCTGGACCTCGAGCGTGCAAACAGAGGCCACACGCCGCTAGTATATTTCTTTGATCCTCGCAGCTCCACCGACGACAACTTCTTTGATCCGAGCAGGCTGAAGGAGTCTATGGCCAAGGCCTTGGTGGCCTTCTACCCCCTCGCTGGCCGCCTCGGTGTCGACGGCGATGGCCGGATACAGATCGACTGCAACGGCGAGGGGGCCCTCTTTGTGGTCGCTCGCTCTCAACTTAGGCTTGATGATTTGGACGACTTGAAACCGTCGCCAGAGCTGCGGAGGCTGTTTGTTCCTCGCATCGAGCCTTCGTCCATCATATCAGCCGTACAGGTAATTCGCTTCTTCCTTGACAGGAACATGACTAAAGAGGATCGACATGTATTTCGTTCTCTCGTTCCATCATTTTGTTCATGCTGCTGCCTGTGCGTACGTCCAGGTGACTTTTATGAAGTGTGGAGGGGTGGTTTTAGGCACTGCCTTCCACCATGTGGCGGTCGATGCCATGGGCGGTATCCATTTCATGCAAACGTGGTCGGCCTTCTCCAGGGACGGCGATGGCGCCGCCGCCGTAGTGGAGCTCCCCTGCCACCAGCGCACTCTCCTCCGCGCGAGGTGCCCTCCTGTCGTCCACCCTGATGCATTATCAGTACTGTACCGGCCAAACATGACGGCAAGCAGCAGCAGCAGCTCGGGCTCGGAGCCGCCGCCGGCCGCAGCAGCCACCACCGCAGCCGGTGTCTTGGTTCTCTCCAACGACCAGGTCGCCTCGCTCAAGCGCATCTGCGGCGGCATGAGCGCGTTCTGCGCCGTTGGCGCCCTCGTGTGGCAGTGCGCCTGTGCCGCACGGCGTCTGCCGCCGGACGCCGAGGCACGCGTCTCCTTCTCAGCAGACGTCCGCCGCCGCGGCGCGATGAGGCCTCCCCTTCCGGACCGCTACCTCGGCAACGGCATCATTACGCTGTGCGCCTCTGGTGTGGCCCGTGATATCTGCTCGGAGCCGCTGGAATATGCGGCCCGTCGCATCCAGGCCGCAACGAACCGGGTGGACAACGAGCTGGTGCGGTCCGCGATCGACTACTACCACGAGCTGCTGTCGGCAGAGAGTGGCTACCAGCTGCAGGGGGACACCATGGCAGAGACGGAGCTGCGGCTGGTGAGCTGGCTTGGCATGCCGCTCTACGACGCAGATTTCGGGTGGGGGAAGCCACGGGGGGTCTCTCGTGCGGGATCAGTCCGCGCTGGGTACGCGCACCTCACCAAGAGTGGGACGGAGGCAGATAGCGGCATCCGTGTTCTCGTGTGCTTGGAGGCTGAAAACATGAAGGAATTCGAGCGATTGTTTTGTGCAAAGCTCAAGGGATCACGGCGTTAGTTTGTGCAAATTAAGCTCTAGCCTCTAGGGCTGGCCGGCTGCTGTACGTGTGCCCCGTAAATCTTACTGTCTTGTCTTATTATTACTAATTAAAAGCTTTAACAGAGGCTCCATATTAAACTCTCACCAGACGCGTTAGAAAAAAAGATAAATGCTACAAATTTCTATATTAATCAGAAACATCTAGCCATTAATTCTATAGACTCCGGCAATCCGTAACCATTAGATTTCCTATGTTATAGAAAATTACCCAATTTTACCATTATTATTATTGAGAAAAAGATGGAAAAAATCTGTTGTTTCCCCTACCATAATTTCCACCTGAGGAAACAGGAGAGCGCCACCTCACGATGCCTCCAAAACAAATCTATTATTTTCCCTATACCATGATTAATTTCCAGCGGAGGAAAGAAGATGGCGCCCCCTCACCATCGCTCCACGCTTCACCCGCCGCCAGAGCCGCCGGCAGCTCGTCGACTTTCCCTATGCCAAGCAAGCAAGGAGAGATAGCCGATACAACACATGCACGATCTACACCAGCGCACACGTGCTGACTCCTTCGACGTTGAGCACTCGATGTTCCCGGCGATCACACAACGCAAGGCGAGTAGGCGACTTCCCTGATTCCTTTCCTTCAACTTCTATGCGACTGACTATTGGACTTCCTTTCGGCCTTTCCTTTTGCACGACAGCACGAGGCAACGACGATGTCGCGGCCTGTCGGCCCGGCCGCCGGCCGGGCACGTCCGCACAACTGCGCCCACCCTGCTCATCTGCAATTCTGCATAGGGCGAGCCGGCGATCATCTGCACACCGCACTCCAATTCCATCACCATCAGGCGCCGCCAGGCGGCACCGCGGCAGCAATCAGGTTCCTACTCCGTATTTTTTTCTCTCTCTGTCCTATGACCTATACCTGTACTGATGTACAGCGGACACACGATGCTACCGTATTTTATGAAACTGCAGTTAATAATTGTTTCCCTAAAACATTAATTAACAGGACCAAGAAACTAAGCTTCTGGCAATGATAAAAGAATGAAGAAAAAAGAATAGATAATTTGGTAGAATCTTGGAGAGGGGCTCTCTTCATAAATTTCTTAACAATAATTTGGTAGATGAGATTGATATGGACACTGTCATCGTTGACTTGCCATCAAGAAATGTTAGAAGAAAATTTTTATAGTAATTAATTTAGTATGCATACAAATTATTTTATATGAATATTGCTTTTGGAGTGAGTTAACTATATTTGGTACATATGTATATGTATATATAATAGCAATGGGTACCAGCAGTATTGTCATGTTTATATATAAAGGCCCAAAATTTTAGCTCGGTTCTAGGTCCAAAAATATTCAGGACGGGCCCTAGCTCCACCCACTCCTAATTTCATTGTTGAACTGCTTGCGGCTCTCAGTGATGGAGAGGTCTTCGTGGTGTGACCGTGTTAGCCCCTGTCAGGCTTTGCCATGTTTTCATGTTGATTGCTTCTTGGCGAGCTGTCCATGACGTGTGAGCGCGATCCAACAATTTTCTGTGTCAGACATCACCGCTTTCACGGAAGTGCTTGCTTGCATAATGAAATTTTTACTATGGTGATGAGGGGACTGATAGGTTTGGAGTATAGTACAGTGCATGAATGAATGTTTGAGGGTTCTTATTGTAGCCTGTAAGGTCGTAGGGATGATCACCGTGGAGAATGAATCGTTTGCAGAATTAGTCTTAAGTTGCTGTCATACATGGCTACACACTTTTGCTATTTATTTTTGATCACTTTTGTTTGCAACGTATATGATAGGATACTTATTGACCATTAGTTATAATTATCATTTTAATTTTATAATATCCTTCAATTACTTCGCATAAATAACTTTTGATCAGCGTGGTGAATGAACCGTTTGCAGAATTAGTCTGAAGGCGCTCTCAGACACAGCTACATGCTTTTCCTATTCATATTTTTGATCACTTTTGTCTCCTACAACGTACATGATATGATACTTATTGATCATTAGGTATAATTCTCATTTTATATTTAATATCCTTCAATTACTATGCATAAATAAGTTTTGATATAATCCTTATTGAACATCACATATATTTTTATTGACTTAATAATAATATTTTTCAGCCATCGGTAAGGAAGTCACCTACTTTTTTTTCAAGAGACATCAACCCCGGGTGTATGAGGAAACCAATGCCTCATTTGACGCTAACGCAAAAAAGGGCTCTTGGATCTTTGATCACCATGGATGCATACAAGCCGTTGCACGGGGAATGCCAGGCCTCTGCTCTCCGTCAATGGCGTAGAAAGGTTGTTGTTTAGCTGTGGGAGATTGCAGTGGACGAATTTATCAGCAACACCAACTACAACTTGGGCAGGTTGTGCACGAGCCACACAAACACGGATGATGTGTTTAGCATCTTCTTCATGATTAACACCTCCTTCATCTATCTTTGTCCGAAGCTTCCATGGATCATCATATGGTCTGCGCCATCCCCTGGAGATTGAAGATGGCACATTCCAAAAGCAGCCAACACCAAAGAAGCAAGTGATGTTATACCGACTATCTACCAACGAACACGGACAAGGAAGGCAATGCTACATATCGACTACCTACGAGTGAGCACTAATGGGAATGGCGACGCTACACTGAGCTATTAAACAAGGTGACTATTTCTATATAGCAAAGTATACGTATGGAGGAAGCTTGCGTCTGGCTGTGCGCCGACAACTGACGTTTGATCCAGCCGCATCAAGTGGATGGAGGGCCTAGCATCATGGTGAGGATGAGGAAGTCTATGCCATAAAAGGGAAGGTAGGAACACGCAGGACCGGTGCCACAGCGTCTAGCGTCTATAAAAGGTATGCCCTTTTTTGCTAGGTTTAATAATTACGATTTCATTTATCTACTACCCATGATAGTATACTTATTGAGCATTAGGTATTATTTTTATTTTTCTTTTAATGTGCCTGGATTACTATGTACAAATAAGTTTTGATATAATCCTTATTGAGCATCAGGTATAAATTTTTAATAACTTAATAATAATGTTTTATGATGGGGATCCCCCTACCAATGTTTTAAATATAGCCTAGAAATTCCTCCTCATGGGATTCAAACTTATCCTATTAGGGTGCTACAAAGGTTTTCCAACTACTAGGCTAGAGGCCCGTGGACAACTTAATAATGGTGTTACTGAATTATCTTGAATTACACGCTATTGTTGTTAAAAAATTAGGAGACCATCATCCATGGAGTTATCATCATAAAATCTATTTGAAAAAGAAATTCAAACCTCCACAAATATAAGAAAAAATAAACAAATCCAATAATAGCTTTTATAAATTATCCATTCTATCATTATGAAAGATAATGCTTCAATGCCTCAGTTTGCATTCAAATTACTCATAAATGGCATTATGGAAGATAATGTAATTGTACATCTACCTCTACCGTTTATAAAAAAAATTAACAAAAGTCTCTCAAATCACCATGTAAATGCTAATACGAGCTATTACGAACAACAATTCAACATCTATAAGTTAAAACATACATTAGTATAAATAATTATTTTTATCAGCTTATCAAGTGTGGAAATATATCCTTAGCAAACCATGTAGTAATGACACTAACGACTCTCTTTAATATTTATATTAACACTCATGCCGATAAATTTTATAGGTTGGTATCTTAAAAAAAGTTGAAACATTTTGAACGACACATTATATCATATTATGACTTAATTTTAAAAACTACGTGTTTATTAAAACAACACGAATACCATACAATATATTAATAATCTTTTGTGCCATGCTGCATGCTGAGCAGAGCCACTGTCTTTAGTATTATTCAAAGACATAAGTTTTAAAAGTTTACAGCATTCAGGCGGGTTACGCATGTCTACATAGTTATCAAAACATCCAAGCCCAAGAACTAAGTGGTGGATAAAACCATAAGCGACCAACTCTCATAGAGTCTCAAGAAAAACAAAGAAATGAGCATAGAAAAATGAATAAACAATACTGTAAACATTAGAGTTCCAAACTAATACATGTAAAAATATAAGTTAAAGCTTAAAATGTAGATTTTCATGATATCATGTAAAGGCGGTGATTATAAGAGTTTATAAACTTTTAGTTTATTTATGTTTCAACTAGGTACATAAGGTGGTAAAAAAGATTACAACAACAATAACAACATAGCCTTTTGTCTCAAGCAAGTTGGGGTAGACTAGAGATGAAACCCAAAAGAGACATGAAAACAAGGTGGTAAAAAAGATTAATCATACAAATTGTCATTCAAGAAAATAGTATAAATAAAAAACATAGATCCTAAAATTCTTACAAAAACCTGAAATATATCGCCATCAATTTGATACACTATAATAAATATTGTAAGTATAACTATTGTATCTAAGGAATGAATAATCTTAAAATTTGATAAAAAGAATAAAAAATTTAGGTTTATGTCAGTGCAACTAAAACTATCATAGTTTTGGCAAATTTTTAACTAAATTTGTATTAGAGATTCAGATAGGTGCTATATAAGAAAAAATATGGATATGGATAAAAAATCATATAAATCAATATTTGGTAGATTATGACAATTGAATATAGACTATAGATTGCCTTATTGTTAATTAGACTATTATTAGTGAAGAAAACATTTAATATAATAACTTTTAAACCTAATATAAATAATTCTTTTTAGTTATCTCGAAAAATTACTAACCCGTGCGAGTGTACGGGTTGGCGAACTAGTTTACCAAAACTTTGCCTTATTGTTAATTAGACTATTATTAGTGAAGAAAAACATTTAATATAATAACTTTTAAACCTAATATAAATAATTCTTTTAGTTATCTCGAAAAATTACTAACCCGTGCGAGTGCACGGGTTGGCGAACTAGTTTACCAAAACTGTGATAGTTTAAGATGTAGTGTCTATTCTGATGACATAAACCTAAATTTTGATTCTTTTCCTCAAACTTTAAGCTTATTCGTTCCTTAGATACAATAGTTATTATTTACAATATTAATAGTCTATTGCACTGATGACAAAATGTTTTTGATTTTTTAAGGATGGGTTTTAGGATCTATTTTTTTATTTATATTTTTTTCATGAATAACTATTTGTACGATTAATCTTTTTTTTACTATCATATCTATCTAGTTGAAACATAAATGAACTTAATGTTTATAAACTCTTATTTCACCTCTTTACTTGGTATCATAAAAATCTACACTTTAATGTTCAACTTTATATTTTTACATATATTAGTTTGGAATTCTGATGCTCATGATTGTATTGTTTATTCTATTTTTTATTCTTATTTTTTGGTTTCCAGGGAGAGACTTTCTATAAGGTTGGTTGGTTATGGTTTTAGCTGCCACTTAGTCTTCGAATTGGATGTTTTGAGAGCAATCTTGATAGGCATAACCCACTAGAACAAAATGTTGTAAACTTTTAACACTTATGTCTTCGCCTAAAAACAATATATTAGGTCTTAGGCTGCACTATTAGTTTTGACAATATCATAAATAGTTGTCTCAACATGCAACATGGCACTTAAGATTTTTAATTTAATGTATTGCATTAGTACTATTTTATTCAATAAATACTTCTTAAAATTAAATTACTATATGATATAATTTGTAACATCTGTTTATATACTGACACACACCTACACCACACACACGCATATACCACATTCACACTAACTAGTACATAAACAGACCTATAAATACATAGATATAAAGATGTGCCCTTCAAGAAATCACCAGAGACGTATATAGGCTCCGTAGACATGTCACAGTCCTCTGGGGGGACCCAACAAGGAAATGCGAACCTGCGTTCAGCCGCTCGAGCTAGCATTCGACCTTGCTTTTTTCCTATGTTTTGCGTTTCCTACAAAATTTCTTTGAAAAGCCTCCGTTCCAAACGGGGCCTAAAGGTCCAAACCTCCCTTCACTCTCGGTTTGCAATTTGAAATCGGAACTAAATGTGTTTTTGGCCATCAGGTCGTTTCTCTACAGGTGTAAAATCAGAGAGAACCTGAGGGAGAAAATTAAACCACTCGATTGGTGCTGCCATGAGATTTTTGTTGCTCCAGTTTCGTTGGATATGGATATATATGGTGCTCTGATTTGGATGCTTGGTGATGTGGCTCTTCTGATGAACCAATGTCATAAACAGAGTACAGTGAAGGCGGCTGAAAATAAGCTGCACAAGGGTCTCCCTCCTCCGATCCGAGGATTACAATTACACAAGCAAGCAAGTAGGAGTAGCATAAAACAGCTGGAGTTATCGTTTCACCCTTTCTTGGGCTTGGAGAAGAACCCGCCGAGGCTGAACCCGCCGCTCCCTTCCGGAGCGGCGGCGGCCGCGGCTTTCTTGGGCAGCGGCGAGGAGGGGGCCTTGCTCTGCACCTTGTTGAGGATGGGGTCCGTCTCCAGCAGCTGCTCCTCCTTGTACAGCGCGCCGAAGATGGTGTCGAACAGGCCCTTCTCCTCCTGCTTCGCCGCCGTAGCAGTGACGACCTTGGTCGCGGCAGGGACGTGCGCCGTGGACGACCGTGCGCGGCGGCCGGCCACCAGACTCGTCGTCCTGGCCGCCGGCGATGCCACGGCCGGCGCCACCGTGCCGAAGCCTACTGATGCCATGGCTGCGGAAGGTGTACGTGTGTGCTGTGTCAGTGTGTCGGGTGGCCGCCAAGGATTCTTGTTGTTCTTTTCAGGCTTGCCGGCTCTTGTGTTTGGCTTGGAACCGCAAGCTCGTGGCGTCCACAAGCGGCTTATCCACAGGCCGGTGCACAGCTCAGTCTGATGTGATCTTAACGAACTGTATGGTGCTCGTTGTAGTTTGTGGGTGATACAATATGAATATCCATTTTCAATACTGGCGTTTTTTAACAGCCAAATGCAGCCAACCAAATTTTGGACAGCTGTCGGCTGGTGCAAGTGCAAGCATGTTCATCTTTTGAGCTGAGTGTTCAAAAGATAGCACTTGTAATTTTGCATTTTAAATAGTTCTCTATGCAAAGGGGGAAAAAAGGAAAAGTGAAATACGGGTGAAGTCCTAATCCGGAAAAAAAAAAGGAAAAGTGAAAATGGTTTACGATGGAGCCCATGCACACATGGGACAATGCTCACCCCTCAGAAAAATGTTACAGTATATAATAGCATCGTATATAAATATAAATTATAAAATTCTAGATCTAGTTGAGCTCTATAACTTTTTTTATATAAACTTTATCTCCATCGATGCTTATGTATAAAATTTCACACCCCTACCTAAGTAGCATTTAAAAATCAGAATTTTCATATAGCCTCATATGAAGATAAAAAATATATGAAACTTGTGTTGCTTGAAGGCATCTACCTTTTCCTAGCGCACAAAAAATCATTTTATGATGAAATAATTGTTAAAATATTAATTCTATATTTGTACTTTTGAACATTGTATCTATCATTTTAGCAGAACGATGACTTTAAAAGAAAAGGCTATGAACCGCAAGATGAATAAAGTCTATAAGTTCTACAATTCTTATATAAATATTATCTTCATCCGAGATCATAAATAAAAAATATATGGTTTTTAAATAAGGTCATGATTTTGTTTCTTTAAAGAAACCCTATGATAAAAGGAAATATTTCCGATTCAAATAGTTGCATGTGAAATTCTACAAATTGAATTATGGTGCATTTTAATCATGCCATTTCAATCAATTGTCAAGAAGGATATACTTTTATTTTTTTATTTTGGTAATTATTTTCATAAAAAAATAAAATATAATTTTTTGAGCAACAAATAAAATGTAAATAAAAAGGAATTTTTTTGAGTGGAAAATAAAAAAGGAAATACTAGATGAGACAATTTTATGGGCCGTGAAGGGCTGCAGGCCCACATCGCATTTCTTCTTCGCGCAAAAGCTCATCGCGTCCGCTTCGATCAGAAGTTCAGAACCCTAGCTGCTGTCGTCGTGCCGGCCGTTCCGCGATCCGCCGGCGGCATCCGTCAGCAGCGCCTCCGTGCCCGTGTTCTCGCGTTGTTGCTTGTCAATTAGGTGCGGTGCATTCGCGTCCCCCTCTCATTTCATCTTCCTTGGGTTCTGGGCTCTCGTTTTTCTTTGATCTTAGATTGACCCGATCCCCTGATTGCTTGCTCTCTGTTGCTTTCTTGAAGTGAGCAGCAATGGCCGCGGGTGCTGCGCCGACCAATTTGCAGAAGGAGCAGGTGTGCGCCTTCTTTGCAGATTACCTTGCCCGAGTTCAAATTATATCTTTGATGTACACGGTGATCTGAGGAAACAGGGATTTCTTTATTTCGCTCAAACGAACAAGCATGCCAAATTAATTGGTTTGAGAAAGTAAATTTATAACTTAAGAACGATTTGTCACCTTGTGATGCCAAATTAGTGGGTTTCAGAAAGTAAATTTATGCTTGGGGAGGTGAATTTTACATGACTTCCATGAGAAACCCTGATACTGATCCACTGTAGAGATTTGAGTGATTTTGAAAGGGGAACAAAGTCAATTGAATAATGATATTGCTTTATTGCTTAGACAGTTGCACTTACTTTTACTTTAGGTTTATACTGAATATTCTTCTAATACTGATACTAAGTAGAGAATGTTTTTCTTTTTCATATTTGCCTTTCCATCGAGTAGCATTGCACACTGACCAAATAACTGCACAGCTTATACTAGTCCAATTCTTTAAGACAGAAAAAAAATATTTCTGTGCTATTCAGGATTTTTTGTCAGATGATAGTTTCAAGTGATCAGAAGCTAAGCATGCTAGCATGACTGGATGTGCATGGTAGTATGCTATTTAATTTGTGCCTAGAAATAGAAATACAGTTATAGATTTCTAGTCATGTCTAAGAACAAGCAGGATTTGTTGCAATCAGCAATTACCGTTACCAAAGTTTTCTGATATTCAGTTTTGAATTTGTTTTACTTGGGACACTTCATTCTATCGTTTCCTCTGGTTATTTCTTCTACATGTAAACAATTGCATTCAGAATTTCAGATTTTTTATTACTAATTGCAGCTTTTCTGGATCATTTGATTTTGTATTTGTCTCAATAGATGTTTGGATTGGCGGAGAAAGAGATGGAGTATAGGGTTGACCTTTTCAATCGGTGAGTGCTATTTGTTTGATTGCATCTTAGGTTTGAGCTTTGGTGCAGCAGCTGAAGTTCAGTTTTCTATTTAATATTATACCACTGGCATTTGTGTTCTGTGTGACCTTGTCTTTTGTTCTTTAATCAAATCTTATTCTAAGTCATTGCAGAAAGCAGCATTACACTTTGAATTCTAGAATGAATAAATTTATGTCTGCCAGTTTATCTAATACTCCGTATTTGTTTCATTATTACAGGCTTACACATACATGTTTTGACAAGTGCATTGAGAAGAGGTACACCTGAATTTAGCATGTATTTTTTTTATTATCTTCAACATTCTTTCTAAATTGTTGCTACATCTTCATTTTTCCTTTTTTGGTATTAGCATCTGTATCTGAAGTACATCAGATCAATGTTATATGTGCTTCTGTAAACCCATGTGTGGCATGAAAATTTGCTGATAAGCAATTGGCATAAGTAATTAACTGGGCACGTTCTTGATGTATTAGCCTGTTTTCGAGCCCCCATTGTTGTGCTGTCCGTAGTAGCTGGGTGTGTTGGTTTGGCTGAAGTTTGTTGGCTTAGGCTCACATTGCTGACCAGTAGTTTTCTGTTTTGCGCACTAGCGAAAAGTGAAGCATCTGTATCATTTGCTATCATCATTAAAAACTTGCTTGCGTAAACTCTGTAATTTCTTTACTATACAAGTAATGAAATTTGGTTGTGCCCTGGTGTGGAGAAAATGTGTGACATGAAGATAATCATATGATACATTGGTGTGGAGAAAATGTGTGACATGAAGATAATCATATGATACATTTAAACTATTTATTTAAGACAACTTTAGCACCTCCGAGTATTAAAGTTTGCTTTCTTGGATTCGTTGCCATGGTGTAAGTAAGTACATGAATGCAGGAATTCTATGTGACTGATTTGGATTGTATTCACTGTATCTCTAGGCACAAAGATGCTGAGCTCAATATGGGTGAGAACAGCTGCATTGATCGATGTGTTTCTAAGTATTGGCAGGCAAGTTTGTTTCTGTGTTCTTGGTCCATTCCATATTGAATGTTCGTCTTGTTTTCGGCAGTTTTACAGTTTTTATCAGTGAGAAAAAAAAAGATAATTTGACCATAATGAACAACCTTAAAATGTGAATGTTGAATTTGGAGACATTTATACTATTGCACTTTTGTGCTTGTTATTGTTACTGGGACATATTTTAGCACCAAGGAGTATTGTTCTATATAGACTAGTGCTATGGGAAAAAGACAACCTCATTAGTGCTTGATTTCTACTGCAAAATAATTCTTCATTGGTTCTTTTCTTTAGACTCAAAATGTACTGTTCTCTTATCCTTTGGGATTCATTTCAAAGAAGCAAATAAATTTGCTTATATGTATAATTTTTCATGTTCTAGCTATGGCACCATATGTTTGAAGTACACTTGGATCTTGTATTTACTGTGCCTTATATTTGATTGGAGCATAAAATAGCTCACATTGGATGCCTAAAGCTCTGTCTCACTTTGAAGTCTCTACCAATGCTGAAAGTAGAATTACCCACAACAATGGCATTCCACTAGCCTTCAACTTTTCCCTCAATTGAGTTGATTTCTCACTGTTCTTTCCATATTGCTTCTTCAGGTGACTAATCTAGTTGGACAGCTTCTTGGAAATCAGCCTAAAATGTGAACTGAGATGAAATTTTGTCTGTGGTGTATTTCTTCAATTTTGTTCTAGGGTACTAGGCAAACTAGTGATACGTGATAAGTTGGAGAGAGAAATTACATCTCAAATTATTAGCATTGTATTGTCTGGATGATTGGGGAACCTACTTGTGAGGCTTTTGGTACAAAATTCTACATCCACCTTTTTGTTTGAGCTCCCGAATTCTACTGTTGTCAGGGCAAATGTGCAACCTCACTGGAAAGATAAGCTATTCCCTCCAGTCACAAATAAGAAACCTTGTATGATTGTTTTCTTAAGTCCATCATTTCAAAGCTTGACTACAAAAATAATTTTTCATGTTTTGGGTTTGAATGTTTGGAAGCGATATGAGGATATTTGTTTTGGGACATAAAATACGCCCGTGGAGCCGTCCTCGCCATCGTGAATTTTTTTATTTTTAATTTTTTTTAAAAAAGAATTTACAAAAGTAATTTTTGGTTTCGGAATATGACAGAACTAGTCGCCTACGGTGGGCGTTTTTTAGAAAACGCCCACTGTGTGGGCGTTATATGTGACGTGTGTGGGCGTTATATGTGACGTGGCATAGAGCCGGCCGCCGTCGGTGCCGGCTCTTGTGGGTGGCCCACCTGCGTCCAAAAAACGCCCACTGCGTGGGCGTTTTGGGCGTTTTTTGGTGGGGAGGGGGCCGCCTGCAAAAGTGTCCGCTGTTTTACGGGCGGGCCACGGAGCAGTAAAAAAACGCCCACTGTGTGGGCGTTTTTTGCACTGTAGGGGGCCGCCTGCTAAATTTACCCTGTAGGGTAAATTTACCATCGTACAGGGTAAATTTTGCAGGGTAAATTTACCATCGTACAGGGTAAATTTTGCAGGCGGCCCATCATCAGCAGGGTAAATTTACCCTGTACGATGTAAATTTTGCAGGGTAAATTTACATCGTACAGGGTAAATTTTGCATGCGATCCCCTGCAGTGCAAAAAACGCCCACACAGTGGGTGTTTTTTACTGCTCCGCGGCCCGTCCGCAAAACAGCGGGCACTTTTGCAGGCGCCCCCCTCCCCACCAAAAAACGCCCACGCAGTGGGCGTTTTTTTGACGCAGATGGGCCACCCGCAAGAGCCGGCACCGACGGCGGCCGGCTCTGTGCCAAGTCACATATAACGCCCACACAGTGGGCGTTTTTTAAAAAACGCCCACTGTAGGCGACTAGTTCAGTCATATTCCGAAACCAAAAATTACTTTTGTAATTTTTTTTAAAAAAAATTAAAAATAAAAAAAATTCACGATGGCGAGGACGGCTCCACGGGCGTATTTTATGTCCCAAAACAAATATCCTCATATCGCTTCCAAACATTCAAACCCAAAACATGAAAAATTATTTTTGTAGTCAAGCTTTGAAATGATGGACTTAAGAAAACAATCATACAAGGTTTCTGTGGCAGAACCTCCTAAATTATATGGCCCACACGCACCTATCATTGTCTCAAAGACTTCTGTTAGCCATGCATGTGTTCCAGATAACTTAGAAAGCCCTGTCGGGTGCCCTCAAAGGACCCCGATTAAACCACATTTGTCGACTCCTACCAGGATCAACAACGGAGTAGCTACAACATTACCACATTTATGATAAAACATATATCAGAGTGCGGAAGAGTAATAACATTAAGTTTACAAAATATATGAAAAAGTTAACTTTTACAAACTTGACTTTAACTGCGGAAGCGGCGGAAGCAGAGAAGAACTTCAGAAGTCAACTTAGGTAAAACGCCTAAGTCGGGAGGGGACAACTAGATCACGTCGAGCCCACCGACATGAACTTGATTTAAACACCAATTAGCACCTGCAACAGGGGTTCAATAAACCCTGAGTACAAAAGTACTCAACTAGACTGACCCGACGAAAAAGAGGGGTGAAGACTCAAGAAATGCAGGCTAGAGGGACAAGGTAAGGTCTGTAGAAGATAAGAAGTTTTGCAGAAAAGCTTTACATAAAGGAAAGGTTGCTTGGACTACTTCCAATTACCAACCAACTTCATTATTGAACCTTAATTCTTGTTCAAGTTGTTACTACGATGATGAACAACGATCGAGTCTTCTTCTCCGAGAAGCAACGGCGATTCGAATCCATTTTCATACCCAGCTGGGACCTAGGTGACTGAGCATACCGGAGACTTTAACTCCGAAGCACCCCAGGTGCACCGATATACCGGGATAACAACCTCAGCCGTATATCACCACATGATACACGTGAGCTCTGCGGCCCAGCGTACCGAGATACATGGGAACTTAAACCCCACAGTAAAACACACTATGACACAGATGGGATTCTCTGGCCCCACGCTAGGTCACTCCATGGCATACACGGCTCCAACCATCCGTATACCACTTCATGCATGTGGATTTCTAAATTCTCGATATCATCCAGTTCACCAACGGACGGGACCTAGGGCATCAACAGACGAGAACACTACAGAGGGACTCCATTCCCAATGCAAGTTCACCGTCCGGACTCGATTTATTACTAACATCAAGTTTTCAACAAGAAAACCAATCTCATCTTTTTCATTCTTTTCCTTTGAACAATTAAATAAATAAGCAGGGCTAAGCATTACTACTCATCTTCCAAGTAGGTAACAAGGATTAAGGAAATAAGACAGGTAATGTAATTTGTGGGTTTTCACTCAACTCCTATCACTTAATGCACATATTATAGCTGAAGCGGTAAAACTTTTTATAAATAGAATAGGGTTGAATGCATCCGGGGCTTGCCTGTGTTGCAGCGGTAGTTAGTTCTTGTCAGGATCACGGGTGTTACATTTGACACCATTCTATGATAGACGACACCACATCATGGATCCGCGACTTCACTTTTGATGGTGGATGGCTTTTTTCGAAGATCGTGCACCAAGATCCACTCACTCTCGAACAACTACACGTATTCAATGATGCATGTTTTAGCATGATGAACTCATAACATGATGCACAGCAATGTATTGGTGCAAGCATAACAGGATTAAACAACTAGCTAATTATAAACTATTTTAACAGCATTACAGAAGATAAATATAAAACTCCACATATTATAAAATTATATAGTCATATTAGGTGTTAACATGACATAGCAGAAGCATACAAAGGTAAAGGAACCACATTTTTCATTTATACATTTTTATTATAATTATAAACCATTTAATAAGCAATAAGCAAGATAAATCAAAAGATCAAGCATACGATATCCAATGACCACAATATTTTTACTACAACACACACATAGCACAAGAAACATGTCATAAAAATTTGAAGTCAACAGGGGTCACATAGCATGAGATATGAATTTCCTTTTTTTTAAACATTAAATAGAGGCGTAAAATATAGCTAATTATTTTTATATAAAACATGGCATGTTTCATATTTTTAATAAAAACTAGGTATTACAAGGAACACAACAAAATTTGGTTCACCAAAAACGGAGTTACGAAACTCCAGATATGAATTTTTAAAGTTTATAAAAAGCTGCTACAAATAGGTCCTCGGGGTACTATTCACCTGAGTCTTAGACTGTGCACTTAGGACCCTGGCTTTAGTTGAATTCAAACCCGAGGTCCTTGGTCGCGATTCATGTACAGAGAACGCTCAGGAAGGCCGTTTCCGGCGGGGATAGTGCTCACCGGCGGGGATAGTGCTCACCAGCGGCAAAGGAGAGGCATAGAAGCATCCTTGGACTCGTGCGCATCCGATGGTGCACTCAAATCGACTGGAACTAGTGCGTGGAGGTATGGCCACGTGAGCTGCGGCCATGGCGGCGCGGCTTTCTATGGAGCAGTGGCTCTGGTGCGAGATAGATGAAATTGAGGGCACGGTTAGCTGCAGGGGAGCAAGGCGAACTCAAAGACAAAGAAAAACCAGAAAAACAACCGACGACGATGACCGTTGGCCGGGCGAGGCGCACGGCGGCACTGAGAAAGAAAAGAGGAAAGAACGACGGCGTGCCTCGATCCTTTATAGGGGGGGTCGGGCGAGCTGGGAAGAGGGTAAGTGACTTCTGGAACTCGACCACGCAGCCATACTCGAGAGTCACCGTGAAATTGCGGCCAAACGACGCACGGCGTCGACGCGGCAGCAGAACAGAGCAGCAAAAACGGACCAGCATCATCGGACAAGAAAAACGGACCAGCATCATCGGACAAGCAAAAACAGACCAGCACTGTTCACCAAAATTACAGAACTGCCACTCGTCGAAAATTGTAAATTACTCCCAAATTTATATAGGAACTTAAAAATCTCCAAAAATAAAGTTTGCATAACTTTTCAAGAGCTACACTTTTCATTTAAGAAACATTTTCAAATTCTACACAGATTTTGAAATATGAATTCAAATTTAAAAAGAGTGCGAAAAGGGTCAATTCTCTAGAAGCAAACATTTGAAATTACTTTTTATTTTTCTAAACAACTTGAAAATCTTCCAATCTATGAAATTTTCAGATTATCAAACCAAACACTTTTCATAGAGAAAGTTTTCCCAAATTTTGAATAATTTTTGAAATATGAATTTAAATTGAAAAGGGAATAAGTGTTGGAAAACTGTATTTTTACTTTTATTCAAAATTATTTTTGGAAACTTGAAAAACTTTGAATACCAATATTGTAGCTCCTTTCAAGATCTACAAACTATATTTTGAGAGTATCTCAAAATTCCTTATAGATTTTAAAATATAGAAAAAGGGATAAAAGAAGGTTTTGAAAATAGTTTTTAAGTAGCAATCAACTCATCATTTCATGTATAAAACAATGCACCACATAAAAGACATTACTAAAACATGAATGCATTTATGTCATGATGCTCAATGATTATTCTTAATAATGAATTTGATTATAATTTTAATTACTTACTAACATCTGGGATGTTACAGTTTCTTATTTGTGACCGGAGGGAATAGCTTATCTTTCCAGTGAGGTTGCACATTTGCCCTGACAACAGTAGAATTCAGGAGCTCAAACAGTGGGCGTTTATTTACTGCTCCGCGGCCCGCCCGTAAAACAGCGGGCACTTTTGCAGGCGGCCCCCTTCCCACCAAAAAACGCCCACGCAGTGGGCGTTTTTTGGACGCAGGTGGGCCACCCGCAAGAGCCGGCACCGACGGCGGCCGGCTCTGTGCCACGTCACATATAACGCCCACACAGTGGGCGTTTTCTAAAAAACGCCCACTGTAAGCGACTAGTTCTGTCATATTCCGAAACCAAAAATTACTTTTGTAAATTTTTTTAAAAAAAATTAAAAATAAAAAAAATTCCGCCATCGTCGAGGAATGTGGTGTGGACTTTGCCCCTGGGTGGCAGAGGCCCTATAGTCATGTTCATGGGCTAGGATAGCTTCTTGTTCTCGTGGACTGCTCGCCTGAGTAGCATGATGTTTCTTTACGAAGCTGTCTCGGTTATTACCAAACAACAAGCTTACTGTCAGTGAAAAATTGCCACTGTGTCCTTGTGAAAAAGTGACAATGGGAGACACGCCTATAAGTGACAAACAACACCGCACTTCCAAACAGAGTTTATTTTAGTGTGACAATGTGTTTACTTGTAAATGAAAAATATGTTTACTTGTAACACATTGTGACGCAAACACTAGCCTTGAAGCAAAATAATGCAGTTTGCAGCGAGTTTTGGTGCGACTGGAACTGGAAGTCTGTACAAACAACGTCTCTTAGGCTTGATCCCCAGTGGCAAAAGCCTGACTTTCTGTTTACTTTGCAAGGCAACAAGCCAACGACAGCACACAAGGCACAAGCAACATCCTCTTCACATTCCTCGTTAGGCTCAATGTATGCTCCTCGCCAACCTTGCCACGAAAGCCTGCCAGTGTCATCAGCCGACACCAATCTCTCTCTTAGCCTGCAGCCACAGCCTGAATCCACCACACCAGCACCGAGCACCGATGGCGATGGCCGGCGACGGACGTGCTCCCAGTCCCACCACCGGCCGCCGCGTCGTGGTGTTCCCGTTCCCGTTCGGCAGCCACATCGCCCAGATGCTCCAGCTCGGGGAGCTCCTCCGCTCGCGGGGCCTGGGCGTCACCGTGCTCCACACCGACTTCAACGCGCCCAACCCCGCGTGCCACCCGGACCTCACCTTCGTGTCCATCCGCGAGTCCCTCCCCGCCGAGGTCGTCGCCAGCCCCGACATGGTGGAGCAGATGATGGCGCTCGCCGCGGAGCTGCAGGCGCGAGGGGTCGCCTGCGTGGTGGTCGACGGGCAGTGGTACAAGATGCTGGGCGCGGCCACGCGTGTCGCTGTCCCCGCCCTCGCGCTGCGCGCCGACGGCGCCGCCACGTTCCTCAGCATGCTCGCCACCCCACGCCTCGTCGCCGACGGCTACCTCCCCGCCAAAGGCACGTTCCTCGATCTCCATCGAAGTTGAACACAAGAGAAACTCTGTAATCTTGTTTTCTCTTGTTGCGTTGCATGTATGCAGAAGAGCGGCTGGACGAGGTGGTGCCGGGGCTGGAGCCGCTCCGGGTGCGCGACCTGATCCGCGTGGACGGCAGCGACGACGAGACGGTGCTCCGTTTCATCACCGGAAACGTCGAGGCCGTGCGGGCGTCGGCGTCGGGCGTGGTGCTCAACACGTTCGAGGGCACCGAGGGCGCGGCGCTGGCCAAGATCCGGCGCGAGCTGCCGGGCAGCCCGGCCTTCGCGGTGGGGCCGCTGCACCTGATGCAGGCGTCGTCCTCCCCGGCGGCGGCCGCGGGGCGAGGGCAGTTCCAGGACGCGCCGGACTGCAGGTGCCTGTCGTGGCTGGACGCGCAGCCGCCGCGCTCCGTGCTGTACGTGAGCATGGGAAGCGTGGCGCGCGTGGACCGCGCCGTGTTCGAGGATACGGCGTGGGCGCTGGCGGCCAGCGGCGTGCCGTTCCTGTGGGTTCTCCGCCGCGGCTCCGTCCGCGCCGTCGACGGCGGCGCCAGCTCGCCGGACGCGGTGCCGCTGGCCCCGGAGGAGCTCCGCGAGACGGCGAGGAGCAGGGGCAAGATCGTGGCGTGGGCGCCGCAGAGGGAGGTGCCGGCGCACCCGGCGGTGGCGGGGTTCTGGACGCACTGCGGCTGGAACTCCATGGTGGAGCGAGGGGGTGCCCATGCTCGTGCAGCCGTGCTTCGCCGAGCAGATCGTGAACGCGAGGTACGTGACGCACCAGTGGGGCGTCGGGTTCGAGGTCGGGATGCCGCTCGAGAGGACGGCCACGGCGAGGATGATCAGAAGGCTTATGGTGGCCGCCGGGCAACTGGGGCTGCAGGGGCCCAGGGAGAGGGCTCGGCTTCTGATGACGCAAGCGAAGCATTGTGTCGCTGAAGGAGGAGGAGCCTTGTGAAGCACATTTCCTCGCTTTGATCGATCAGCTTTCAGGTTTGAGAGCATGGTGAAAATGCTCTGAATAATAATGAACTGCATGTCGTGTTCTGATTTATCTTTTATCTATGCGCAATAAGGCCATATCCTGAGAGTGGTATGTTTTTTTGCTAGTAAAAAGAGCATACAAACGAAAAAAAAAAACGAAGTAAACAACCTCACGCCATATCCACTACCTCCATGAACTCGCTGTCCGACGTGAGCCTGGCAAGCGCTTCAGGAGACAAGCACACCTCCACCCCCATGCTTCCACTACCATCACGCCCCGGGTACACGGTCACCAAGCCGTCCATCTTGTTCCCGGCGCCGCTCCGAGCGGCGACCGGCGCGCCCCACCCGAAGTCATTTCCGTAGACGTCGAACCGCGGCGAGGACGCAACCACGATATCTGCAGGCGGATCGCCGTCGTCGCCGGACGCCTCCGCCGGGTACAGGATGTGTGGCTTCTGATGCCAGGACGCCCTCAGGATGTGTGGCTTCTGATGCCAGGACGCGAGGGCGTCCCTCGTCTTGGCCTCGTCGAAGGATGCCACGGCGTGGCTGAGCAGCCTGTTAGAATAATCCCTGAGCACCCGCTAACTATAGAAGGAAGCTTAGACTAATTAGTTTCCAGGCATGGCAGGCAGCATCTCCGTGGACGTTGGGATGGCAACGACCGATCGCGGGCATGCCGTGATTGTCTTAATTGATTGTAACCATGTATGACTACATGTACTTTCTTTATAATGAATAGAGAGACACCAGAAAACGCTGTCGCATTACAGCACCAAAGTTTTATTGCGTCCACTCGTGTTCGTGTCCTCTTCGTCTTCCTCATCGGAATTGTGTCAATTGGCATCGGAGCCAGGTTGCCGTCGTCGCCATGGCCTCGCGGTCTCCTTCCAATGGCTCCGGCAACGAGGAGAAGATCAAGCCGTCGCGGTCGCCGCCGCGTCGTCGTGGACGCTCGACGGGTCGCCACTCGCGTCACCGCTCTGGCTCACGGATCGTGGAGCGCGTCATCGAGCGTTCGTCTGCGAACGTCGCGTGGCCGATGCTCACACGGACGAATTATCCAGAGTGGGCGCTGGTGATGGAAGTGAACTTCCAGACGCTCCGCGTTGGGACGCCGTCGACATCGGCATCGACGAAGATCCCGACGACGACGAGTACCACGCCGATCGCCAGGCAATGGCCGGGCTGTTGCGCTCGGTTCCCTCCGAGATGTGGACCACCCTCGGACGAAAGCCGACTGTCAAGCAGGCTTGGGATGCGGTCAAGGCGTTGCGCATCGGGGACGCACGCTCTCGCGACGCCAGCGCGCAGCAGCTTCGTCGGGAATTCGGGAACCTCTCCTTCAAGGAAGGCGAGAGCGTCACCGAGTTCGGCACGCGCATCACGACGCTCGCCACAAACCTCCGGACGCTCGGTGACAAGATCACGGACGCCGAGGTAGTCAAGAAATTGTTGCAGGTCGTTCCGGATCGTCTCTCCCAGGCTGCAGTGTCCCTCGAGATGTTCCTCGAGTTGGACACAGTCTCGATCGAGGAGGTCATCGGGAGGCTGCGCGTCTTCGAGGAGCGCAGCAAGCCTAAGGAAATCACGGACGGAATGGGGCGGCTCCTGCTCTGCGAAGACGAGTGGGAGGCACGTCGTAAGGCCCGCCGCGAGCAGGAGAGCTCCGGTGGCAGCGGCAGCTCCAGCGGTCGCGGGAAGCGCCAAGGGCGCGGACGCGTTCGTGGCGGTGCAGGTTCCACGGCGCGAAACGGCCAGGACGGCCAGAACGCCGGCGCCGGGATCGCTGGCGGTGGCAAGCCTCCGCCCGGAACCCTCTGCAACAATTGCGGGAAGAAAGGCCATTGGGCCAGAGACTGCCGTAGCAAGAAGAAGAAGGCCGCGGCCCATGTGGCCCAGGCCGAGGAGGAAGAGGATCGAGCCCTCATGTACATCTTCATCGAGTCTGAGGTAACCGCGTCACGCGTATCCGTTCCCCACTCGCCTGCTCGAGGCTCACCTGCTCGAGGCTCGGCTCGAGCCTCACCTACTCGAGCCTCACTTACTCGAGGCTCACCTGCTCGAGGTTCACCTGCTCGAGGCTCACCTACTCGAGGTTCACCTGCTCGAGGCTCACCTGCTCGAAGGGGGGCCTCACCTGCTCGAGGCTCATCTGCTCGAGAGGCCTCACCTGCTCGAGGCTCTGCTCGAGGCTCCTCGCTGCCGCCGTCGCCGCGCACCGTCGACCCGCTGCAGCGCGTCCAACTCGACGAGCCAAAGGTCTTGCTCCACCTCAGAGAGGAGGAGAAGGAGGCAGAGGGGCCCTGCCGATGGGTCCTCGACACCGGTGCGACGAACCACATGACGGGTTCGCGTCGTGTCTTCTCCGAGCTCGACAGCAGCGTGACCGGCACCGTCAAGTTCGACGACGGGTCGGTGGTCAACATCGAGGGGAAGGGCACCGTCCTCTTCGCCCTCAGATCCGGCGAACACCGCCGGCTCGACGGAGTCTACTTCATCCCGCGGCTCACCACCAACATTGTGAGCCTCGGCCAGATGGACGAGAACGGGTACAAGGTCGCCATCGAGGAAGGCATTCTCCGCATCTTCGATCTGCAACGACTCCTGCTCGCCAAGGTTCACCGATCCCCAAGCCGTCTCTACTACCTCGAAATGACCATCGCCGCTCCGGTGTGTCTCACCGCGCGCGTCGACGATGTCGCCTGGAAGTGGCATGAGAGGTTCGGACACCTAAACTTCAAGTCGCTGCGGAAGCTGAACCGTGGTGAGATGGTAAAGGGCCTGCCAGACATCGACCACGTCGAACAAGTTTGCGAGGACTGTGTTCTCGCGAAGCAGAAGCGAACTCCATTCCCGCAGGCTGCCAAGTTCCGGTCGAAGGAGCAGCTCGAGCTGGTCCACGGAGATCTCTGCGGGCCGATCACTCCGTCCACGCCGGCCGGGAACGCCTACTTCTTGTTGTTGGTCGATGACATGAGCAGGTACATGTGGCTCACTCTGTTGCGTACCAAGGCAGATGCACCGGCGGCCATCATGACGTTCCAGGCAAAGGTGGAACGCGAGACCGGCAAGAAGCTCAAGGTCCTCCGCACCGACAACGGAGGTGAATTCACCTCGGTGCAGTTCGGCGAGTACTGCGCCAGCGAGGGAATCCTTCGACAACACTCCGCGCCGCACACTCCGCAACAGAATGGCGTCGTGGAGAGGAGGAACCAGATGGTCGTGAACACGGCGCGGAGCATCCTTCGCGCGCGGAGCATGCCAGGCTTCTTCTGGGGAGAGGCGGTGCACACAGCAGTGTACCTCCTCAACCGGTCGCCAACGGCCGCCCTCGACGGCCAGACACCGTACCAGGCCTGGTACGGGAAGAAGCCACCCGTGCATTTCCTCAGGGTGTTTGGGTGTGTCGCCTACATCAAGCGTCTTCGACCGCACCCAAGCAAGCTGGAGGATCGCGGCCAGAAGGTAGTCTTCATCGGCTACGAAGATGGAGCGAAAGCGTACCGCTTCTATGACCCCGCCACGGAGCATGTCCGGGTCGCGCGCGACGTCGTGTTTGACGAAAACGCGCACTGGGACTGGGGGAGCGCCGCGGCGAGTGACAGTTCGGTGCCCTTCATCATCGAGGAGGAGTATGAGCTGCGTCGCCAGGCACAAGCACCCTCGACATCGGCCGTGCCTGGTTCTTCATCGGACGCCTCGGACTCGACGTCGCCCATGTCTGCTCGAGGGGGGGCCTCACCTGCTCGAGGCTCTACTCGGGGCTCTGCTCGAGGGGACTCACCTGCTCGAGGCTCTCGAGGCTCTCCTACTCGAGGCTCGGCTCGAGCTTCACCTGCTCGAGCCTCACTTGCTCGAGGGGCCTCACCGGCTCGAGGCTCTGTTCGAGGCTCTGCTCGCCAGGCGCCAGCACCCTCGACATCGAAAGCCTCGAGCTCGACATCGCCCACGTCTGCTCGAGGGGGGGGGCCTCACCTGCTCGAGAGGCCTCATTTGCTCGAGGTTCGGCTCGAGGCCCTGCTCGAGGCTCACCTGTTCGAGGGGGGTCCTCACCGGTGGAATTCGCGACGCCACTCATCGACGACCCGAACCTCGACGCAGACGACGACGAGGAGCTGGAGCACCGGTACAGGATGCTCCAAAACGTTCTGGGCACCAACACCGCGCCTGGGCGTGCTCACCGCGACGTCGAGGAGGCTGAGCTGCATAAGCTCAGCGTCGAGGAGCCCAAGACGTTCAAGGACGCCGACGGCGATCCCAACTGGAACGCGGCGATGGAGGAGGAGCTCAAGTCCATCCGCGACAACAACACATGGTCCCTGGCCGATCTTCCCCGGGACCAGCACGCCATCGGCCTGAAATGGGTGTACAAAGTGAAGCGTGACGAGAACGGCGCCATCGTCAAGTACAAGGCGCGTCTCGTAGCCAAGGGGTACGTGCAGCGCCCCGGCATCGACTTTGAAGAGGTGTTCGCTCCCGTCGCTCGGCTGGAGTCAGTCCGGCTGCTCCTCGCTATTGCTGCCCACTTCGGCTGGGGCGTCCACCACATGGACGTCAAATCGACGTTCCTGAATGGCGAGCTCCAGGAGGAGGTATACGTGTAGCAACCTCCCGGCTTCGTCGACAGCAAGAACAAACACAAGGTGCTTCATCTCCGCAAGGCTCTGTACGGGCTCCGGCAAGCTCCACGGGCCTGGAACCAGAAGCTCGACGCTTCCCTGCTTGACCTCGGCTTCAAGCGCTGCGTCGACGAGCACGGTATGTATATCCGTGGCGGTGGCACAGGGCGTCTGATCGTGGGCGTCTACGTTGACGACTTGATCATCACCGGAGGCGATGCGGGAGCTGTGAACAAGTTCAAGGCGCAGATGATGAACACCTTCCGCATGAGCGACCTTGGACTGCTCTCCTACTACCTCGGCCTCGAAGTGTCACAAGGAGCTGCCGGCATCACACTCCGGCAGACTGCGTACGCCGTCAAGATCCTTGAGAAGGCCGGCATGACTGGCTGCAACGCCAGTGCCACACCCATGGAGCCCAAACTAAAGCTGCTCAAGGAGGGAACCACGCCGAGTGTCGACGCGATGGAGTACCGCAGCGTCATCGGCAGCCTCAGGTATCTGTGTAACTCCAGGCCAGACCTGGCGTACTCTGTTGGCTACCTCAGTCGCTTCATGGAGGCGCCACGCCAAGAGCACTTCACTGCGGTGAAGCGTGTTCTTCGGTACGTGGCTGGAACGCAGCAGTGGGGGCTGCACTACCACCCAGGTGGCAAGAACGCCGGCGTTCCCAAGTTGCTCGGGTACTCGGATAGCGACCTGGCTGGCGACGTGAACGACCGGAAGAGCACCAGCGGGCTGATCTTCTTCCTGGCTGGTGGACCGATTGCATGGCAGTCGGCAAAACAAAGGGTGGTGGCTCTGTCATCATGCGAAGCGGAGTACATCGCGGCTGCAGCAGCCGCATGCGAGGCGGTCTGGCTGGCAAGGCTCCTGGCCGAGCTCGTCGGAGGTGCAGTCCTTGCACCAAAGCTTAAGGTGGACAACAAGTCTGCCATCGCCTTAATGAAGAATCCCGTGCACCACGACCGGAGCAAGCACATAGATATCAAGTTTCACTTCATCCGGGAGTGCTGCGAAGAGAAGCTGATCGACGTTGAGTTCGTCGGCACTGAGTTCCAGCTGGGCGACATCCTTACGAAGGCGCTTGGTCGGAGTCGGTTCCAAGAGCTCCGTGATGGGATCGGCATGAAGAGATTAGAGTAGTTGCTCAAGGGCTTAGGAGGAGATTGTTAGAATAATCCCTGAGCACCCGCTAACTATAGAAGGAAGCTTAGACTAATTAGTTTCCAGGCATGGCAGGCAGCATCTCCGTGGACGTTGGGATGGCAACGACCGATCGCGGGCATGCCGTGATTGTCTCAATTGATTGTAACCATGTATGACTGCATGTACTTTCTTTATAATGAATAGAGAGACACCAGAAAACGCCGTCGCATTACAGCACCAAAGTTTTATTGCGTCCACTCGTGTTCGTGTCCTCTTCGTCTTCCTCATCGGAATTGTGTCACAGCCACGCCGCAGAGCCCAGCCCTTTGTCCTGCTGCAGGACATGGGCGACGGTGCACCTGGCCACGGCGCGGGACACGGCGCTGCCCATGTAGCGCTCCGGCACTCCGTGCACCCTCCCTCGGCATCCCACGGGCTGCCGGAAGATCGTCTCCCGGTACGGCGCCAGGCGCCGGGCTCGGCACGCGCCGCGCCAGAGGTGCGCAAGCACGGCCTGCAGCGAGGAGATTACTGTGGTGGCATGCGGCTGCGCCGCCGTGCCTGTCGGCGTCATCTCGGCGTTTGCCATTGCCTTGAGGTTCCTTACGCTCGCCGCTGAGAGGTTGAAGAAGCACTCACGTAACGGCGGGACTTCGACGCGCCGGAGAATCTCCTCCACGTTCCTGAACGGCAGAGTGACCGGGACGGGGCACGCGTCGGGGAACCATCTTTTGAGCACCGGCGGCGGCGTGGACATTAGCAGCTCGCAGCCGCGGCCACGGCTGTGGCGGTGGATCTCTGACCAGGTGTTGAACAGGTGCCAGAACGTGGTGCCGTCGGCGGCGGCGTGGTTGAGCGACAAGGCGACGAACACGCCGTCGGCGAGCTCGGTGACCTGCGCGGCCACGACAGGGCGGGGGGGCTCCAGCATCGCGTCGCCACGCAGCATCCCGTTCGATGAGAACAAGGACCGCAGCACCGGCGGGGAGTAGCGCGGGGAGGTGATGTCGCTCACGGAAACCTCCGGCGCCGCCGCGTGGACGAACTCGGCGCCGTCGTTGTTGCAGCTGAGCGACACGGTGAGCAATGCACCGGACATCGTCTCCGTGACGACGAAGCGGCCGGCCAGCGGGTAGAAGCGGCCCAAGACACGGGCGAACGACGAGGCGAGTTCGTCGGCGAGTTCGCTGCTTCTTCCTGCTGGTGCCTGGATCTGCTTCTTGGCAGGCAGAAGGACACCCATCTGGATGTACTGCACTGAAATGTACTGGAGATCCCATGGCGTCAGCTCCACGATCGGGGTCTCATCCGACGGCAGGACGTCCGGCGAGCTTGCCGGCTCTGGCCGGACCGCACGTCTTGACACGATACGGACGCCGCCGGTGGAGTCTTCCATTTGCTCGATCTGGTAGCAATCAAGTCTCTAGCCAACAAAATCGGAGTGGTGAGCTACATAATCGGACGTTCGTGGCTGAGAAAATTCACCAGTCAACAATATCGGAGAACCATGTATCAAGTAAAGCACTGGGGAGATTGAGCAATACCAATCTCAAAGTAGTAAACGATAAAGATAGAACATGTTAAATTGTTAAGCATGTACAATGCTGCAGTACGTTTTGGCACCTAGATACTGCTGGTTCCACCTCCACTACTCATGTGGTTCTAGACGAGATTCTTGCTATCTGTGGCCATTAAAAAGCACAATCCGGTCAACTTCCTCATTGAAAAATGGTGAAACTACGTAGTTTCTCTGAAGGACATCCGAAGAGACAGTTCTCCAGGTTAAGCTTCATGTTAAGACGTCTAATAAGGCATAAAACATCTCGTCCATGTAGCCGACGAGGACGAGGTTACCGTTCACTCAAGGAAAATAGTTTTACTTATCAAGTTTGCTCTGGTTGAAATATATTTTCTCACTTCAAAATGTTTGAGTCACCAACCAAATGGAGCAAACGGTCATTCGCACAATTTTCGGTCATCAAAGCCATTTTGGTACACCAGCGTCTCAAAACAAAACAAGAAGAACAAGCGTATTGCATACAATGATGATACAATAAAGCACCCAATGCCAAATCACTGACCCAGCACACACGAAACACTGTTAGCATACTTAGGCAAACTGCATGCTTGTGACTCGATGGGCTGTCCTAGCTTTATAAGTAACAGAGGAATCAGAACCTTCATATCAACTCATGTTTGCGGTGAGGGCTTTATGTCTTCATTCGCTACTCTTTTCCCTGCACCTTTGTATTCGGAGTTGGTGGCAGCTCTGTTTTCCTCATCGGCCTCCTCAACAGTAAGGGATCCAGTGCTCATCAGTTCCTTAACCTTGCGGTACTCATCATAGTGGGCACGGCGATGCTCCTTGAAACTCAATCTTGTTGTGTCAGCTTCTGGGTCTACATGGAAACAAACATATCAATGTTCCAATCGTTTATTACATGGGAACAGGCGAACAGCGCAATGCTAGTTGCGTACTACGACAATAGCGAACAATTAATAGTACACTTTATAATGATAATGACATGGTATTAAACATTTGTTTGTGCCATATATGTACCTTGAGTTCTAAGATGACATGTGTCTTGCTTAAGGAACAGCAAGAATAATGAGAGGTCTGCCTTGTCCATTGCTAGGAAATTGAGAATGTGTCTAACTAATTGGAACAGTTGTGAACTTAAGGAAGCTAGAGCAGGACAGAGCTGCATCATTTCACTTGTGGAAATAAATGAAATTGTGAACTACTCTGCCAATCAAACATCAAACTGCCCATCTTTAGCTAGGACGTACATCTGATTTATTAAACTTTTATTTTCAGAGGAAAAAATAATTATGTTATCTTAATTTGACCCATTTAACTATCTTACCAAAATGAATAATAAGAAAACAAATATGAGCACAGTCATGTAAGCAGAATAATAAAATTGTAGCAGCTGCACAAGTTTACCATCATCTTGTTCTATGGCATCTGTATCATCATCTGATGATCCCCAACCATCATCCTTTGAATTGCTATTGCTTGAAGAAGCCACACCATCTAAGGCTGTTAAGATAGCTTCGGCCTGGACAGTCTCATCAAGACATTTGTCAAAAGGACGTGTTGGTGACAGTGACCCTAGAAGTAGAAGGAAAGAAGTGAGCCAAATAATCATGTGCACACTAGGGAGTACTTAAAGTGGTCAGATATAGTATGATGCAGGTGGCAAGATGTCTACCATCATCATCTATCATAGGGTGATATGGTGTCTTTGGCTCTGTTATCTTCTGCCTCACTGGTTTGTTTGACTCAATTTCATACAAATTGTCCTCATTCCACTTCACACGGCGAGAGCTACAGGAGAAGTTTTCAAGCATCATCAGAAGCTAAATCAAGAAAATGGCCACAAGAATATAGACCGTATCACATACGTATACATGTAACAAGAGATGCACATTTTTGAAGTCAACGTTCAGAGTGCCATCACAAGAAACAGAGTCAATTGATATTTTTCCACTCATTTTGAAGACAAGCCATTCTACATATTGTCTCTACTGAACCTTCCAATTTGAGATGCAAGGTTCCAAAACCAATCAAAATCAATACAAGTAGTGCCAATAAAGAAAGCAATGTTTCTGTACAATGCTGAAATGTAATGCTCCTTCCATCATCTCAGTTCTTAACTCTCAACTACTCGTCACACAATAACCAAATGAGCACTATTTAGTATTGGAATGGAAATAAATTAATTTCAAATAAAAACATGAGTTAATGCATTCAAGTGAATACTACCGTTTGTTTTCATGAAATGCAACTGATTTCATCAATAAAGACTTTGACAGCAGTGTACTGGAATTGGATATACAACCAGACTGTACAAAAGCTATGACACAAAGTCCTTCGATTTCACAATATTTGTCAACCCCGCCATGCACAAAGGCAAGGGAAGCACCAAGCATAACAAACAAAATTAGCGAGTAGCTTATATACCCTTTTAAACACTCTTTCGCAATACTTAGGAATTAGGATGGGGTAGAGCAGAAACATTTCAATAAGTATACAATATTATTCTGAAGTGTGTAAATGATATGGTCCATTGGTCATATACATGCAAATTCTGTTAGCGCTGAATTAATATCTCAATCTCCTTGTATGTCCAATATACACTGTAACACGGGTAGAATATAGTAATAGGAGTGAAGTAGGTAGTCCTTAGACTCAGCATTGCTTAAATAGATTATGAGCAAAAAAAAGATCAGTGTGTCCGATTCCAGCATAGAAATGATAAATATACCATAGGCCTTATAAGACATTTTTTTTTCTGATCCATTGCTTACAAATTGCTAAGTTCAAACATGAGTAGTAGCTGAGAATGAATAGGTAGAGAGTGATTACAAATTAATTGGTCTAGTTTATATGCATCAGACTCCATAAACTCATTGCAACAGAAATTAAGAGATGGAGAAACCTAGAAACTAGGAGTACTGACCTCATGCTTGAAGTGTTCTGATTTCACAGTACTGAAAAGGGAATGGTGCTCGCACAATCTTTACACACAAAATTTTCTGATGTAAGGTGAAGCATTAGTTAATTACACTATTCTTCAAAAAAAAAATCATTAGCTCAAGTTTCAAGAATAATGAAATTATATAATAATAGTAATAATATTAGAAAATAAGATATAGTTTCAGTTTGGATATAAACATATGAGCTGCCAATGGCGTTTGTATGAACCAACGAAAGCATGCACAGCCAATTTCTCACATCTATGTCATTTGATACTATCAAATGTTGATGATCCTTAATTGATTCATTGTAATAATAAATCAATATGAGAACGCTCTGTGCATGACAATAACAGCTGAACCAGGAGTATGTAAAGTATACATCGAGGGAAAACATTAGGCATATGAAAGGTCACTGATGTAAGTGATGCTGCCTACAGAGGTACAAAGAAAACTCAGCTGGAAGTGTCTGAATGTATAGTTGTTCCAGAGTTAGACAGATTGGTGAAAATAGTAAAATGCCATACTATCGTAACACATAAATGAGTAAACAACCATATCCTTCTGTTCTTGATATTATCCAAACATACAAAGAGCCATATCCTTACATATGTGTGTGTTGTGCTGTTTAATGAATTTGCATACAGTTATAACCTTATGACATGACCTTATAAATTTCAACAGCTGGTAGACTGTTCTTGTATACAATAGAACAGGTGCCTGGTCTATTTGATGTATGCTATAGTAACCATATCACAATGGCTTCTTATATGAACAAGCTAGATAGATTGAACAGAAAGTGTAATAGAAAACAGCGACCATAACTCTTCATAAATTGCAATAGACCATTGAGCAATGAAAGGTGCATGTTCATGTGAAAGAGAAAGACAAACGTTACTAATTGGATTGAACACAAATATGGTTGTGAAGTGTATTGTTCTAAGCTAGTTTTACTACAGAAAATGGTACGGAAATAATCTTTTAATAAGAAAATAGAATGGATTCTAACTCGCATGGACGCTATGAGACAACTCAAGTTTCTCTAATCTATTCACTTTGTGAATCAAGCAAGATAGATTTCATTAATGTTGCTAGATAGACTATAAATTTTCTGTGGCATAGAATTGTTCCATTCAACATAAACTAGTGCCACAGGTTCATGCACCTCTGATAACAACAAATGGCTTCTTTCTAATTAACAAAAATAGCAATATGTGTAAGGATGAAGAATCATTTCACCTATTTTGTTTCCATCAACAGATAAATTGTTTTTAGCCGTAATGATTGGCCTGGTGCACGGGATTTGGGCAACCATGAAACACAGCCCTTTTTGCAATAGAATGAGCCATTTGCAGCAATCTATGGCCAGTTTTACGGAGCAAATTCAGCTGTCAGCGACAGTACTATCAGTCAACCAATAGCACCATCAAGGCAGCTGGCTTGGCTAGTAATGCTCAACTACCTTTTCAACCATTGATCATATCTGCAAGTATCATTTACAGCAATGGTGGCGTACAAGAGAACTACCACACTAATGTAAGCAAGATTATGTGCAAGTTTGTGAACCATGAACAGAAGATTGTGCAGTGGTGAGTTGACTCGCTCGTCAATATCACTCAAATTGAGCATTGGAGCTTGCTTGTATTATATTATGCAAATCGCAGATGGGCCCTTGTTCAAGATGTGCTATGGTCTTGCTTGTATTATATTGTGATATGGTTGCAGGATATGTTGCCTACTTCACTCAGAGCGGCTTAGTATGCCCACCCTGCCTAACAGACCAATGCTTCTTGAACCGAGATGAACTTTGCTTGAGCTTGGCCAAACATGTGTAAAGCTATTGCAGATTGTGCAAAATAAAATTGAACAAACCAAACAAACACTGCCAAGTTGGCAATCATATCAACAATTTTGACTCAAAGACGCCTAGGCGGCAATTTGTCTTACGATCATTTCAATCTGTCTCCACCTTTACAAGTCCATCCAACTGATTGTGTATATGTGATTAACAAGCATATATGCAGAGCAAGAGCAGGGGCGAACCCAACAAAGGACATGGCTGTACACATGTAGACTGATAAAAAAAATGTCAAAAAAGAAAAAAAAATAGGAGGCAAAATAATACTTGCAATTAGACCAGATCCAATTATAAAAGGCCAGAATAGCTTAGGTTAGGCTTGGGGGTGCTCGGCTTCGCACATGGGGCGGGCATACCTTGTTGGTGCTCGTTGCCAGAGAAGGACCCGCCCGACGAGGACCTGGGAACCGGGCGTAGGGCGGCGGCTGTAACAGAGTCGTCGCCGAGAGAGAGAGAGCACGCGGGAGAACGGCAGCCGAGGTGGGACCGGCCAGATAGGCAGGCGGCAGGCGGCCAGGGGCACACCCGGTTGGCCTGCTGCCAGTGGCCGGATCTGCGCTGGGGCGGCAGGAGCCGGCCGTGCGGGCGCTAGGTAGCTAGCCGAGGAGGCGAGGTCGGCCGGACGGGGAGGCGCCGCCACGGACGACGAGGAGGTGCAGGCGGCAGGCGCGGACTCAGGGGAGAAGGCACCCGCACCCACACGGCAGCTACTGGAACATGGGCCGCTCCTTTTTTCTTCCTAACTTAAAAAAAAAAGATATTTTCTTTCTTGCCAGACCGTACATTGCTATAGTAAACTTATATAAAATCCACTTTTGTATAGGATAGCACTGTCCATAATTTGCAATTTGTGTGTTGTGTTTGGCACAATAGCTATTCTAGTCTCTCAACTATTACTCGAGGCTCGGTTTTATCTTTGAACTTTTAAAAACGAATGTTATATTCCTTAAACTAAACTTTAGGCTTCATTTCATTCCAAAACTATGAAGATGATCGTAAGAGTCCTTTAAACTTTGCATTTTCAGCTCAGTTTCATTAATACATTATCAAAGTTCATTTTACTTTTATTATTTTCAACTCAACTTTCTTTTTGATAAATCGATTTCATATATAAAAAAAACTTTGTACTTTAGGCACAATTTCATCCATAAATTACAAAATGCATTTTTGGCTCACTTTATGCTTTGTCTAGCACCACCCGTGGTCTGAGATGGACAGTAATTGTTAGATACTACAGTCATATATATCATTGTTTATGGACTAAAATGGCTATTTTGTCTTTGTATTTAAAACATATAATAAATATATATTGATATATGACGTGGTTTGTGGAGTATAACTTCTCTTCAACCCGAGCAATTTGGTATGGAGCAGCAGTTTTTTGTCTGCTCTAAGGGCGTCCCCAACGGCTGAGTCAGCTAGCTATCTGAGTGTACATGTCAGCATTCATCCAACGTGAAAGAGAGAGAGCGTGCATAAAAAATCGAGCCAGTGACTCACTCGTCGCTCAGCTCGCACACACAACGATGTGCCAAATCGCCAGCTTCATCGCTAGCTACTAGCTATTCTGCTAGTGTTTTTAGATCCGATGCGCGCAACCCTCTCCTCCCCCGTCCGCTGCGCGGGAATCCTTCTCCCCCATCCGCTACGCGCGAATCCACCCTTCTCTCCCGTCTCACTGTGCGTGAAAATCTGTCCACGATGCGCGAAAATCCCTTCACAATCCAACTCCTCCCGCCCTTGATCTTCCAATTTAGTTTCGAAGGTGTAAAAAGCAAGGTCTGTTCCTCTTCTTTTCCGTCATCTTCCCATCTATCTTCTTCCACAATCCAGGTCTCGTGCTTGACTCTTTCCATTTAGTTCTAGAGCCCGCGAGATCTTTGTCGCTACTGGTGATGATCCGGATGAGGACGTGAGGCTAGTAAGTAAAATTGTATCAGTCAACTTCTTTTTTAACCTTCACAAATATATGAACCTACAACTAATTTATCTTAGTGGATATTCAGATGAGCAGCTAAAAGACATGGCTAAGCAGTTTTATTTGGATGACTATAAGGAAGGACTATTCACAGTTGAGCACTGCTGGAAGATTCTTCGTGATGAACCCAAGTGGCATGCAGTTTTGGAAGAAATAAAAAGGAGTTTGGATGGTGAAGATGAGGCAATTGACACCTCAAGGACACCAAAAGCTGTAGGAGAATTGGAACGTCCCATGGGGACCATCTATTACCAATGCTTTGTGAATTATCATGGAGGTTCACTTTTGGCTTTTGGTGCTTCTTCCTCAACGATGCAGTTAGTTGTTCAGTATGCTTTTGTGGCCTGAAATAAACATGTATGGCCAGAGTCATGGTTATCAATTAGTGCATTATGTAGTAACGTATGGACATTCTATTTTATTTCCATGTTTAAAACCTTTGGCTGTACTGGACGCTTATCTTTAGTTGGTCATGTAATGAAATGGCTTGAGTCATGTTTATCAATTCATCATGTAGTAACATATGGACATTTTATTTTATTGTTGCGTTCAAAAGTCTATGTTGTCATGGTTGCTACCGGTTGGTTATATTGAGATGACATGTTTCTTTGGATGAGATGTCTAGTGTTATTCT
>CM041630.1:18654086-18747407 GCA_023333625.1 Bothriochloa decipiens
CCGAAGCCCAAAGCAAGTAGTTCGTACGCAAGTATAGGCACAATAATCTGCTGTGTCTTTCCCCATGCCATTGCCATGTGATTCACATAACAATCACCGATGCACGTGGGCTAGTAGGACTGTGACCTCTGATGCCCTTGTCAGTTGTCACGCTACTCCATCAAATGTGCATGTGACTGCCCGTACTCCGCGGCGGGTCCGTCGTATTTCTCTCCGGCCGGTAAATCGTCGCGTTCCTCCACGCCCACCTCTCCCGGCGAAATCACGTGACACACGTTGGTCTGTCCCAGAGCCCGATGGACCTGCCTGCAGTTGCAGCTTTGGTATCGACGAGATCTGATCTGATCCAGTCCAGCAATTCATCTCGCTCGCGGCCTCTGGCAATGCAAACGTGAACTTGAGTGAGCCAGTGAGGCGCCACCGCAGCTATAAAAGAGGAGGAAATGCGAACGGGTGATCCATCCCCAACAACCGGCGCTCCGCTAGAGTCCAGTCTTTGGTCCTCCTCAACCTCCTCACGCATCACAAGCGGTATTGAGTTCTTGTTCTAGAGCATTATATTAATCCTCTCTGAATCTTTTCCTACTGGCTCTGCTCTCTGCTCCGTTCCAATATTTATAGTTCAAAATGGAAAAGCATTTCATGCCATCTTTTAGAGGTCGCAACAGATAGCACAAATTATAATAAATCATCCATAACATGAGAGATAAAAATGTACCGACATTTAGCACCTGCAATGCAATACAACCGAAACGTGTATCCCACACTGACCAACAACTAAGGAAATGATAATATGCGACGAAAATGTTTTCATGGCGATCTAGTGATTATTGCTCTATTCATCTAAAAATATAAAGATTTCTAGTTTATGTACTGAAAAAACAATAATATTTATGATATCAATTGAGCACAACTATATATTTCCACAATAAAAAATGCTTATATTTTGAGCCAGAGGAATTATTGATTTATTTTGTTACTGTTATGTTTATTAACATCATATACTTGAGACATATTCGTGTACTAATAAGAAGCCATTGATTATATATGTTTGGTATAGATGAAAGGAGGGACGCAACCAATCGTCATCCTGATGATGAGCCTGGTGGTAGTACCATGGCTCTGTCTCGCATCTGAAAATGTCGTCGATGCAGCAGTTCTGAAAGCAGATTACATCAAAGTGAGTTTCAGCACCGCGTCGGCGACCCCCGACACGTACAAGAGCTTCATCGCCTCTGTCCGTGATGGCCTGGTGAGCACCGCCGGCGGCAAAAGCAGCGGCGAGATCCCCGTGCTCGTCGACGAAGACGATCCGCTCGCGCTCGAAACCTTCCTGAACATCACTCTGGTGAACAAGGCCGGGCGTTCCGTGAGCTTGAAGATGGACGTCTCCGGCACCTACTTCGCGGGCTACGAGGCAGGGAACTACTCGTGCCTCATCACGAGATCATCATCCGGCGGCCGCACATCGTCGTCGTCGGTGACCTGTTACCAGAACGTGTCTCCATGGGGAGGTTCTCCGACCGTCACCGTCGTCGACCCCAACGTCGCGGCGTGGCGACTGGCAGACCTCGACCAGGCCGTCTCGTCGCTGTTCCTTTTCCCGACAGGCGGCGCGACGACGGAGGACCTGAGCCGGGGCCTCGCCGCCTTGGACGTGATGGTCGCGGTCTCGGCGACGTACCCCTACGTCGAGCGCCGGATGAGCGCCGGCATGTGGGACGGTAACGGCGTGTCCAATGACGGCAGCGTCCTCGTGCTGCAGCAGAGCTGGCCCAATCTCTCCGCCGCCGTCCAGGAGTCCTTCCAGGGCGCCTTCGCCGCGCCGGAGTTCGTTCAGCGGAGCAACGGCTGGTGGTTGATGGTGGACAACGTGCGTCGCGCCGTGCCCCTCGTGTCCTTCCTGAAGAACGCAACCTGCGGCAAGAAGAAGACGACGACGACGACGACGCGGGTCCAGGCGGCGGCGGTGCACCAGCCGCGGCTTCCCTTGCTCATCAGGTCCGTCGTGGATGAGGAGGACATGCAGATGCAGCTGGCGGGCGGCGGCGCTACTAAGGAGACGTCGGTGTCGGTGGCGTGCGGCCAGGCCGAGCCGACGGTGCGCCTTGTCGGGGCGTACGGAAGGTGCGTGGACGTGCCCAACGGATCGTACCTCAGAGGGACCCAGGTGATCCTGTGGGACTGCAAGTCCAGCGCCAGCGTGAACCAGCTGTGGACGCTGAAGCGGGACGGCACCATCCGGTCCAACGGCATGTGCCTGGCCGCCAGCAGCGCCGACAGTGCCGGTGCGAGCGTGGTGATCGACGACTGCCCGCCGCGCGTCCCGACGGCGCGTGCCGTCTGGGAGGTCCGCGCTGACGGCACCGTCGCGCTCAAGGGCTCTCCGTCCGGCCTGGTGCTGGCCGTGACCTCGTCGTCGCTCTACGCGGGGCTGACGGTGCGGCGGGACGACCGGGGCACGGGGCAGTCGTGGACGCCGACCAACGACACGGCGCCGCTGGAAGCCGCCATCGTCGGCTACCGCGACCGCTGCCTGCAGGTGAACAACGGCGGGGCGGTGACCATCGGCGCCTGTGGCAACGGCGTGCGGTGGTCGATCTACCCCGACGGCTCCATCCGGCCACCGGCGTCGCTGGGGCTCCAGGGGCAGTGCCTGGCCGGCGATGCCAGCGGCCGCGTGTGGGTCAAGTACTGCGAGTGGGCTGGGTCGGCGTGCGAGCGCTGGGTGTTCCGCAGCGACGGCACCATCCTCAACACCGGCGCCGGGATGATCATGCAGGTCATCTTGCCGTCGTCGAAGGGTGCTACTGGTGTTGCTACTGCTAGTAGCAGCGGCGGCCAAGTCGTCGTCGTGTCGCCCGACAACGCCAATGCGATAGGGAGTCCCCCCACTCCCAACCAGAAGTGGGTGCTCATGCTGTGATCTTGTCCATCTATCGGCCATGACTCCTGTATGTCGCGAGTTGGTTGTTCTTGTCAGCAGGAAGAAAAGCAAGCATAGCTTAGTTCACCAGTGCAATAATGCATGCTTGCTACTGGTAGCGCTCCAAGAATGGTGACTTTTTTGTTTCGCTCGTCTCTCAACACGATTCAGTTTCTCTCTCCCACTTGCTTCACTCATTTTCTCTCTCCCCATTTCTCTCTCCCAAATAACGCTTCCGTCTGCCATGCCATATACAAATATAATATGTTTTTTCTCTGAAAGTAATGACACCGTATATATCACCATCTAATATAAATTATTTTCGAGACCAGGGATATAGCCCGTTTTTCATTAATTAGATGAGAATGGCAATAAATCTAGACATAGTTGGTACAGAAGAATTCATAGATAATTCATAGATTACCAACGAGATCCACGACATAAACGAAAGCGAGAAACATGAGGGGCGGGGACGCTCCACCAGACAACCCCAACAACTACGCCTAATACAACCAAAAAACTTAACACCTAAGGTCGCAAGCAGTGATCGGAGTCATAGATGATAATAGTGGCAAAGCATCCGCTCGAACTCCAGACACAAAGCATCGGTCAGAACTCCAGAAGACAAAGCATCCGTGCAAACCAACAACCGCGACCTTGGCGGCAACGCGCCCGTCGAAAACGCGACCTTAGAAACCAAGAGCTCCTCCGAGTCACTAAGGCAAGAGCCCTCAGGACCAAGGGCGAGGTGGACTTAACTGTAGATACACTGGTGGCCAAGCATCCGCCCAAGCAACGAGAAGAACCCCTCGGCGGCAAAGAATCCACTGGAAACGCGACCTCAGTGGCGAAGCATCCACCGAAAACTCCTTGGCGGTAAAGCATTCGCCAGAAACACCTTGGTGGCAAAGCATCCGCCGAAAACGACCACGACTATGTCTACAACAAAACCAGCTGGACATGCCTAGGTGAAGAAAAACGTGAAGCACAATTAGGTAACATGACGACCAAACGGACCTTGCAGGAGGAGCGGTGCACGACACGAGATTCTTGAATGACACCTTCATGAAGGAGATGACGCAGAGGACGCCATCTTCGTTGGCCTTAGAGAACTAAGGCGGGCTTTCACCCAGAATACGGTGTCAGGAGCACGAGACTCAAAGAACGACGCCTCCAGGAAGGAAGTGGCACCCAAAGGTGTCACCATCGTCCGCCCTACCACTGTCAGGCTAGGATTTTGCCCGGAGCTCCAATCCATGCATCCAAATCATGGGGCGCCCAGGGCCGCCTCCGTCGAACCATGAGGGGCAGGCGTGCCTACTCGACCGACATCAGCCTCGACCCCATGACGCTGCAAATGCGCAAACGAGCGAGGCAACGCCATCCACACCACCACGACATTGATGACGCACCATCGGAGTAGCCTCCCACACCACTAAAGCGCACGATAGCGTACCCGACTGGTCGCACCACCCATACCACCATTCACCCGCATAGGCAGCCCCCATGAACCGCGGAGGCAAAGGAAAGACACAGGACACCTTCATTAGAGCACGGTCATCGGCCGGCCCCCACTGCCACCAGCCACCAACAGACCTACCAGCACGCATGCCGTGGCTGCCGCCGGCCCTCCCTAGAAGGACGGAAGGGGGGTGCCGCCGCATGCCAGATCTGGCCAAGGGGCGCGCATTCGGCTGGCCGCCGCCAACCCTGGGCCCCAGGAACTTGGGCGCACAGCCCCCACCCGCCATGGCCCATTACCACCGTGGAAGTGGGTTAGGGCATAGCCACCAACCAGATCCAGCCTCAAGGCTCGCAGATCTAGCGAGTCGCCACCGTCCATGGCCAGCGGCCATGCCCCAAGGCCAGGCTAGCCACTATAGAGCCGTCGCTACCGACTTGGCCGACTCCTCTGCACCGCAGCCTATCCTATTCTTCCCCATAGGACGTGGCACTCCTTCCCTACCCTTCCCATCATGGCGCCCCCTCACCTTCCTTCCGGCGTTCCCCCATGTCGGCGCTCCCTCCCCTCCCTTCATCTCTCCTAGTGGTCGTCCCTCCTCCACTCTGGAGCGGGCGGTGCCTCGTCCTGTCCCCTCTCCGGCCTTGCCCGTATAAGGCGATGAGGAGGCCGGGGCAGGGCGGGGCGGAGCAGCATGGGGTGGCGTGGATGACCTGGTGGATCTGGAGGAGCTCAACGCTGCGTTTACCAGACAGCCTGGTGGCACAGTGAGGGACACTATCCTCCCCCAAGCTCCTCCACCGGCGGCGCACTCCTCTCCCAAGCTCGTCCATCGGTGACGCCCTCTTCCTCCGAGCCCCTCCTTCCCCATGTCCTCCATGCCCATGGTGGCCTGATCGAGCCCCCCTAGTGGTGGATCGAGGAACCCAGGTAGCTTAGGCGGCGCCTGCGGGTTACGATAGCGACAGCGCGCAGGGGTGGCTAGGCCCAGATCCAGCCCGTTTAGGTCTGAATCTCGGCTCTCTCTTTTTTTGCCTTTTTTACCGTGGTAGTTGGCTTGATTAAAACGTCCTCACGGTTATATGATCAACTGTAGCGGTTGACCACATGCTACGGTTAAGCCCATGATTAACCATGACCTTTGGACCGAGATAGTTGGAAAGCCTGCCACAGTTAATAGAAAATGACCGTCGTGGTTAAAATTAGTGTAGTAGTGATCTTTAGAACACTTTAATTTTTTTAAAAAAAATCTTTAAACCTCTTTGACAATCAAGGCTTGAAACAGGAGGTCTAAATTATTGTCTAAAGTTTTTTAGACCACCTCAACAAACATTTAGACCAATAAGTGAGCTAAAGTTGTCTAAAATGTTAGAGAATCCAAACAGGCCCAGAGCGGGCTGCTTTGTATCCACGGGTCCCATGCTTCAAAGCCTTTCCATGCATCACATCTCGATGAGGGCCCCGTACCTCACATATCTACGTTGACTTTGGCTTTCCATGCAACAAATCTGGATGAGGGCATCGGCCCGAACCTCACATATCTACGTTGACTTTGGCCACCAAGTGCGTCGAGAAAGAAGGGGGTTTCAGAACAGCAAAGGCCAAAGGAACGGAACATTCTCGCTGTATCCCAAATACGCATAGTCCATATGTTTTTTTTTAAAGGAACGATAAAAGCTTTGTCATTGAGTTTTATTAGACGATCAAAGGCAAAAAAAAAAAGAGCTTTACAAAACAAAAAGGAAAAGGAAAACAACAGCTAGACTACTGACAAGTCGCCTGCTATGGAACAGCTCAACTAGTACTGAAAAAGAAAGCACATAAAGCATCAGTTATTTACAACAGAAAGCTACATGTAGAAACTACGCCTGCTGGGTTTCTTGATTTCTTTGACTTCGGGCCATGTGGTACTGCTGAATTTCATCTTTACATAGATGGGCGACCTGCATTGGCTGTAATTGTTGTTGCTGAAATCTCCGCCGATTGCGCTCTTTTCAAACATTCCACCATAGGTAAATAAAAACGCCACCCATTTCCTTTCTGCGATTCTTGTTGATCTTTCGGCGACATCACCACCAGTAGGAATGAATCAAGCCGGCTTCACTGACCATATCTTTTTTTGAGTACATTCATTGACCATGTCTAGGCTGGACAATTTTTTTTTTTTTGAAAGATCCGGAGATTCCGGCTTTGATTAATAATAAGAAGGAAACAAAGCAACAGTTTTACATGTGCGAGGAGCGCCCCCTAACGCAGCCTAAACTGCGTAGGGCCAAAATGAAAGGTCTATTACTCGCTACCTGTTTGTACAACCAATGGTAACAAAGGTGCCAATCTTCGAGCAAGCGCCCAACAATGCATTGTGCCTTCAATCTCGTTGAAAACCTCTATGTTAGATGTTTTGGGCCATGGGCCAAACAATTTCAAATAAATTTCAAAGGCCCAATCACACATGCATGTATATATGGAAAGATGGAAAACTTTAGTCCCACCTTGCTACTTTAAGAGGAGTGAGGCCAACTTAAACAGTTGTGCTATCTCTATCTTGTTGAAGCTATTGGAGAGAGAAAAAGGAAGAACCACAGGAGCTCGCCTCGCCTCGCCTCACCGGGCTGGGCGGGGCTAATGGGCGCGCACGCACAACATGCGCGCGAATGGTCTGCCGATTTTCCGCTCCGACCCTTGCGGGTGCGCGGCTTCCTTTTGCCGCTTTGAATTTTTGTATGCATAGAGAAAATTGCGCTAGCCTATTTGGTAAGTAATTATTCTCGTATTATGGTAAGTGCACAAACGACAGGTCAACTACCGGAATGCTGTGATTGAGCAGCTAATTACTTTCCTTAGCTACGACACGTGTATAAATATGGGGCGAGACGTCGTCCTCAGTACCGAGAAATTTATCTCTTCCTCACCATAGTGCTGCGCTGCCGGCGTCTTCCCCATCCCGTTGCCGACGTGCCATCGGTGCCGGAAGAGCAAGCTCCAAAGCCTACGTCTCCTCGCATCCCTGCACGGGGTAGGGGGCGTATCGGGTTTTTGGGAAGTGCCGTCACGACTGCTCGCTGGACGTCTTCTTCCCTCTGCGCCCGGTTTTCGCCGATCTCCATTGCCGGTCTTCTTCTTCTTCCTGCTTCGCGCCGACAACTCTACTGTAAGACTGTCTTTCCTCTCTTTGTTGTTCGTTCTCGCATCTTTTCTATTACTAGCACTAGATGGCGTGACTTTGTCTCAGATCGTAGTGCTAGTTTTGAATCATACTTTTGTGATACATGTTGTTGATCTTTTCCTTACTGTCAGAATTAATATATGCATTGCTAAATTGTTTTTATTTCCAACAATCCAAAAAACTGATGGCATTTAGCGATGACTAAGAGATATATTGATGCGATGAAACCGGAGAAGTTCACTGGTTTGAATTTTAAGAGATGGCAGACGAGGGCCCAGTTGTGGCTCACAACTATGGGCATGTTTTGGGTCGCGGGTACTCCTCCCGCACTATCTCTCGGATCTGAGAAAGAGGTGCAGGAGTTTACTGCTGCTATGATGATTTTCGTCGGATGTGTTCTTAGTGTTCTCTCTGACCAGTTGTGTGATGTTTACATGAACATCAAAAGTGCTGTTGAACTGTGGGAGGCACTTGAACATAAGTTCAGTGCTGCAGACGCTGGGCACAAGTTGTATGTGATGGAGAAGTATCATGACTTCAAAATGGTTGAAAACTGTTCAGTCGTGGAATAGGCTCATGAGTTCCAACTTATTATGAGGGAACTTGAACTACTCGGACACGTCTTTGTTGGCGGTCTTTAGAGTCTATTTTCTACCGCTAATATTTTACTAAAATAAATAGTATGTAGGGCTTTAAACTAATATTTTTATAAGTTTTGGTGTATAATTGACTTGCAGGTGTGACATGTGGAAATGCACAACAACTAGAAGAAAGCATAGAAGCAGAAAGATGAATTTAGGAATGCGCAAACAAGACAAAGAGAGGAGCCCACCTTCGGTGCATAACTGGGCCTGATCGTGACCGCAGGAGAGGTCTAGGCCCAGGGAGGAACTGACCACCTGAAGGCAGTGGCCAGATGGCCCCACCAGGGGGGTGGCCGGTCCCGGGGGCGGCCGTTCCCCAGGTGGGCCCTCCTGGGCCCAGTCTTCTTAGGCAGTGCTTGGGTTGGTTCCCTCAAGGTGGTTTCACCTCCTTCCATACTTGGAGATGCCCGAACCATCCTACTTGGGCTATAAAAGAGAGGGAGAGCTCCACTTCAAGGACACACCATCATTTGGAGCCATTAACCTCACCTCTCACTTGTATTCTTTAGATTAGTTTTAGTAGTAGTAGAGCAAGGCAAGAGCTAGCAAGGAGAGCTTGTCTCCTTGGAAGAAGAAGGAACACCTTGGTATGAATACAATGCAGTTCTCTTCCAAGTTCAAGTTCTTATCTTATTTATATAGCAATGCATATGAACTAGAGTATAGTCTTGTTCATCTTATGATCATGATATATGAACTAGCATATAGTTTATATGTTATGTTCTTGACATGTTCATCATTGTTCTTCATCGTTCATTGACTTAGTATGAACAGAGGAAGAACTAGGGATGAGGTGACGGTTCATTGTGCCTTCTCGGTTGCGCTTAACCTAGCCTATCACTCTGAAGGGGTGGGGTCCTAGGGGGTTAGGAGTTGTTTCCAATTACATGGGCGTGGTACTCGGGTATGCGGAGATCGGCGGATATGTGGGTACCCCACGGGTAGAGGGGTAGGTGGGTAGGTGGTGACAACCTTGTCCATCCCTAGCATTCCCCCACGTTCGGGTATTCAGTAGGAGTTTGTAAAGTCTCTATCAGCTGGCAGACCAGCTGCGGGGATCTCCTTATCATCCCAGACTTAGTCCTGATGCTATACTTGCTAGTTAGATGTTTACTAATAGTTCTTTGCATAGCTGTATAAGACCAATGCTTGCTCAGTTAGATATATTCTTTGATTCTTTATTTCTTTTTTATCCTTGAGGTTGGCTCAGATGTGTGTCCACTATCTTTGAACTATGATTTACCCCTGCCTATGCTATACCTATGCATTCAATAAGTGATCATGTTTATACCAAAGCTAGATGCATTCATCCTTGAATACTCACGGGTTGAAATGCTACAATGATAGTTCTGTGCGCTTATGGATTTATCCATACTGAGCTATCATGGTTGGCATACCTAACTACCATTACCTAAGAATTGTAATTCTTGTTACACCACAAGGCATCGTGCTTCAGTTTTGCATATCGTAAGTAATGACGGTTAGGAAGACCAATCAGGCACTTCTAACTGTTATTACCAGACTACATTATCTTGGCTGGCGCCGTTAAGGGCCGAGAGTTACCTTTCTGATGTAATGGTGGTTAGGGATGCCAACACACGTTTCTAGTATCATTGCTAGGGATGGGCTTTTAGTCCATCTTTAGTGGTGACGCTAAGAAACGCTAACAAGCATTTGTGGCGCCGTTGTCGGGGAGGGCAAAGGAAATAAAAACATCTAGCTTGGCAATAAACATTGATCGCATAATAACCAATGGTAGCCATAGTTTAGGCCGGATAACTTTGCTTGTTTGCTTCCTCCTTTTATTGGAAAGGAAATAGGATAGTGTATGAGGGGTTTCGACCTACCAAACAACTTCACCGACAATCTAGAGGCACTCCTAAGGAAGAATATGTCCCATACCACTTCTTCTTCTGCTACTCCATCAGCATGCGAACAATTCACTCCCGTACCTTATGCTACTATCGTCATGGCCAAGTCACTCTGCGACTACTCCATCCCTGCTATTGCCAACGTGCCCGTTTGGCCCGCTGTCAATATCGGGAATGGAAACTTCGAGCTCCGTACTGGCCTAATTAAGATGGTGCAAGCCAGTTCTATGGCTTGCCAAACAAGGATGCAAATGCTCATCTTCAACACTTCCTTGAGTTGTGCGACACCATCGTCATCAAAGATGTCGCACCAACTAGCATCAAGCTCTGCCTATTTCCTTTCTCCCTTGCGGGGAGGGCGAAACAGTGGTTCTACCAAAACAAGGAAGCTATCAACATGTGGGACAAATGTTCCATGGCGTTCCTCGCCAAGTTCTTCCCCATGAGCAAAACCATTGCTCTAATGGGGGATATATCCAACTTCTAGCAAACATCACTCGAGTCCATCCCTGAGGCATGGGAGAGGCTGCAGGACTATGTCCGAGTCTGTCCCCACCATGGAATGGAAGATTGGCTGGTGCTCCAGAACTTTTATGAGGGCCTGACGACCATGTCAATGGGGCACCTTGACGCCGCAGTTGGAGGGGCATTCCTCTCCCTCACCATCAAGAATGCCACTGCACTCATCAAAATGATGGTGCCAAACCAAAGTTGGGGAGAAGGAAGAGAAACACAAGAAGACATGTAGTCCGTGAAGGAGACGGACTTGCTTGTCGCAAAAATAGACCTCCTAATAAAGAGGCTAGACGATCGTGCCACCAAGCCCACCACAGGCACTGTCCAAGCCATAGGCTCACACATGATGTGTGAAGTCTATGGAGATGTTGGCCATTCGGGGAACAGCTATCCCGAAACCCAAGAAGAAGAGTCCTACGTCAACAACAGGTTTCGCCAACATCAATAGCTAGGAAATAATGGGTGAAACAACCCACAAGGTAATTCTTCTAATCTTAATTCAAATTTCAAATTGAATTTCAATCAACCTTCCTCGAGAGATTTTGTTTTAAGGCAAGCTAAGTTTAATGCAGATCTTGCTAGAAAGCTTTCCTTTAATGATAGAATGTTTGAATCTATAAATGCTAAACTTGAAACTATGTCTTCTTTTGTTAAAAATCAACTGAGTTTCATTAAAATGATAGAAACCTAGTTTGCTCAAATTGCTGCTTCTATTCCTGTCAACAATACGAGAAAAATCTCGAGGCAACCCGAGAATTCTCTTGAGTTTGTCCATGCAGCTGTAGAGCAATGAAGAGGAGGAAGTCTTGCCAACAGACTATAAATGTTGAGCCCTTGCCGAAGGTTATCGGTAGTTATCTTCCAAAAAAAGAAAAAAAGTAAAAGAAAGAGTTAAAAAAATGCATCAGAGATATAGAGAAAAAATGTATATAATAAAAAATAATAAAAAAGGAGTCTCCTCCTTTACACCTTTGCTACCAACAAGGCCCAAGGCCCATATACACTAGTTGTGTATGTGATCTGGCCTGATGGTTCACCTAAGTTGGAGCTTGTACGACCACGCCACTGGTGTAGCATCTTCAAAGAAATCCACATATGCTGCCAGTAAGAACACTCAGGTATGCAAAAGGTAATAAATGTTCACCAACCCCTTCGCTCATTTTTGTTTCCATATGATCATTCAAATTCATGCTTCCTACGCTATGTTTTATGCTCTGGTTTGGGTGTATTCGTATATAGTACATATACGATACATCCATAGGTCCTTTAAATTAAGCATGGTGCTTAGGTTAATATGGCCTTCTTTGATCAAAATTTGACATGGTGTTGAATTTTGATTAATGAATTTTAAGTTGTTAATATAACAATGGAAGTAATCTGATATGGAGATAAATCTTGGCTATGTTTTTATTGCATCTTTTATCTCAGCCTTGCTTGAGCTTTAATAAAAGTTGGTTGAACAAGTTTTTAACAAAATAAAAATAACTAATAAAATTTTATTTCCCTGATTCTTTAGCCAATAAGACTCTTGCCTATTGTAGTCCCTTTTATTTTTGTTTTCTTTGTTATAATAAAAATAGATACAAAAATAAGTGTGGGAGAGATCCCTCAAGCATAACTCAAAACAAACTCGAGATCTCCCCAATGCATTGCACAAACATCGAGCAACCCATCGTACAGAAGGACGAGACAAATGACTTCCATTAGCACCTTCATCTTCAATGGTGGTTTGTGCAACTCTATCCTCGCTCCTTTCAAAGTTTTGCAATTTAACATTGGAAACTTTTGAAAAGACAAAACTTCTGTTGCTCCATCTCCATGCCATCCTGTGATTGTGAACATGTTTCATAGGGACCCCATTTTGTCTAAGTGATTGACAAATGAGATATAGTAGGATAACATGACTCTTGCTCATTTCTTGCAAAGAACTTGGGATTTATTTTTACAAAACAAAATTCAATATAGTATGTTCCTTGAATGATATGCAAATACCTGCCAAGGCCATATATGATCGTTCGTGACAAAACCTTCCACATATTCCTTTTACCTTGTGTTGAGTTTGGTCAAGTTTTGTGACCCTTGTTGAGAGAAGTTTCATGCTCCCAAGATCAGAATTCACGCACCCACAAATAAAGTTGTCAACTCTTACACTGAGAGTTGCGCACAACTTTCATTCATCCATCCACAAAAATATTGCACTACTCCTACCCTAGGAGTAGGTGCAAAATATACCTTCCACTTTTGATCCACCCAAAAATGTTCTACTCCTACACTGGGAGCGAACCAAAAATATTCTTGTTAGGTTCATTGAAATAAATGCTTTGAATCCTTGTTCACATCTCCCTTGAAGTTTTTATTACAAATAGAGGTATGAGGCTATCATTCAAAAGGTGAAAAAAATAATAAAAAAGAGAGAGAAGGGTGATGAAGAATAATAGACACATGAAAAAAGTGAAAAAAATATATACAAAAAAAGAGAGAAAAAAGGTGGAAGAAAAGAAAAAAAGAAGAGAGAATAAGGATAGCCCATGCTCTCATAGAAAATTTTTCTATGTCCTAATAAGAAGGGAGATGTGTGTTAAAGAGCATAGTAGAATTAGGATAGACACCATAAATATCCACCATATTCTTTCCACACACATGCACATTCTGATCTAAGAGTATGACGCTTCCCTCTGGTGAGGTCCGGGATTTGACTTGACAATACATGCAAGGTAAGTGTACCTTAGTATTTTCATCCCTACCTAAAGCTCCAGATAAACCTTTTTAGAGGTAGGATGATCAAGTGAAGGCAATCCCTATATATGCCTTGGTGAGGAACCACCTACAGATGTATGAGTGACTTGAGAGAATCATTCAAGGAACAACTGCTATTTTTATGTTATTAAAACTTTACAAAAACCCAAGTTTCTGAGCAGGGATACGAGTAAGAAGATTTGAATCCAGGCTATTCCATTTTTCAATTTCCCAAGATGACTTGGTAGACACTTGGAAGTTCATAGGTTCAGGTGAAGCTTGGAATAATGTGTATGCAGATTTCAAATCGAGGAGATAAACTCGCTTAGTCCTTCAAACCTTTACACGAGGACGAGCAAAGGACTAAGTGTGGGGGAGTTGTTGGCGGTCCTTAGAGCCTATTTTCTACCACCAATATGTTACTAAAATAAATAGTAGGTAGGGCTTTAAATTAACATTTCCACAAGTTTTGGTGTATACTTGACTTGCAGGTGTGACATGTGAAAATGCACAACAACTAGAAGAAAGCGCAAAAGCAGAAAGACAAATTCAGGAATGCGCAAAAAAGACAAAGAGAGGAGCCCACGTTCAGTGCATAACTGTGTCTGATTGTAACCGCAGAAGAGGTCTAGGCCCAGGGAGGAACCGACTACCCGAAGGCAGTGGCCAGATGGCCCCACCAGGGGGGCAGCCTTTCCCCCAGTGGGCCCTTCCGAGCTGAGTCTTCTCAAGCGGTGCTTGGGTCGGTATGAATACAATGCAGCCCTCTTCCAAGTTCAAGTTCTTATCTTATTTATATAGCAATGCATATGAACTAGAGTATAGTCTTGTTCATCTTATGATCATGATATATGAACTAACATATAGTTTATGTGTTATGTTCTTAACATGTTCATCGTTGTTCTTCGTCGTTCATCAACCTAGTATGAATAGAGGAAGAACTAGGGATGAGGTGACGGTTCATCGTGCCTTCTCGGTTGCTCTTAACATAGCCTGTCACTCTGAAGGGGTGGGGTCCTAGGGGGTTAGGAGTTGTTTCCAATTACACGGGCGTGGTGCCCGGGATACGGAGATCGGCGGATATGTGGGTACCCCATGGGCAGAGGGGTAGGTGGGCAGGTGGTGACAGCCCTGTCCATCCCTAGCATTCCCGCACATTTGGGTATTCAGTAGGAGTTCATAAAGTCTCTATCGGCTGGCAGACTAGCTGCGGGGATCTCCCTGTCATCCCAGACTTAGTCCTGATGCTATACTTGCTAGTTAGATGTTTACTAATAGTTCTTTGCATAGCTGTATAAGACCAATGCTTGCTCAGTTAGATATATTCTTTGATTCTTTATTTCTCTTTTATCCTTGAGGTTGGCTCAGATGTGTGTCCACTATCTTTGAACTATGATTTACCCCTGCTATACTATGTCTACCTATGCATTCAATAAGTGATCATGTTTATACCAAAGCTAGATGCATTCATCCTGCCTTCCTACGGAAAATTATAAATACGACACCCCTGAATACTCATGGGTTAAAATGCTACAATGATAGCTCTATACGCTTACGGATTTATCCATACTGAGCTATCATGATTGGCATACCTAAGTACGATTACCTAAGAATTATAATTCTTGTTGCACCCCAAGGCGTCGTGCTTCAGTTTTGCATATCGTAAGTAATGATGGTTAGGAAGGCCAATCAGGCACTTCTAACTGTTATTACCAGACTGTATTATCTTTGGTGCCGTTAAGGGTTGAGAGTTACCTTTTTGACGTAATGGTGGTTAGGGATGCCAACACACGTTTCTAGTATCATTGCTAGGGATGGACTTTTAGTCCATCTTTAGTGGTGATGCTAAGAAACACCAACAGTCTTGCTTGACAAGTTTGTGGCTGGTGGTATGATTGCCAAGTTGCCTCCGTCATGGAGCCATGGCTCTGAAACATAAAAAATAGAAGATCTCAATTGAGGATCTGTTGGCTGGTCTTGATGTTGAAGAGAAGACTTGGGCAAAGGATGCTCCACCAAATGCCCCAGAACAGTCCACTGCCAATGTGATGCAGCATACTGGCAAGAACAAGAAAAAGCCTGTTCAGACTACTCAGTTCAAGAAGAAGAAGATGAACATGGATGAAGTTGTGTGCTTCATTTGCGGTGAGAATGGACACTTCACCAAGAAGTGCAAGAACCGCAAGGGCAAAAAGAATCAGTAGGGGCAGAAATCTGCCAACGTGACTATTGGCGATCCTAGTGGATCTGAGTATGGTAATTATTTACCTAGTGTATTTTCTGTATGTCAATGTAATGATTGGTGGATCGATACAGAAGCCAATGTTCATGTTTGTAGTGATATCTCTATGTTTTCATCTTACCAGGTCGCACGAGGTTCAACCGTCATGATGGGGATCGGCTCGCATGCTTCTGTTCTTGGTGTTGGTTTGGTCTATCTGAAGTTCACTTTGGGAATGATCGTGTGGCTAAAGAACGTGCAGCATGCTCCCTCAATAAAGAAGAACCTCATTAGTGGATCCCTCTTGTGTCGAGATGGATTCAAGCTAGTATTTGAGTCAAATAAAGTAGTCATTTTGAGGTACGACCAATTCATTGGCAAGGGCTATGACAGCGGAGGCTTGTTTCGCTTTTCACTCTCTGATTTCTGTAATAAAGTAGTGAACCATGTGTGTGATTCAAACAATTTGGTGGCTGATATATGGCATTCATGTTTGTGTCACATTAATTTTGGTTGTATGTCGCGTCTATCCAGTATGAATTTAGTTTTGAATTTTTCTACTGTCAAAGGCTCTAAATGGCAAGCATGTGTGCAAGCGAAGCAACCTCGTAAGCCTCACAAGACTGTAGACGAGAGTTGCATGACATTATTAGAGGTCATACATTCTGATATTTGTGAAATGAATTGTGTGTTGACAAAAGGAGGAAAAAGATACTTCATGACTTTAATTGATGATGCAACTAAATATTGTTATGTGTTTCTTCTAAAAACTAAATTGAGGCATTTGAATGTTTTAGGACTTATAAAGCTAAGGTAGAGAACCAATTAGAGAAGAAAATGAAGCGTGTTAGGTCTGATCGTGGTGGGGAGTATTTTTTCAATGAGTTTGACCTTTTCTGTGTGGAGAATGGAAAAATTCATGAATGGACACCTCCATATTCGCCCCAATCTAATGCGGTTGCTGAAAGAAAGAACCAGACATTAATGGACTTGGTGAATGCCATGTTAGGAACATCCGGTATGGCTAAAACATGGTGGGGGGAGGCTATTTTAACAGCACGTCATGTTCTAAATAGAGTTTCAACTAAAAACAGTGATGTTACTCCGTATGAAGGATGGAAAGGTAGAAAACCATCACTCCATTACTTGCGTACGTGGGGCTGTTTGTCCATGGTTAGCGTACCAATTAATAAGAAATGCAAGTTCGGACCAAAGACTATTGATTGTATCTTTTTAGGTTATCCGTACCATAGCACGACATATAAATTCTTACTGATAAAATCTGAAGCGCCTGATGTTTTAGTTGATTTACTTTTGGAGTCACGGGATGTTACTTTCTTTAAGAATATTTTTCTGATGAATGTTGCTTATTCTTTATCAACTTCGTCTAATGAATTTATTTCTGATCCCGCACCCTCGATAGAGCCAATTATAAACCCACCTGGTATTGAAGAGGATAACAATGTTGAAAAATCCTTTGGTGACAACTTCATTGTGTCTCTCATAGATGATACTCCCACGACCATTGCAGAGGCATATGCATAACCAGATGCAGACTATTGGAAGGATACAGTCCGTAGTGAGATGGACTCCATCACTGCAAATGGCACATGGGAGATAGTAGATAAACCAGCGGGTTGTAGACCGATTAGCTATAAATGGGTATTTAAAAAGAAGCTTAGGCCTGACAGTATTATTAAAAAGTACAAGACAAGGCTTGTTGCTAAATGTTTTACATAGAAAGAATATGAGGATTTCTTTGATACCTACTCACCTGTTGCCAGATTAACTACAATCCGAGTGCTGTTATCCTTGGTTGCTTCCCATAAGCTTCTTGTCCATTAGATGGACGTGAAGATGGCTTTTCTTAATGGAGAGTTAGAGGAAGAAATTTATATGAATCAGCCCGACGGATTTATAGCACAAGGACGAGAGGGCAAGGTGTGCAGGTTACTCAAATCCTTGTATGGCCTAAAGCAGGCACCAAAGCAGTGGCATGAGAAGTTCGAAAAAACTTTGACCTCTACTGGGTTTGCAATAAATGAAGCCGACACTTGTGTGTATTACCTTTATGGTGGGGGCAAAGGAGTAATTCTGTATTTGTATGTTGACGATATACTAATTTTTGGGACAAGTATCGATGAGATTAATGATGTAAAATTATTCTTATCCTAAAATTTTGACATGACAGATTTGGGAGAAGCCGATGTGATTCTCAATATTAAACTTAATAAGGGTGAGAATGGGATTACTCTTTTGCAGTCTCATTATGTGGAAAAGGTTTTGAATAGCTTTGGTTATATGAATTGCAAACCTTCTCCAACACCCTATGATCCTAGCCGAATACTTTGAAAGAATTAAAGGCTAGGAAAGGATCATTTGAAATATTCCCAAATTATTAGTTCATTGATGTACCTAGCTAGCGCAACCCGCCCTGATATCTCATTTGTTGTAAGCAAGTTGAGTAGATTTTACTCTAATCCAGGAACTGATCATTGGCGTGGTATTGATCGAGTAATGCGCTATCTAAAATGCACAATGAGTTATGCAATTCACTATTCAGGGTACCTAGGGGTACTTGATGGATATAGTGACTTAAACTAGATTACAGAAGCTGATGAGCTTAAGGCCACTATTGGATACATATTCACATTGGGTGGTGGTGCTGTCTTTTAGAGGTCTTGTAAGCCGACAATACTTACAAAGTCCACAATTGAGGCAGAGCTTACGACTCTGGATACAGACTCTACTGAGGCTGAATGGTTAAGAGAAATGTTGATGGACTTGCCTATGGTTAAGAAACCAATTCCTGCTATTCTCATAAACTGTGATAATCAAATGGTGATCACAAGGTGAAGAATAGTCAGGACAACAGAAAGAAGTCCAGCAAACATATAAAGCGTAGACTGAAGTCTGTTAGGAAATTAAAGAGCTCTAGAGTAATAGTTGTGGACTATATCTAGACAACTAAGAACCTGGCAGATCCCTTTACAAAGGGACTATCACGCACCGTGATTGACAATGCATTGAAGGAGATGGGATTGAGACCCTTGTGAGTTAACCTCAGTAGTAACCCAACCTATGTGATTGGAAATCCCGTGAATTAGGACCTGGGAAGAGCAAGTTGTTGGTTAATGGGAGAGTACAATCTTTTCTTTTGACCCACTCCATTAGAGATGCAGTACTCTCATCTCTATAAGGTAGGTTGATTTTGTCTTAATATGTTCTGAGGTTTTATAGTGAGATATTATCCTATAGAGTATCCCTGTAAGAACACACCTATGTGAGCCTAGCTGTTAGTTGCAGTTTATAAGAATTGTGTATTCTTTAATAAGCTCATGAAGTGAGTTAGGAGTATGACTTATACGCTCCACTTGCGGGGTTGGCTACGGCAGCATAGTATCAGTCAAGACTTCAAGTGAATCCTATTCGCACTAAACTGCCAATTCAAGACCTAGTCCATTGTGCAGTTGCGGATGGGCCTATCTTGTTGTTCTAGGTGGATGTTCAACCATAACCGATCTCCACTGAATAGCTGGTATATTAACAGTACTTTGGTACAGGGAGTATGACTCGCGTGCCCTTGAAATGTGGTGGAGGATTGTTAGATGTTTTGTGCCATGGACCAAACAATTTCAAATAAATCCCAAAGGCCCACTCACACATGCATGTATATATGTAAAGGTGGGGGACTTTAGTCCCACCTTGCTATTTCAAGAGGAGTGAGGCCAACTTAAATAGTTGAGCTATCTCTATCTTGTTGAAGCTATTGGGGAGAGAAAAAGGAAGAACCACACGCACGCGCTCGCTCGCCTCGTCTTGCCTCGCCGGGCGGGGCAGGGCTAATGGGCGCGCAGGCACGACATGCGCGTGAATGGTCTGCCGATTTCCCGCTCCGACCCTTGCGGGTGCGCAGCTTCCTTTTGCCACTCCGAATTTTTGCATGCATGGAGAAAATTGCGCTAGCCTATTTGGTAAGCAATTATTCTCATATTATGGTAAGTGCACAAATAGCAGGTCAACTACCGTAATGCTATGATTGAGTGGCTAATTACTTTTCTTAGCTACGACGTGTGTATAAATATGGGACGAGACGTCGTTCTCAGTACCAAAAGATTCATCTCTTCCTCACCACAGTGCTACGCTGCCGCCGTCTTCCCCATCCCGTCGCCAACTTCCCATCGGTACCGGGAGAGCAGGCTCTGAAGCCTACATCTCCTCGCGTCCCTGCATGGGTAGGGGGTGTATCAGGTTTTTGGGAAGCACCGTCGCGCTGCTCGCTGGACGTCTTCTTCCCTCTACATCCGGTGTTCACCGATCTCCATAGCCGGTCTTCTTCTTCTTCCTGCTTCGCGCTGACAACCCTACTATAAGGATGTCTTTCCTCTCTTTGTTGTTCGTTTTCGCATCTTTTCTGTTACTAGCACTAGATAGCGTGACTTTGTCTCAGATCGTAGTGCTAGCTCATACTTCTGTGATACATGTTGTTGGTCTTTTTCTTATTATAAGAATTAATTTATGCATCACTAAATTGCTTTTATTTCCGGCGCTCTATCGTCGGCTTCCACTGGTTCCTCAATGGTCTTAACTTTTAACGCAGACTCCAATCAGCCACCAGGTTCCAGACAACCTCGGTCCTACAACAGGATGATAGCCAACCTGCAGAATCGCCCTGGCACACATCCACCGGCACTAGCACTGCCTCTACTAACATTTGTCACCCTAACACAACCGTGAGCTCACTAGACCTCCGTGCCGATGGCATCAGACTCCTCCACCATTGCTGCCAGGACCTTGGCCAGGCTCTTGTTGCCCAGCCGGGCTGCTGTCTGGATCGCCTTGACCTCCTTCTCAGGCAGGTCCCCTGCATACATGTCGATGTAATCTGCAATCGCTGCATCAGGGGCGTGCTGACGAAGTCAAGCTCACACATCAGCCTGTGTGTGGCCCGTTCCGCCACTGGAATGTTGGAGGGTCTTGCAGCTTGGCGGAGGCTTGAGCGTGTGGCAATGCTGCACGGGGTCTGGGTGCGTGCACCGCTGGGGACGATAGAGGCGGCGCCTGTAGGATCAGTGTCGGGAGCTCGCAAAACAGCCCACTGTAGATGTCTGGGGGCTGTCCATCGTCTGCCTGCACTCCATCGCCGCCGCCATAGACATCCTTCCCCAACACTGGTGGCCATGGACAGGCCTCCTCCACAGCAGGAGCCATCACATTGTCGTTGTCATCAGCCGGGTCGATGTCCATCCTCGTGACAAGCTCGGAGATTCTGCCCACCTTGTCCTCAGAGGACTAGGACAGCCCGCCCAGAGACTCGGAAGCCCCTAGCTGCACTCCCAATCCAACCACGATCTCGGTCTGGGCCGGCAAGGCGCAGTTGGACTGCACGGGCCGGTCCAAAGGTTCGAGACCGGCATACAGGTCGGAGACAGAGCAGCATCACTGCATTGTTGGGGCCGCCAGTCGATGTCTCGTTGATGGTGAGGGACGCCTCCAGTAGCATTGGGTCCTCGTGCCCACACGGTGGGCACCTTGGGGAGGATGACCAGAAGTAGTGGTCAGCAATGGGATCAGAACTCACCGTGAAGGGGTTGTCGCGCGTTCCAGTCTCCCCACGGCGCACTGGAGACTGCGAACGGCGGCGCTCCCAATCCTCGGAGGCGTGAGGAAGGCTGTCGCGTCCTCGACAGTGCGCGGTAGGCGGCACGACCTCGCTCCATCACCTCCGTGTCCCACGCCCCCGTAGGCCGGCGATGAGGGTGTGGCGAACGGGACTGCGCCCGCACAGAGCGGTCCGATGCACAGTCAGGGAACGGCTGGCGCACACGGGTGCTCCGCGGTAAATGAGGGTCGGCCGGCGCCGTGCGGCGGTGAGCCATCCGCGCCATCCATACTGTCTTCTGCTGACGGCCAGCAAGCACAACTCCAGCCATCGGCGCCCTCAATGGCCGGACCAGGATCGATTTGAGCCTGGCCGGCACCTGTCCTCCCGCTTGTGCTTTAGATGCGGGCTCCGAGCTGGGAGGCGCGTCCTCCGACACGGTCTGGCGTCCGCCATCAGCAGATCCCCCCAAAACTCGGTGGTGGGGGTGCGGAAGCCGCGACCGCATCATGTCTCGATTCCTCTGCCGAATCCGCGTGCCTGACTTGCAGATCCGATGACGAAGCTTGCTTCTCTGCATCCATGGCGTCAGGGGAGCCTTCGATGTCGACTTCATCCCAGTCAAGGAGCTCCACCTCTTCAGGCTCCTCCGTCGCCGCAGCGTGGGGGGGATTGGGGTCAACAGGCAGGGGCGTGGTATTGGTAGCGGGCAGTGGGGCAGGTGGGTTGGTGGACGGCGGGGTAGGGTGGGACTCTCGCTCTCCGTCGCGCTCACTCATTTCGAATCCCGCTTCTCTCTCTTCAAGTGGCCTGAACTTAGGGTGGACAAATTGGACCATTGTTTGATGTAGTTTCATACGGTCTTTGTGAAGGGGCAGTCCTTGCATAGATGTGTTGGTGTCTTGATCACACAATATACAGTCTGTTTCATCCGTCCATCCGAGCTTGAGTAAGTTGTTTGCCGTTAGACATTAATGTCCAAGCGAAAAATTTACATTTTTGTTCTGCTTGGGCCTTCCATATTGGGGTTAGTCTCAACTTGCTATATATTCCGCTAAACTGAATTTGCTGTCAATTTCCACACGATGTCATCTGCTGTGTCTTCGTTCAGCTGGACACCCTGCACAGCCTACCAAAGCTAGCTGGATGTATTGTCTCACCTCTTCCATAGTTGTCGGAGGATAAATATGATCAATCCACCTGCCGTCCTTTAACGCTCGATGAACTGTCACATTCTTTCGACGCGTCTTATTATACAGTAGGGGTGCTATCGACTTATTAGCCGTTGATCTATTTATCCAACTTGAGTACCAAAATGGCACGGTCCTTCCATCTCCGATCGTCACCACTGTGGAAGCATAGAAGAGGTCATGATCCACTTTTTCAAGGAAAACCCCCGCTTGTGTCTTATGGATCTTCTCCCCGCCAAAGAAGCTTCGCCTAATGCGGTCAATCTTTTTTATAAGCACCGACTTTACTAACGTTTCTCTTCCTGCAGAAGATAGAAGCTTCCCTTTCCATCCGGGGAGCCTTGCTCCCACCTTTTCCACTAACGGTTGAACATGGAGGCGTCTGAGTTTCCTAGTATGCAATGGTAGACCAAAATATTTCCCTGGTAAATTCCTAACAGTCCCTGGAAATTTGCTGATTATATGTTCTAGGTCGTCTATTGGCAATCTTATCGGAAATATTTCTGTTTTGGACATGTTCACCTTCAACCCTGAACACTCCCCAAAAAAAAATGTAGTATCTTCTACAGCCTATCCATTTCTGTAGACGACGGGGTTGCAAACAAGGTTGCATCATCGGCATAGAGTGAACAGCGCAACTTCGCTTGATTGGGTAGCACAGGCTGCAGCACTCCTTGTTGTGCCGCCTTTTCAATAATTTTCTGTAGGGGATCAATTGCTAGTATGAACAATAGGGGCGACAACATGTCTCCCTGACTAAGCCCTTTGGCACGTCTTATGCTTCGATTTGGTTTTCCATTGATCAAAATCTTCGACGAGGATGATCCAAGAATTGAGGATATCCAGTCCTACCATTTTCTGCTAAATCCCAGTGCCGTTAAAACTTCCAACAAGTATTGCCGCCCAATGGAGTCAAAAGCCTTTGATATATCTAGCTTAATGAACAATGCCGTTTTTTTTTTATTTTTGTGCAAGGATTGGATCAACCTCTGAACATACAGGAAGTTGTCGTGGATACATCTCTTTTTCATGAATGTGTTTTGTGCTTGGGGCACCAATTCGTTCATTCTAGGAGCTAATCTTGTTGCAAGCAACTTTGTAATAATCTTTATGAAGCTATTGATTAATCTTATTGGTCTGTAGTCTTCAATTTTCATTGGTTCTTGTTTTTTTGGGAAGCAGCACTATATTTACATCATTGAATAGTGGCATCTTGGCTGTTTTGTGGTTGTAAAAGCCCATAACTGCTTCATGCAGATCGTACTTGACTATATCCCAACATTTTTTGTAAAACATTCCAATAAACCCGTCGGGTCTTGGAGCTTTTTCGTTTGGCGGCGCTTGGATTGTCTCTTTTAACTCTTGAAATGTGATGGGGGCGTCCTGGTCTAGAGTGTACCATCCGAGAGCCCACTGCATTAGTGAAAAAAGCCTCTGCAATTTTCACCTTGTCGCGATGAGCTGTTGCAACGACATCATCTGTTTGTAGGGTACGGATGAATTTTTTCTTCCTTCTTGGGTTAGCATAGATGTGGAAAAGTTTTGTATTGGAGTCACCTTCTCTTATCCAGGTCAGACGAGAGTGTTGCCTGGCCCTAGCCTTTTGAACCGCTGCCTTACCTATTGCTCGGGCTTTAAGATAGTCCATATGTAAAATTAAAGAAGAAACACCAGGTCCCTAACCCCAGATAAATGACCCTGCATATTATTTAGTTACTTTCCTATATCAGCCTATGCAGGAACAATCTTCACCTTCTTCCATGCTTTCCTATATCAGCCTATGCAGGAACAATCTTCGCCTTCTTCCATGCACGAACGTGCAAACCGTCAATCATGCAAGTTTTGCTGCATTTTCTGTTTAGCCTCCTCCAACTATACTCATTGGAGAGATCTGTCTTGCTAAAAGATGACAAACTTTCCACTTGAGGCCTTGTTTAGACGAGCTTTTATTCACTCCAATCGACATGTGTTGGAATGGATTGGTATAAACTTAGTTTAATTCCATACCAAACGGATCGAGATGGATGAATGTATATCCAAATAAGGCCTGAGAATGTAGGTAGGTCCCAAAATGTGTGGTACAGCGAAAGTTTCAAGATATGCTCAGAGCAAAACTTCTCTACACCACGAATACAACACAGATTTTGTAAACCATTTACAGATGTAGAAAGTACATTAATAGTACATACTCCAATCGAAGGATTTTATCGATGAATTTACAGGATAACTTGGAACAGGCTAGACAAAATAGATCATCAGAGAGCCCAAGCACAAACTAGCCTGACGGAGAGGACTGTACCTTGAAAATCCATTACCTTGAAAATCCATTAATTACAATCCTCCCGAAGAACCTCAAGAAACAACGATGGTTATGAAGAAAATTGAAATGATTACACAAAGGCTTCTAGCCAAGAAGTCATAATAGGTTGGCAAACTATTTTTGCAAGCATACTAATCTGGGCAAGTTCCATTCGAAACACTGCTTTACACCTTGAAACTGAATGTTGAATGCCTGCGCATGGACCAGATTGGCCAGCTCCTAGTGATGATGACCTCCATGAAAATGGTAGGTGAAGCTGTCACTTGAAATTTTCAAGATAATAAGGGCGTCAGAGCTATTGGGCACCATGATCTCAAGACTGAACCAGCAGGCAATGGAAAAAGGACAGTGAAAGAAGAGGTCGAGCAAATCTTCATCCACAGCTTGATGAGACTACCATTCTCATTCATGTATTTCTGTTGTCTTGTGTTCCAAACGAGCCTAAATTTTCCATTCCTATTTATTCGAATCGTGTAGTTTTTTTCATTCCTATATTCTTTATTCCTTCATTCCAAACAAGGTCTTACATTGTTAGGGCACCCGAAATTGTTGTCTCATAAACTAGCTCTAAGCATTTTTTCATACTTTTAATAGAAGAGCGAGAAAAGCTTCCTCTTGATCAAGAGGCTCATACACACATTCTAAGAAACTGTGAGAGTGTCATGTATGCCAAATTATACTATGAGCCATTGCTATCTGCTAACACTACTAGGGAGGGCAGGTTTAGAGCTAGTAGCTGACTCTTACTGTTGCTGGTGCCCTATTGATGAGGATGTGTTGCCTGTAGGAGCTGCCTTCCATGCTGCAGTAGCAATGGAGTACCTGAACAAATAATACAGAACCGCCACAAACTGAAATGCGCATTGAATTTTGATTGATTGCATCATTGCTTGCTTGTACGGGTTATGATAGGGAAGCCGATGTTTGACACAAACAATTAGGGTTATGCCAATAGAAAAATTGAAGTTTCACTTTGCTCTGTACGTCATTGCCTCTGGGTTTCAGCATAATATTCCCATAAGGGACGTAAAAGGATGTTTCCAATTGTAATGGCATGGTTGTGTTGCGTGCATATGATGTTCATGTTTCCAAAGTATATATAAACTTTACAACTGAATCATGTATTTTCAAAATTTTAGAAATCTGATCATATATTGATGAGCGCCAGGAGTAAATTTTATTCTGGTTTCGGCATTGCAAATGCTTTATTTAGTTCATGATAGCTGTTAGAGTCCCACACTTATTACATATCTGTATTTCAATGTGACATCTCGGAATGAAGCAAAAGTAAATACACAAATATGTAGATGACATGTGAGGCAGCCCACTGACTCGAGGCTTTTATTTGTCCAATGGCAGAGGCAACACACTGACCACTTTACTAGCAAGTAGTAGCAACCGACTGAAGTAGAAGGGAAAACGCACCTCAACCTTTAATGATGATGTAACTAGTCGGAAATGAAATCAATGCAGCTACTACCCTTTGAGCTGTGGGCAGAAGGCACGGATCGTAAGCTCTATGATATCCCCACCGCTTATCGATTTATGCATCTTTTTGGAGATGACACCGTTTGCCATAGCAATCTGACCGGTGCCTCCAACAACAGCCCAGTCCCCAGTTTCAACTACTACCCCTTTCACTTCAAGTGTGAACCCACTGAATCTGCTCCATGCATGTGAGTATATTAATTAGTCTTAAAATTAGATTACAGTAGATTAGCTAGTAGGTACCGTACCTTTCATTCACGAACACTAGGCTGAAGGAATTGTGCCACTTCCCGGCATAGACATGCAAGCCTTGTGCACGGGCAACAAGCTTTGCGTTTTCCCCTGGCCCGTCATATACTTCCCAGTTGTTAACTACGGTGGCACCAATACCAGTCGGGGCCTTGTTGTCTATGATCCCAGCTTGGTTGGCCTTTGCACCTGAGAATATGTGGTACGGCTACAGGCCTTGGAAGTTAAGCTCAGTGTACTGAGTGAACGCGGCAGCAGGAGTGACTTGGAGCTTGGCCATATGGTGGACTTGAGATGAGGAGGAGGAGCACTTGTGATGTGTGTCCGCGAATTAAAGACGGGGTCTATTTATAGAACGCCAGGGACCCAGGGTGCAGGGGCGGTAGGTGGAGTGCATGTGCTGTACTATGCCTCTGCAGGCTCACCAGCGTTGAAGATATAGATATACATGTACCTCGACTTAGGGCAATCTGGATCTGCGTGAGCCTTCTTTTTTTTTTTTTTTTTACAGAGAAGCGCTAGTTGATTTCTTTGTAACAACCCTCACGTTTACTTAGCGTAGAATCGAAGATGTGCACGTCCACGCTCTGACAGCAGCAGAAGGAGATTCCCCCGTCATGGCCGTGGTCTTTGCATGTCGCATGGCCGCCAAGAATAACAGTGAGCCGTGCAGCTGCGGAACCGTCAAGGGGTGGGGGGCGAAAGGCCATGTATCCATATCAATCGATCAATCAAAAGTATGAGGCCGCGCCGTCTAGGCGGCCTCCCAATGTGTCCACGTAGACTTTATTTCAGTAGCCGTTGGATGGAATTAAGTGAATCGAACCACTGTGGTTCCATCGTCATGGCTTCCTAAGCCTTTATATGCCATTTGGTTTCTGTAGGACTATCCATTATTACACTGCCTGAATTAAAAAACTTAAAGATGCAGGCGCTGGCCACTCATGCAAGTTGCAAACTTGCTCACTCATGCACGTGGTGCATTAATGCAACACCAGCACCAGGCGCTTGATGCATGCAACATTCATTTACTCCATTTACTCCACTCCACTTGCATGACTCCACTCCACTTGCATGTAGTTGATGAGATGTGACTTGATAGATATTGGATATGTGCCAAGCTTCTGACCTGCATGCTGGTGCCTGGTTAGTCCAGCGATTGATACATGCACATATATGAGCCATGACAAGTGCCTGCGGTCCTTGATGTGCCAACACGCAACAAAACTGATCCACCCTCCGTCCGGTTAAGAATGCAAATATCGCATTCCAAGGCAAGGCTAAGGTGGAGGGGGAAATGACGCATGTGCCCCTATGAAGTCAGTACCGCTTTACACCTTGCTTTGAGTTTGATCCGCCTATTCACTTCACTGAATTGAGTAAGTCAATCTCAAACCCTTATTATGTCAATCTAAACCGAGTCCTATCTAGCCGAGCTCTATAATGGAGAGAATTCCCTTACTTGGAATCTCAAGCATTCTTCTTCACTTGCATCAAGATCAAAAAGCTTATTCGATGCCATCTTGATTCATTACTTCCCTAAGAAAGAGGGGAATTAAAAAGTATATAGCCAGAGGATGAAATACCTCATTTTCTTTTCCAACCACAAAAAATATCCCTACCAGCTGGTTTGTCAAAGCAAGGAGTGTTTTTTCTGTCTTTCCCGGCCAAATGTTGAAATGATTGCATTCAGGAAAGAGCAATAACAAAACAATAAAAAAAATTTTGTTACACCATGCAATTAATGCATCAACCTTTGAAACTGCCTATAGCCAAACACCTGGCAGTGTGGTGGGGAAAGGATGAGGGAGGAGATTTTTTTTATGGTGGGCTTGAGACACAGGCCACAGCTACTAGAGTCACGTTGAAAGGCCTGGCACATCTAATTTGCATCCTTTTGCGGACATCGCGACCATGCTACATTTGCATCCTTAACCGGACGGAGGGAGTACTACATATAGTTAGCTAGAAAAGACTTGATAAACAGACATCTTCCTTGTTTGGCACATGTACTTGTCTCCTCCAGACCACATTTGATCCGCCAAACGCCTACAAAATTGTGTCCTTGCTGAGATATGGTTATTGGCTTTTTCTTGTTTGCCCCTTTTTACCTCCGCTGGAACACATATATGATATGATGTATCCTGATGTGGTGCAGCCTCATAATTAAAGTTTTTGTCTTGTGCCTGTGTTAGCATTCATGTCTTGCTCTGTTGTTTAGATGCACGTGTTGGTGGTGGGTGTCCCTCTATCTATAAAGCTCCCCTAGGCCACCATTCATCAGTACCTTGCGTAGTCACATCGCCATTGCATATACAGCAGCAATAGGCTTTTCGTTGCATATTGAGACGCTACAATTAGTTGGTTGTGAAAATCCTTGTTGTCTAGCATGTTGCAACTAACACATCACGGTGCACAAATGATTAATTGCCTAACGATTAGAATTCTACTAAAACAAACTTGTTTTTCCTTTCCAACATATTTTTAGAATCCTATTTGTTTATCTTGATTTAACATGTATTATAGAGACTAGATGCAAATGAAGGGAATATTCGTTTAAAATAGCCTATGAATAGAGACCATGAAATCGAAGTGAAGTAGAATATTTAGTTATAATACTTGTTGTATGTTATTGTTTGTACAGGTATAGACATGACCAATGGAAAGGGCTTCTTCTAGCTAGGCTGGAAAAAGGCGGCGTGGGAAGGGAGCGGCTACAACACCAGTGACCATTACCAAGCATTAATTTTCGTATTGTGTCTACCGTCTTGTGGTTTTATAATTTGAAAATAGTTACTTTTCGTACTTAATTTGCTAACAAATTTGAGTATTGAATAATATATATTTTTTAATGTAACTGATGTTCCATACCGATAGTCAATTTTAGACCTGGAACTTTTTAGCAATTCAATCCCTGTTAACGAACCCTGTTAAGAATTCAATCATAAGCGTTAGGGACAAAGTGATTAGATATATATTTTTGAGAAGAATGTATGGTTGCATATGTTGCCTAGCTCTCTGTCCGGAAAGAGAATGGTTCCCCGTGCTCATGGGCTAGGAGCCCAGCTACTCGCACACGACCAGAGTTCCCAGAATGGACTCGAACCAAATTAGAGTTTCTAGCTCTAATCCTTCTTCCCGTCCTCGCCTACCTCTTCCGATCGCCGTTTTGTTATACATGTCTCGTCGGCTCCGGGCTCCTATCCTCGCCGTGTAGGCAAGGGGATCGGCCGAAGTAGCGGCGACGCCCGCAAGATCTGCCCGTCGGCAGCCGCGATAGCTGCCTATCACGACAGGGCTGAGGCATGGTCGTAGGAGGCGGCGCGCCTAGTCTGGACCTGACCGTGCCGCTCTAGGTCCACCTCCACAGTGCCGGTTGCCAGTCGCCCTGCCAAACGAGTCCATGTCATGGTCGAGGGAGGCGGTGTCGTGCTGCTCCAGGTCTACCTCTATGGCGCTGGCGTCCTCCCGTTTCCCCATCGCCGTCCTTCCCGGTATGCGTTCGTATGCCCCTCCCCTCTGGAGAGGGCATCTACCATCAACAGCTACCTATCACCTCCTGCCCTCGATCCGTCAGTGTGGGTTCCCTGTTATTCCTACTATGAACTCCATCCCAATTGATGCGAGGTCGCCATACAAATTGCGCGATGCTGCTTCGCTCCTTGGCTCGCTTGGCTGCTAATCAAACACTACCAGACAATATCATATTCATATCTGCTTAGTTTTTGGTGCTATACTATACCGTGCTGACGGAGGAGTTCGAACTGTTTCTAGATGCCAGTTTGCCTTTTGGAGTTGTATCTGTTCCGGAAAGATTAATAAACGTAAATTATTTTCTGTTGGGTCAAACGTAAATCCAGATTTTTTTTCACTGTCTGGAATGTTAGTCGAGCTACCCCGGGACATACACAAATCGATTTATCTGGCTGTTCTCTCATGTTTACAAATCTTAGGAGGATGTAATGGATATTGTTTTCTGTTTTCAAGCCTACCTATAGCTGGACCGACGATACGTGAGCGACAGACACTATGTAGGTCCATAAGGCAGGCAAAGAAGAAAGTGCCTTGTTTGCTTCCCCATACTAAAAATATAGTAACTTTTATCAGAGGGGTTTGAGTATGTACCTGTCCTTGATACTACATGAGATTTGTTTCTTGCTTAGGACTCTGCGTTCGCAGCAAAGCAATCCAGGTCAGTGTAAGATATGTTGGTGCTAGAGCTAGAGGGCTGGTGTAGGCCAATACTCCAGGAGATTAAATCTGTTTATTTGGTCCTCCTGCAGTATCCTCCGCCGAACAAACTTCGTACTACGGTCCTCCTGCTCACGAGTGCCTCCACACGCTGCGCCTCTCCCTGGCTCCCTGCTGCTGCTCACTCCGCCATCGTCCTTGTAACAACCCGAAAATCTGAGCTACAAAATATTTTTGACAAAACCCTGAGTGATGAGTGTGACATGCCATCATCAACCCCTAAACCTTGCATTAACCCTATCATGTCATGCATAGCATTCATGTGTTTATAAATTAATTAATATCTCATGTCAATGACCTATGTTTCATGTGTTATATTTTAATGTTGCAATAGCTATGCTCCAAAGTTTCATTAGCTTTCATGTCATGTTGCATTAACACATGTGATTTGGATTTTAATTGATTTATGTGTTGAATAATAAAAATGACAATATAATATTTATTTTGACAAATGAATATTAAAGGAATCATACCCTAGCAATATTTGGGCCATGTGTGCTCACTATTTTGTCACTAATAGTTAGCACATCACAAATATATATATGTATATATAAACATATTTGAAAATGAAAAGGAAAAAGAAAAGAAGAAAGCTTCTGGCCCAGCAAACGAGAGCAGCCCAAGCCCAGCCAGCTCTCTTTCCCCCTCTTCACGCCGCGCAAGCCAGCCCCGCCGGCCTGCCTCGCCCGCCCGCCTTTTCTCCCTCCCGCACGCGTGCTGGCCCAGCAAGCCAGCCAGGCAGCCCAGCACGCCTACGTCCGCACACGAAGGGAACAGGCCCAGCAGGCCCAGCATGAACCCGCGCCGTCCGCGCCACACCGAGCCGTCGCCGAGTCCTGGCGAGCGGACCCCGCCTGTCATCAGCGCCGCTGAGGTCACCCGACCGGATTGCTTTTCCCCCGCGCGCCGCGCGCGCTCGCGTCAGCACTGTTTCCCCCGCGTTGCCTCAAAGCAACCCGCCTCGGCCGCTCGATCCAAGCCTTCCCCGCATCCACGCGCGTCCGCCTGCCACCTCGGCCGACAACCCCTGCACGAGAAGCCTGTGGCCGCGAGCGAGATTCTCCGCGCGCGCGCGCACATGCTCTACCGCCGCTATGAAATGATGCCGCTGTAAAGGGTTTTGACACCCGACACTACCTAGCCCTCTCTCGCTGCTCCATGGACCCAGCCGAGCACCCCACCGGTGACCTGGCACCCCTCTCGGCCGCCTGATCAAGCCTTCGCCTGATCGGCCGTTCGTCGGCCACCTACCTCCGCCTCTGCCCTATAGAGCAAGCCTCGGCGCTCTAGGGTTCCCCAGGACTCGCCGCCGCCTCGGTGGCCACTCAATTGCATCTTGCCAGCCTCAATTTGGAGAAGAAGAGGAGGAAGGAGAAGAAGGGAGTCGGGGAAGAAGAAGGAGCCGCCACCGGAGTTGGAGAAGAAGAGGAGCGCCGCCGTGCTGCTGTGCCATGAGCAATAAGGAGAAGCCGTACCGCAAGCCGGAGCCACAAGAACCCCGAAGCTTGGACTTGTACCGCACCTCCATCCTCTGCAATCCGTCGGTGAGCACCGCCGCCATCGCCGCTATCCCGAACCTTCGCCTTGCTTCTCGGTCATGGTGCTCCACCGTGAGCGCGTAGGCCAAGGTCGCTGCCGACCTCACTGGACACACCGCACACACACTCACATGGGCCAGCCTAGCCCCATGGACCACGGCATCAGGAGGATGCCGAAGCGGAAGCCGCCCTGTCCGTCGCCGCGCACCGAGCGCAGCCGTGGCGAAGTCACCCAACCGCCTCTCTGTTGAGCCTCGCCCTCCATCAACCTCGAATCCGCGCTTGCCTTGATGAGACGGACTCCGTGCACCCCTTGGCTACGCGTTTGCCTCACCGGAGCATCGAGCCGAGCCACCTTGCCATCACCGCGTCTCTGTCATGCCGCTCCAGAGCACCGCCATTCACCGCCGCTCTCTACCATCTTCGACCGCCTTGAAGGACAAGGACGTGATGACAACCTCCGTCGTGATGAGCTCCATTGACTGGACAAGAAGATGGAGGCCGTGGAGCCTTCCTGAGAGCCGTAGCTGTGCACCGTGGACACGCCGGAGCTCCGTCGTGGGAGTTGCTGCCCGTGCGAACTCCGCTGTGGCTTTCGGTCACCGCCGGGGCCTCGGGCGGGTGCTACGTGCACGCAATCGTGCTCCTGTGCGCTGAATTAGAGCTGAAGAGGCTCGGTGTGAAGAGTACACCGAGCGCCGCCACCGCTGAGCCACCGACCATCATGGAGCTCGCCACCGGAAGCCAAGCTACCGCCTTGAAGCCCACCATCGTGCCCGCCTTGATGTCCTGGAGCTGATGGTCGGGTTAATGAGGCTAGAGATCCACCATGGCACTGGGAATCGATGTTCCCCGCCACTGGTGAGCCCCGCGCCGTTGGGATTCAAAGAACAGAGGAAGGGGATGAGTTGGCCGAAGGAGAATGGACGCGGTCCGTGTGGACCTGAGTGACTGCCAGTGGGGCCAAGTGGAACCGATGTACCATGAACCGAGTCATGGACCACGTGAACCCTGACGTAGACCGAATGCACTCGATAAATGTGGACATGAGTCACTAGCAGTGGACCCCATGAACGTCGATTCACCGAGAACCAAACCGAGCTGAGCCGCGAGCCACGAGCCGTGAGCCGAGCCGTGAGCCGAGCTGTGAGCCGCGAGCCGAGCCGTGAGCCGAGTCTCATCTCACTGGTCAGTGATGACGCCAGCAGTGACATCATGTAGGCCCCACCTTTTAGTTGACCATTGACCATTGACCGATGACGTCAGCATGACGTCACCCCGGACCCACCTCTCAGACCTCTGTTGACTCGGTCAACGCTGACGTCAGCATGATGTCATCAGCCACGTCGGCATGACTTCAGCATCTGAGTTGTCTCTATTAGACCCGCGTGTGACACGTGGCCCAATCCCGTGCTGCCACATGTCAGCACCAGATAAATCGGCCCTTTTCTTTTTCAGAAAATGGTTAAATCTTTGAAAAATCATAACTAATTCATACGAGCTCCGAAAATGCGATCCACATATCCAAATTTTCTATAAATCGAGCCCTATCTATCTAAGCTATGTTTGAGTGCATTTGGATCTTCTATTTTGCATTCATTCTTTGTACTAATCTATAGGGGTCGCTCCCGCAATCATTAATTCTCGTTACAGGCTCGAGCGAGGACAAGTCTGACGACAGTGACTACCAGGCGAAGTGTAACAGCTACGTCAGTGAAGGTGCCACACCTCACCCAACCTCATAGATCCCATTACGCATGGCAAATATAGTATGGCTAGTGCTTTAAATTCCTATTGCTATAATGATTTGCCTGTGCTAGGATTGCATGATAGATTATTACTTGATGAGCCCTACCTTGTTGTAAACTTTCACCTGCTTACCCGCTGTTATGTTAGCCACTTGCTTATCTGCTATAATTATATATATATACTTAACTCGCTTACATTTTCATGCGACGTGATGAACCCCGAGAAGGCCTGGAGGGTGTCAGGCTGGAGATGTGTGAGTTGATGGATCAGATGGGCATGTGAGCTGATGATGCTATATCTAGGTTTGGGGTGGAGCTTACGGCAGGGAGTAGGGTGAGGCTTGAGTCGATCGAGCCAGGACCTACGACGAGCTTTTGGAGAAAGTCTTGCCAGGGAATGGATCTGGACATTCCCATGAGAGGATCCTATGGCGGGCTAACTGAGATGTGATGGTGGTCTTTTGGTGTGATCCTCTGAGAGGTGGAGCCCGGGACGAAGGTGTCGTGATAGCACGTTAAAGATAAACTCTAACGAAGATATCCCGATTTGGTCCCACTTAGAAACTACTGTGCTGGTATCCGGACCTTAGGAATCTCTTGCTTTCCACTCACTCTCCATGGGGGGAGACAGCCGAACCGCTGGATAGATCGATGCCACTACTGCTAGACGAGTAGTGCTAGGGAGGTATATGCATGAGATGGAGCTAACACCCTACCGAGACGATCATGGCACCCCCTTCGGGAGTGGGTACATGGCATGGCATCCTCTACGGGAGCGGATACATGCTCTCTTCACAGTTCTAGTGATCCAGAGCTGGATGGTAGAGTGGTATCATTCTATGGCAGTAGGCGCTCGAAATCTGCCTAGGTGGTGATCAACACCGAGGATGGCTATCTAGTGGATTAGTGAAACCTCTGGAGAGTGTATGGTTGATCAATCGATACATAAGCCAATTCATTGGCTATGGACCTTTCCTTAGGAGGATGCACCAGACTAGTGAGTGGAGTGTTCTACCTTCCCCTAAGTATGATTTCCAGCCGTGAGCCAGGTTGAGGGCTGCGGGCCGCTGAGGCAAGCCGAGAGGGAGTTGGCTTGTTGACTTGAGTCAGAGATGGTGTTGGAGGAGTTGGGATAGTGTTTTAGAGATGGATGGTGATGGATGTTGTGGGATGGGAATATGTTTAAAACTTGATTAATATATTATTTATATACCTGACTACTTGCTTAGGAAAACCCCAGCCTTTATAGGTTCCTTTTGATATATCCATTTTGCATCCAATTTCCACAAAGCAATGCATAGGATGGGAGTGTGGCCAGTATAAATCATACTGAAAATTTGGTTTCAGGTTCAAGGAGTGAGTACTCTTCTGGAGAGTACAACGATTGAGGGTTTCGTGCCTACGCTCAAGTTGGATAGAAGATGATAGCTTCCGCACCTCAAGCTTTTATTGTTATACTGCATGAACTCTGATTTCACCAAAGTGGCGATGTAATAAGTTATTGTAAACCTCTCTATTGCACTCTTTTGTTCGATGTATGGATTTTGGTATTCAACTGTTATCGGGTAATATGATTTAAATGGTCATATTACACTCCGACTCTGTGGATTTCCCTTCATGGAAATCAAGGTTGTTTTAGTCCTAGCGACCTGCCACCATCGCTGCACAAGCTTGGCATTGTGCGGGGTTGGGACAGGGTCAACAGTTGGATTACGGCAGTGGGGATGTGGTGTTTTTTCTCGATTGGGATCGAGAAGGACATGCGGTGGGTTTGTTGATGCGCCAACGGGCTATGCCTTGGGGAGTTTGCTGGTGGGCCGGATGGCAATTAGCCGTATCTGTCTGTGGGCTGCTTTGATCAGTACGATGCTGGCAACAGTGTCACGGTCTTAGGTCTATAGCTTTCTCAGGGAAAAAATGCCTAAAAAAAGAAAGAAAAACAGAGAAACTTATTTTAGTTCTACAATGCCATATATGTGTACTTGCTATTTTTTGTTTTCCTTAAGTTGTTGGATACGCTCGACAAGACCCGGTTGCAACTGTATGCGGACCCTAGCTTTGGTAGCGAATCATTTGTGTTGTAAACATTTGGCCTCCAAAACATATAGATTCGTGCCGCTATTTATTTAGTGAATGTAACCATCGATTTATTATGAGGTGGACGTATTATATTCCAAGGTATCAACAAAATTTTTATAATATATATTCCACGTATTGGGAAACAAAAGGTCATAATATTTGACCAAGGAAAAAGATACTGCAACATGTCAAAAAATAAGAGGCTGAGGAAACCAGTTTTATTAAAAGCCAAATACGACAAGAACCGGCAAATCCAGTTTTACAAGATGAGCTTAAACGATATCAAAGAAAAAAGCCTATTACAAGGTTAGGATACGAGGATGATTGATCTAGCCAATAGGAGCACGCCACTTGCCCATAGACCTTGCATGTCAGCGGTCCACAGCGCAGTGCGTGCACCCTTCCTATTCCAACAAATATCTCAGGGCCTCTCATAGGGTAACGGGCGCATTACAAGGATATACAAGACTATTGATCCTATCAGGGTAGGAATCAAGATAGCAAAGATGGCTCTAATGAGCTCTTCTTCCTCAAGGCACATTTAGAAGTCTTGAAATTATTGATTTTGATAATATAGTACTTCTTCTTGGTATTTTTTGGAAGGTGAATAGGGAAATTATGTGGGTGATTAGTGTTGAGTGTGGGGGATCTTAATGTGAAGAGGGGCAGCTTGGGGTGCTTTTATAGCGATCGACAGTGGGGTTCAGGGGAGTGGGTGCATGACTGAGTGTGTGCCATCATCAGCGGGCATCACGGTCACAGTGTGGCGTAGTGGGGCACTAAGGGGACAACGGCATCGGGCGGTGGAGGTGAGAGCACAAGTGATGTCGCAGGCCAGCGATGGTGTGGTGTGCAGTGGGTGGCGTGCAGGAGAGGATAGTGGTGTGACGCTGAGGGGATGACACTAGCATCGGGATAGGAGCGTGGGTGTATGGGCAACGGTGGCGTGCGCGGCCTTTGCGGCTTTTGCAGACGGTATGTTATGTACTTTTAGGGTTACACGATGTAGAAGGTAGGTGATTCTTGTCTTCAGATATCTCTGATGGCCCTTGTTCATAGAAGTTATAATTGGCTAGCTTAATGGGACAGAAGGAGTAGTGTGCAAGCTAGGCTCAAAGGCTAATGGATCTAGCTGAGCTTCATCAGACGAGAGATTTGCTTAAAATTTTTGGCGTCTAGGATTTGGAGAGTTGGGTGGCGAAGGGAGGAACTTAGGGTTGTGTGTTATAGTGGATCTAAGGAATTAGAGGCTGTGGGGTGGCCATTGGCCAGGCTACGCTCTGCACTCGAGCCTGAGCTGGAAAAAGGAGAGGGAAGGGACAGGGTTCGGGCGAGATGGAGGCACATGGGCGACCAGGGAAAAATGAAGGGGGTCTGGTACGGACGTAAAGGCGAGAGCCGAGGGCATCACTTTGTAAAGGAAAAGAGGATGGCAACGGTTATCTCGCATAGGTCTAAAACTATACTGAAAAGCTATACCGCTACCTAGAACTAAAGCAACTACCTAATCATCCTGACTAAGTGTGTTTATAAGATATTAAACAGCATAAACATAATTATTGTAGGGAAACGATACACTTTTTTAGAAGCCTGCACAGAACTTCATAAGGCTGCAAGACGAACACATTGCTTCAAAGTACAAAGGAAGGGTACAACATTTGGATAAGTGCAAGGACACGTACTACAGAACCAAGGTACATCTCTACGGCAGCTAATCTACTTCATCGAGGCAGATGGCTTCACGGCTGTTCTCCTGAGGCTCTTCAACAGGATTAGGCTGTGTGCAGAGAAGGGAGACTCGACCTTGGAGGCTTCTATGGGAGTGGGAAGCAGAATGGTGTGTGCTACCACATTCTGCTCATACTCCCTGGAATAGATGGGTATCCCTTCCACGATTGCGATCCGCTGCCCGTTTGGGGCAGGCGTCCTTCGTCGGTCTCGAGCAACGAGGTAGGCATCTCTCAGCTGTTTGGTGTAGCGTTCTCCCGCCTCCCGCATGGCTTCAGAGGTGATGGTCTCACGGCTTTCTGCGGTGGCAACTTGGGCATGTGCCATGGCAAGGCTCACATGGAGCTTCCGGATGAAGAGCTCGGCCTCTTCGACTCGGATGATGCACTTCCTCAACTTTCGGCTGGTCGTGGTGTTGATCCAAGGCCAGCAGATACATGGCTAGGGATACAACAGTGGGGTCGACTGCTTGCATAAGACGTCCTCGTAGAGCCTCCATGCGGGTTCTCCAACATGGAGAGTCCTGGTCTGTAACCTCATTGGGCCATGGGCAAGGGTTGCTGCATAAATCTGGCATAGGATTCACAGGGCCTTGTGAGCTATAGGTTGATAAGTGTCAGGGAATCGAAAGCCAATGGTGGTGACACTCCAACCATCTACGCCAGGGGAGTTCTCACTCCTCCCAATGTAGACGGTGACTTCACACCGCTCGATGCCATGCTCTATGAACTCACAGCCTTCATACTCAGGATGATCTCAGATTCCTAGCCACTGCGTGGTGGTATACAGAAGCTTGAGAAATCCTTCTACACCCTGGCAAGTGCTGCTGGTCCAAACTCCTTCTGTCTGCCTTATGGGCTGGATAGGAGGGTTGGTGAACTGAAGGCAGGGGCATAGTGGCTCTTGTGAGGCCATGGGCTTTTTCTTAGGAAGGAAGAAGGTTGGGGAATGGTTAGTGAGTGTGGGATATAATCAAGACAACTGGGTGGCTCTATTTTTGTAGAGCTTTGGGCAAGGCTTCTCTGAGAAGGTTGACCAGTCTATAGTGGGACTATATTTAACAAGGAAAGGTTTCCTATACCAAGCACATCAAGACTAGGTACTAGAGTAGGTTATAGATGAACTATATGGGTGCTCTTTTTCCATGTGGTTATTAAATATGTTCAACTTACTTTAAGTTGGAAGATAACTATTTTGTGCATTTGTCGAGTTTGTCCTTATGTGGGTGTCTTGCCTTGTATTGTTTCTCTATGAGGTAAAATGTTACTAGGCCATTATTTCCTTCTAACATTTAAACATTGATCAGGACAGGTGTTTCCTATTGGCAATAACAACACCATCCATTACATCACTATTGTTGTGTCAAGTGTGTATAGACTATAGAAACATCCTAGTGCTTGTTTGTTTGATGGGTGAACAATCTTTCTTTCCAGTCCAGTGCTTGATTGGAAACCATGCGCCCATGTAATGTCTAAAAATTCATCTTGACCTCGTTAGCATCCCCTAGTCATATAGTTGCAAAAGGCCTCCAGTTTACCAAACCATAGTTGTTTCTATCACTATTTTTTATACATAAATTGAAGATAAAGGCACTAATGCATGTTAATAATGGAGAAAGCCCTAAAGGCATCAGGTGACTGCTGACACTTTATCGCCTGTCGCTGACCATGGCACCACACAACTCCACTCGCATGCCATGACACAGTCACTAACATTAAAGCCTATCGCTAAGATGGCAAACCATACCCATGAGAAATGGATAATGTCTCTTAAAGATCCAATAGCTCCTCCTATGTTGTCACTATGCGTGGGTGTTGCCAGAGTCTCTTGCATTAAGAAAGTCCTTAGATTTCTCAACATAGCTCAGTTCTTTTATCAATACATTGTGGCACCAAAAGACTCGTCCACCTTATTAGATGCAGTGTGCCATAACACAATAACCTTTCCATCGAGCATGCATAGTATTTGTCATCCCTATGTTTTTCTATTCTCTTAGGCAAATTGGGTTGCCTTCCTCTTCTTGCTTCCTCTAGCAAGCTAAGGAAATCGTGAACATATTTATGGAAATCTTACCCTCCCATGCATGTTGAAAAATGGCTTTCCACCTTTCCCACATGGATGCTAGATGTAGGGTGGCAAGATGGCAGAGGATACCCATTAGTAATGGGGTGTGTCTTTTAGTCACCCAACAACTACTGCCATGTTGTCAAATCACCGCCGCCCATGCCACCATACAACATTACCCGCATGGGTTGGTAGTCTTTTGCATTAAAGAGGGTCCTCCTTGGATTAGGGGACATATCTCCACCCTTCTATCTGTAAGATGCTGGCCCGAAGAGCTCCACATCATCGGATTCGGCATACTCTAACACACTCACCTTTCCAACAAGCATCATACAGGCTGTAGTCCGTTGTTCTTCTCGGTGCCCTTAGCAAGGTAAGCAAGTCATGAACATATTTACATAAATCTGACCACTCCCTTATATGTTGCAAATGCCTTATTCCTTCATTTCCTTATAGATGGCAGAAGAAGGGTGGACCACCAGCTATTGCCTAAACAAGGACAGCTTCCCCAAGCTCCTGTATGCTACAATGGTTAGGCTAGGTATTTTGGATCACCCAGAATATGTAGGAAGGGAGTACGAGGAGTATGGCACTTAGAGGTGTGAGGTGATCATCTATATTGAGGCAAGTAGGGATTTCCCAGATATAAAGCCTTGGGTGGTGTCCACTACAGGTTTGAGGTTCGAGGACACTTACCAAGCCGTCGCTCGCAAAGCTTTGAGGTACCTATGCCAGATTTATGAGAAGCTAATATGTCATACACCATGAGGTTCTTCCCCTCTGTTCTAAAGAATAGCCCTGTGTGGGTAGCCAGAATGAAGACCCTCGAAGGCCCTGAGCTCCATGAAGGTGATCCAACTACAGTTTTCATGACTGACTACTTGCATTCTTTGGATAAGAAGTATGATAGGCAGGCTAAGCATTTGAGGAGGTGCATTCATAGGGCAGAGAAGGCAGAGAGGTAGATTAGAGAGCTACATGTGGAGCTTGCCAATGCTAAGGTGCAGGCCGCTCATGCAAAGAGCCGTGAGGCGGTAGCTATTGAAGCCTTTAAGCAAGCTGAAGACCGACACACTCAGCAACTGAAGGATGTTTATCTTGTTAGTAGGGCTAGGAGAAGGGCCAACACCTTGGAAGATAGAAAGTGGCTAATACTAGATGGAATCCCAATTGCAACCATTGAAGATAAGATAGTGGATACACCACCTGCACCTCCTCCAACCGTGGCCTCCCATGGAACCCCTGAGATGGGGTCACCTGATGGAGAAGAGGTTCTCCCACTTGCTCAGCCACCACCAGGAGATGGTGCCACTCCTCATGCCCCCTCAGATGATGATTCTTCATATTCGGAAGCATGATCTAGGTGCTGCAATCCCCCCTTAGGGAATGAATTAATATGGTCCAAGGCTACCATTAATATTGGTCTTAGCGATGTGCCCTTACGCCTAAGGGAAGTGAATCTTAAATCACTTTTTCCTGTAACCCCTCGCATGAGGAGATGTTCCTGTATTGTCATGTTTTCTCTTTCCATCTACAATGTAATTCCCCACCCAGTATTGTGTAATGTAGTTCTACCTATGTTCTCTTAGTCTAGGGGTAGTGAATCCTAATTCACTTCTTCATAAACTCTCATGTGAGGTGATGTGTTTGTATTGCAGTGCTTGCATTTTTCGCGTATGGTGTAATGTAATCCTACAATGTGTTGATGTGTTTTCCTTTCAATCTAATAACTCTAGCAAATATTTATGTACACCCACATAACATTGTTTCTATTAATAATTCTATAGGCTCTCTTTATGCATTTTTCCAATATTTGCTGCATCAAGTAGGCCCTTCCATACAACCCATAATGTGAAAAAACATCTCAACCTTTAACAACATGTTTTTCCAAGATTTGATAGAACTCTGATATCAGCTATAAGCAGACAAACTCACTTGGATTTTTATTTCAAATCCCTAATTTTTACAATTTCCTTAGGTTCTTTCATACGACAAAGGAAGAGTTTCCAAAATGAGTACGAGTATGGATCGTATCAACATGGCAACTAGGAGGATGATGATGGAGCTGGCCAACTCATATTCAATGTCAGACATCTTGAGGGCTTCTACTTTCCTCTTCTGGTGCCATGTTTCTTCTTCTTCAGGGCATCGTCTTCTCTTGAATTCTTCAATTGGCAGCAACTTCTTCTGACTTCTTTGATTTGTTGGTGGGTTTGGCACCAGGATTTGGAGGAAGGGGGTGATTTGGTAAGAGTAGGGTGGAGTGAGTTGTCATTGGCATAAAGAGGCAGTTGAGGGAGTGTTTTATAGGCAATCATTGGCGAAACCATAGGAGCGGGGGTGTGCGGCTCTATGTGTGCGCCATCATCGGCGGTCTTCATGGGCACAGTGCCTTCATGAATGCCACATCACCACGCACCATCACCGCATCATGATGCCACTTGTGTTGTCGCCTTCACTGTCCTGATGCCGCCGACACGGTTCCCCACGATGCCCATTCCCTCGGTTCCAATGCCACTCAATGTTGCCAATAATGGTGAGCACCCACTCCTTAAACCCGACATCCATCGCCTATAAAATAGCCTATAAATTAAATGGTGGTCTTCATTTCAATGTAATCACTCAAGCAAATGTTTCTTTACACCCACAAGCCATTGATTCTATTAGCAAATCTAGGCTCACTTTGATGCATTTTTCCAAGAATTATTTTATCAGTTAAGCCCTTCCATACAATCCGTAGTGGACAAAAACAACTTAGTCTTTGCCAACATGTTTTCCAAGATTTGTTACATCAAACAGACCACCCACAACGAAGTGCGGGCATTAGTAGCTACGAATGAAAATTGCCTATAGCAATGAAGGCACAATGACATAAGACCACTATGATGGTGATGGAGCTCCAATGTCAGCTATAAGCAGGCCAACTCACATGGAATTTTATTTCAAATCCCTATTTTCTATAATTTCCTTAGGGTCTTTCATATGGCAAGGGGTGAGTTACCAAAATGAATAGGATTATGGATCCTATCAGCATAGCAATCTCGATGACAAAGATGAAGCTGACCAACTCATCTTCAATGTAAAACATCTTGAGGGCTTCAACTTTCTTCTTCTGGTGTTGTGTTTCTTCTTCTTCTTTGGGGCGTCTTCTCTTGAAATCTACAATTGGCAGCAACTTCCTCTGGCTTCTTCTTCATTTGTTGATGGGTTTGGCACCAGGATTTGGGATTGGTGGGGTGATTTGGCGAGTGATTAGGGTGAAGTGGGTTGCCCTTGGCTTGAATAGGGTAGCTGATGGGGTGTTTTTATAGGCGATCATTGGCGGAGTCTGGGAGGAGGGGTGTGCGGTTGGGTGTGCAGCATCATCAGCGGTTGTGTGGGCACAATGGATTCATGGGAATGCCAGACCACTAGACACCATCCATGCCCCCATGATGCCGCTTGTGTTGTCACCTTCGCTGCCCCCAATGCCATTGGTGTCATTCCCCATGGAACCGATTCCCTTGGTCCCAGTGCCACTCGATGTCACCAATAATGGTGAACACCAACCCCTCAACCCCGTGATCCATTGCCTATAAGATCGCCCCTGGTTGCCTCCTTAATTGCCTCAAGACACTCCCAACCCTAGGACCAATCACTCGTATCAATTCCTTATTCAAGGGCCAACCCATTCCAACAATTTAGGAAAAAGAGCCATAAATGAGTGCTACCAGTTGAAGATTTTCAAAGAAAGTATCAAGAAGACGATGAAAAAGCAATATAAAAAAGAAGACGATGAAAAAGGAACATATCACCAAAAGACTTGTCGTCACCATCTTTGCCTTTCTAATCCCTACACTGGTGGATCAGTAATCTTGAATATTCTTGTAATGCTCATGTTACCCTATGGAGAGTGATAAGATATCAGCTGAAACAAGAAGGGTGGAATAAAAACTCTAAAAACTTCCATTTGGTGTTATAGATGTTTTTGAAATTTTTTGTTTCAAGCCACTTTTCCCAGGATTTGCATGAACTTGTGATCCAATGAAGACCTCCGAACGCATCTCCAAAGCAAATCACCCGCAGCAAAGCATGGGCAGCAGTGGCTAGTACAACTGAAAGCGCTGCGCATCGCAGCGTGAAAAACTTCTCGTGTTCATCATCTTGTTCTCTCCTCTACATAGCTCTCGGTAAGGGTTCTAGTGTGCGTGGTCACCACCTGCCGGTGTCGCTCCATCGTCGGAGCGTCGGTTCCAACATTAAAGTTCTTAAGTGTGACACCATGGGTTTTCTTCCATGCCAGGCCTCAAATGGAGTCTAGTTCCTCAAGGCCTTAGTTGGGGCTCTGTTTAAAAGATACACAGCAGTACAATTGTCAGACAACTATATAGTTGAATATGAAGTGTCTGACAGAAATCCGACAACAGCTGGAAATGCTGAAGAAATGCAGGAGGATCCAGTTGATCATGGTGGTGATGAAAGTCCTATAGCACCATCAACACTCTCCAAACACACCAGGATCAGCGTAGTCTCAAAATCAAGGGCAGGAGACTCCACCAACTCAAAACTCTGAAAAATTATGAGGATGGCTGATAGATATGTTTGAGAATACTGATGTGATAATTCATTTTGAGTACAGTGGTGTGTGCATGTTAGCAGCTGATGAACTAACTAATGTTGAACAAGCTCTAGAAGAAAATTACTAGAAAGAGGCAATGGAGGCAGAAATGCAGTCTATCATATAGAACAAGACTTGGGTGCTGTCTGATTTTCCAAAAGATCATAAAGCAATAGGCCTGAAATGGGTGTTTAAAGTGAAGAGAGACCTTGCTGGCAATATTGTGAAACATAAAGCAAGGTTGGTAGCAAAGGGCTATGCACAAATTCAAGGGGTGGATTATGATGAGGTGTTTGCTCCTGTGGCTCAAGGAGAATGGGAAGTGCACCACATGGGTGTCAAATCTGCTTTCCTGAATGGGGAACTCCAAGAGGAAGTTTATGTGCAATAGCTTCCAGGCTTCTCTGATCTAAGGTCACTGGGCAAGGTGCTCAAGCTCAAGAAAGCTTCGTATGGCCTCAAGCAGACTCCAAGAACCTAGAATGCTAGACTTGATTAAGAGTTATACAAGTTGGGTTTTCTAGGTTTGCTGAAGAACATGTTTTTTATAAGAGAGGTGCAGGAAGGTCATTACTGCTTGTTGGAGTTTATGTACAGTGGCCAAATAGAAACATGATTGGTACATTCAAGCAACAGATGGAGAACGGTTTTCACCTGAGTGATCTTGGCTTACTCAGATACTATTTAGGATTGGAAGTGAAGCAGAAGGCAGGAGAGATCACCATCAACCAAAGTGCTTATGCTAGAAAAATAGTTAAAATCTCTGGAATGAAGGGTTGTAACCCTGTTGACACTCTAATGGAACAACATTAAGTTGGCTTACTTTGTTGATTTCTCTTGTTAGCCTTGATTGTCCGGTGGATCATTTGGTGTAGCTTCTTTTTCACCATCTCTTGCTTCGGCGTCACCTTCAGTAATGACAACCCTCAAAGGACCACTGCAAACAGTTCGCTACATATCTTAACATATACATGTCTAACACATTATGTCATGCACATCGCTACGATCTACTCAAAAGATGCCCGAATCAAATTGCACTGTACAAGAGCAAGTATAAACATTATGATTTCACTGTGCTAACGATGTATTCAAAAGATGCCCGAATCAAATTCCAGTCTAAACAGATTATGATTCATGTCTGTACTCGCGCCGTCCCATGCAAGACCTGCGTTTAAATAAATAATAATGTTGGTCAAATATATAGATGGCCAAGCGAGCTCTGGTAGACAATACGAATCCCAATGAAAAATATCATATCTATACTAGGAAGCTTTCAGAATGGCTTCCCGGCCTCCAGATCTCCGCCACAATATATAAACGAAAATTATGGCGCCGCGCGCGTGATGAACATTTTCTGTCCGTCATTGGTCATTACACTGTGACACTATAAAGGCGTCGGTGGTGTACCACATCAAGCTTCCACAGTATCTTTTGATTCCTGTGCAGTACTTTTTTTCTTATTAGTATAGCATGTACGGCACACACTACGAATTAAGGTAAATTCAGATAACATTTCACAGTGATTTAAAGATGCGTGCATGATATCCCAAACATTATTCACTTAGCAGGACGTAGATGTTTACATACATGTACATACATACTCACATGTATGAACATACACGGATATATATATATACATACACACACAAAAACACTAAGCCGATAAATCTTGAGATTGATAAAATCATCATAAATCTATCATTGTCAGTTGACACGTTACTTACACAGCATTTCTGTCCCAGCCCTGATAGGGTGACGCCACGAGGCTAAAGAGTTACTCCAGCTCCAGCTGGAATGACACCACAGCATTATGTATCCTACACGGGACATTCATGAGGACGCACTGCGGTGATCTGGTGATGGACGCATTCACCCAGCATGTAGAACATCTAACAATGCTCCAAAATGACGGGTTCGGACCAAACTAAGTTGCATCTGTCGGGTGAGCACCACGAGGTATGCTCCTAGGAAGGCCCAATGGAGGATAAATGAAGCCAGGGACTCGTTGTCCGCCGGTGCGGTCTCGTTGAGGTGGTGAAGCTCGCCGTTGTAGTCATTGATGTAGGCCAAATCCCCCAAAGTTTAGAACTTGGCAGGGGGTGAAGGCCGCAGCTGCAACAACGACCCCGCTGGAGAAGCGCATGCCGCCTTCTGAGATGACACCACCCGCTCTAGCGATGTGGTAGGTCGCTTAGGCCACTGTAGAGTCATGGTCACACACAATATGCTCACCTACTTGGCCAACTAGCTATAGGGGGTTTGTAATTGCGGCAACTATCATGTTGTTCTTCAGAAGTCATTGTGTGGGTTCCGGTGACTTGGGCACTAAAACCACAAAGAGGGACATGATGAACTATCCTAGTTCGGGCCTCTAAGCTATACGTGCAACAGTGTGGTGTTCTTCGTGTTAAGAGTACCCAAATCAGGGATTACAACGATGACGATCGAGAGTTTGGTAGGGATTGACGGAAGCTATCCTACTGGTTCGTCGGTGTTCTTCCTCAGTTAGTAAGAAACTGGTTTGATCTAGCCAAGGTTGTCTAGTTCGTCTCTAATCCATGTGCAACCGACATGTACTAGTACCTTGCCGCAGCATGGATGGATCTTGCAAGTGCCTCTTGACGTCGCTGCCACCACCTCGCTCTCAACACCGTTAGAAGCTCTCTCCTTTGACGTGGCCTCCACCGAGTGAACCTTCTTGAGGCTTCCTTTGCTGTGAAGGAGCATATGGCTAGAAGGTTAATGAGTGGGCTATGGAGGCCCCCACGCATGGAGTTGGTGAAGTCACTTGTCCTTTTATGTCACACTAGTTGTGTGACCCTGTCGAAAGAGTGGATGGAGCCTCGATCGTGCCCATTGAACGAGTAGATGGCATGGAGTCTTTGCAGGAGTGGATGGTACATAGCTGATATAGTCTGTTACAAACAAAAGCCATAAGGCTTGTGCACTCAAAAGGACAGAAAACAAAGTTGGGACCATCTAGTTAGCACCAAAAAAAACTCAATATGATTCCTAAACTTCCAACCAAACTTCACAAATATGGCCAAAATTATGGTCTCCCAGCTTCTACACCCCTTCTTGAACAACGGTGTCTTCCTTTCTACGCAACATGGACCACTGATGGATCCCATACATGGCCCTCTAGCGAAGTTTACATGCTTCCCAGCGAGTCATGTTTAGGAAATGAAGTTAGTTTAGACATTAAATGATTCGTTAAAGGTGCCAGGAGACTATTGATTTAGTTTGAGTGTAATAATTAGTGCTAAATCTATTTACTAATGGTTTTATCATCATCCTACCATTCTCATTCGTGTTTTTTTATTGCTGTGTTCCAATCAAAATGTAATGTTTTCCATTCTCATTTATTCTAATCCTGTAGTTTTTCACTCTATCCATTCGATTCCTGCAGTTCGCCATTCCCATTCATGATTCCTGTAGTTTTATGTACCTGCAATGCAAAGAGGCCGATGAGCTGAGTTTTCGGTAGTTTTCTGCTGCAGCTACGGAGTACCTGAACAAACACACAACTGCCACAAAGTTAACGGCGCAATGATTGTTCGCTTGACTGCTTGCTTGTACGGTTTATGATAGTGAAGCTCACGTTAGACAAACAATTAGTCTTGTTCCAATAGATAGCAAAATTTCAGCAGAAGTTTCTCGTAAGGGATTTACCAGGATAGTTCCCATTGCAATGTCGTGGAGCAATTTCATTTTGGTTTCAGAACTGCAAATGCTTAATGTTAATTAGCTATATGAGTACGTCCCATTGATTGAATGAAACAAAAGTAATACAAAAAATGTAGATGAATCAGAGGCAGCCATAATTTATTGACTCGAATACCACGAGCATATGAGTCGAGGTCTTTATTTGTCGAAATTCATGATTGAGGCAACACACACCACACTGACCACTTTAGCAAGTACTAGCAACCAACTTTAGGAGAAGGGCAAACACACCACACTGACAATCTCAGCGACGAACTAGTAGGAAATGAGATGAAAGCAGCTGGAATCTGCAATCAACCTAACAAACCCAAACCTAGCTGCATCTCAGAGTCTAGATCGGCCCGCACGTGAACGCCAATGGCGTTGATGAAATCCCCAGCACGTGCGAAGAAGCCGACGACGCCGCTTCCTGGCGGAACGGGGATGCTGAATGGAGCATCCTTACCGTCCCCCCAAGGCCCATAGGTCTTGTTAAGGTTTGTCCCGAATTTGATGGAGCTTATCGCAGGTTGACCGTTGAGTTTGCCGACTGTTCCAGACACTTGTGTGACCACCTCAGACTCGCCAAGCTGGATCTGCGTGCACCAACACGTAGTAGGGTAAAAAATATAGCTGGTTGTCAACAATCATATATATAGCTGTTCGTCCGTGAACTGCCGGAGCAATCTACTATACATCCACAATGCACGCGGTTCACTTACCGTGTGAGCCTGTCCACCTGAACCTCCCCAGGGACCAACAGAGCGCTTTTGGCCAGTGTAGTCGACGTAGGAGAATGCAATGGAGTCAACGGCCCAGCCAGCGTTAATGGTGATGCTTTCCAGACGGCTGGGTGCTTCTGTGATGTCCATTGGAGACCCTAATTGACTGGCACCGTACGGCCCAATTTTTGTGACCGGGTACTGCGTCTGCGTGTATATTATATATATAGGTATTAATATAAAGTTGTATTAATTATTTTTCAGAAGAAAATTAGATAAAGCTACCGACTTGATGAACAAAACTACATATGTATATATAGTAACCCAAAAAATTAATATAGTTACTGTGTGTGGATAGCTATATCTTACCGTTGTCGCATTGATCACTGGGCAGAAGGCACGGATCGTAAGCTCCATGATATTTCCATCGCTTCTCTGTTCATGGAACCTCTTGGATATGACACCGTTTGCCATAGCAAACTGACCGGTGCCCCCAACAACAGCCCACTCCCCACTTTCAACTACTATCCCCATCACTTCAAGTGTCGAGCCACTGAACCTGCACCATGCGGCATCCGGCATATATGCAGTCAGAGGCATATGGGCAGAGAACGCAAGGTAGATATATTGCAACAGATTAGCTAGTAGGTACCTTTCATCGACGAACACTAGGGTCAAGGTAGTGACCCAGTTACCGGCTTGGATATGCAAGCCTTGTGCATTTGCAACAAGCTTTGCGTTCGGTCCGGGTCCGTCCCGTACTTCCCAGTTGTTAACTACGGTGGCACCAATACCAATCTTGGTGTCGCTTACGATCACAGCTTGGTTGGCGTTTGAGCCCAAGGGCGTGTGGTACATGTACAGGCCTTGGAAGTTTATCTCTTTGTACTCGGTGAACGCGCCAGCACGAGTGACTTGGAGCTTGGCCATGGCTCTCTCTCTCTCTCAGCTTAATTTGACTCAGGACTTGGGATGAGGAGGAGCTGTTGTAATGTGTGTCCCAAGACGGGTTCGAACAAACTCTATTAATAGAACGCCAGGGTCCGCGCGCGGCATGGTAGGTGGAGATGAACTAAAGATGTACATGTACCTCGATCTTAGGGCAATGTGGATCTGAAGTAGTGACTCACTTTCCTAGGATTATTTTTTCGTCTCCACATGCATTTGCGTCAGCCCTTTTTTTTTTGTTTTATTGGCAAGTGGAGCGTTAATCTCAAAACTAGTGTTGGCGAAGAGGAGGCCATGAGAATCTATATAAACTTATTAGTGCGCGCTGACTAAATGAAGGACTTCAGTTGATAGCTTTCAATGGGGGTGTAGGAGAAGAAAGCAAGCAATCTGAATTTCCCCATTTTGTTCCGGAGGAAAAGCGAAACGCTCTGATGCTTGCCGTCCATTGCTGTATTGTCAACGGTTGTGTAATTACTTGTGTGGACATATTGTGGTGTGAGCGTGTGTTTGATCATTTCATTTGGCTTCCCCACTAGCTTATTAAAACTTGAATCAAGTAATTAAAGATGTCAAAATAATCCAATATTTATATATATATAATAATAACCTATAAAAGTTTTTTTTAGAGACCACACTTTTAGCGTGTATTTATAACATATAAAAGTTAAAATTTAGCTAACTATAAAAGTTCTTGCAGCTAAACTTAGCTGGGGTGTTTGGAACCACCGGCTAATATACTTCAGCTCAGCTTTAGCTGGGTTGCCTTACTCGATGTATTTCGAGACAAGGCTTCAAGTGTATCTCTATATATCTCTTGTGCGCGCCTTGCAATACTACCATGATGAACTTCCATAGTGGGCACACTAGATCGCCTGCTACGTTAAACCATGATAGGGTAGCCGCAGCTACGAACCTCTCAAGACATACTCTATTTGTTACCTCGATGCCCTTCGACAGAGGTTACCACCCGGAGATTAGCCTTCCACTAATCCCTATCACAAGACATACTCCATTCACTAAGAAGACTACAAAAGGTACAAAACAAGCCCGGGGGCTCATCAAGCTCGCACACTAGCAATTCTATCACCATGGAGAAGAGAGGAGTAGCACAAGGAAGCTACAAGTGAATGAAGAGAAAGAAGCACCAGGAAGCCATATTTATAGACCAAGACTAGCATATGAAGAACGAGTCCATGGAATCTCAAAAGAAGGACAGTCACATGAAAAAAGACAGAGCTATGAAATGACTGAACAAGCACGTGGAGCAACATGCAGCAAGCAAGAAGACAGGCACGTGCACAGAAGGCATCAAGTGCACCTGCAAAGTCATAAGCGAACAGTAAAGGCACCACAAGACAAAGGAGCATATCTAGAAGCATATTCAGTAAAGTATAAGAGCAGTAAAAGCATCCAACAGCCAACCAACCATCCATCAAGGAAGAACTCAAGAACCCTTCCCCGAGTTCTATTATCACTTAAAGAACCCGGGAAGGCTCGGGGGTTGCAAGAGTACCCTCCACCAAAGGCACATTTTAAAATCTCATCAAGACCCTCTCACTTTTTGTTCCATAAAGCGAGAGGCTCGGGGGCTACACTCACTGAGTGTCGTGAAAGTACAAGACGACGACCAAAAAAGAAAAGAACATGCTAAGACCCTCCAGCTTTTTGTGCCAAGTGCAATTTTCTCAAATTGCACTCCCTGAAGGACAAGGAAAGGCAGAGACAGCAACGACGGAAGAAGGAAAAAGCACCTCAAGATTTTATCTCGAAAGAACACGATTTTTGAGTTCCAAATCATAGAATGCTCGGGGGCTTGTCGATGGAGGATACCGCAGGTTCCCCACGAAGATAGAATACGGACGGTGGGCTCTGCCATGGGTCTCACCGCTCGACTTGAGCCAGACACGGAGCGACAGTACATGTAAATTTTCATATACTTGTAACAGGAAAGAGTATAAAACTCTTAGTCTAGGACTCGATCCTAGAATTCGACTAGGAAACACAGAACACGCAGCCAGCCTCGCCCTATATATGAGGGTACCCCCTGTAACAATAATGCAATACTCATACTCATCAATACAACGCAGCAGGCTAGCGCTCACTGAACGTAAAGACTGCTACTTGACCTCTAGTCAAGGGCCCGAACCAGTATAAAAATATTTGTCTTGTCTAGTTTTTTTTTTTATAACCACCAAGTTCCGCAGTTCGTTTGGCTCCTCTGGAAAAACACCCTTCCAGGTACACAGTGATGAGCTATCAGTGATAAAACATCGACAGAACATTTTCTGTTCGAAATTAATTGGTTATATTATATTGTGACAACTAGCAGTATATATCGTCGTCGGTACTCGATCGTTATGAAGTAAAAACAGATGGTAGTTAAATATATTTTGGATCTGATTTAGATTTATTAATACATCAAAAGATAAACTAAAATAACATTTCACAGCGATCTAAAGATGCGCCCAATAGTACGGTGTAGATGTTTACACAGATGTACACGCATACACGCAAATATCCTATTCAATAATCATTTACAACCATCAAACCTTGAGATGTACACGCCTGAGAGGATGATGCCTTGAGGCCAACGAGATGCTCGAGCTCTCGAGCTGGAATGACGCCACAACATTTTGGATCCTGGTACCAAACATCAGTGAGGATCGGACATACTAGAAGCGCCGAGGTGGCGGCAGCACCTCTCACTACGACACGCACTCTTTGTTGAGTATTTGACTCTTTGTCAAGTGTCAAATGTACTCAGTAAAAAAAATTTGTCCAGGGCTGGCTCTCGGTAAATCTGGCGGCAAAGAATGACACTTGTTAAAGACGATCTATATGCCGAGTGTCAGACACTTGGTAAAGATGGTTTCAGGTGACAGCCCCAACCCCTTGTCACCCTTTGTCGAGGGTCGGCCGTTAGGCACTCGGCAAAGATTCAGTCTTTGCCGAGTGTCATTCATTAACACTCAATAAAAACCTGTCTTTATTGAGTGCCAGACACGACGACACTCAACAAAGATTTTCTTTTGCCTCCAAATTTTTTCTTTATCCATCCTACAGTACCTTAAATTACATGTTCAAATTTGACAGTTTTTAGGACTTTTTGCTATATATTTATTTTGTTTTGTTTTTTTATTTTTTTCAAATAATTCAAGTTTGAACTGCACAAGTAAATTCTGGCAAGAGCTGTTCCGTCTCTCTGGCATCAAACTAAATATGACATCAGCATACCACCCTCAATCTGATGGCCAATCAGAGATCGTCAACAAAACAATCACGATGTACCTCCCTTGCATGACAGCAGACAAACCAAATGATTGGTTACGTTGGCTACCATGGACAAAATAATGTTACAACACGTCCTACCAGTCCATCAAAACAACACCATTCAGACTGGTCTATGGCCGTGACCCACCACTACTGCAGTCCATCATTCTCGGTGACGCAACCACCCCTAAAATTGAGAAATTACTCATAGAGCATGATGAATTCCTGGAAAGGACCAAGGTACGACTATTGCAATCTCAGGACTACTACAAAAAGCATTATGACCACACACACAGATAGAAACTTCTTGGTTGGAGACTGGGTTTACCTCAAGTTGTAGACCCGCTCAGCATTTGGCATCACTGACCTAAGGAAACATAAATTGGCACCGAAATACTATGGGAAATTCAAGATAGCAGAAATCATCATTTCAACAACATATCGCCTTGATCTACCCAAGGGTTCAAGGATACATAATGCAGTCCACATCAGTATGCACAAACCACATCATGGCCCCCCAGCAACCGAACCAGTTGAGTTTCCAGAATTTGAGGATGGTTCAGCACTTCCAAACCCTAACAAAATGCTAGAGGCCAGAGCAAATGGTGACAAGATTGAAATATTGATGCATTGGAAAGAGATGCCACCAGACAAAACAACGTGGGAAGAGTTGAGCCTCTTCAAGAAGTACTTTCCCAAATTCCAGCTCGAGGACGAGCTGATTCTCTAGGTGGGGAGAGATATAACAATCGTCAAGCATCCTAAGGGTAGGCCACGCAAAACAGTGGCGGGTTAGGAAATAATGAGGGGGCCTCGAAGCCCAACTGTTATAGAATTAAGCCTCTGCATAGAGGAAATGGCCAATGGGCCAAGCCCATTAGCACCATGTACCCTACGGCCTATATATATGGTGGACCAATCGATGAGAAAGGCAAAAAAGGTTAGGGTTAATCCCTTCCCCTCGCTCCCTTGCTCCTGACCGCCGCCTGCAGCGCGCGCGCCCCCAAGCCGCGCCGCCGCACCGCCGGGCCCCCGCCGCCTCCAAGCGCCGCCACTACACCACGGCCGCTGTCCTGGCCGCCGCTCTCGCTGGTTCAGATGGATCGCTGCTTCGGCTGTTGATCCGGCTGCTCTCAGGTTTGAAATTCCGACCGTTCTGACAGTTGGGATTTAGACTTGTTATGGCAGAGAAACCATTATTGCTCACTTATTAACATAGTGTTTATTAGATTTTTTGGGACCTGTAGTGTATTTGTTTCAGAATCTTGGTGCAACCTCACGCGGAGTCTGTACTCCTGGTAGAGGACTGATGCATAGCACATAGAGTAGTTGCAAAAAAGAGAGAGCAGCGGAGTCTGTACTCTGCATGCATTTGCATATATCCACCGTCGCAAGTATATACTGACCCATGTGCCAGACCGGACCAAACCAATCTAGCTACGACGTCCATTCCGTTCCATAACCGCTTTAACCGGACCAACCCACCCCGTGCGTTTAAAAAACGGGTTGCCTTGCGAAGCCACAGAACCCAGACCATGAACAGGGTTAGATCACTCTACAATCACACCTTTTTACTGCCAGAGAGAGTACTCCGTACTATTCTCTCCGTTTCACAAATAAACGCACACTTTGATTTTTCTACTTTTTGTTTAACTGTTTGTTTTATTTAAATTTTTTATACAAATAGTAAAATAAATACATTATTATGAATGTATCTCTAATGATAAAATAAGTCATAATAAAATAAATAATATTTATTAAAAAATTTTGAAATAAGATGAATGTAATTATAGAAGTTAAAATTTGCAATTATTTGGGAGTACAGATTACAAACACAATAATCTGCTCTGCTCTGTCTTTCACCACGCCATGTGATTCAGATGACAATCACTGACGCCCCTGTCACACTCACACTACTCCATGATGCGCGTGTGGACGCGCGGGACGACTGCCCTACACGTACTCCACGGCCGACCGTCGTGTTTCTCGCCGGCCGGGAATCGTCGCGTTCCTCCACGCCCACAGGCCCACTATCTTACGGCCCACTCGTCGGCCGGCGAAACCACGTGATACACGTTGGTCTGGCCCACAGCCCGCTGGACCGGCCTGCAGTTGCAGCTTTCAGGGCTATCGACGTGGAGGCCGGCAGCGGGTGATGTACTGACGTGAACGTGATCCTGTCCGCGCATTCATATCTCGCCGTCGGCAAGCGACGCGGCCTCTGGCAAACGTGAACGTCGCCGCCGCAGGGCTTGCAGTTGCAGCTATAAAAAGGGGAGGAAATGGTAACGGGAGATCCATCTTCCGGCGCTCTACCTAGAGTCTTTGGTCCTCCTGAACCTCTCCTCACGCATCTCAAGCGGTATTAGTCTTCTAATCCTCTCAAACACTCAGTATCGATCTTTTCCCTGTCCAGTGCCTGCTGCCTATCTACTGCCTCTGCTCTCTCTGTTCCCTTCCAATATTATCTATAAACTTGTCAAATCAACCGTGAACGTTACTGTATGTGCTAGCCAGTGAAAAGAGCACAATCAGTAGTCTGCTTGTCTCATCGAATGTTATTAGTAACTACCCTTGCTTGCCGGTATTTTTACTAAATTTGACTGTCTTTTACTATCTGATTAGTTTAGATTATTAGTAGCAAAGATATTGGATCTTACTGAATCTGACTCCGTATTCATGAGGTGCTTCACTGTTACTTAAATATACCTTCCACAACAGTGGCATGGTGGTATGATGATATTAATACTCAATACAGTTAAAAATAAGCAAGTCCTTGTGGCCATCGTCTTATTCATTGCATCAGAAATATGTATGTATATAGGCACTTCAAGACTTTCTCAAGGTATTTTTGTTATGAACACATTTCATATTGTACCCTTCGCGTTTGCATTGCTAGTTTTCGCAACGCGTGCTCAAGTTATCAACTTGTTGCTTCATCCATGTGTGTCCATGCTAAAAAACAGGAAGAATTATAGTATTGTGAATTTACTTTTGAGACATATCTTCACGCACCCATACTTTCTCTAAAGTTATATATACTAGTATATATATGGCTAGCTAGGACAACAACAACAAAATATCTCCTACGGAATAGGGGAACTTAGTGTGAGTGGGCTTTAATGGTCTTCTTACAATTTGAGATGAAACATGTATTTATAACAAGAAGATGCCCACGCCTTGATGCCTGTGAAAAAAATATAAATGAAATTGAGTACAGATGATTTATGTGGATAGCTTGCAATTAAGAGGTTGAAAATTAGCGAGATGACATGGTTTTAATAAGAGATGGTGTGGACAGTTAGAGGGGCCGGGGTGACATGGATGGCTTGTATGATGAGATAAACTTCTAGTGGGATGGTCTTTACGCCGTATAGATATAAACCAACCTGTTTTTCAAGAGATATTTAGTTCTCCAAAATATGGCTTTTCCTCTAAATTTTACAATTCTAAATGGAAAAGCATCTCGTGCCATCGTTTAGAGGTTCCAACAGATAGCACAGATTATAATAAGTCATTGACAACGTTAACATGAGAGAGAAAAATGTACCAACATTTAGCACTTGCAATGCAATACAACCTCCCACACCGAGAGATTTCTCCTATATGAAACATTTTTTTGGTTGACCAACTTTATTGAAAAAACATAGGACTAGTTCTTAGCTAAAAAAACACCGAGCTAGAAATTAGCCAACTAGTTGCTAGTTTATACATGTTTGGATCTTGAACGAATTATTGAGTTCTATAGACTAGAACGAGTTCTTAGCTCTCGATAGTTGGGTTCTATGGACTAGTGAACTAACAAGCTTTGGCTAAACTTTATGACATCAATTAAGCACAACTATATGCATTACAAAATCATTTACACAATAAAAATGCTTACATTTTAAGACAGAGGAATCACTGATTTATTTTCTTATTTTCATTATGTGTATTAACATCATACTTGAGACATATTCACGTACTAAGCTATCGATTATATATGTTTGATTGATAGATGAAAGGAGGGACGCAACCAATCATCCTGAGCCTGGTAGTACCAAGGCTCTGTCTCGCTTTTTTGGCAGCTCTGCTACCGGCACTCGCATCTGAAAACGTCGTCGATGCAGCAGCAGCTCTGAAAGCAGATTACATAAAAGTGAGTTTCAGCACCAAGTCGGCGACCCCGGACACGTACAAGAGCTTCATCGCCTCTGTCCGTGATGGCCTGGTGAGCACCGCCGGCGGAACCAGCAGCGGCGGGATCCCCGTGCTGATCCACGAAGACGATCCGCTCGCGCTCGAAACCTTCCTGAACATCACTCTGGTGAACAAGGCCGGGCGTTCCGTGAGCTTGAAGATGGACGTCTCCGGCGCCTACTTCGCGGCCTACGAGGCAGGGAACTACTCGTGCCTCATCACGAGATCATCGTCAGGCGGCCGCACATCGTCGTCGTCGGTGACCTGTTACCAGAACGTGTACCCATGGGGAGGTTCTCCGACCGTCACCGTCGTCGACCCCAAGATCGCCGCATGGCGAGTGCAAGACCTCGACGACGCGATCTCGTCGCTGTTCCTGTTCCCGACGGGTGGCGCGACGACAGAGGACCTGAGCCGGGGCCTCGCCGCCTGCGACATGATGGTCGCGGCCGCGGCGACGTTCCCGTACGTGGAGCAGCGGATGAGCTCCGGCATGCGGGACGGCAACGGCGCGTCCAACGACGGCAGCCTGCGCGTGCTCCAGGACAGCTGGCCGGACCTCTCCACCGCCGTCCAGGAGGCCTTCCAGGGCGCCTTCGCCGCGCCGAAGTACGTCCAGCGGAGCAACGGCAAGCGGTTGACGGTGGACAACGTGCGTAGCGCCGTGCCCCTCGTCTCCTTCCTGGAGAACGCAGGCTGCGGCAAGAAGAAGACGACGACGCGGGCGGCGGCGGCAGTGGAGCAGGACCAGCGACGGGTTCCCTTGCTCATCAGGTCCGTCGTGGACGACATGCAGATGCAGCTGGGCGGCGGCGCGGCGTGCGGTCAGGCCGAGCCGACGGTGCGCCTGGTCGGGCCGTACGGGAGGTGCGTGGACGTGCCCTACGGCCTGTACCTCAGCGGGACCCAGGTGCAGCTGTGGAGCTGCAAGTCCAACGCCGACGTGAACCAGCTGTGGACGCTGAAACGGGACGGCACGATCCGGTCCAACGGCAAGTGCCTGTCCGCCAGCGGCGACGCGGCGGGGAGCCGCGTGGTGATCGACTCCTGCTCGCGCGTCCCGGCGGCGCGCGCCGTCTGGGAGGTCCGCGCGGACGGCACCGTCGCGCTCAAGGGCTCGCCGTCCGGGCTGGTGCTGGCCGTGACCTCGTCGACACTCTTCGCGGGGCTGACGGTGCGGCGGGACGACCGGGGCACGGGGCAGTCGTGGACGCCGACCAATGACACGGCGCCGCTGGAAGCCGCCATCGTCGGGTACGGCGACCGATGCCTGCAGGCGGACAGCGCCGGGGCGGTGACCGTCGGCGCCTGCGGCAAGGGCGTGCAGTGGTCGATCTACCCGGACGGCTCCATCCGGCCGCCGGCGTGGCTGGGGCTCCAGTGGCAGTGCCTGGCCACGGACGCCAGCGGGCGCGTCTGGGTCAAGTACTGCGAGTGGGCTGGGTCGGCCTGCGAGCGCTGGGTGTTCCGCAACGACGGCACCATCCTCAACACCGGCACCGGGAGGGTGTTGAACGTCGTCACGTCGTCGAAGGGTGTTGCTACTGCTAGCAGCGGCGGCCAGCAAGTCGTCGTCGTGTCGCCCGACAACGCCAATGGGAGTCCCAGTCCCACCCAGAAGTGGGTGCTCATGCTGTGATCTGCTTGTCCATCTATCGGCCATGACTAGTGTGAGTCGCGAGTTGTTGGGTTGTTCTCTTGTCAGCAGGAAGAAAGCAAGCATAGCTTAGTTCACCAGTACAATAATGCATGCTTGCTACTGGTAGCGCTCCAATAATTGTGCCATTGCCTGCAGTGCTGTGTAATAATTGTACCCCTGTAAAATTAATCTGCTTTCAGTTTACCATCCCGAAAAGTATTACTTGTTGTAATTCTATCTGGTGGGGGTAATTCTCGTGAAAAGCACGCACGTGAGTATAAGCGACAGCAGGTGTCTATGATATTCATATTTATAAGTTTTAAAATTTTTTAAATTTTACGCATCAATAGTACCAAATTAGATGGGCATTGTCCTAAAGTTTGAGATTCAAATAACTTTTATAAAAATTCATATGAAAAAAAATAAATTTTACCCATCCTGAATTTTGTCCTCTAGTGGCTGAAATTTATTTTTTATATAAATTTTTACAAAAATTATTTGAATCTAAAATTTTGATACAATATACCTCTAGTTTGATACTATTGATGTGTAAATTTTAAAATTTTTGAAAATATCTAAGTGTGAATTAGGTACTTTTGAAATAGACACCTGCGGTCGCCTGTACTCATATAGTTTCCGTAATTCTCAACAACGTGTTTGGATGTATCCCATACGTTCTCAAAGATAGAATTTGACTTTTGTTGTCACCACATGATGAAGAAAAATTCATAGCCGCACCAGGCCCCCCGCGTCGCTCCTCCCTGGGGCAACACGGGCGGCTCCTTAACGCCGCCACAGCAGGCCCCCTCGCCGTGATTCCTGTCCTCGCCGCCGCTCGAGCACGTGACCACAACGACGGTGCAAGGACGGCGGCGGTGAGGCCCTCCTGTTCCGGTGGCCGAGATCCGGTTCCAGCGTCCGGGACATCTAGTAGCCAAGAACGTGGATCCGGCGGCAGTGGGCGCAGCAGTGGCAACAAATGTGTGCGTGGCGGCACGGGCTTTTCTGGTGTTGGTGGCTGATCCGGCGACTTGGCCGGATCCAACTGCTCGCTAGGGCCTGCTGGCTCGTATATGCAGATGATGGCGGCTGTGGGCGCTGAGAGGCGGACGTGCGACAGCGGTGGCTCCTTCGGCTTCGACGTTCGCAGAGCAACCCGTCCGTGGCGTTCAGTTTTTCAGAATTAATAGTTCGATCCAGCGATGGTCCATGTCGCTGGCATATGGCGTAACGGCACGACTCTTGGAGGCAATGACAGGTCTATTGTGTTTTGACGACGGTGACGCCTGTGGGCGCCATTTTCCTCATTGGAGGCGTCGTCTCGTCCTTCATGAGAATCTCCACGTGTGAAAACCACCCAACACCAGTGTCTTTGGTTGGGCGATGATGGCGTCTTTAGATGTCATTTGCTCGTTGGAGACGTCGTTTTTGGAATATTTCATGGGTTGTCGGCTTTGGTGCCGGCATTGAGTTGGTGAGTCCCTTGCACATGCACCAAGCGCCTCGGTATCTCTAGGTCTGACAGACATGTTTTAGAGGTGATTTGTCGACTCGGCAAGTCAGAGTTCCTTATTAGAGATGTAATTTTCTTTCATCAATTTTGTTTTAGTTATACTAGTGTTGTCAGGTGACATAGGTCCTACTCGTATCACTGGCTACTTTTGTAATAATTATGGCCTGATGCATCTTCAAGAGAGGATGACTGAACCCAGAAATATACTTTCCATTATTAAAAAAATAAAAAATTCATGGCGGGTATTTTAATATTGTTTACATATAAAAGGATGCTGTCTAAGTCCCTCTGCTCTTGAAATATAAACTTGTCGATCTTTGGATGTCATCGAAGTCTAAACAGATCTTAACTAAGGTACGTTAATGTGGCACACACTAACCGTACACTGACTTGGCCTCTAAATGTAAGGCAATCTTTCAACTTCACAAGAGATCCCTCTACTCTTAAATACTATGTTTTAAAACAATATAAACTTAGTTTTCCAAACAGGTCATGAGTCCCAGCGAGGACAAATAGCAAATGAGCTCTCTATGTATTTTTCATGCAAAAATAATTCCTTAGAATAATTTATAAAATTGGTTCTATATTGCCACCAATTTCTACAAATCTCTGTTTTTCAGCCTGCTAGCGCGCTTCCTCTGCGTTGAGCAATCCAACAGCAAAGCAAATCAAGTTCCAACACCAACAACAACGATGCTATCCAACACGGTCCACATTCGTACAAAACTAATATTGTAGCTCGGTTGTACAATGCAATATGAAAACTCGGAGTTATTTAATAGGACGGTCTAGTCAATAAGAGCAACTCTAGCGATAGCCTTCGGGTAATTAATTTTTATTCGAGGGATGAGATCTGTTTTCTGGAGTGAAATCCACCAATAGCCTTTAAAATAGAGCCCTCTACTTCTTAGTTCCCTCTATTTTGTCACACACATTATGTATATATGTACTTGAGAACATCATACTATATAATAGTTTATTTAAACTCTAATGATAATAAATAAAAATATGAATTTTTAAATTTAAATTCAAACACAAATTTGGTTCAAATTTAATTATAGTTGATCACAACATAACTCATAACATGTTTGCAAATCAGATAACATAATCATTAAATATAAAGTTGAACAAAACAATTAACTTGAGCTATGTCATGCCCACAAATGAACGCAATTGAGATTTGAGGGCCGTGTACAGAGCTCTTCAAACTGAGAGCTGGATGAGTGATTTGAGAGGCCTCTCAAATTTGAGGGCGTTAGTAGGGGCCCTACTAGAGTGATTTTTTTCTCTTGGCCCTCAAAAGTAGGATGAGGGCTTAAGTAGGAGGTCTACTAGAAATGCTCTAAGGCTGTCTCCAACAATGGAAAGGCAAATTCGAGACCTTTAGGTCCTGTACAGTAAAAACATCGTCACTGATAATTTACACGTCTCCAACAGCGAAGGGAAAAGGAGAACGCAAATATCATCCTCAACCCGTTGAAGCTCGCAGCCTCCTGCTCCCCCCCTCCTCCTCCTCCTCCGGCCTACGCCGCCGCGCGGACCCGCCTTGCCGCACTCCTGCCGGTGGTTCCTCGCTGCCCCATGCCTCGCTTCACCACGGTCCTGTCTCATCGCGCTGGCAGTTCCTCGCCGCGGATCCACCTCGCCGCTCCAGCGGGCGCCGCAGTTCCGGCCCGCCCCGCCGTGCCAGCTCCTCCCTTCCACCTATTGGCGGTCCTTAGAGCCTATTTTCTACCGCCAATATGTTACTAAAATAAATAGTAGGTAGGGCTTTATACTAATATTTCCACAAGCTTTGGTGTATACTTGACTTGCAGGTGTGACATGTGAAAATGCACAAAAACCATAAAGAAAGCGCATTCCAGAATTCGTATTTAGAAAAGGCGCAAAGAAGAAGAGAAGCCCACCAAGGCGCAAAGAAGAAGAGAAGCCCACCTTCATTAGCATTCTGGGCCCATTCATAACCACAGGAGAAGTCCAGGCCCAGAGACGAACCGACCACGCGAAGACGGTGGCCAAACGGACCCACCAGGGGGGCGGCCGGTCCCAGGGGCGGTCGGTCCCCTAGTGGGGCCTCCTGGGCCCAGTCTTCTCAGGCGGTGCGTAGGACGGTTCCCTCAAGGCGGTTCCACCTGCTTCCATATTTGTTGGCGCCCGAACCGTCCTAGATGGACTATAAAAGAGAGGGAGAGCTCCCCTCCAACACACACCATCATTTGGAGCCACTCACCTCATACTCCTCACTTGTACTCTTTAGGTTAGTTTTAGTAGTAGTAGAGCAAGGCAAGAGCTAGCAAGGAGAGCTTGTCTCCTTGGAAGAAGAAAAACACCTTGGTATGAATACTATGTAGTTCTCTTTCAAGTTCAAGTTCTTATCTTATTTATATAGCAATGCATATGAACTAGAGTATAGTCTTGTTCATGTTATGATCATGATATATGAACTAGCATATAGTTTATGTGTTATGTTCTTGACATGTTCATCGTTGTTCTTCATCGTTCATCGAATTAGTATGAATAGAGGAAGAACCAGGGATGAGGTGATGGTTCGTCGTGCCTTCTCGGTTGCTCTTAACCTAGCCTATCACTCCGAAGGGGTGGGGTCTATGGGGGTTAGAAGTTGTTTCCAATTACATGGGCGTGGTGCCCGGGTATGCGGAGATCGGCGGATATGTCGGTGCCCCACGGGTAGAGGGGTAGGTGGGCAGGTGGTGACAGCCCTGTCCATCCCTAGCATTCCCCCACGTTTGGGTATTGAGTAGGAGTTCGTAAAGTCTCTATCGGCTGGCAGACCAGCTGCGGGGATCTCCCTGTCATCCCAGACTTAGTCCTGATGCTAGACATGCTAATTAGATGTTTACTAACAGTTTTTTGTGTAGCTGTATAAGACCAATGCCTGCTCAGTTAGATATATTCTTTTATTCTTTATTTCTCTTTTATCTTTGAGGTTGGCTCAGATGTGTGTCCACTATCTTTGAACTATGATTTACCCCTGCCTATGCAATGTCTACCTATACATTTAATAAGTGATCATGTTTATACCAAAGCTAGATGCATTCGTCCTGCCCTCCTACGGGAAATTATAAATACGACACCCCTGAATACCCACGGGTTGAAATGCTACAATGATAGTTTCGTGCGCTTGTGGATTTATTCGTATTGAGCTATCATGATTGGCGTACCTAAGTACCATTACTTAAGAATTGTAATCCTTGTTGCACCCCAAGACGCTGTGCTGCAGTTTTGCATATCGTAAGTAATAACAGTTAGGAAGGCTAATCAGACACTTCTAACTGTTATTACCAGACTGTATTACCTAGGCCAGCGCCATTAAGGGCCGAGGGTTACCTTTCTGAAGTAATGGTAGTTAGGAATGTCAACACACGTTTCTAGTATTATTATTAAGGATGGACTTATATTCTATCTTTAGTAGTGATGCTAAGAAACGCCAACACCACCGTCCCGCCTCGCCGCGCTTGCGGGCCCCGCAGTTTCGGCCCGCCACGCCGCGCGAACCTCGGCCCGCCAGGGCCCCGTGCCGCCACGCCGGCTCCTCCCCGCCACCTTCCTGCCTCGCCGCGCCGACAGGCGCCGCAGTTCCAGCCCGTCCCACCACATGGACCTTGGCCCGCCAGGGTCCCGCGCCGCCGTGCCGGCTCCTCCCTGCCACCATCCCGCCACACCGCGCCGGCGGGCGCCGCAGTTCTGGCCCTCCTCGCCGCGTAGACCTCGGCCCGCCAGGGTCCCGCGTTGCCGTGCCGGCTCCTTCTTGCCACCATCCCGCCTCGACGTGGCGGTGGGCACCGTAGTTTTGGCCCGCCACTGTCACGCTTCTCGCCACGCGTCGCCACTACCTACGGGCCCACCATGCGGACGACACAGTGATTTGGGTCCAAGGAGAGAGGGAAGCTATATGTGAGTTTTCTATATCCTCCCACCCAAAATGAATTCCTGCTTTACATACTCTGTTGGAGGCCTTCTTTTCACTGTGCACAAGCTATTTTGAGTTTGGGTAGTGATTTGCCTAGTCTGTTAGAGATACGGTAATGCTTGTGATTGAACGTCCTAACCTTAGGACATGAGCGCAACGGCCCAATGGACCGCCCACCCGGCATCGCGCTTGCGCGACAAGCAACCCCCACGTGTACGCACGTTCGACCCCACATGGGGACAGGGCCGGCACTCTCAGTCTCTCCCAATTCATCCCCCACTCTCTCTTCTTCTCGCCCGTCTCCTCTTGCTCTTCTCGCCCGCTGCCGCGTGCCGCCACATTCGCGTCGTCGCCGTGCCAACGCCTCGTCCTACGACCTTCCTCTCCTCCGCGTATGAGAGCGCGCCACCTCCCCTTGCTCCCTTCGCCCCTCTTAACTAGGCCCGGAGAGGGGTGGTGCCGGCCATGGCGGGTGGCGACGGATCCGGTGGGGTCGGCCGCAGATCCAGCGCGGGCAACCGTGGAAACGGCCGAATCCGGCCTCCTTCTCCTCCGGCGCTATTTTCTAGGGTTCTGGCAAGGGGGGCTCCCACCCTGTGCCCATCTTCTCGCGCGCGCGCCTCCATGTAGCCGGAGTCGAGGGAGAGGGCGGCGGCTTCCAGCGAGGAGGGGTTGCCTCACTCTCTCTCCCGGATCCGGCTTCCTCCTCTGGGGGTGGTGAGCTAGGGTTCCGGCGATGGGTAGCTCCTGCCTCCCTTCTCTCTGCCCCAACCTCTTTGCGCGCATTCTCTCCCTCCCTGCCCTCCTGCCATCGCCGGATTTTTGGGTGGCCTGCTCCTCCTCTGTCTCCTCGCATCCTCCCAGATCCGGCGGAGGAGCGGGTGGCGGCGGTGGATCTGCCAGAGGCAGGCGTCATCTCTCCTCCTCCTGATGGCATGTTTTTATTGCTTTTGCTCTGTGCTAGATGTTGCTAAGGGTTTCATTGGTTTGTTTCAACGGGTTTTGTAGCAACAATCATTGGTTGCAGCAGCAACATGTTAGCAGCAATGAGTTTATTTTTCTATTTTTTCTTGTTTCAGTTGGTTTCTCTTGATTGTTTCATCAATATATGTTTTATGTTGGCGGATCAGTTATTCTTCTTTTTTGTGCGTGTTTCAGCTGGTGTTTCAAGTTGCTTCATCCGTTAATTTTGTTGTGTTTGAGTTGCTTGCTTTTCGTTGTTTCTTTTTGCATGAATATGTGTTTGAGTTGTTTTTTTTTCAGCAGGGCTTTTCTACTATGTTTCAGAACAAAACCCCAAGTTGTTTATGCACCCCGGTTGATCTTGTTTCAGTTACTTTCAATCTATTATTTCTGTATAGTTAATCCTTTTGTTTCAAGTTCTTTCCGTCTATTGTTTCAATAAACTTAATCCTTTTATTTCTGTCAAGTTTGATTTTTCATTTTCCGTTGTAGCTGGTGCAACGCGGTGGAGCGGATCTGTGCGCGTGGTGTGCATGCTGCGTGCGAGGGTGGAGGGGGGCGTGCATGCTGCGTGGTGGCGAAGGGAGGCGTGCATATTTGCGAGGGGACGGAGGAGGGCGTCATGTTGGGGTTGAGGTCGTGGTGAACAAACGTCTTAGCGCTGACCGTCCTAAGGCTAGGACATCCTAACACTAGCAGGACCTTAGAGATAGTCTAGGTGTAACACGTTCGTTCACTAGAAGCGTGTTGTTTGTACGATTAATTGGTTTTTCTTAATTGTTATGATAAATCTTTTACGGGTTCTTTTTAAAAAAATTACTGGTAGAGAAAACACATCAAAGCACATCGCCCTCCTCTTCGTCGCTCCTCAGGTTTTACCTCTGTTCTTTTTCCCAGTCGGCCGAGCCACCCGCGCCGTCGGGCCCGATTCGCGAGGAGTTCGTCGAGTCCGGATCCGCACTAGTCAATCCGGAATTTCTCCGCCGCGGCTCTCGCCTCCCGCCGGCCGCCGCTCTCGCCTAGCCTCGTATCCGGCCTCCTCGCCGCGCGCCCCTCGCCTACCTGCGGCGAGCATCACCAGGTAACCCCAGAACCCTAATCCAAGCGATTTTTGTTCGGATCTCACCCGATTACGACGAGTATATAGTATATACACCCCGCTCCGCTCCTTCCCGTGGCGAATCGCCGTCGACTTGACCCGTGGCGGTGCCTTTGCGGTGCAGGAAGGAAGGAAGGATGACGGGCGCAGTGGATCTCCCGGCCAAGGGCGGGTTCGACTTCGACCTGTGCCGCCGCAACAGCATGCTCGAGAAGAACGGGCTCAAGCTCCCGGGGTTCAGGAAGACCGGGACTACCATCGTCGGCCTCGTCTTTCAGGTGCGGCCGCGGACTGCCTACACTTGTTGTGTTGCCTTCTCGTATTCCGGCAATTACTGTGTCTTCTGATGGTTTAGTGGCACCCATTTCTGCGAATTAGGTAGGCATGGACCCTTTTGTTGCAGCCGTTTGTTGATGATAGTTTGGTTCGGAAACTGCTTTCTAGGGTGCCGAGCAGATCAATTGTGCCTAGAAAAAAATCTGTCTGATATCAATCACTTGCATACCAATCTGTTCCACTTGCCTGCATTGTGCCACGTGCTGATGATACAAATGAGCGGAATGTTCTGCGCAGCCCACCACACTCTTAGGGGTGAAAGCCCCCATTCTTTCATTATTATGTTGGATTCCATTTTATAGTTTAGGGGAAAAGTTATACATAACCTTTTGCATCCTGGTGATGCAGAAATACTGTACAAATGATTCTCTGTCAAATCCTATTTACTTGAATACTGCTTTGCATCAACTCGTGATTGAATAAATCCAATGGATGATAATAATTTTGCCTTACACGATGATTTGACTACTTTTACTAGGGAAAATTGGTGACAGGACATGCAAAGTGACCTCCATTTGCTGGCGGACACCGCAAATAGAAAGATTGTTGAAGGACACTCTGTTTTTTGGTAAATTTGCTGGTGGACACTGGGCCTATTAAAATATTCATTTTTGACTTTGGAGGAGAGAGAATGGCTGCGAAATGTCTTTTTTGCCCCTGCCCTTTTCTTCTACCTTGGTCTGACTGTTTCTTTTTCTTTCTTGTTGGCGGCGCTGCTTTCTTCCTCCCTGGCCATGGCCGCTCCAAGTCCAGTCTCCAGCCATGAGCTCCGGTGAGGTCGCACGGAGAGGCCGCCCCAGCCCTGCGCCAGCCGCGAGCCCCTTGCCCGTGCCCTCACCATCTTCCCATACACGGACGGCGGGACCCACCCCCACCGCGAACGCATCGTCCGGCGGACCCGCGCGCATGGACGCGGCGGCGGTGGCCCAGGCAGCGTGCCCGCGCGCATTGAAGCGGCGGCCTAGGCGCACCCATGCGCATGGACGCGACGATGATGACCCAGGCAGCGCGCCCGCGTGCAAGGACGCGGCTTCACGCATGGACGCGGTCGCGCGCATGGACGCGCCGGTGGCGGCCCAGGCAACGCACGCACGTCACCTTGGTGCCTTCCCCTTCGCGAGCCAAGGCTGGGAGAGCCGTTCTGGGCGTTCGCCGGCGAGGTTCGGCGGCGAGGGCGGGGCGCGTCTCCGGCGGCAGGGGTGGGCTACGCGTCCGGCGGCGAGAGTGTGGTGCGCGGCTAGCGGTGAGGGTGAGGGCCACGCGCGCTTGATACAGGCCGGTGGGCACGACGGCGGACGACGGGGAGAGGGGGCGACCTTAGACCTAGGCTGCCACGGCTGGGTCGCTGTGGACGAGGAGGACCAGATGAGGTCGCCAACTCGCCATGAGAGGGGCGACCTTAGGCCTGAAGCACGAAGCAGTGAAGGAGATGGGAAAAGAAGAAGCCAGGGAAGTAGAAAGGGGTAAAACGGGTATTTGCATGTTGTTCTCTCTCCTGAAGAGGTAGAAATTAATATTTTATTCGGCAAAGTGTCCAATGGCAAAATACACGGAACCAGAGTGTCTTCCAGCAAATCGGTGTTTTCGTTGTGTCCAGCAGCATATGGTGCTCACTATGCATGTCCTACTGCCAATTCTCCCCTTTTACTATGCGTACCCTTGCTCTTAGCCAGTGGTTATAGATGAAACACCTTTTGGTATTCAGCAATTTACCATGTCTGCGAATTTTGTAGCATCAGCCTAGTGCTGTTGTTTCTTAATGTTAGGTTTGGAAATCTCTTTAGGGTGCTGAGCATCTCAACTAAACATTAAAAAATCTTCCTGATATCAATTGCATGCTTAACTTCCTGTCGCACATGGTCACATTGCTGTGTGTCCTGATGGAACAAATTGGGAAAACAAACTACCCTTCTTGGGGTGAAAGCCCCCGTTTTTTGTGTTGGTTTCCATTGTATTAAATTAGGGCATAACATATACATACATATTTCTTCATCTAATGAAAAAAATACTCTGCAAATGGTTCTCTGACAGATCTTAATTGATCATGTTTTGCATCAACTTGTGATTGAATAAATCCAATGGATGATAGTAATTTTGTTTAACTTACACTGGTGCTCTTAGCCAATGCTGATAGATGAAAGATCATGCATCGCGATTGAACAGGGTTTGTTTCATATTCCCCATATCAATTGAGGTTACCATTTGAATAAATCATGCTTTTGTATGTAGGATGGGGTGGTTCTTGGGGCAGACACAAGGGCAACTGAGGGGCCTATAGTTGCTGATAAGAATTGTGAGAAGATCCACTTTATGGCGCCAAACATTTATTGCTGTGGAGCAGGAACTGCTGCTGACACAGAGGCTGTTACAGGTAGATGACCACAATAATGAAATCTTACTACCACAATAATGAAATCTTACTGCAGTTTCAAACTCTTGTTTCTTTTGTTGAATTCCTTGGTGACATTTCCTTTACTTCAGACATGGTCAGCTCGCAGCTACAGCTGCACCGTTGTGCAACGAGTCGCGAATCTAGAGTCATAACTGCTCTTACACTGCTGAAGTCACACCACTTTAGGTGAGTTCTCACAGGCACATTTACAACTTTTAGTCATCGTGTCAACGTCTGACCTGTTCATGCCATTATGTTTAGGTATCAAGGTCATGTCAGTGCTGCCCTTGTTCTTGGTGGAGTGGATTGTACTGGCCCGCATCTTCACACTGTTAGTAACTGAGTATACCTGTTTGTTACTTGGTGTAAGTGTAATTTAGGGTGGTTACATTAACTTTGAATGTGCAGGTTTATCCACATGGCTCCACTGATACTCTTCCTTTTGCTACGATGGGTTCTGGATCCCTTGCTGCGATGTCAGTGTTTGAGGCAAAGTACAAAGAAGGGCTCACTGTGAGTGAACCAGAACAATAGTTCTGTGATGACTGAACTTGCACCTGATGGTGTTTGTTTTGATTTACGAAAGTTTGATATTAAATTCTTCTATATATTCTAGAGGGAAGAGGGAATACAACTTGTGTCGGAAGCCATATGCGCGGGTATCTTCAATGACTTGGGTAGTGGAAGCAACGTGGATGTCTGCGTGATAACCAAGGTACATGTTTTCTGTTTTTATTTTATGTGGTTCCAGGACCAAACCCTGTCCCAGATCCATTGCAAAGGAACCTAACTAACAGGCATTTACAAAATTTTAGAGCAGAGCATCCTCAACATGTGAGGGACATAGTGTTTTTTTTTTTGTTTTTTGATTTTTTTGGACAACATAGGGACATAGGTTAATCTCACTTACAACAGCAACAGAGAAGGCCCAAGCAAACTTTTGAAGCAAATGTAGTTATGTAGAACAAGAACTGATACTACCAGATGCATTTTCTATTTTATTGACTGAAATTGAAAAAACACTGCAAAATACGTATTTTTTACTTATTAGAGAATGCACTTCAAATAATCTTCAAAGCATTATATTTATCAAACTTGATTTGATATATGTTACACTAGCACATGTTCTGATTTACACCACTGAATTCTGATCAGCAACTTCCACTAATGCTCATTTGAGTAAACTGTACACTGCATCTTGCATGCTACTATTTTCCATGGATGCTTTTGAGCAAATTGAAAAACATGAAATACAACCCTGTAAAGTGCTCTGCTGACCAATTCCTGCATTACCAGGGGAAGACAGAATACTTGAGAAACCACCAGTTGCCAAATCCCAGAACTTATGTTAGTTCAAAGGGATATAGCTTCACCAAGGGGCAGACTGGTGAGTTTCATGCTAATGAATGTTATACAGGATATGACATATTGGACAAGATAAACTAAATGCATGATTCTAATCTTTGCAGAGGTACTGTCCACAAAGATTTCACCTCTCAAGCAGAAGGTTGAGGTCACTGAGGGTGGTGACTCCATGGAGGAGTGATCCTGTATGTTTGCATTCAGGCAAACACTCATATTCTTTTTACATTATTATTTACTTAGTGGAGCAGCTAGAACAAGACACGAATGGAGATCTTTGTTGTACTTTCTCGTATGAATGCAGACTTTCACGCCAAAGGTGTTTCCAGTTAAGTGCTTGTTTCTGAATGTTTAAAACTGTGATGGTATGGCATTTCCTTCGAGATGTTATTAGTACTGCTGCATCCGTTGCTGGGTGCATGAGGGAAGGGCGTGAGGGCTAGCCTTGAACGACAGGTTAAGGAATGGGGCAACAAAAATCTCAAAAATGGTTATTTCATATACCTGTTCGACACCATTGGAAGCAAATGTGACGGCATGTATGTATCTTCAGGTGTTGTTAATTCTGAAGATTGTGGATTGTGTGATGGTTAGCATGACATTTTCTGGATTAAAAGTTGTGTTCGTTGATAGACAGTTCGTGGAAACGTGAAATACTCGAAGAACACTCCTTTCGTTCTAAAATAGTTTTCATTCTTGTTTCTCGAGAAAACAACTGTCGGTAATTTTATATTAAAATATATAAAAATTTATGCTAATTAATTAGTATCATCGAAAAGATTTTGAAGTCTAGTTTTTTAATAAATTTATTTAAATTTATAAATATTACACGTATTTTATACAAATCGAGTTAAACTTGTGGCACGAAACTCAAAACGACTTCTTTTTATAGGACGGAGGCAGTAGATGTTACTAGGACTGTCGGCACTTGCACTTAAGATTCGGAGTCGTTCCTATCGGCACTTGCACTTAAGATTCGGAGTCGTTCCTATTGATCGCTCGAATTCAGTGACTCGGCATTGTTAGGCTGTAAAAGGCTACGAGACAAGAATCTATCGCAGCACTTCATTTTCCTATTGCAAGTCAGTCAGCTGGTTCTGTTTCAGCCACATTCAGCCAAAATCTGTTTAAAATTCTACCAGTCGAACAGCATTAGCTTTAACTGAATAAAACAACATATACTGACATACTTTGATGAAAAATGTTGATATTTGATTGAGATCTAATCAGCGCTCGTAACTTTTAACACAACTCATACTCATTTCAATATTTAACAAAATTCTTTTGATTCAATGTTTTTCCTCCTTTTTCTGTTTTCTTACATCTCTTTTCCCTTTTGAACGAAGGGTGTGTTTAGTTCCCGCGAATTTTGAAAGAAAATATCATATCGTGTCACCTCAGCGTACTGTAGCATTTCGTTTGTATTTGGTAAAAATTGTCCAAACTTTGAGTAACTAGACTCAAAATGTTCGTCTCGTAAAGTACAACAAAACTGTGTAATTAGTTTTTAATTTTATCTACATTTAGTATTTTATATATGTACCGGTATTTTGATGTGACGGGTGATATGAATTCTGCATAGTGAATTTTGAGTGATAACTAAACACAGCCGAAGTTAACTGAAACTAACTAAACTGCCCATGCGCTCATCTATTGAAACCAAATCCATCCATGGGTCCACCTTCCGCTCAAGACGCTGCCGCCTCCCGTCCCCGCCACCGCCACACGACCCGCGGCGGAGCAGGCCAGAAAGGAGTAGAGTAGGCGCGCAATGTCCGGAGCAAGCGAGTAGCCGGCGGCGCAGCCGTGCGGCTTGCGTGCAATCTCCCGAGCACTCGTGCCCAGAGAAGCCGAGCGGCGGCGAGGTGCAGCATCGGGAGGGGAAGGCCAGCGTCAGGAGGGAGGTTTGCCGCGTCGGGCAGGGGCGAGAAGCAGCTTCTGCTGGGTATGTGAGGGCGGGGCTCGAGGCGGCGGACGTAGTAGAAGGTGAATCCGTGACTCGTTTGAGATTTTTTTTTTTTTGAATCCGACTCAGTTGAGATTAGGCCAGGGCAGTTTAGTCTCACTTCAGATACCCGGAATAGGATAAAGAGATGAAAAAAGATCAATCAAAATAATTCGCAGATTTAGGGTTAAATATTGAATGGCGCGAGAATTGAGTGTTAAAAGTTGTGAGGCGTGCCGATTCGATGTCAAATATAGAAATTTCTCCATTTAGACTAAGATATGGAGACCCTGATTTTGTAGCAAATCTGCTGTGGAGGGCACACATTTTGAGGATCTAGATAGCTTTAGAGAGTCAATTTATCCGAGGCTGCAGGAGTTACCCTCACAATTACACCACAGAAAGTAGTACTAGCTCTCGAACCGCTTTTAACTGAAACAACATATTTGGCTATTCTTGTTTCAGAGTTATTTCTGCCATCTCTCTGGATGCCTGATTAGTGGATGCTCTTTCTATCTTATATTCCCTTGGAGGCTAATCGCCAAACATCAGGTATGCATCTCGGACTGCCTGCATCTCCACCACAACATCTCTTATCAGTACTCGGTCTCGAGGCTGTTGCTTCGAGCAGGATAGGCCAATCCTGAAGACAGAAATCAAGCATTCCTGGATTCCACTTCCTTTAGTGCTATTTGTCGGTTCTTGGTGCAGCCAGATTGTTGGGTCTGCTATCTCCAAGGCTCTGTCTGGTAGAGCCTCCTCGGTGAACTTATGCAGATCCAGTGAATCGCTGAACATGTCGTCTGTTGGGCTCCTGCCAGTAAACAACTCAAGCAGCAATATGCCAAGACTATAAATATCACCAGATGTTGAGATTGCAGAGCCTTCACCATACTCTACAGTTATGTCAAAAAAATAAAACCCATTAGCATGTCATATTTGTTTGAAACACACAAGATAACAATATCAAGAATGTTTTGTTACCTGGAGCAACATAGCCAATGGAACCTCTTATTCCGATTGAGCTATATGAATTTTGTATCCTTGTATTTTCTGGGAGAAATTTTGATATGCCAACGTCTCCTACTCGGGCACTCATATCTTCAGCAAGAAGAATGTTGCTTGGCTTAAGGTCACAATGGATTACCTGCGGCTGACAGTAATTATGAAGATATTCCACTGCAGTGACTATATCAACAGCTATATCCAACCTCTGGGAAAGGCTAAGTGTCCTGCTTGAAGTGATCTGAGATTTTGGATGAAGCCAAAGATCTAAGCTACCATTAGGCATAAATTCGAAAACTAATGCCTTGAACTCTTGACCTAGGGAGTCTCTACTCGAGCAACAAGTAATGATCTTTATAAGACGACGGTGCCGTATCCTTCTCATGGCCTCACATTCTACCTCAAAACTCTTGGAAGATCCAGATTGACAAAAGTTAAAGACCTTGACAGCCAAGGTTTTGTCCTCATTATCGAGAATGCATTTATAAACAGCACCATATCTACCACTTCCGAGCAAATTATCTTCTGAAAACCCATTGGTTCCTCTTGATAATGCAAGGTATGAAATTCTTTCATATTGTTCAGCAATTGGAGATTCTACACTTCTCGTTTGCCTTTGTTTCAGCTTCTTCCGGACCATCCAAACAAGGCCTTGTTTAGATTGCAAATTTTTGCAATTTGAACACTGTAGCACTTTCGTTTGTATTTGTCAAATATTGTCCAATCATGGATTAATTAGGTTCAAAAGATTCGTCTCATGATTTAGAACTAAACTATGCAATTAGTTAGGTCTTTTATCTATATTTACTGCTCCATGCAGGGGCCTAAAGATTGATGTGATGGAGAGAGAGTGAAAAAACTTGGAATTTTGCTCCAATCTAAATAAGGCCCAAGAAGAATAACTAAAGTTGATGATAAGACTATTATAGATGTTAGCAAAGAAATTACAAGAGGCTTTGATTTCTTCTTTTTTTCATTTCTTAATGGTCTTGTAAAGCAAGTTTCCAAGTGAAGTTGATGTGTTTTGCTGCACAACTGATTATTCCCAGCAACTGATATGTAAGTTAGGTTTCTGAAAGCACCTTTGTCTGGCACCTCACCCTGCAAATTATTGAAAGATAAATCCAATATAGACAATGATGTCAAATTCTGCAAATCTTCTGGGATTGACCCTGATAAATTGTTGTGTGCTAGGTACAACTGTTGTAGAGCTCTAATATTGCCAATGGCATCAGGGATCCTACCAGAAAAATTGTTCATGGTCAGATTCAATACGCTGAGACCTTTCAAGTTGCTCAGAGATTGGGGTATGCTACCCTCAAACGAGTTATTATCCAGTAACAGTTTGACTAAAACTATGCATTCTCCAATGCTACTAGGTATTTGGCCAGACAGCTTGTTTCCTGACAAGATTAACTCATTGAGGTTACTCATGGTACCAATTTCTGATGGAAGGGGTCCTGAAAGAGAATTATATGATAAATCTAAGTACCATGAAAGTGAAGGAAGCTTCAAAATTGCCTTGGGTATAGAACCATTAAGGTAGTAATTTGTCGAGAGATCAAGAATAAATAGATTCTTCAGCTTCCCAAGACTTTCTGGTATTGGTCCTTCCAGATTGTTCCAAAATGCAAGGAACCTGGTTAATTTTGTGAGATTTCCTATAGATGGTGGTATGAGACCTGACAAGCTATTACCATACAGGCCAAGGTCTACCAAGTTTTCTAGTTTCCCAATGCTGTCCGGAATCACTCCTGACATAGAATTGTTCACGACCAGCAGTATGTTGAGACCAACAAGATTTCCGATGTCTTCAGGGATACTCCCAGAGATTCTATTGTCATCCAAAGGGTCACTGAGAGGTTCACAACTGAACCTGGTAGGTGTCCTCCAAAAGAGTTGTCATTGAGCATGAACCACTGCAGTTGGCTGCAGTTTGACAGAGAATTGATGAATTCCCATCCCTCCTTATCATTTGCTTCAAGCTTGTTTTCTGTCAAGTGCAACACCTGCAGAGCTCGCGCCCTCCCCAAAGTGGCAGGCACATGCCCACTCAATCTATTGTGCGCGAGGTTGAGTGTCGTGAGATGGGAGAGATTAGATATTGAAGAAGGGATTATCCCGGTGAATTGGTTGACAAGCTAAGCCTCTGGATGCTGGGGAATCTATTGCCGATATCAGCAGGAATGCTTCCATGCAACATGTTGCCCCCAACCTGAAAGCTGATCAGTGAAGACAAGTTGTATACAGAGGGTGGAAGCAAACCAGAGAGGTTATTGGTGTAGAGATGGAGTTGCCGCATGCTCTGAATGCTGCCGAGTCCTGGTGGTATTGATCCATCGAGCTGGTTGCTGGAGAGACTGAGATACTGAAGATGAGATAGATTGGCCAGTGATGCCGGGATGGGTCCTGCAAAGCTGTTGTTCCTCAGCAATATTACTTCCAGGGAATTCATTGCTCCGAGCTCGGCCGGAATGCGACCACCAAGCTTGTTGCTGTCTAGCACCATGATGGTCATGCTGATGCAGGAGCTGAGATTGGCAGGGAACTCTCCGGAGAATAAGTTGTTGCTCAGGTCGAGTGTCTCCAGGCGCCGGAGATTGCCCAGGCTTGCTGGGATCTCACCATATATCTCATTGGCGCTCAGGTCGAGTGTCTGCAGGGAAGTCAGATTACCTATTGCCGGGGAGAGTGCTCCTTTGAGACCGCCGCCTTGCAGGTTCAACGCCGATACCCGTGTTGGCCTCCGATGGCTGCATGTCACGCCCTCCCAGCTGCAGAAGCTGGTGCTGCTGTTCCATGAGGCCAGCGTCCCAGAACTTCCGTCGATGACTACTTGTCTACTTGTGCTTTGAAAGTTAGCAGGGCCGCCTCATCACCGGCGCTCACAGTGGGGATCATCAGGACGGCAAAGAGTGGCGGTAGAAAGGTGAAGACCCCCATTGCCATGGCCGTATTGTTTCTCAGTTTGGTTGTTGGGGTTGTCGGGACGTCAAGGCCAAAGGATAAATAGCAATGGCATGCTTCAACTAGTCAAATTGGAGTCGTCCTCTGACTTCGCTGAGCTATGGTTGCTCAGCTGGGAACGGTGCAGCAGGATATGGTTGACATTTGTTGGCATCTCTTTCAATTCTTCAACGCTACAGTCTCTGTAGAGTTTAGGATAGGGGTCACTCTGGAGAAATTTGTGCACACGACATCTGGTGTCAGTCTAGAAAGTGGACAAATCTTTAATAACAGAAACTGTCCTGTTTCGACGTGACCAACTCTTCAGCCTGCACAACTTTCTAAACTTGCACAGTTGATGAACATTCATGATTCATCTTCTTCACGTATCTGAGTTTGGATGCTTAATTTCAAGTCCCATGCATGTTAATTTGAAATTGCAAGTTATAGAAGCGTGGCTGTGGCCAATATGTATTTTGCCGGCTAATTGGTGAATATGTATTTTGCCACACTGGCAACATTGGACCATATACATTGATCTGCGAAGTTGTTGTAGGGTCCTATTAATTTATTTATTTATTCTCATAACGGTTGAGAGTGATTGCAGGATATGGATTCTGGATTAAAAATGATATATATTTGGAACTACAACTAAAACACCGCAAATGCTTCCGTCCACCCCGGCGACACCAAACCTGTCCGCTCCAAGCACCGCCGGGCCATCTGCATGCATGCGCGCAATCAGCGCCGCCCGGTTTTCCCGGCTTCTCCCAATCCCCGATGACCCCCCGACAATCTACGCGATTTCTGGCTTCCCTTCCTCCAAATCGTCATCAGCGCTCTGTACTACAGATTAAGGACACCATCGCACAGGCTCTGGCAGGAGCGGCCGCCGCCGTGCCACCCCCGCCGCGGACAACGACGCCGCCCTCCGTCCATCGCACAGGCTCTCGCAGGAGCCGCCGCCGCCGTGCCACCCCCGCCGCAGACTACGACGCCACCCTCCTCTTCACACGCGACGCCAAGAGGCCGTCGCAACCCGCCGCCGAGAACACCACTGAGTGCCCGACGTCCACCAAGCTGCGATCCAAGTCCAACATCAGTCCGCCACAGACGGTAAGCCCGCGATCCGGCGCGGCCTCTCTCTAACGTCGAGGCGGCGTCAACGACCACGCAGACTTGAGGACGGGGCTCCCCTCCAACGTCCCCGTGCTGCACCGGCAAACATCCGGCCACGACACCCCGGTCCTGCGACGTTGCTGCACTCCATCGGTGAGCAGTTTTCTCAACCCCAAAATCCCGGCCTTTCATTGTCATAATGTAAATGGGGTTCCTTACATTGTCTGAACGAATATACTCCCTCCATACCCGAAATTCGCCGCACGCAGGCCAGCTCGCTCAACGGCACGCTCGCCAGCATGCTCTCGCCGCACGCTGGCCCAAGGCTGCTGCCTGCATCCCACACTGCCGGCGCCGAGCGCTGCTCATGTGCTGTGTCCGTTCGTGAGAACTGACAAGAAGAGGAGCAGCTAGCAACAATTCAAAAGAAGAGAGGGTTCTAGATGAAAAAGCACTAGAGAGAAAGAAAAATAAAAAAGACCTAGATTGATTAAAAAAATATTTCAAGGTTCCTAATGCAAAGTGCCTATTAGCATCTTGCCTCCTGTAACCGCTGAAACTTCAAAATTGCGTAATAAATTGTCCAAAATTCCAAAAATGATGAAATAATTTTTTTAGAACTGAATCAACTATAATAAATGCACAGTAAAAATGATAAATCACATGTTGTGCAAAACAAGAGTCAACCAAAAAAACAGCGCAAGGTTGGGTTCCAACATATGGGTCAACAAGAGTTATCCCTTGCTGCACTAGCCAGATGAGCTAAGGAATTTTCTTGAACAAAGAGCAACTGCAACCTTATTTATTAGGAGCGAAGATGGAAAACTAACCTCTAATTAATCAACCACAATCATGTCCTAAAACTTTGAATCAGTTTAGAGCTGGAATCAGTGCCTTCATATTAATCAGTGTTGGGGTTGGATTAATCAGTGTCTTGGGCTACTGATCAAAACTTTGATTTTGTGCTGCTGAAAAAACGTGTACTTGTAGAATAGTCAGTACAGGTTTACAACAACGACAACAACGTAGCCTTTTGTCCCAAGCAAATAGTTAGTACAGGATTGCTGGAAAAAAAATAAGGATGCTTCTAACTTTGCACATATACATATGAAATATTCTTATCAATAACTATAAATGTGCTTTCAGGTTTTGGTGATATGTTATATGGCAAAAATAGAAGCAGATTCTTTTCTGGTTCCCATTATTTTTTGTTTGATTTTGGAAGTTCTATTTGACGTTGAACTGTTGAAGGAGATTCTTGAGGAGAATGTTTCTTTTGAGTTGTGTCTACTAGTGCTGCTATTACATGGGTATGCTTTGTGACAACTTTGTTTTCCAATCAGTGTTTTTAGACTGGAATCCAGTTGGGGAGGATGAAATAGTTACCTGAATATCCTGATTTGACAGAACTTCCAATTGTATAGATTTAACAATTCGATCTCTGAATACAATGTCTTTGTGGTTCATTCAGTTTGTTCACTGCTAGATTCTAGTAACGGTGGGGTTGTACATATGAGCCTCTCTGTTCAGGCATGAAAGCCAGCTTTGGTTTCTCAAACATTGCGTACGTGAATTCTAGCATCTGGCCCCCTTGATTTAGTTGTTTTTTCTGTAGTATAGTTCGCTTCCAGGTAAAAAATTCTTTGTGGGCCTGTAGATTTCTTCTCAGGTATGCTCGCTCTATTGAGTATTAATGTTGTTTTCTATTTTAAAACTGTTTTCATGTATTTTTAGGCCTCTTTCCTACATGGAGCCTGATGAAATCATAGTTGTCGCATGCCATTGAGAGACTTGACAAACCAGATCAATGAAGGTAAATACTGATGCTGATGTGTATATGTATATGGAAATTTTAATGTCTGATAATATAAATGATGTAAACTCTTTCATATAAAAATAGCAGGTGGTGAAAGTGGATCTAATCCACTTAAACAAGTCTTCGATCCTCGAGAACGTAAAAGGCAAAGGGACAAGAGAGAAAGGCTTGTGGAGTGTCGTGCGGCAATGACTGAAGAACAACGGAGCGAAATGAATAGAAAAAAAATGTGAATCATATCACAAGAAAAAAGCCAATTCTAAAATTATAAATTATCTACAGGTGGCATTCTTAGCTTTATTATGTCGCACTACCAGCAATGCCCTTGTGTTTAGTATTAATAATCTAAAATAGCATGAAACTTGTTTGCAGATGGTGACGTTGCAACCGACATTGAAACACACAGTTGACGTTGATTGGCTCCATAGTAACCAGTCATACCAAACTGTGCGAATTGGTAAGGAGAAAACAATATTGAAATATATATGTTATGTTGTCTAGGATATTGCCATCTCACATTAATGAAAAAAATTCCTTATGTAGGTGAATGCTCTGCGATGAGTGTAGATAATGATAGCATCATTGACTTGAATAAAACACCATGTACAAAAGACTGTTGACACGAATCTCAGTCATGGTTGTGGTACCCCTGCTACTTTTGATAAGCCCTATCAACAGTACTTTAGGGAGCGATATGTAAATATGACACCGGAAGAGAGGGAGGTTAGACGTGAACAACAACGATCGAGTTATAGGACGCCAGGGCGAAAAGGGAGAAAAATAGCAGGTAATAAAAGACGAAGGGAAGTGCAAAACCACACCATGCACCCGGAGTCTATCGCCATGGATCTACGGCGAAATCTAGCGACAGGGTAGTCCTAGATTTCTTTGGTCTATCACCTATTTATATTCCTCCACCTCATGAGGAGCTGATGTGATGAGTTATCTCCTCGCCATATGACAAAAAGATCACATGTTCCATCTGGTCAAAGACATGCGCTGTTAACCGTCGACATTTGAGTGTCGCATTGGTTCGAACACAAGGGCATCTCATAAGGAGGGTGACTGCATGGCTGAAGACCGTGTGGATGCTAGCACACCATTGCCCCAATCAGTCATGACCAACAACGGTACATACTGATGCCTCATTATCCCATTTAGGTGATAGCATATTATATCTAACCGATCCATGGTCATTTTGTGATTAACACACCCTAAAGAAGTGGAAGCTTATCTTTCACGTGTCGTAGGCATGAAGTGATGTCATATGTTCTTATTACATTATGGACAATTAAGTGATGTTTTAGTTTCACAATCAAATTTAGAGCTATTTTTTAAATTATCAATTTATCTGTTTTAGGTAACTATATAACGAACACTCATATATATGTTATCGTTGTTTTATGTGTTTCCGTTGCAACGCACGGGCATTTACCTAGTGTGGTTAAAAATGTTTCAAACATATAAGGATATCGGTGGATATGTGGATTCAGAAAGTTTGGTCATTGGATTATAAGAAATCTCCTATATTTACCTACTGGGATCTTATTCCCATAATTATTCTGAGACCCAAATAGAGCTATTAGGTTGATACTACGTTGTACGCTATTTTTTTTATAGAGCGTAAGAGCAACTTCAACCCAAACCCCTAAATTAGCCCTTAAAATTTTATTTGTAGGCTGAACTAAACAAAGTAGGGGCTCAAATTAAGGCCTAACTCTAGTGGAAAAAACATACCAAGCCCCTATCTCCCATGGGACCCACCTGTCAGCGAAGAAGAGACCCAACCTCATCCTCTGCTTCGGCCCCGGCCCGTCCGTCCGTGCCTACTCCGGCCACCGCCGGCCTCCTCTCCCGCCCCGGCGCCGGCAGTGGCTCCTTCGCTCCCTTTGGCAGATTCGACTCCGCCACTGGCCGTCCCCGCGGCGGGCGCTCCTGGGACCGCGAGCCCGACACATTCGCGGACGAGGAGCCCAACCGGGAGGGTTGGAGATCCGGCGGGGAGGAGCCGTCGCTACGAGCTTGCGTCGAGGACTGAGGAGAGGGAGGTGGCAGCACTGCGTCTGGAGCTGGGCGCGGCGCGGCGGCGTGCCGAGACGGCCAAGGAAGCCGACGAGCGGCTATGCGCATAGCTCGTCAAGGTAGAAGACCTTGGCATCCATGGCCGCTGCGCAGATCCCCGAGAGCTCGTTCTCCACTCGCGCGCGGTACCCCCTGGCGGCCGCGGCGTGCCCCGCGGCGCCCCTCAACTCCTCCTTGTGCTGGATGGAGGAGACGATGCGCCAGGATGCCCTGCGCGCCGATGACGTTCTTGTAGGGGACGGAGAGCAGGTTGCGCTCCTCGACAGTGTGCTCGGAGGCGGCCGCGGCCGCCACGACCTTCACCATGAACTCCACCATTTCCTCGCACCGCTCCGCATGCTCTGCAAGCTTGGCCATGTAGCTCCTTCTCCCGGGTGCCTATGGCGGCGGCCATGGGTGTGGGTTGGGTGTGTGGCTCGTGCAGGCTGGGGAGTGGGTGGGTGCGCAGTCGCCAGAGGAGATGGGGTCGGGTTGATAGAGGGGACGGGCCACGCTTGCCGGAGAGGAGGGAGGCACGGCGGAGGCAACGACGGAGGTGGAGGCGGCAATTCCGTATTGCGGGGGAGGAAAAGTGGGTGGGACCCATGGGATAGGGGGTCGCTGGATCTAGGGGCGTGAGATTATAATTTGAGTGGGCAAGAAAAATGGGAGCCCATCTAGGGGCTCTATTGAAGTTTAATTTTTGCCCAAACTCCTAAAATTTAGATTTAGAGTAGTGATCCATGTAGGGACCTCCAATAGAGATGCTTTAATACCAGAACTAATAAAATAGACTATATTTGAAAAAAGATTATCTAGGCTTCTTTTTGTATAGTCTTTGCTTTTTGTGAGATTAATCTTTATATATTCTTTGGTGTTGATATCTTAAAAAGCTGACTCAAATCAAAAGAAGTATTGCCATATTTGCACATTTCCACGCGGCCCACTTTGGAATTGGCGGGAGCGGTGGCAAGGGGCGCGCTCTTTCCCGCCAAAACTGCAGCCGGCCGAGACATTCCATTCCCGATCCCGATCCCCAATTCTCCATCGATCGAAGCCGATGGGGAGACACGCAGCCCAGGCGGCGATGGCGGAACGCAAGATTGGTACATCCCAGGCGGCGGCGGCGGCGGCGGCGAGAAGAAGATGTATCGGCGCAGCGGGAGCAAGTGCAAGGATGCGAAGACTGCCGCTGGCTCAGGCTCCAGCGACGACGGCATCACCGCGCTGCCGCTGGAGCTCCGCGCGAAGATCGCCTCCCTCCTCTCGTTCGACGAGGTCGTGCAGCTGACGGTGCTGTCCCGGGCGTGGCGCCACATCCACCTCCACACCCCCATCGTCGAGATCTACCTCAGCGCGTTCCTCTCCTTCAGGGACATCTGCTTCGACGAGGCGCAGTCCGTCCGCGGCCTCCTGGAAGAGGACGCGATCCTAGCCCTCCGCGTCGCCCTCGGCCGCCGCGCGCAGGAGCCGTCGTCGTCCAAGGTCGACACCCTCAGGCTCGCCTCCGACATCGACGACCGCCGCATGAGGCGCCACGCCGCCCGCATCGTCGCGCTTGCCAACGCGCGCGTCATCCGCTTCCTGGCACCCCGCGTCCTCCGCCATGCCGACGCGCGGAACGACCCATGGTCGCTCGACCTGACCCCTGCGGCGTGCGAGCTGGAGGTCAGGACGTTCAGGCACCTCGCGCCCGCCATCGCCGGGCCTGGCGCCGCCGCTCTGCGGAAGCTCCACCTCGACTACGCGGTGCTCACCGAGTGGCCGTACCTCCCGTCCCTGGTCTTCTTGGACCTCAACAGCGTCACCGTGGAGGCCCCGTTCGCGCCGGGTGCCTGGTGTCCACTTCTCGAACAAGTGAACTTGTTGAGCTGCGACATTAGACAAGCCCGTGTGGACATCCTCCTGCCGCGGCTCAGGTTCCTTGACATGGACACTGTCGACGTCGCACCGTGCAGCTGTGATGCACCGGAGGCGCCATATGGAGTCATCACCATCGAGGCACCGGAACTGATACAGTTCGAAATTGACTGTGGATTTGGAGTCACCACAGACTATAAGTCGTTCACGCTGCGGGCGCCGAGGCTGTGCCTCTTCTGCTGGCGCAACCAGTACTCTGAGCGCATGGTCATTGACGTCAGCAGGCCGGGCAGCGTCAGGTTCAGGGGAATCACATTGATGTCGAACTACCCACACGGGATGAGGGTGCAGATGATGCGAATGCTGCAGGGTTTACTCCCCAACATCCCACCGGAGAACCTCGACGATGTTGCAAAGTGAGACACAGGGCATATGCACTCCATCGATTTCGATTACTCTCCTTTTGTTTTTCTCCCATTGGATTTGAATTGTGTTGGATCCCTCATTTGTGCTGCCTGTCTCATTGACGCAGGCCTTATTTGATGCTGGAAGACTGGTCTGACAGCGAGTATTACGACGAGGAATCCAAGGATGAGAATGAGAAGCAGCTCACCTGCAACCTCAAGGGCCTCATCATGTCGCACGGTATATTATTCTCAGATTGGTGCCCAGTTTGGACCATACATCCCTAGTGCTTGCTATCATCGTATTATTAGTTTGTTGGCCAACATTTGCATGCAGGGGCGGAGCCAGGATTTTGCGTGACTGATGTCAGCAAAAAAATTTCAACTGATGACAATGACTTACAGTAAACAATAATACATAAACGAGTCCAAAAAGTAGTCTAAAATTATTGCCAGAGACAATAGTAAATATTTACTTCTTAAAGAAGCATTCTTCGATTGCGATTTTCCATCTTTTGAAAGCGATCAATTATAACATTGTCTGGGATCGTCGCTACAAGCTCTGGCTCAACAAAGCAAATGATGCAATCATTCATAAACTTGTTGCCAATGCGGTTTCGTGATATTGTCTTCACTGTTTTCATGGCCGAGAAGCACCTCTTCACAGATGCAGTGGCAACAGGCAAAACAAGAACTAGCTTTAGGAGTCGATAGACCAATGGAAAAGCAAGATGCTTTTTTGTATCCACCATCAGTTTAGCAAGTTGTGTAATAGTATTCAATCCTGAAAATCTTTCATCAGCTCGCACATTGTCAATGTAAATAGGCAGCTTATGAGCAAGTTCCTTTAATTGTTCAGGGCTAAAATCATCAGGATAGAGTTTAGCCAATTCCAATAAGCTCTCCGATTTGAAATCAGCAAAATAATCTTTAGGATTAAAAGCAGCCATGAAAGTGAGCAAATTAGAATTTGTTTCAGCAAATCGATCATTGAACTCTGTAAGCAACATATCCACAACTGAGTTCAAACATTCCCATCTATAATGCTGGTAGTTGGTACGGTTTGTCTTTTTCCTTGGTTTATGACGATCAATATACTCTTCTTCCATGTCTAACTTAGGAAGACCATGCTCTTCACAAAAGGAATACATTGTTTCCAATAAAGATTGCCACCCATCATCTCTAATCTGTTGGAATTTTTGCTTGGTTAACTTTACCTCTGACATGGCCTCCAATATATCTTGATCTTTTCTTTGCAAACAAAGTGACAGAGAATTTGCATGCCCTAATATCAGTAACATCAAGTGTAAATGAAACACAAAATCAAAATCCTTGAGATAATCTAGGAGACCACGCGCTTGACGTCTCTTCTTATCATTAGGGCCATCTTTTTCCACATATTAAAGAACTTCAATAACAGAAGGAAACAAGCTGTTAAGACTCTTAAGGGTCTTATAGTGAGAGCACCAACGAGTGTCTCCAGGCCTTTGAAGAGATTGTTCCTGATTCAGTCCTGTTCCAGTATAAATCTGTCCACTCCCTATTGATTTCTTCACCCTCTCTTGTTGACTTTGTCGTATCATGTCTTTTCTCTTGCATGAAGCTCCAGCCACATTAAGAAGAAGAGAGATCATGTCAAAGAAATCATCAATGTCATCATTCTTTTTAGCTACTGCCACAATTACTAACTGAAGTTGATGTGCAAAGCAGTGGACATAATATGCTGAACTATTCTCTCTCATTATCAAAGCTCTCAATCCATTGAACTCACCTCTCATGTTGCTTGCTCCATCGTAACCTTGGCCTCTAACTTGTTTCCAACTCAATTTATACTTGGAAAATAAATCATCAATATTAGACTTGAGACATGCAGATGTTGTCTCACTGACATGAACAACACCAATAAGTCTTTCTTTGAGTACCCCACATTTGTCAACGTACCGCAAAACCACAGCCATCTGTTCCTTGTCTGAAACATCAGCTGACTCATCAACCATCAAACATAATACATCACCACCAATTTCATCAATGATAGAATTCACTATGACCTGTACAGAAGCATGAAACACATTATAGATCATTTTACTTTTACATTGGGTTTAAAAATCTTTTGTAAAAAAATAAATGGAACCAATATTACCTCTGCAAAGCAATTAGCAATGTCTTTCTGGATTTCTGGATTTCTTAGAACAACCTTCTTTATCTTTTCATTTTGCTCTGCCAAAAGTTTCACCAACTCTAGAAAATTCCCTCTATTACCAGACTCTTTGCTCTCATCGTGACCACGGAAAGCTAATCCCTGATGTAACAGATATCTGACAGCATTTATCGAAGTACTTAGTCGAATAAAATACTCCTCTTTAGCAATATCTCTCTGCCTGCTGAGCGCAAACTCAATGGACTGGTCTGGCTTCAACAAATTGTTGCATCGCTTCACAGCTATATTGTGATAGCTATTTGTCCCTCCTACATGAGTGTCTAGTCTTTTTTTAATATTCCATAAAGAAAATCCTTTTGTTACAAATGCATCATTTCCACCTTGTCCTTCAATGCAGTCTCTAAACAGATAGCAGTATAGGCAAAAGGCTTTATCCACCTTCTCACTATATTCAAGCCAATCATATTCTTTAAACCATTCAGGGTTAAACCGCCGTGGAACATTTCCTATGACCGTTTGCGGATACTTGAAACTAGGTTGTGGTCTATGAGGACCTCTAATCAAATATCTTCTCCTTAACTCTTCTTGTAGCTTAAGACCAGGATATTCTATTATTCTTTTCCTATCAGCTGGATCATTAGGAAGATCATCTAAATTAACATCTTTTGGTGAGAGTATCAAAGAACGACGACCTGTACCACTGATGTTTGATGCACCAACATCTCTCTGTGAAGTCCCTTCTGACACTTCATCATTGGGCGCTGGTGGTTCTTTTCTTTTCAAGTATCGATCCATCAAATTCTTGCTAGCTATACAATTAATTAATGGTAAAATTAAATTACCAATCAATAAACTAAAAAAACAAATGAATCAGGAAACATGGAGAACCTTACCTGAAGCCTGACAGACAGATCGATTTGGGCGTGCGCTGGTGTTCTAAGATTGCAGGCTGCCAGGCTGCGCGATGGGCGATGGCAGATGGAGGATGGCCGATGGCGATGAGCCGATGACTGATGGTGCTCTCGTTTGTGTCGAGCCGTTTCGTCTTCGCTGATCGTGGGGAACGAAAGCGGCGGCTGGCGGCTTCGCTGCTGCGTATTGTGGGAAATGGGCCAAGAGGGGAAGAGGCTGGACTCGGTGTGGGCTGAGGGACTGATGTCATTGGAGATTTTGGGCTGCTGTCAATGGATCCAGTATAGAGGAGTATACTGTATACATAGGCCGGGCCGAATGCCACTGCTGTCACCTGACAGCAGTACTTCTATACTGGCTCCGTCCCTGTTTGCATGATGATTTGTGATTGAATGAACAAACCTTTACATGTTCATCTGTGATGGATGAAGTCGTGATGAATGAACGTTAGCCTTTGTCTGATGTCTTGAAAAACATTTCAGAACTGCTGATTTCAGCCTTGTCAAAGACTTCCGTAATTCTGTTAGTCTTGTTTCTTGCCTTGCACTGATTAATTGATCCTTGCTAAAACACATGCTGTGAACATGTCCTCTGTTTTCAACCTAATCATCTTACAGATATATATGCAGTCCTTGTGTTTGTCATTGAAATGTATATCTGTTCATGAGGTTTTTGGTAAGATTAGTTTATTTTGGCTCATGAATTGTGTGCTTAGCACTGGCATATTCTCCTTTTATTTTTTTTCTCCCATTGCATTTGAATTTTGTTGGATCCCTCATTTGTGCTGGCTGTCCGATTGACACAGGCCTTATGACGATGGGAGACTTGTCTGAAAGCGATGACGATGACGAACCCAAAGGATGAGAAGGAGAAGCAGCTGACCTGCGATCTCAAAGGTCTCATCATGTCGCACGGTAAATGATTCTCAGAATGGAGTCAAGATTTCGACCATACATCACTAGTGCTTGCTGTCATCGTAGTATTAGTTTGTTGGATCAGCATTTGCATGGTGATTTGTATGGTGATTTGTGATTGAATGAACGAACCTTTACGCGTCTGTGATGAATACCCTTTGTCTGATGTCTTGAAAAACATTTCAGAAGTTGGATCTGCTGATTTCAGCCTTAGTTAATTTTGCTGGTCTCGTTTCTTGCCCTGCAGTCCTGCACTGACTGATCCTAGCTAAATATTCGCAATCCTTGTGTTTGTCTGTGAAATGTATGCTTAAAATTTGTTCATCAGGTTTTGTGAAGACATTTTTTTGGCTTATATGAATTGTGCGCTTAACATTGGTTGATTAGCATTTGTTAAAAAGGTGACATTATGGAGTGTAAATAAACAGTGGCAACTAGCAAGCAAGATCTATGGTTTACTTTTGCCAACTGCTTTGCCATCTTTTAAATTCTAGGAGCTTGTAGGAGACTTCGTAAGCTGGGATGTGCCCCATCTGCTGGGCTGCGATGTCCGCTTCCGCTGCACCTCATCGTTGATCTTGCGCAGCCACGGATGATTTTGTCATGGATGTTGAAGTAATATATCTGTCGCCGCTATACTGCGAAGTCCATTGTTGAGAAGAGCAAGTTGTCAATTTTCTCAATGTGGCCCATGCAGATGGGAACTTCAAAACCGTTTGATGGGTGTTTTTCCATGGCCGTTTCGCTTTGCTGGGCTGTTTCTCTGTTGAGTTAACGCGATTTCCTTCTCCTTTTTGTTTTATCATGCGGGCCTCCTCTGTTGGTGCAGGCCTGGGCCAGCATCTGCTCACTGGGCAAAAGATCGCACCGGTCGCTGGACGGAGCCAAGCAAGGCCCACAAATGCCCCCATGTTGGCCTTTTCTTTTTCTTTTGTTAGAATTTTTCATTCCAGTTATAATTGCGATTTTGTAAAATGTATATAAAACAAGTGTCAAAAAAATATTTTATATTTTTTTGTGAGCGTATATGCAGAGAGCCATACATTAAAAATGATGGGTTGCTTTGAATGACCATCATACCCCTAGAGGTAAATAGACGAAGTTAACCCAAGTTAGTTTATTTATGCACTTAGAGGCATCTAAAATTCATGATAAATTCATAATGCGTGTAAATCACTAAAATATGACTGCTAAAGGCTCACACCCATAAAAGTACATTTAATGATGTAGAACATTAGGTGAATTTGTATGCCATTTAATTTATGTAGGATGTTCTAGTTGTCAATAAATCATGAATTTATTACTATAGATACACCATGTTAGTAGTACACCCACATGGAAACTTCAGCCTTAGAAGAATATGTATGACTACAATATCCATGTGTCCGTGTTTTCATTATACAATTTTTTATGCTACATACTACATCAAAATGTGATGAAATTTGTACATTGGATTTGCTTTTACATAATGTATGTAGCTTCGACATAGCATGAATAGTTATATATTTTATTTCCTATAATTCTTGATCGATGGATTAAATATATATAATACATTAAAGACTGTAATGTTTATTTTCACAAGTTCCTTGTTTGACTTAGTTATTAGTTAACATCATAAATAGAATTTGTTTTATGCAAAATAAATTGGTTACAAAAATGTTAAGTTGCACAAATATGTTTAATATGAATGAAATATGGAAAGGAGGTACCAAAACATCAGTAAACACTAGGCGTAGACCTAGAGAATATGCTAATGCAGCCCTCTAACTAGCCTATAAACACTAATCCAAAGCACTTTATCTAATCACCTAATCTTCTCTTGAGCGCAATGGTGGATAGAACACAAATGTGTGAGTCTCAACTCAACTATACTTCCCTCAAAACTCACTCTAAACGGCTACTAGGTGTACTAGCTGTTGAACCCTTTGCGGTGAGCACCGGATAATTCTGGTGACCAAACTAGAGAAATATAATGCCTCTGCCACATCGATTAGCCATTACCGACCATCTGGAAGCCTATTCATCTAGTAGTTTCTTAGGGCCCCACTAGATAAATCTCGTTGTTAGGACTTCCAATCTTTAGCGCATTCTTCGTGCCTCACCGCAGATGGCAGTGCTCTTATTTTCTCCATGGTGGCTTGTGCAAGGTCTCAGTGCTGAATTTTGGTGCTTAACTCTAGTGCCAATATGGGACGTACATCATGCACTATTGCTTACTCTACCTCAGACTCATCACACTAGAGAAGCTTTGGTGCTACTGTTCTAGCACACATTGGAGAGCTCTTTTGTTATCTGAGCATTGTTTCTTTGCGTCATATATTGTCCAAGCTTTGGTTTCTTTATGTCTTGAGCTTATTTTGTTTGTCTTAGGGTCTTTAATACTTTTATTTGATCTTCTTCTGAAATGTCAATTGCCTGAACTTCTTCATATCCTAGCTCAAGTCCATCTTTCCATCCTTAAGACTAGTATATCTTATATACTACCAAACATTGTTAATTATAATAGTTATATTTCCATTCAACCACCAATTTTTTTCACAAAGTATACATGTGAGCTGCGTATCATTGTATTAAGAGAGAAAAAACCGATCCTGTACAATTATACTTCCAACTCCGGACCAAGCTGTAGGAGGGTCCTGATGACCTGATACATTTTTTTCTAACTGGTAAAACACACACTCTTGGATGAGACCTCTCTCTACCCGCCTACCTACCATGTTGCTAGAGTTGGACCTAAGGCATCAAGCTTGTGTGCACTCACAAGACACCAAGTGGTGTTCATCGTCAAAGGCGCGCAACAGGTCATTCATGTTGGGACTGGCACCCTCAAAGGCGCAGTATTAACCATGCGCACATGACACAAGTGAATTGAATCTTTTCCTCTTGTCCTTTGGGGTGCGCTTACTTGCCATTCTCCACCATTTTGCAAAATTCCGCTTGTTTAAGCTTTGCATACACCATGTTCCACAGACCAAGGGGGCGGGGGGCAGGACCCAGAACCAAAACTCGCATGCAAGGACACAAGAAGTTAGCAGGTGTTGGATGGTTTAGTCCGCTTGATCACAAAGCGGGCATTGGTTGGGATGGGGCAAGTTCCATTTCGCCAAACGATCCCCCTATCCAACTTCTCCAGTACATCCGATCCAGCCACGGGAAAACTTTGCACTTGGGTGGTGCCCAAGTTTTCGATATTCCACCACCAAACTAGACCTTTCCTAAGTTCTTTATATTTGTGATAGTGCGGATCATGTTATCACATTGTCACAGTCCGGAGCACTCACCCCATAGTGGAGCTCCCGCTTTATCCTCCACTACTGCCCTCTTATGACAATGTGCTTTGCATCGTTGTTCATGGTGATGGTCACATTCTATCAGGGTATCATCAAGGCCACTTTGCATTGTGCCTTTCTCCCTGCACTATTCCCTCTGTCTGATTCTGCGACTAGTGCTTCTATTCTGCAAAAATCGTGCATCTCTACAAAAGCAACGAGGGCCGGCCGGTCGCTAAATCGTCAGTGGCAATTCTTTTAGGCTGGCAGGCCTTTTCCCTTTGATTCATTTCCATGCCAATGCTCTACCTTTGAGTTGTTCCCCTCACATGATGATGGAACGTGTGAACTAACTGTAGGGTGGTGACAAACGAGACCAAGCGTGACCACTGTTTCATGTCTATCCCAATCCCAATGTACTGTAATTCACATAGTATACTGAACAATATGGCGCACTGTGCAACTTTTTTCTCATTTCAGACAACTTGCTCCTTTTAAGAACCTACTATGCTTTTGAGTGTTTTATTCCAGGTTTACTGGTGACGATAAATTAGTTGCAGACAAAAAAAAAAGTGAAACATGCCAGCAACAACTGGCAGAATTCACATCATCAAAGATCAAACTACAAAAAAGAAGCATGTGCTGATGCACTGGAGAAGCAGTATAAAATTTTTTTTACTGTAACAACTGAAAGAAGACTTTTGTCCAATTGCAATTGTCAAGTACTCCATCAACTAAATTATTGGACGGTTTGGCTTTTGTAGATACATTGCTTTTACCGTATATCTAGTCATAATGTATATCATGTCTAGAAACGCCAAATCATCCTATAATTGGGAATGGAGGGACTACTATATAGATATTTAAAAAGAAGTAAGCAAGCATAGACCAACCATGTGATTACTATACCCCATCCTTAAAATTCCATGCAGCAGAAAGCAGGTGACAGTCTGACACTCTGCCCACAGATAATTCTCAAATCTCCTTTCCTTGGAACTTGTTCAGACTTCAGAGGAAGTGGGATTAGCATTTTTTTTTTTGCGAAGATTGCCCAGCTGACTGGTTATATATTAGGCTGCCGTGTCCAAACAAAGGTGGGGCAAAAACTAAGGCTTGCTTCACCTTGCTTCAGAGGTTCATGTTTTGATCGTGTTACCACAGTATATCCAGTGCATGATTTCAGAAATGGGGACGCTGCCATGCCCACGGAGATCTGGCCACCTCTTTGCTTTCATCGCCTTCGCCTTGTTGTTCTCGACTTCATTTGCTGGTTTGTGCTAATAGTAGTTCTATCTTCCTAGAGGTCCTTGAGTTTCTTTTCCATGATTGAAGCCGGCCTTGAAACCATAAACATATGGTTGTTGAGTACTCCATGTCCTGTTTTACCTCGTTCTAAAACAAGCTCCTTCCAGCTTGTCCTGCCTTGTTTATACTTAAGTTTCAACAAGCCCTCCAGTTTCATAAAAAAACTTAAGTTTCAACAAGATACAAGATAAGTAGATCTTGGAAAAAAAAAACATATCTGGTGAAGGAACTAAATAATAGGCCGGTTCCAGTATCCAGTTATATGTAGCTGTGTGATTATCCTTTTTTTGGGAGGGGAATAGGTTTGACTCTTCATGGTTTTCAACTTTTCACTTCTGTGTGATGATTTATTCTTTCAGGGAGACACTTCAGTTTCTTGACGGATCAAGATGCCCTACGTCAACAAGGAGAGGTATATAGCAGGAAAACTAAACTGACAGGCTCCTTTCATCTCCCTGAGTTCATCTCTATATGGGCTTCATATATATCTAGCTTCACTTTTGTGGAAATCAACATTTAGGAATCACGAACTGAACAGAAGGAAGCACTAGTGCCATTGGTGCATGCTCGGATGCTCAACGTCAAGACGAATGATTACAGCAGCTACGACCATTCCCCATCCATGGACAAGCCACACTTCAAGCTCATACCGAACTGATCAATCATGTATATCCAGGTTGCAACAATATGGAGTTACCGATAAGGAATTTAACAGCTTAAATGTGTGTCTGATTTATAGATACAGAGGCATATTCCTAAGCTTGCTTAAACTGTTCTCAGGACAATTAATAACTTATTATAGATGTGACGTAGCTGTTTGCTTCTTCTTTGCTTGATACATAGTCACAGGCTTTTTTTTTTGACAAAGGAACAAATGATAGATAATTAGCAGCAAGCAGCTGCAAGGTGGGTACAATGTCTAAGATTCACATCCTTCAAAGCCTGAGAAAGAGGGCATCCAAGCTCATGAGCTGGATTTGTACAAGTAACATTAGTAGATCCTGAGAGGAGGTTATTAATCCTAAAGGCTTGGCATGCTAGTGAGTGCACCGTTATGTTTTGTCTTGTATCAATCTTCATGATCCTGATGTTCCTGTTAGCGCAAAATGGTTGATGAAGTTCTGAGTGTTGGGTTTAATCCTCCAGTCG
>CM041630.1:18747507-18806175 GCA_023333625.1 Bothriochloa decipiens
GGGGCCGGGGCCCGGCGGTGGGGGTGGGGTTGTGGGCTCCAAACTGTCTTGGTTGAAGAAGGTGGCAAGAATGAGGCTGTCAGTAAAGAAGTTGATTCGCTCCATCTGTAACTGCGCACAGATTTCAGAAGCGAGTGACATGGCTAAAGCTTCCTCCATGAGGACTGAGATGCAGTTTGTCTTTGTTGTGCTACTACCAAAGCACTCAAAACCGTTCATTTAATTAAGACTCGGATGATTAGAATCATTTGTTACATCTTAGGAGGTAGTAGATAAAATATACATTTATTTAATTTTTAAATAGAAAATATGATAAATAAGTAAAAAGTATTGTCCTTGACCAAAGCTTGAGACAGTAGGTCACCGAATTATCAACGACGAGGTGGAAAGGTGAAAGGATATAGATGGCTAGAAGGGGGTGAATAACCTATAAAGTTTTTCTCTATAATTGCACAAACACTAGATCAAAGTAGATAATACAATAAGAGGTTTTAATGGCAACAAGTCTGTCAAGCTCACTGTCACCCAAACACAAGTATCCTAAACAATTCTAATAGTAGGTTGTTTCTACTACTAGATCACTCAAACACACATGGGCTAGCAGCTAAACAAAACTACACTAGTAAGCTAAACTAGAAGAGCAAGAGACTAGCTACTCTACTACTAAAACTACCACTACACTAGAGAGCAACACAAACAAGCAAGAACTACACAAGTAAGATATATATGAATGGAAAAATTGTTTCTCTAAGTCTTAGCCAGAGTCAGTTTTATCTATTGAGAGACCTAGCAAATGATAGATTGAGTGCCTCTGTCTGTGAGAAAAGGACTAGATCATGTTGAATATGATCTTGTGGCAATAAATCAAGTTTTTGCATGACATTAGTACAAAAAATCACATCAGGGGCAGCTAAATGCATTTACAAGGGCAGCTAAATAAACTGATTCTAAGCCAGCGATTATAAAGATGGGAGCGGTTAGCAACGGGCTTCTAACCGCCCCTAAAGATCAGTCATCAGAGGTGGTTGTATTAAGAAAACCGCCTCTAGAAACTAATATATTCATGATTGATTTACATAAAGGAACCATCTCTAAAAATTGGTTCCCATAATGCAACTGCCTGAGGCGATTCTCTTAGTGGAAACACCTCGGAAAATGCATCTTCAAGGGTGGTCACGAAGCTACAGGGCAGTCCCGCAAGTTTAGAGGTGGCTTGCTATCTGAGCCGCCTCTGTTTGAAATTTGGGGGGAGGGGTTGGTTGATGTGAATTTGTGTCCTAGTGTGAGTTCTTGTGTCTCATGCTCTTTTGTTTTGATTCCATTCAGTGTTTTTCTCTCCATTGCCCCTCTCTTTGAGTTTTTGATGGTTTCTTTGAGTTTTGAGTTTTTTAGAGTATTTAGGCAAGATAGATATGTGCTATGACGCCCACGGAATATTTCTACAAACCAGATTTGGTGCATTTTTCATGAGCATAAAGTTTGAGAATTTTGACAAAACTTGAAAATACCCCAAATCAGAAGAAGTTTCTTCAATCCCCATAGTTTCTTTGAGCTTTTGGAGGTAAAAGTTTGCGGACACCTTCAAAACATCCTAAGGAATGTGTGTGTGCAAAAATTCATCTAATTTGGACTATGGTTAATCAAGTTTTAAACTTTTCTTTGGTTCGGGCTGCTGAAAGAAGCCAGTGCAGAACTTCTACTTTAAAACAAGGAACTTCTGAGTTCCATAGGCTGGAAATTGTCTTCTAGGGTTTTAGGCATTTCCTTGATTTTCTATTATTTTTGCTTATCTTTGAGCTCCCTAGCGCTTTTCAAGTTCTAATAGCCTTGTTAATGGGGAGGATGGATTCAGATCGGATTTGGATGGATACAGATTCAAATATCACTATGTACCATATTTTAATTCAAATAGTAAAACAAATATTATCAGATACTAATACAAAATGGATAGCTCGAATTCAAATATTGTCAATAGTTTCAAGGTATAATAAAATCATTATGGATGAAGGGATTTAAAATATAGGTACATAACACCATGGATAAAGGTAACTATCAAAAATAAATTATTTTAATCAATATTTCAATAACTAAATATAATAAAATTATATATAAAATTAATTAATTATTAAATTAAACAGATAAAACTAAGTCTAGAATATATAAATAACACACTAAATTACTAATTAATATGACTAGCTATATTAAATTAATTAAAATTAATATTGATATATCATTAATAATATTAAAACTATATTAGCCATAGACAACTTCTAAATAATTATACTTATCATTTGTTATATTAAAATTATTTTCATTTACATGCCACGTCGCCTGCGTGGCCATGTTGGAACACTTCATGGACGAACTTTGGGGTTACGAGGTCCTTCCAGCGTGCCGCGTCGGCGTGTCGTGCCGCTAGGACTGGCCTCTGCCACTCGTCGATCTGGGACTCTCAATTCATCTGCCACTCAGCTCAACGATGTAACGTAGCGTACCGATGGACAGGAACAAAGAAGAGTTGTGTGAGAGCCCATGTGATGGACTCGGGGGCTGGTTAATCCCAAACGTGATCTAGGAAACAAATAAATCAATAGGAAACAGCTTTGAGATTGGTGACATTTTTATTTGTTAGCTGTGTTAATCGACCAAGTTGCAACAGATGATGGTGTGGGTTAGCTAGTTGGGGTGGATTGGACCAAGTTGCTAGTGGTGCGTGGGTTGTGGCAATTTTATCAAAATGTACAAGATGAGCGAAACATTTCTTCAATTCGACGACTTTTTTGACTCAATTTCTTTACATTAAAAGGAAAACTACATTGGCACTTGGATTTTCCTTTCTTCCTAAATCGCGGTAAAAGCTTGCTGTGCTTTCTAGGAAAAGATTAGCAAGTTACAGGAACAAACAAAAGAAAGGAGAAACGACACTGAAGCTGACAAAATAAAACTAAAGAAGAAGTCGGAGGCATGCCTGCTGCCGCTGTGTTTGTCTTCTCCCTCGTCGCCAAACGATCAAGAAGCAACATTACAGACAACCTCCTCGCATTCTCCGTCATCCACTGCCCAAGCCATCTTGCCGTCCGTCCCGGCCGGCTTTGTGTCCTCCGAGGCTCCGATCCCCATGCTGGACAGCAGCGACTGGTTCTGGGTGCGCCGGCTAGCCGAGGCGGACGCCGTGGCGGCGGCTGCAATGGCCCGGCGACGGCCCTCCACCGCGTGGGCAGAGGCGGAGGAGGAGGAGGAGGAGCGGCCGCTGTCGGTGGTCTTCGCGTCGCCGGCCGAGAACTTCACGAACGCGGCGCCGATAGGGAATGGCAGCCTCGGCGGCATGGTGTGGGGTGGCGTCGCCACCGACAAGCTCCAGCTCAACCGTATGTAACTCTTTGTTACGTGATCCCAGAAACTAAACTAAACGTGCGTTCTGAACTTCTGATTGTGCCTTGGCTGTTGCAGATGACACCCTGTGGACCGGCGCGCCAGGGAGCTACACCGATCCGGAAGCGCCGGCAGCTCTGGCGGCGGTGAGGGAGCTCGTCGACCAAGGCCGCTTCGCCGATGCTACTGAGCCAGCTAGACGCCTCTTCGGTGGCAATTCGGAGGTATATACATATACAAATTACAAAAGTTCGAACGGCGTAGCTTGTCCTCTCTGTTTTATTTGCTCTTTTCGTTTTCTTTCTCCACGCTTGCCTTCAATAGCAGGTAGCATAAAAACATGGTAGGGGTTTACATCCAGTCCGGTATAAAAAAAATTCAGCGCTCGGCAATAAATGTGAAATTTCAGAAACATCGGACCAAATTCAAATTGATTTGTGAAAGGGTCTGTAGCCTACTAGTTAGAGCACCTGAGTAGCACCCAGCAGACCTAGGTTTGACTCCCTGTGAGAGCAAAATTAAACATGTCTGTATTATTAAAAAATCAAAAAAAATATAGGCATGGGTTCCTATGCTGACTTCGGTCAAAAAAAAATTCAAATTGATCTTTTAGAAATTTGGTGTCATTTCACCTGAAACATTCTCCAATTCATCGACATCACAAATTTATATAAAACCTAGTGAGGAAGTTGAGTGAGTTGCCAATGCTAGTGGCGCCAGACATGGTAGTGAGAAAATTGAATAAATTTAGGTTTTTATAATTAATTAACGAGCCTAGAAGATATGGGGGACAAATTTTAGTGCGATTTGCTATAATTTTGGAGCAAAAGATGAAGTCGGCCAAAAATTTGGCCGGTACAAAATTTGTTTTTGGACCCCAGCAAAGAAGGCGATATTTCGGGAATTTCGGTGAAAACTGTGGCTATGTTGCTTTCACCAAAACTGTGAACCCTCTACTTGTTCTACACTTACATTGATTTCAAAATCTGCACTATTTCTAAAATTTTGTACATTTACACTGATTGATTTCCCTTAATTAAGGTCTACCAACCTTTGGGTGATATGAACCACTACCGGAAACTCATAGTTTGCCGTGTGCCCGAAACTTTGCGGTGTGCAATATTACGGGCACACGGCGAACAGGCCCTTTCCCGTGCGCCAAAATAAAAACACACAGCAAAAACAGAAGACACGACAAAAGTTAAATTTGCCGTGTGCCCAAACGGATTCACACGGCAAATCAAAACTTTGCCGTGTGCCCCCGTTAAAGCACACGGCAAACTAATCAACGTTAACGGGCGTTACCTTTACGAAAGATTTGCCGTGCGCGTCACGGCCGGCACACGGCAAAGTTTTTATTTGCCGTGTGCTTTACAGCGGCACACGGCAAACACAAAGGTTCGCACTGGGCACATGGCAAAGACTAGTGTTTGCCGTGTGCCTTCTCTGTGCACACGGCAAAGAGATGGGTTTGCCGTGCGTCTTCTCTGTGCGCACGGCAAAGAGATGGGTTTGCCGTGTGCCTTCTCTGTGCACATGGCAAAGAGATGGGTTTGCCGTGTGCCTCCAGTAGGCACACGGCAAACTTTATGTTATTTTCCCTCCCCCTCCTTCCACATTTCTCCTCCCATCTTCATGCATTCATTGGTACTCCATTTAAAAATCTGGTAATTTTTTCTCTCTGTTTGCTATATTTAACGGATTTATTTTGTTCAAAACATTTTTTTCATATAAGTCAAATTTTAACTGGAGGTGCATGAAATAATGAAATAAAGTTTCTCGAAAAATGATATTCATGTTATTAAGTCCTGTGTAAGACCTTGTCCATGAAATGAAAGCAAATTTTGAACAGTTTGTCCCCGAAGCATGATGAGGAACGTGTGGTAGAATTGTTATTTAATTGTATAAAATCCAAACGAAGTTTGAAAATCATAAAATTTGTCAAGAGCTCATGATATCATATGTGGAGGCTATGGTAAATGATTGAGAAGCTTTCGATCCGTTCGTCACGTACGATGTTTAGAAACCGAAGCATCGCGTAAGAAGTTTCATATAATTGATACTTATATGATTAGGATTTCAGTTAAAGTGAAGTTAGGATTAGGGTTTGACTTTTAGATTTTTTCTATAGTCAATAGACAACATAGATTGTTTAATGCTTATTTTTGATTTTTTTCCATATCCGTTTGATAATTTTAATTAGTTAACTGTAATTATTGGATTTTAATGAATATAAATTCAATTTGAGCTATAACTACATGGCATAATAGAAAAAAGTGAGTGAAAAAGCTAATATTCATGTTATTCAGTTCAATTTAAGACCTTATTTGCAAATTGAAAGGAAATTTTAAACATTACGTACACGAATTTGAATTTAACAGATTATACATAAAATAATAGTCATGATTCGCCGTGTGCCTTCCTCCAGATGCGCACGGCAAAGAGGAAAAGTTTGCCGTGTGCCCCCTCCAAGGCACACGGCAAAGTACCGCGCCGCCGTCTCCCGTCGTCTGTTGCTTTTTTTTTGCCGTGTGCCCACCGTCGCACACGGCAAAAATATTTGCTGTGTGCCCGATAAAAGGCACACGGCAAACTCGTGTTCGCCGTGCTGCTGGTCGCCGTGCCGGCTTTGTCGTAGGCCACCCACGGCAAAAACTTCGCCGTGTGTTTCTTGCCCTTCGCCGTGTGCCCCAGGCACACGGGAAATTATCAGTTTCCGGTAGTGAACCTGGAGTTGGGCGGTTCCGACCAGCAGCCGTACCCGTACGATTCCTACAAGAGGGAGCTGGATCTACACACGGCGACGGTGCTCGTCACCTACAGCGTCGGGCCGGTGCAGTACACGAGGGAGCACTTCTGCTGTCCCTGAGCAGCCAGCTCAAGAACACCGTCACTCTGACCAACGCCAATGACGTCGTCATGGAGGGCGTCTGCCCAGCACAGAGGCCTCCTCCTCCTGGCCATAGCAGCAGCAGCTGCAACTCCATCAGCTCCAGCGACGACGACGATGTAACAACAGGAGGCATCAAGTTTGCGGCGGTTCTTGGCGCAGATGGGTGGGGACAAAGCGAAGGCGGCGGTCCTGAATGATCAGAACAAGCTGAGACTTGAGTCTGCAGATTGGATCGTGTTGGTTGTTGCTGCTTCGTCCTCGTTTGATGGTCCGTTTGTCAGTCCTTCAGAGTCTAGGCTGGATCCCACATCTGCAGCTGTGGCTACACTGAATCGCGCTAGAAGTCTGACGTATGAGCAACTGAAAGCTGCTCATTTGGATGATTACCAGCGCCTCTTTCACCGTGTCACCTTGCGGCTTTCGCCACCAGGAGGAGGATTGGAGGATGCAAAAGAGGTGGTGTTGAAAAGAGATTGGTGGTGATGAAGGAATCGTCAGAACTTCTGCAGACAGGGTGAAGAGTTTTGCTACAGATGAGGATCCTTCTCTCGTTGAACTGTTGTTCCAGTATGGACGCTATCTTCTCATTTCTTCCTCTAGGCCTGGGACTCAAGTATCCAATCTGCAAGGAATCTGGAGCCAAGATGTTGCACCAGCTTGGGAGTAAGATCGATCCTTTTACTTTTTGCATTTTATTTCCATGACCGTTGAACCGGCAAGAGAGCTGCCTATTTATGATGATCAAGTTAATCACACTAATATAAATTGCTTTTTCAGTGCAGCTCCTCATCTTAACATAAATCTACAGATGAATTACTGGCCAACGCTGCCTTGCAACCTTACTGAATGCCAGGAACCATTATTCGACTACCTTCAATCTCTTGCAGTAAATGGTAGCAAAACAGCAAAAGTAAGTTTTACAGTCCTCTGACTCTGATCGGTTTAATAGAAGTTCAAGATCATTATGGATTAGGTTAATTGATATTTATAGCAGTTATTACATTCATATATTATATCGTTGATTGAAATTTCCAACTTTTTTATTCTGAATTTATTTGACCACCCACCTATATTTTTATCCATTATATGTCTCATTCTCATTGAATATTCATTGATTCATAAACAATATAATTATTAGCTCTTGAGAATCCAGAAACCACAGGGTTATTGCACTCTAGAAACTATACAATGATCAGCTACTGAATAGAAAAAGTCCATTATGTTTCATGTCTTTGATAAGATACTGACAGTGATTGTTAAGTTAGTGAAGGTGGGGACAGCACAAAGTGTGACTTCACTAACAGTAGTGATTGGATTTCATTCTTCCTTGTAATTGGAATATAATGCAGTAAACATTTAAACCAGAATTAAGTTGCACCAGATTCATTTAATTTGTAACTTATTGAGAAAACTATGTAACTGTGACAGGTCAATTACAAAGCAACCGGATGGGTAACGCATCATGTGTCAGATATATGGGCCAAGTCTTCGGCCTTTATTAAGAATCCTAAGCATGCTGTGTGGCCAATGGGAGGTGCTTGGCTTTGCACACATCTATGGGAGCATTATCAGTATTCTCTTGACTAAGTAAGAACCAATATGTGTTTAAGTTCACTGTTGTCCTTTCATTGGATTTGGCAAGTAACCCTTCTTATATTAGAAATACATATTTTCCACATGTACCCATGATCTAGTCATCAAGAAAAACACATCTGAATAAATTGTTTCCACAAATTTCAAAAACAAATACATGTTAAGCAAGCTTTTTAGAAAACTTATTTGATAGATAATAGCTTCCAAAAATTTTAGGACTTTTTGGAGTATACTGCATATCCATTGCTGGAAGGCTGTGCCACTTTTCTGGTTGACTGGCTGATTGAAGGACCTGGAGGTTACCTACAAACCAATCCCTCGACATCTCCGGAGCATGCTTTCACAGCTGCTGACGGTAAGCCAGCGAGTGTGAGCTATTCAACAACAATGGACACGTCTATCATAAAGGATGTTTTTTCAGCTGTCCTGCAGTCTTCAGAGGTAATTAATTTTGTATCTAGTTATATATAATTATTTCTATAAGTTGGATGGCATAGCTGTGATATTTTTGAGAGAGAGGTTATATTGGATTATAAAACGATGATATACTTTTCCATACTATAGATCTTGAATAAGTCTGATACTGATTTGGTTGAGAAGATTTAGAAAGCTCTACCAAGGCTCCCTCCCATTCAGTTTGCAAGAGACAACACTATCATGGAATGGGTATGTCCACTGAATCGGAAGAATTCTATTTTCGGTGAACAATTCTCCAATGATTTTCTGAATATGTCTGTCTATGCAGGCACTGGATTTCCAGGACCCAGAAGTCCATCACAGGCACGTGTCGCATCTATTTGGACTTTACCCTGGACATACATACTATAACCATGGAGAATAATCCAGATGTTTGTGGAGCTGTTTCTAATAGCCTTTATAAAAGAGGTTTGCACAACTTCACAAAACTGCATTTGACATCCCAGGAATATACGATTCGCTGACTGAAAATGAAAATCATCCATTTGCTTTTTAGGCGAAGATGGCCCAGGATGGTCAACAACATGGAAGACGGCCCTCTGGGCACGTCTTATGAACAGCGAGAATGCATACGAATGGTCCTGAAGTTGATCACTTTGGTTCCCGCTGGTAAAAAGATCGATTTTGGAGGACTGTACAACAATCTTTGGACAGCCCATCCACCGTTTCAGATTGACGCAAATTTTGGGTAACACAACAGACACATCTCCATCAGCCTCTCTGGAATTTTAGATGACAGACAGAGTTTACATGAACATGTTCTTTCTTACTGCAGGTTCACAGCTGCCATTGCCGAGATGCTGGTTCAGAGCACACAGAATGATCTCTACCTGCTCCCAGCCCTGCCGCGCGACAAGTGGCCCAGAGGCTGTGCCAAAGGGCTGAGGGCTCGAGGAGATGTGACTGTAAACATATGCTGGGACGAAGGGGAGCTTCAAGAAGCAATGTTATGGTCGAAAAATCGGAATTCAGTTACAAGGCTGCACTATGGTGGACGCGTTACCTTTGTCAGAGTTTGCTCCGGTACTGTGTACAGGTTCAACGGGGGGTTGCAGTGCTTGGAAGCGAGCCCCTCCCCCTCGGCAAATAACTTTCACAATTTAGTTTACAATACAGTCCAACGTCAGAGTTGATATCTAATAATACATGTGTTTTCTCTACCTCACCAAAAACAAAGGGAGGGACCCTTCTTCCCCATGGCCAACAAAACTTATAGGCAAAATTATTTACAAGGCTGCTTCTCCTTCTCATTTTGTTTTTGCTGAAGACCTCCCACCTGAACACCAGTGCAGCCTTCAGCGACTCACCAACTATATAAAACAAGAGGACTGTTTCAGCATGGGGCTGCATGTTTTTTTAATAAAGGATAAAATATTTGGCTTCATCTATCTAAGGATAGAATCAGACCAATTATTACAGACTCCAAACCAAGCATCAAGTTCGGCTGTAAGAAAATTACAACCATACACACAGAAACCGGAAATAAAATCAGTCTTTGACTAAAAATAACCAACGTGTCTTTGCGAAAACCATCCAATAGAACCGAAGAAATCTAAGGCGGAAGTCTCCAGATGGCTGAGCCGCAAAGAACAGTTGATCCTTAAGATCGTTATGTCGTTGCAAGCTTGCCCACTGGCGTAACCAATGCATTCCTCGGAATAATACCTGCAAAAGAGATTTGGGTCTACATTTATAAAAAATCACCTCATTCCTCGTTATCCATATTGCCCAAAGAAGTGCCGCAGCTGCTGTTAATAACGATGAGTTATACTTTTTATTTTCCAATTTTGACCAATATTGGTACAAATCAGTCATATTTAATAGAGGAACAATTCCTAAAAGCATATATAGAACGCCACAAAAATTTGGCATAAAAACAATCATAAAACAACTGTTGAATGGTTTTAGTAAAATGACAGAAGCAACAACAAATATCCCCCTGTCAATTACGCCTAGCCAAAATATCTTTGGTTAGAATTACACCTCTCTTTAAATACCATATGAAAACTTTAATTTTCATGGGAAGCTTTGTTTGCCAAACATCTTACGACACTCTCACCCTATTGTTAATTAATGCAGCATATATAGACTTGACTATAAATATCCCTGAGGCTTTCAAATCCCATACAAACACATCTCTTTCCCCAGTTAGATTAACATGTTGTAAAGAAGCAATGATACAGTTCTAATTTAATAAGTTCTGACCCACCAAATTCCTTCGAAAAGAGATATTTAGTAAAGGTGAACCTAAAACTTTAGCAACCGTATCTTGTTTTCTTCTTATAATGTTAAACAAAGCATAAAATTTAAACTTGAGCGATTTATCTCCCAGCCAAGTATCCTCCCAGAATCTAGTTTGTGTTCCATCATTAACTTTAAAATGACCCAATTCCATAAAAAAATCTTTGATATTCATTAGATTTTTCCAAAAATAAGAATTTTCTTTTTTAATACAACTTCCTAAAAAATTATCTTTAATATATTTATTTCTTAGGAGTTCCTGCCACATACCTTTCTCGTTGAACAATTTAAACAGCCACTTGCTTAGTAAATATTTATTTTAGATTTCTAAATTTTGAATCCGTAGACCCCCTTAGTCCTTGGGTTGACACATAACATCCCATTTAGCTAGCCTGTACTTTTTTTTGTGTTGGTCATTCTACCAATAAAAGCGTGATCTAAAGCAATATATTTTTTCAGGACTCCTTTTGGTAATTCAAAGAAGGACATCATAAACATTAGTAAGCTAGACAACACTGCATTTATAAGGACTAACCGACCCCCAACTGTCAGGAATTTGCCTTTCCATCCACTAAGTCTTTTTTTATTCTCTCTTCTATATTCTTTCAATCTTTATTATATAATTTCCTAAAATGCATAGGTAGGCCCCAATAGAGAAACGGGAATTTTCTAATGGCACAACCAAACAGCTGCGAATAAAATTTTTCATGATCTTTAGCTTGTCTAAAACAGAAGACTTTGCTTTTGTGGAAATTTATTTTTAAGCCAGATAGTTGCTCGAATGTGCTTAGTAATGACTTCATGTTAACTGCTTTCTCAACATCATGCCACATAAAGATCACCGTGTCATCCGCGTACTAAAAAATTGATAAGCCATCCTGTAACAAATGAGGAACAATCCCTTCTATTTGTCATGCTTCCTTAGCATGTGCAATTAATATGGCCAACATGTCTATCACTATATTAAATAGTATAGGAGACATAGGGTCACCTTGCCTTAAACCTTTCTTAGTCTAAAAAAAGAGACCTAATTGATCATTTACTTTGATATTAACATTACCCCCTTGCATAAAATTTTGGATCCATTCGCACCATTTATGTGAAAACCCTTTCATCCTAAGAGTTTGCTGAAGAAAACTCCACTTTATTTTATCATAGGCCTTTTTCAAAGTTAATTTTAAAAATTACCCCATTCTGTTTTTTTGTTTGAAGCTCATGAATGGTTTCGTGTAAAATAACAATGCCCTTCATAATATTTCTACTTGGTAAAAAAATAGACTGTGTCGGTCTTATTAATTTCTGGGCTATGGTAGACAATCTATTAGTTGCGACTTTGGTGAAGATTTTGAAAGAGACATTTAACAAACAGATAGGTCTATATTGTTGAATGACTCTTGCATCCTTCTTTTTGGGTAATAATATTATATTACCAAAGTTAAGACAATTCAGAGGTAGTGATCCCTGATGAAAGTCAGAGAACAGAGCCATCAAATCATCTTTGATCAAACCTCAGAATACTTAGAAAAACTCAAGTGGGAAACCATCTGGGCCAGGCGCCTTACTATGTTCCATTTGAAAAATGGCCGTTCTAACTTTCTCTTGGATGAATGTCCTCCGTCTGAGATTCGTCCCGTGTAACTGTAGAATCTTCAGATGGGCCGAACAGGTTTTTGTAATAACCAGTAATATGGGCTTTAAGATGGGCATCTCCAATTATTATACTATTACCATCTTCAAGTTGGAAAATACGAGTCTTCTTGTGTCTACGATTGGCTAATAAGTGATAGTATTTAGTATTGGCATCTTCTTCCAACAAATACTTCATTTAAGCCCGTTGCTACCACTTAAGTTCCTCTCCCTAAGTAATTCAGCTAGTCTTTCATTTAGGACATGTTTTAAATCACATTCAGCTTCACTCAGTACTGTAATTTCTGCCTTTTTGTCTAATTCATTCGACTTATTTAACAAGGTAACTGTCTCTTTCTTATATGCTCCACTTATATTTTTCACCCACCCTCTGTCACACCCGACCCGTTTGTCCTGTTGTGGCCCATGTGTGTTAGTAAGATATTATAGAGAGTTTAGTCCCATTTTGGTTGTTTAGGGTAGGATAGACCAATATATAAGGCTTCTAGAGTCCATCCCACCATCCACGGGTTAATCCTTTTAAGTGAAACGAGGATGAAAGCTTAAGTGGGATGGTGGTAGGTATGGTTCACTCAGCGTGCAGAGCGGATCTGAGCCGTTTGAACTCTGGGGCATTACACCCTCTTAGACGTTGTCTAAGCCTTCTAATTTTTCCATCTCTCAATAGGTGAAGCACTTGCTGCGGTGTTCTTCCATATTTCAGTCACCATCTCATTAAATCCATCTCTTAATAACTAGCCCAATTTAAATTTAAATTAAGGCTGATAAGTTGAAGAAGGATCATTAATAGAGAATAGTAAAGGAGTATGGTTAGAAATTTCTCTAGACAGAGCATAGAATGTGGAGTGGGCATATTTTGACTCAAAATCAGTGCAGCATAAAACCCTATCTAACTTCTCAAAAATTTGGTTTGGCGTATTGTTAGCCCAGGTAAATTTTCTTCCTAAAAAATCTATTTCTCTAAGATTTAGCGCATCTATTACTGCATTGAATATAAAAGGCCATCTGTCACTATAATCATTATTATTTTTCTCGTCTAGTCTACGGATAATGTTAAAGTCACCACCTATAATAATAGATACAACTTCCTTTGAACATACCCGAACCAATTCAGATAAGAAAGAAGACTTGTGTTCTGCCTGAGCCGGACCATAAACCTAAATTAAATTAAATTTAAAATCATCTTCTCGATGTCTTAGCTTAAAACAAATTAAAAAACCACATTCCTCAATCTCGCCAATATCAAAAGTTAACAAATTAACACATAGAATCATACCACCGGATCTACCACATGGAGCCATACAATGCCAAATAAAATCTCTACTGGCACAAATAGTGTCAAGAGTATTCTGTGGAATGCTAGCTCTACCAGTTTTTGATAAGGCAATAAAATCTAGGCTTTTCTCCTTTGTTAAATCTGATAAGAGTCTATATTTTTTACCGTCCACAAACTCATTATAATTCTAAAAGATGACTTTCATTTTAACAATGTCTATTTTTACTGATTTTTTTATGGGGGCAAGCACTATTTTTGCGTGATACGGGAGTTTGTAGATACAATGGATCACAACCCCCATCACCTAACCCCTCTACAATATCCGAGCAAATTAAGTTTAGTGCTTCTAGATCTACATTAGCATCATTAGAGCAAACAATAGAAGCATCTTCTACTAAAACAACATTTTCTTCTCGCTTATTAGCATCATTTGTTAATCTACTAAATTCTATGTCTCTTAAATACTTCAAAGAATTAAAAACATCCTTATCATTATTACCCAGAATAACACCTAATGAATTAACTGAAGAACTTAAAGAAGCATCATCATGTGAAATAAAAGAGGTCGGGAGTTTTAAATTACCTTTCTCGTGAGCCGCATCCGGATTCTTACTTGCTTTAAGCTTGAAGGCCTTCTCTGTGGAATCCTGATCCATAGTGGAGGCGTTCCTCTTGCTGACCCGTCCGGATGACGATGTTCCATCACTATTTTTATTAATTAGAATCCCAGAGTCAATCTGTGGTGCTATTTTAGCTGCTTCAGACTGGGACAGCAGCACCACAGGCCTATTACTTGCCTTTCCAGACTTGCCATATTCTTGCAACAGAGTCGCCCCCTTGGCAGCTTGCTGCTGACTGCCCTTGGGGGAATCAATAGCAGGAGCATGGGCAGCATCTCCATCAACATTCATATTGTCTTCTGCTATTTTGTCTTTGGGATCACCATCCTTGGGATCTCCTCCCTCATTCTCTTTTCCCTTAGGATCATCATCCTTGGTAGAGTCCATGTCAATTAATTGAGGCTCACTAGTAGGAGAACCCTCCTCAACTACAAATTGTAGGCTGTATATCTGATCACCACTAACCACATCTACATATTCTGGGATAAGCTTAGGTGCTAGCACAGCTACTTTCATTCTGCATCTGCCAGTGTTACTAGTAAAAACCATATCAACAGCCCGTGGACCACCTAAAATAGTTCCAACTGCCCAAATAATGGGAAATTTTATAAACTCTTTAGGTAGTCCTCTGAACTGCACCTACACTTTGTCTATCTCATATTTGTACACCTCATTGTCAGTACCTTTTTCAAAGCGAATTCTTCCCTCAACAGTCTTAGCATCCATAGGTCCCTAGTTTACCATATTTTCCAATATGCTAGCACTTGAAAAATTAATGACAAAAGAATCAGGGCCCTTTGTCTCAATTCCCCAGTTATAATTCTTAAACTCTGGTAGAAGTTTTCTAGTTTCACTGCCAAATGCTAGAAAGTAAAAGAACCTTCTAAAATCTAGACCAGAGCAAGCTTTTCATCACCATTCACTTTAGTATTTTTAGTCACTGGAATATAATAAAAACCAAGGCCTTCCACCACATACCCACATGGAATGGAATTTACATTTGTTTTTTAATATTCTGGCAAAGCTTAGTCACATGATCTCCAAAACATATTTCATAGCATAAAACAACAATGCATTCATGAATAGTATGCCCTTTGGTGCCGCAGCGATAACAAAAAGGCTTGCCTTTACTTTTCTGAGCACCTTTCTCAGATGACTCTAGGATGTCTACTTCAGTCACTGATGGGACAGTCACCTTTGGGATTTCTAGAGTTTTTCTTTTCGAAGAATCCACCTCCATTGCTGAAACGGCAGTCGGTTGACTTGCTATTGGAGCACCTACACCACGCCCGAAACCAGCCTCCAGTTGAGATGGATGCGGGTGGACATTGGTAGAGACGGGCTAGGGGGCGACACCCCCATTCTGCTGCCGACTGCAGGAGCTTGGGGCACTAGCTGATGATCACCGGTGCCCTGCGCTTGATGACCAGGAAGATGAGGTGCGCCCCCTCCTTGCCGAGGGAGGATGCCAGCCTCTTGTGCCTGATGAAGAGGAGGAGCGCCGCCCATGATCACCTGCTGCTCCGCTGCTGGAGGGTGCTGATATCCCCCGATGTGCTGCTGGTAGCCCCCCGCAGCGCTGTTCGCCCCGTGCTGGTATGGTACAGGGTGGCGAGCCTGAGGGTATCCGGTATTATGCCAGCCCCCTTGGCTCTTGCGACCACCGTAGCCGCGATCTTCGCCATAGTTTCTTCCGCCTCCATAGCATTGACTGCCATTGTTTTTTCCACCGAAAGAATTATAGCCATTGAACCAGCCTCGACCCCAATGAGGGACAAAGCCCCGACCTCCACCTCTGCCTCTATGTCCTGGGTGAAATCCCGGTTGGAAACCAAGGTCGAAGTCGTCTCCGCGTCCTCCACCCCCACGCCCTTCGTGAGCCGCCATGGATCTCCCACACCGAACAACCTCCGCAAAAGTTTGCGAAAGAGAGGGTTTGGCACCAAATGGCTCAGATCAACGGTGGCTGAGATAGGGTTTTCTTTTTTGTTCGGGTCCCAGTTCTCGCAAATAGCACGCAAAGACCCTTGGTGGGCCAGAATATTTTGCCAGGCCCAAGATTATAACATCATTTGCTTTGCTAGACCCTTCCGTAAGATCTCTGTCGCCGCTGACGGTTTTGGATACAGTATGCCGCTCAGGAGATAACAGAGGGAAGTCCGGAATTGATGCCTTACAATTTAGATCCGAGTTTTCGAAAAAATTTGAACTTCTTTCCATGTGTGCCGGTATTCCCTCCTCCGACGAGGAACCAAAAATTCTCTTGACCCATGATGAACAATTCGATTTCTGATATGAAGCTTTGGCTAAACAATCCCCCAGAGTTCAGGTAGGAGAGATACGACCCCTTGCCAAGGAACTCCACCAGAAAAATTACGATTCACCATCTTCTTTAAAATATTATTTGCCAATTTAATGTCTTCTGAACAAGGATCACTACCTGAGGCAAGCGCGTTATCCGCTCGCAACAATTCATCGACGGAGAATCCAACTTCCTGTGCCCGGTGAATGAACTCCGGCGTGGATAGGTCATCGTCCTCAGAGTCATCTTGATCATCAGGAAGCTGCCAGAACTTGGTTTGGATTGCTCCGAGATGAGCAATTGGCTCCTTGGTTTGAACTGCGTGCACCGGCTTTGGACCACGTCCAGCTGCTGCAATCATATCCACAATCCCGAAGAGTTCCTCCCGACCTTTTGCTGCTCGCCGGTCCGCATCTTCCCCGTCGACATCTTCGATCGGCTCTGGAGAAGGTGTTAGAGCCCTCCGTGTTGAAGGCATGAGCGTCAGTCTTCGAACTCGTCGATCAGACCCTCCACCAGATCCTTCACCACGCCGCCCCTTTCCCCGGACCATGCCGAAAAAATTCGGCTTCGATCGGTGCCGAAACAGCATCAGACGGAAGAGAAATGCGCCAGCATTTCATGTGTCATCCGAACGGGGAGCAGGCGCTGACACCGATGATAATCCCGCACTTGATCCAATACGGATCGACGGGATCCACCTCGGGATCATTCCCCCAGGTCGTCGCAGATGCCGGCGGAGCAGTGAATGGATCCGGCCTCCCAGAAGCGAAGCACCTCCCGCCGCGTGTCGGAGACAACGGAGAGACAGCCACGGGCCCGCGCCGCACCGATGTCTCCTGTCGTCATCTACCGGCCGCGACTCAGTGCACGCCGCGCGTCGACTCACGGAGGCGGAGCGCCGCCAGCCCTCTCCCGCTTTGTTTGGTTCCTCACCTGAACTTTTAATTGCTCCAACTGTTGTATCAAATCATCAAATCATGGGGCTGCATGTAACAAAAGTGAAAGACAATGCACGAAACTCCTCCCAAGCAGGCCACAAGTGCCAGATTCATCCAGTAGCTTCACATCTTGGAGGCTGAGCTGCATCTCTTTGCAACATTGCTTCAAATTTCTGATCGATTGTAAGAGGCCTGATCAACTTATTGTATCAAAAGTTCAGTTCCTAAAGTACACCTCATATAGCTGAAATTAACACAAATTTGCACAGGGACTGGTCAGCACAAAAACTCTACGAACATTGCCGAACAAAATTTTCTAGGAGGCCTCCTATATGGAGGCAGATCGACCCACGTCAGCCCATGCCCAACCATCACCACCTCCTTCATTCTCCTCCGCCGCCACCTCCTTCCATCTCCCCTGCCGGTCAATGCTGCTTTATTTGCTCTTCTTCTCTGCTGTCGCTGCCTTCTTGCCTGGCTCCAGTGGCACCAGCACCGCCAGAGACCGGCCGCCCTGCCGCCATATCCCTACCCGACTGCCCTAGTGTGTAGAGCCCCTGCCACCCTCTGTCTTGCCTCAACGACAGACCATCTCCATCGCCAATCCGGCAGCCTCCCTTACCACCCCTCTTGTTTTGAGGGAGATTTACATTTTTACCACTAGTAAGAACGCCACTCATCTGAATATCACGCTTATTGTCCTTACAAAATTACCACCGGAGATGATAGAAGAAACATTACAAGTTTACTATCAAAAAGAACATTTTTGCGTACGTGGAGGCACATTGTGAAAAGACAAAGCTGCCCCTACCCGCTCCTCTCTCTCGGTCCCTCCCTCTCCGACAATCAAGTCCTACAACTCCGCTCACTACTAGGTGGGCCCACTTGTTAGCTTTGCCTGCCACCTCTAGCACCTCGATGGGAGCATGTCATATTCGTCTCCATCTCCAGCTCCAGCTCCGAGGGTGGGCACGTATTACATGTACGTGGAGCCTGGTACGCCATCGCCACCACCACGCGCATGCACACACATCGCTTGGATTTGCAAGCAAGAGGCAGAGGGTGCGGCGACGCTTGTTGGGGTTGTGTTGAACGGTGTATGACAAGCAGCAGTGGCGAGAGCTCCCTGCTCGGCCATGGTGCTCACAGCAATACGCTTGGACAGAGGGCGAGGGAGCAGGCTGCCTGTGAGTCACTACAGGAATCAGGGTCTTTGCCGAGTGCTCGAAGCACTCGGCAAAGGCCGTTTTACACTCGGCAAAGGCTTTGCCGAGTGCCGCACTCGGCAAAAGGCACTCGGCAAAGAATACGTCGGCAAAGGGTTCTTTGCCGAGTGCCAGGTGTCGTGCACTCGGCAAAGCCTTTGCCGAGTGCCATGTCAGCGCTCGGCAAACCTAACGGCTGCCGTCAACCCCAGGCCATCTTTGCCGAGTGCTGACGTGGCAGGCACTCGGCGAAGACTTTTTTTATTTTTTTTAAAAATTTTTTTGCCGAGTGCTGACAAGGAGGGAACTCGGCAAAGATTATTTATTTTTTTCCCAAAAATTCTTTGCCGAGTGCTGAGGTGGCAAGCACTCGGCAAAGAGCTTAATTATTTTTTTATTTTTATTCAGAAAAAGACCTTTGCCGAGTGCCGGCTCTCGGCAAAGTTATGGTCACTTTGCCGAGTGCCAGGCTAGCACTCGGCAAAGCTGGGAAACAGATTTTTTTTCATGTTTTCTGCTGTTTTCTCTCATTTTATTCATCCAATATCACATATATTCAACAAACATCACATATATGCATCCATTATCACAAATATGTATCCAATATCACATAATCTCACATAAAGGCACAAATATCTCATATTTCAAGCATGATCCAACATAATGGTCGAAGCCATTATCACAAATATGCATATACAACTCCATCCACACATCCAAGCATGATCCAACATAATGGTCGAAGCCGCAAGTCCATCCACAACATAAAGTGATCCATGCAAGTCCATACACATCCATGCTGCCCAAGTCCATACATAAATCCATACCTAAGATGTGGCGCCGTCCCCAGGGCCCTCTGAGTGTGAAGAGCTCCCAGGCCCCTGCTACCCAGGCCACGAGCTCCACCCTGGCTGCGGAGGGGCACCCTGGAACGTCCACCCCGGTGGCGGAAGCTGAGGGCCGCCTATCCACCCGGAGTACCCCTGCTGTGGAGGAACGGCACCTGGAGGCAGGTACTATGGAGGCGGGCCAAGGTACTGTGGAGAAGGTCCACTTGTAGGAGTCGGGTTCGAACCCGCCGACTGTGGCTGCACAAATGAGAAGCAATCTAATTAGTACAATAAAAATGGCCATTTTCGAGTAAGTAGTAGTAGTAGAGTAAGTCTAGCAACCAGCAGCCTCAGTTTGTGACATGTGTTTCTGTATCAATTGGAAAATGTATCATTGGTGGTTGCCATATAAATGCCACAAGATAAGTTCATGGCAGCCATGGAACCACGGGACACATCCATCCCAGCCATCACATGAAACCAGGCCCAAGTGTTGCTGGGTATGGATGTGTCGCATGGTTTGATGACTAACATGAGATATAAAACATCTTGGCAGCCACCTAACATTTAAACACATGTCTACATCATTGGCTTTGCCCAAGAACATAATAACAAATTGGCTAACAAAAGTGACAAGAGTAAAGTAACAGCAAGGCTAACAAGAGTAAACCTGAGGTGACGTAGGATCCGGACTAGGAGGAGGGGGTGGAGCGAACAGCGAGGCAGGCAACGGAGGCAGGGTCATTCCCGGGATCTGAAGGGCCTGGAAGTAGCTCGCCACGTCCGCCATCTGACGGGCCGAGTGCTGCTGGACAACCTCCAGTTGACGCGCCGACTGCTCCCAGAAAGCCTGCAGCGATCGCCTATAGGTCTCCTCCTGGGCCGTCTGCTGGGCCTGCAACGCTGCCAACTGGGCCTGCAATATTACCCCGCAAGATACATGTTTAAAGGCAATGTACATGTGTAAAATGAGTGAACGACGAATGAAACTGTGTACTTACCTGTTGGGCCTGCAATAGTGCCAAGACCTGCGTGTTGACCTGCGCATTGCTCGGCTGCCGAGGCGCTATGGGGATGTCGGAGGAGCTCGTGGACCTGGCTCAAACCTCGCTCAGCGTGGGAACTGAGGACGACTCGATAGCGCTGTTGGCCATCCAGTACCGGCCGTGCTGCTTCCCTCCTCCCAACCTCATCAAGAGGTCTGTGTCCAGGGGCTCGGTGGTGGGGTCGAACTCCTCCCCATGGCGCTGGCGAGCCGCGGTGGTGTACTCGGCAAGCTTGGAGTAGGCGCTCTCGTTGGTGTACGCGTCGGGCCCATCCTGCGGGTTGTAGACGTTGTCCACCGTTGTCGCTTTGCCCTTGTGAGCCAGGGCATACCCCGTGAACTCGTTGACCTGCTGCCCTGGATGGGACTGGGCCTGCGAGGAAAAATACAAAGATGATCACAAGTAATGACAATTGCGAGCTGAAATAAATAAATCAACTGAAGCATACCCATCGTTCCATGTACACTGGGAGGGACTGGTTGCCTTGGTGGTGTGGTGCCCCTCGCATCTGCAGGCGGCATTCCCGGCGGGCTCTGCGTGTCTCGTAGGCCTCATCGCTGGTCCACCAGTCCACAATGGCTGCCCAGCAGTCCCTGTGCCTATCGCACCATTCCGGACACATCTGCATAACATCAAGCAAGTTAACTGCAAGAAAATGAATTGAATGTTTCAAAAGAAGGAATCAGAACTGAACTTTCCTACTTACCTGGAGGTACTGGTCCCTGGTGAGGTCGGTCTCCCTACTCAGCAGCATCTCCCTCGCTTACGGCTTCTTCACCACCCGGCCAAGCACGTCGGCGTTGTAGGTGATGATGCACTGGAGGTGGTACTCGTGGTACAGGTCCTTGAGACGCTCTCTGCAGACCCTCTCCTGCACTCGCGCCACATGGGCCTCGTGCCCTTCCTCACACTTGAAGAACTCCTGCACATAGATATCATGTATCATTTCAGTGTTTCAAGAACGTAGTATCGAGTAGTGCTGTGCGATGAAAAGACTCACCCAGAACTCCCTCTTGATCTTCGCCGCTACGGTCTCGCCCTCCTGGGAGATGCTGGAGAAGTGCTCCCACGTCATGGGAGGCTGCAGTTCACCATTGTGGATGACCTGGCCGGTGTAGTGGTGCTAAATCAGCAGGCCCTGGATGCCATTGACATGGCGCGCTTTCCCGCTCACAACCAGCCAGGTGCTGCACAAGTCATAAAGAACAATTCTTAGTCTGCAGTTCGATTTTCAACATGTATACGAACAAGTAGTGAAAACAGAATTGGTTACTTACTTGTCACCCACGGGTCGAATGACCGGGCGCTGGGCCGGGAGCGGCCGGCGGTCAGGGAGGTACGAGGGCCCGCGCTGGTAGACCTTGCTCGTACCCGATGACGAGCCTGGTGTTGCCTCGCCGTCGTCCTCCTCGCCACCATCACCGGTCATCGTCGTCGTCGTCGTCGCCCTTCTCGCCCCCGTCGTCGTCATCGTCGTCACCGTCGTCGTCGTCGCTGCCCCCTGCTGGGAGTCCTGGAACTCCAGCCTCCTCGTAGATGGGGGCCTCCCTCGCCTACTCGCCGACAGGTCCTCGTCGGCGGTCGTCTCCTCCTCGGCGGTGGGCTCCTCCTCGGCGGTCGGCTCCTCCTCGTCCCGTCGCTGGTACAGCGACTGGACCTGTCGAAGCGGCCGCTGTCGCTGCCGCAGTCCGCCTGGCATTTTGTCGAGTGCCTACAATGACAAAAAAGGAAACAATTAGCACAAATAAATGACAAGTACTTGTAAAAGAAACATAATTTGCAAGATAATAATAATAATAATAATAATAATAATAACAACAATGTAGTATTACATGAATTAGAAACCATGCCCATGAAGGGCAATATGGCTGGCGTGTACTCATCATCACTGTTGTCGTCAGCACTATCGATATTGTTGAGCTCAATTAAGTGCCTGAGATCATCCTCATCATCTGTATCGTCAGGATCATCGTCATCAACCTCAACAACTCTATCATCGCGCTCCTTCCTCCATCGCTCAAGGATTTGCAAGTCCTTAGCATCCTGCACTTCAACACCCTCGTCCTCATCGATGTCGTTATCTACTTCCATGCCCATGAGAGAAAGAATGTCTATCTCGAAACTCCCTTCTAGCCCCTCGGGTTGATAGAACTCGCCGTTATCTATGTTTGGGTCAAAGTAGTAATCATCATCGTTTGGGACAGCCGCTTTACCGTGCGGCGACACCAACTGCACAAGGGACCATCCCGCCAGGTTCTCATCTTTTTGGCATGCCCATGGGAGGTAATAAACTTGCGTGGCGTGTCGGTTAGCCACAATATAGACATCATCTCCTTTATAGACAGAATCCTGTCGAATTTCAATTTGCCCAATCTTTAGGTCTTTTCGAGTGACATTAGGATCGAACCAGTGGCATTTGAATACCACTGGCACAAAAGCTTTGGCACCCGCAAAGTTGAGCTCGTATATTTCTTCGACTATACCATAATAGTCCTTATCATCCGTGCCGGGCGTACGAACTCCGGTGCACGTGGTTTTTAGGTTGGCCCGACTCGCCTCATAGCTTCTCGGGCGAAAGTGATAGCCATTGACATCATAAACGTTGAATGACTGGACCCTACGGGAGAAGCCACTGCCCACCTGTTTCAATTCATCACTCATTTCCGCAGCTGTGCTGGCCTGCAAGGTCAGGGCCGGTAGATCGTTACATTACTAGCTCCTAGGAGCAAAAGTGGAATCTCAAAGTCAGAACGAGGTTACATGGATGGTACCTTTGTACAGAACCAGGAAATGAAATCGGGCACACCATGTCTAAACAGATGGTCTTCTTCTTGCTCGGTAGGAGCCCTATTGCCTCGCCAGTGTTCATTAATAAATTCCCTAAAAAAACAAAGGGGTCAGATTGATAGGTGTAGGATAGTGATGGCGTATGTAACAAGCTCATTGAGAACTTACTTCTGATAAGGAATCACTTCATCAAGGTTCAACAACAAGTAGAGCATGATATCATGCCACTGTTCATGGGACAACTTCTTTGTGGTACCTGCGCTTGGATTTCCCATCTCCCCTTGGAAAAGGCTGAGTTTCGATGAATTCTCGTCGGCGATGTAACGAGGGGTTGGATTATGCACGCGGCTGGGAAGTTTCTCAGTATAGTACGCCTTGTGAATGTCGACACCTCCTGCAGAATGAATGCCTCTGCCACAGAAGCCTCAATTTTGGCTTTATTCCGACACATTTTTTGAAGAAGCTTTAGACACCTCTCGATTGGATAGCACCAACGGAACTGTACGGGGCCACCCAACCGTGCCTCTCGCGATAGGTGCAAAATCAGATGTTGCATCGACAGGAAGAAGCCGGGTGGAAATATCATCTCCAACTTGCAGAGCAACAAAGGTGCAGCCTTCTCAAGGTCTACAAGCACGTCCCGAGATAACTCCTTGGCACAAAGCTGGCGGAAGAAAAAGCTCAACTCCGCCAGGACACGCCATACTGGCTCAGGGAGGTATCCCCGGGTCATGGCAGGAAGGATCCGCTCAATCCACACGTGGAAGTCATGACTCTTCATCCCTAAGACTTTCATAGTCTGCAAGTTCACTCCCCTACTCAGATTCGTCGCATACCCATCTGAGAACAGTATCGTCTTCATCCACTGCAGTACTTCCTTCCTATCTTCCCTTTTCAAGATGTAATCGGCCGGGCCTCTTTTCCATCTCTTGCCTAGCGCAGGGGTCTTCATCACTAGCTTTGGTCTATCGCAAATCGTCTCCACGTCTAGTCTAGCCTTAACGTTGTCCTTTGACTTTTTCATGTCCAAGAGTGTTGCAAACAGTGCCTCGGCGACATTCTTTTCTATGTGCATTACATCGATGTTGTGTGGAAGAAGAAGGTCCTTGAAGTACGGAAGCCTAGTCAAGCCCGATATATGAGTCCACATGTGGTCAACACCATATCCCTTAAAACCACCGTTGTTCTCATCAACTTGGAGAGCCTCTATCTCGGCAGGGCTCTTGATCTGAGGAATGGGGTCGGTGACTTGAACACCTTTTGTAAAGTGCTTTTTATCTCGTCTCAATTCATGGTCCTCAGGCAGGAATTGACGATGTTTGTCGAAGGAAGAATACTTGCCACCCTTGTTCAGCCAGATGAACAGCACAGCTTGCTTGCATATTGGGCAAGGGAACTTTCCGTGAACACCCCACACGCAGAATAAGCCATACGCCAGGAAGTCATGCATGGAATACTGGTACCACACATGCATTATGAAGTTCCTCTTTGTAGCTCGGTCGTAAGTCAGTACCCCCTCTTCCCAAGCCTTCTGCAATTCATCCCACACTGGCTCCATGAACACACTCATGTTGTTTCCTGGGTGTCCAGGTATCATCAGCGTCAAGAACACATTTCTGGGTTCAAACATGATGCCGGGCGGGAGATTGAGGGGGATCACGAACACAGGCCAACAAGTGTACGGGGCCGTCATCATTCCAAATGGGTTGAACCCATCTGTTGCCAGCGCTACGCGTACATTCCTCGCCTCCATAGCCTTGACAGGATTCATGTTATCGAAGTGCTTCCATGCGTCACCATCTGATGGGTGTACCATCTTGTCATTACTGTATCTTTTTCCATTCTTGTGCCAAGTCATTTGTTTCGCAGACTCCTCTGTCATGTACAACCGTTGCAACCTCGGTAGGAAAGGAAGATGTCGTACGACCATCTCGGGGATCTTAGACTGTTTCGTTTTACCATCACTACCTTCTACCTCCACAAACCTAGAGACTTTGCACTTTGGACAGTGTGTTGCTTTTGCGTGCTCTCTCCTAAATAGGACGCACCCATTCATACAAGCTTGGATCCCCTCATAAGGCATCTTAAGTGCACGAAGGAGTCTATGTGACTCGTACGTGTTCTTTGGCAGGATATGATGATCCGGAAGCAGTTTGCCAAAAACTGTCAACACGAGATCGAAGCCGTCTCGACTAATGCCCAATTGTGACTTCAACGCTATTAGGCACGAAATTGCATCCAGTTGTGAAACCGTTGTCTTCTCGTGAAGGGGCTTCTGTGCCACCTCCATCATGGTGTAGAACGCCTTTGCGCTTTCCTCTGGATCATCCTCCACCTCCATTGCTTCGTTAAAGTCAGCCATCATGTCAGCCATCCCGGCATCTGCATCATACTCTTTGAGGAGGGATCTCACCGCCTCCTCCCTCATACGAGCACGTTCACCATGGTGGTTCCAGCAGGTATAGTTCGGAACGAATCCGTTCTTGTAAATATCTCTGTACATCTCCCTCTTTCGTTTCTTTTTCTTGTTCTTGCATTTGCTGCAGGGACACGGCATCTGACTCGACCCTTTAGCAACTGGGCCAAATGCATGCTCCAGGAAAGCATTGGTCCCCCTAACCCATTCACGGCTCTTACTTTCGAAGCCCGTGTACATCCACTCACGGTCATCCATCCTCTGTCATGTGCCAATATAAGCGAGCAATAAAACCCTCTCCTGCATATACAAGGCGTCCCTACCATCTAATAGGTGAAGGATAGGTCCTAATCCCATCCGAGGATGCGTAGATAAGGTTAGCTTCCATGCTCCGCTCCCGTCCGAGACGGAATTTCGGCAGCACCTCACCGCTGTTCTCCCGATACACGTCCTGGCGGGGAGAGTGTGTATGCGGAGAACAACGGGGAGGTACTGCCGAAACTCCGACTCCAACGGGAGCAGAACATGGAAGCTAACCCTTCTACGCATCCACGGGCTGTCCAAAAAATGTGGACAATCCAAAAGAGATACCGTCGCAGATATGCACACATACCAATGACCGTATCTCTTTTGGACGGGAGACGCCTAACTTGGTTACGACGACAACGGTAAGAGAGAGAGAGAGCTCAATTATACCTAAGGTGGTGGCGTAGTGGCGAGTCGGTGCAGTGGCAAGTCGGTGCAGCTCCGAGTCCCCTCCAACACGTCCTGCTCTACAAAAGAAGAAAAACATCACTATTAGTTGAAAAATTCGGCAGAACCTCCCCTGTACGGGGAGGTTTCCAAAACCTGCAAGAAAAGTCAGCACGAAGACCGACGTCCACATTTCCGGCACGATGGCCCACACACCAATGATATACATGGCACGAAGGCCGTCAATGACCCATACGGCACGAACACCTTCAATGACATACATGGCACGAAGGCCGACAACCGAGGGGAAGTTTTATACCTTAGGTGGCGGTGGAGTCGAGTGACGCGGTGCTGCGGCAACCTTCTTCTCCGGAGACGCACGGGTACGACTACGGGGGTGAACGGTGAGGGCGACCAGCCTCCTGCTTCTCCCTTCTCCTTCCTCCCTTCTCCCTTCTCCTTCTTCCTTCCCCCTCCTCCTTCTCCTCCCTTCCCTTCTTCCTTCCCCCCTCCTCCTTCTCCCTTCTCCTTTCTTCTCCCCTGGTTCCTCTTCCTCCTCTCTGCAGGCACTTCGGAGGCGGGCCAAGGGGCGCTGCGAGGGGCAGCGGCGAAACGGGGCGCGGCCGAGGGTGGGGCCACCGGGGCAGAGGACCGGCCGACCGGGGCGCCGGCGAGGGGCGGGGCCGACGGGGCTAGGCGCGGGCCCGGTGGCGCGGCGAGCGCTGGGGCGCCGGCGCGGCCAGGTGGCGGAGGGGCGCCGGCGGTGGTGGAGGGACGCGGCCCTGGCAGCGCCGGCGGCGGCGGGCATGGAAGTGGCGAGGGGGCGAGGGGCGGCAGGCGAGGCTCGCCGGCGTCGAGGTCGGCCGCCGGCGCGGGCCTTGCGGCGGCGGAACGCGAGGGCGTGGAGATGTCTGGGTTTTGGGCATCCAACGTCGTAAGTTCCTCAAAATTGTCTCAATCTTTTTTCATAGCCTCCACATGCAATGACATGACACATCAAGAAGTTTCGTCATTTTCAGACTTCGTATGGATTTTTTATAATTAAAAAACACTTTTTCCGCACGTAACTCGCCATGTTACGACACCAACATGGTCCTAACTTCATGCGAGCTCCTGGATACGGCCTCAACATACTCCAAGAAACATGAATAATATTTTTGGAATGGCCAAGTCCCATTATTTCATGTACCTGCAGTTCAAATGAGGAGTCGCCGGAAAAATCCAAAGAAACAAAAATAACTAGGAAAATATAGCAAAAAAACTCAAAACTTTCCCCAATTTCAAATTTAACATGTATTTGTTGTACCAAGGTTCTATAAAAATTTGGGATGAAAAAACAAAAAAAAAATTGGCACTTTGCCGAGTGCCATGGTTGACACTCGGCAAAGAGGCCTTTGCCGAGTGCCTGCCGACGCGGCACTCGGCAAAGATTTTTGGAAAAAAATAATTAAAAAAATATTTGTCGAGTGCCTAACGGCCCACACTCGGCAAAGCCGACGGCCACGGACGCCGTTCGGCCTAGGCTAGCTTTGCCGAGTGGCGTACTTTGCCGAGCGCCGGGCACTCGGCAAATAGGCCCTTTGTCGAGTGCCCCGAGTTGCCGAGTGCCTGACACTCGGCAAAGAGGTCTTTGCCGAGTGTTCCAGCTGGCTCTCGGCGAAGCCTCCCTTTGCCGAGTGCCCGATATTTGGCTCTCGGCAAAGGTTTTAACACTCGGCAAAGCGCCGGATTCCTGTAGTGAGTGCTGCCAGGCCTAACTAATGGAGCTAAAGCTCGCCCGTGCCATGGCCAGAGCTATGCACGTCGAGGTCAAGCACCACAACCAACATGAACACTATCCGGCTACCATGTATAGCCATGGCCGAGCCTCTTGTGCTGCGACGGCCTACGCTTTCTCCTCCACTGCCGGTACCCACCTCCCACGTCCGATGACTGAATTGGCCTGGCCTTAGGTAGGAGACGAAGCTGACAAGTCGTGTGCACCTGGCATTATGTGAGAGGAGCTGTCGGACCTAGTTATCGGAGAGGGAGAGAGAGAAGCAGGGTAGGGGCAGCTTCATCTTTTTGCGATACCCCTCCACGCTAGCACCGTGACGTCATCTGCGCAAAAATGCAAGTTTTTTTAGTAAATTTGTAAGATTTCTTCTCTCCTGTGGCAATTTTATAAGGACATCCTTAAGAGTCATATTCGTATACATGACGTTCTTTTTTTAACAAAGTCAGCATAAGAACCATATGCCTATTTTTTTGTTTTTTCTAATAATACAGACCTGTTTAAATTCGCTCCCACAGGAGTTGAACCCAGATCTGCTGGATGCTACTCAGGTGCTCTAACCACAAGGCTAGAGATCCTTTCACTATACGTGACGTTCTTAATAATGTTATACAGAAATTAATGTAATCTCTTTTTTTTTAACTAGGAAAATCTAAAGCTCCCTTAGTTATCGCAACAAAAGAACCCTCTCTCCAAACCCTGAATTCCCAAACCAAGAGAGAGAGAAAGTACTCCTGATTGACCCAACGAACGTTTCCTGCTGTCAAACAACTAGCCAAGCAGTTAGGACCGGATTTAATTTATGGCACGGCACGGTCTCCTCGTCTTCCCCGTTCCGGCGGCGCCGGTTCAAAACCCTACTACTACTACTACAAGGAAGCCGCACCAAAGATAGAGAGAAAGAGCCACACCAAGCCACTTCAAAACCCTGATTGATCTCTTTTTTCGATGACGACGTCTGCTGCTGCAGGCACCGGCGGCAAGCGGAAGCGGTCCGGGTCTTCGTCTGCCATCTTCGCCGCCACAGCAAGCGGGTACCACATCCTCAGGATCCATGGCTACTCCGGCACCAAGGGAACCCCGACCGGAGAGTACATCAAGTCCCACCCTTTCACCGCCGGCGGCCACCGCTGGACCATCGCCTACTACCCCAACGGCTATAGTTCGGAGTTCTCAGATCACATATCGTTCTTCCTGGGGCTTGACGAAAGCGTCACCAAGAGCAAGACCGTGAAGGCGCAGTACCAAATCCGTTTCGTCGACCAAGAGGAGGAGAAGCTCGTGACATCGGAACCTGTGGACAGCTTTAATAGGCAGACTGGTTCGGGCTACAAGAAATTCATGATGAGGGAAGAATTTGAGAAGTCGGAGCACCTCAAGGACGACTCCTTCGCCGTGCGGTGCGACATCATTGTCATAGGCGACGTCCGCGTGGAAGAGACAGTAGCGGAGGCCACTGCATCTGCTTCCGTCACCGTGCCGGCATCCGACCTGCAGCAGCACCTCGCCGACCAACTCCAGAACGAGAAGGGCGCCGACGTGGTGTTCGACGTCGGCGGCCACACCTTCGCCGCGCACCGGTGCGTGCTCGCGGCGCGGTCGCCGGTGTTCAGAGCGGAGCTCTTCGGCTCGATGAAGGAGAGCGACGCCGCCGGTGGTGGCGTTATCCGCGTAGACGACATGGAGGCGCGGGCGTTCAGGGGTCTCTCCACTTCGTGTACACCGACATGTTCCCGGTCCGGGAGACACCAAAGGAAGGGGAAGAGGAGGAGGAAGAAGACGCCATGGCGCAGCATCTGCTCGTCGCAGCGGACAGGTACGGCATGGAGAGGCTGAAGCTGATGTGCGAAGACAAGCTGTGCAAGTACATTGCTGTTAGCTCGGCGGCGAATCTCAGGGCGGTTGCGGCAAGCGATGGCTTCAAGCATCTGACCAGCACCTGCCCCTCTATTATGGAGGAATTCGTTTTGTCATGCTTGGCAACCTAGTTCCGTGATGCTTGGTATTTTGGCAATTGCTGTTGTAGTTTTATGGACTTTTGCGTCTTCAGGTAGACTGTGCTGCAGCTGCCAGGTAGACACTTCTATCCTAATTCCTATGGAGGTGTTTAAGCAGTAGCATTGTGCTCTATGTCCTTAGCATTCTAATGAGATCCAAGAGACTATCTATTCTGTTTCAATGTTAAGTTTTCTATGGTCCTTGGAGAGGTACCAAAATTATAGCTTGAATTTGAATTTCGTATCAAACGTAAAAGCATTGGCAAAATAGTGTTTTTTTTTTTTGGTGTCTCATGCTACAATTGGTGGTACCTCTTGGCATTTGGCATTTTCAAGGATGTTACGAATGCTCTTTGATGTTCCAACAGTTTATTTCTGGTTTGCCTGTTCATCCAGGGCATGCTTTGTTGTCAGATTGTTTGCTGTCAGGGTGTCAGCTCATCGCTCTGTTAATCCATGGCATAACTTGTTCTATGCAGGTTGATGTCAGTTGCTTCCCCACTTGAATGCTCTCTCTGTTTTTGACAAAAAAACTTATCAAGACATGAACTCAATTGTAGATTGCCATGTACTTTTGTGTTTTGGATGGACGTTTTTTTTTGTAAAAATTCGGTATGAGTTTTAGAGAGATATGCATTTCCTCATTTACATATCATATTCGAAAGCAAGAATTGCTGACTTGATCTCCACACTAGATTTTACTTCTGGATATTTGACTTCAGTCCATCCTAAGACGCAAACCAAGAAAAGTAGTTCTCTTCTATCTTTCGTGGACTGTCCATGGACGGCTTTCTTGTCACCAGGGCTCTGCTTTTAGTCTTTACAAGGCTGCTTTTAATCTTTATATGATCTGAAAATTCTCGAGTTGATGGATGAGATATATAAGTCCACCTTAACAGAAAGTTTGACTCTGTTCTTCTCTTTGCCTCTGTACCAAAATGCATACATGTTGCTGATGAAGCCCCACACTGTCTCTGGTTTGTTAGTTGTTGTGGTGGTTGTTTTTTTTTATCCCAATTCTTTTAGAGGATTTTGCATCCCAATTGTCGTCTGCCCAGCCCATGGAAGCCCGGAATTCATATCTGCTATAAGCCCATGGCCTATGGCGCAAACACACACATGAGCGAACATTCTCCCCGGCCGCCGCCACCGCCGCTGTTCCGCCGCCGCTCGTCTCTCCTCCAGAATTCATCGATCTTGGAGATGATCCGGCGGTTCGTGAATGTCGTGGCGGAGAACTACAAGACCGGCGTGTACTCGCTGCACCGCCTGGACGTCTCCAAGCATCTCTTCCACCAGTCAAGAGCTGACGCACGGGCCGTGCCGTTCCTAGCAGAAGCACATGAGGACAAGAGCGGTGATGAGCAGCCGATACTGGGGCTGGACAGGTTCAGGTTGCAAGAGCTGCCATCCGCCGTGGCTACGTGGAGCAGCTCCAATGTGGATTACTTGTCACTTCTTGGCTCCCGCTGCAACAAGGACGGTGGGATCCTCTGCATGAACAAGGCTGGCACTGCTGTCCTCTATGACCCCGATTCGAGCACCAATTTCATCGTGCCAGGCTTGAATCAGTTCAAGGGACCACTCGTGCCGTTGTCGCTCTCCCTTGCCCCCGCTGGTGACGACGAGCAAGAACAGTTGTACATCATGCACGGTGGTCCTGATGATGGACTGGAACTCAACTCCAACAGCTATCACTTCAACGTCCTCAGATATGGCAGTCTCTTCTTGGAATTGGAGCTATATTAAGTATTGGTATTGGCAGTCTCTTCCAGCGCCACCCTTTGTCGACGATCCCCAGTACAAATGCAAACCGGCCGCCATCAGCTCTTACACCGTGGTGGACAATGGCCACACGATCTGCCTGTCTTCAGTGGCAGAGGGCATTGGAACCTACTGCTTCAACACGGTGAGTTGCGAATGGAAGCGTGCTGGTGACTTGGTGGTGCCCTTCACCGGCAAAGCCGATTACATCGCTGATCTTAAGCTCTGGCTGGGCTTCTCCCTCCGCAGCCCTGGTTACCTTGCAGCGTCCGACCTCTTCATGGATCATAAGCCAACGCCGCTGCTTGCCTGGCCTGATCACACGCCCAAAGAGTGGATTGCAGTAAATGTTAAGCTCCTCAGCCTGGGCTCAGGCAAGTTTGCAAATTGCTAAGGTCTTCAGAGTTGTGAGAAACACATCAGAGGAAACTGCAGGCTTGTTTTCTGAGCGGGATACAGTTGAGGATGAGTTTGTTGTCCTGACTGGCGTGGAGCTTGAGTTCAGAGGCAAGGACAATAATAATAACGTAAAAGGGCTCAAGTTGTTCCAGTATAAGTCCATTAGTTACACTTGTTCCAAGAGTACTGCCATACACTGTGTGCTATAAAAGATCAGTATCGTTGTCGTTGTCTCTAGTATGTTTAGCATTTCTTTGTTAGCTATTGTATGCATTAGAGCCTACTACTGAGCACTAATGTTGTCTGAACTCAAGAGCACTAATGTTGTCGAAATTGGGGTAAAGAAACGCCAGATGCACTTGACCTCGTATCTCCTGTTGAGCTACCAAGGGTGTAGGAGAATGTAATACCACAAATGGTCATGGTATTTTTGTGGTATTACATTTCATAACACGAAGATCGGAGTCTACATTCGACTATTCATGATGAACAGAGTGATAGGCTTTTCTTTTCCTAGATTTAGAACTTCTTTATGAGTTTCAATTTGATCTATATATGCTCAATGTGACCAAGAACCAACATCAACTTGAGATAATTATTATGATGATCAATCTTTGTAATCTCTACTCAAGCGAGGGGTAAAGTGACTATGAGTGTGGGATCTCAATTGACGTAGCTTGTGGAGTAGCTAAGGACTGTTTATTAGGATAGCGCGTCTGAGTAACCCATACATATCACATATTGCAAATGATGCTGATGAGCTATTAATCTACTTGGTGGTGACTCGCTATATGTGTTGATTCGGCACGAGGGGTAGTGCAATGTAGTTGCCTCGGCATTGCACCGGGACACACTCAAACCATTCATCGACTTAAGAGCTATACTAATCAAGGAAAGGTTAGAACAACGAGACAACCCTTTATCAAGGTACACGTATGGTGGCTCGTTCTTGGTGTCCGTGTGAGTTGTATATCTCTCCAACGTTTATTTGAAAGCCTAAAGTCCTTTTGGACGGAACCTTTTTTGTTGTACTTACTTTGTAGATCCATTGCAGTGTTGATGATGACACTTCATAAATACATGAATTATAATGTTTTTTTAGCATCAGATGAATTATAATGTTGATCAATCTAACTATGCTATTTATCACTACTTATTGTGACTACATATATGTTTTTGATATATGCTAAGCTTTTCTACAAATTGTATAAATGCTTCCACCAAATATGAATATGCATTGTGCCCGATACTCCGCTAGTACCTAACCTCGCTACCGGCTGGCGTCTTTTCATAGCGCTTGTACCCCACAAGCATGGAAGACTTGATCCACTTCCTAGCTTTGTCTCCAGCGTGCGGCTGTGTGAGCAATTTGGGCCACGCTCACGGGCGTCTAGATGTGTTGTCGCCTCACGTGTGCGTTGGTGGTTGGCTGACCACCAAAGCCTCGCACCCGCATGGGACACACGGGTTGTCGCCTTGCTTGTCCGAGGGATACTGCCAGACCCGTCGCGCCCATGTCGCCGTCAAAGTCACCCCTCGTGTTGCGGCCACATAACTGCCGACGCCACCTTGCGCCTTGGTTGAGGGAGTTGCTTGATTTGGGAGTGCCACAAGCTTTGCTTGTAGTTAGGTGGGCCTTCTTCTGTGTAGCTATAGGTCTGTATATGAGGCATTGAGGTGTGTGAGTTTAGTGTGTAGTCTAGCATAGGTATGTATCCGGTAAAAGGTGTTAAAATAAAAAAAAAGCTCCGACACGGGTTGCATTATTTTCTTTAAATTGAAAAAAAACGTGAGTATCACTTCTAAGCCTATGTACAAAATAGAAGATGTTATCGCTTCCTGAAAAGTTAAATTCAATATAAAAAATAGTTAAATTTAACTTTTATCAATTATATATAAAAATATTAATATTTTTAATATATATTAGTATCATTAAATAGATTGTTCAATATATATATTTTTGATAGTAAAGTTCGTTGAACGTCGTATTTTTCCCCACTCGTGACAAAACAAAAAAAAGAAAAATACAACGCAGCTCTTCGTTCCTGTTCGCGCCGCCGCCTCTCCCCGTCGCGCCGGCGAGGCTTCAGCTCCGGTGATGGCCGTTAGCGGTAGGTCCTCCCCTCCGACCTCCTCCACCCCCTTCTTCTGACATGTTCATGGGCACCTAGGGTTAGACTCTCGCGTCAACTGTGGCCAGCATCCTCTCTTTCCAGGGCGCCCGCACCACCGGCCTCAGCCCCTGGGGGTCTTGCCGCCCTGGCCGGCCCAGGGGCTGGGGGACCAGCCTGGCTGCCACGGCAGCTTGGGACTGCTCCACGCCTAGTGTTTTATTGGATGCCCAGGCCATCACCGAGACCCTAAGGTTTAGGGTTTAGGTTTATTGGAGAGTAAACACAAGTTTAATAAGACTTATGCACTGATTCTTTGTTCCCTTGCAAAAAACAAGAAGAGATTTGACATTATCTTCCTCAACACTTTTGTAGCGCTCCGACAGGGTCGTTCCCTGCCTTTAGTTTATTGGCTTGCATAGAAATTTCCAGATCCCTTTAGAAACCCTATTGGTGGCCATGTTTCATTTATAAAATCTAGTGCTGACAGATCAACATACTCTTAAGTTTTTTTTCCCATTGGTCCTGCAAGAAAACATGGGTTGGTCCTTTGTTCTGACCATACAAAACGGTTGTTTATGCATGGGTTAAATTTGGAACCAGACATAGGAGGCTCACCCCCTTTGCATGTTTTTTGTTCCTACAATATAAAATTAGGGGATCCTGGTCAGTTTAATAACTTCTTTGCCTTTGCCTATGAGACATTTTCTCCTTTCTGAGCAAATGGCTCACAATAGATATGTACAAATAAGATGACTAATCTTGGGCTAATGTTGATTCTTTAACCTAATGAATCCGACATGTGACCAACCGACTATGTTGAATTTCTTATTGCTCTGGCCTGGCTTTGCAAGATGCCAAGCTGTTTATGGCCTGCGTTAACTTTCTTTCTCATTGACTAACTTTGGAAAGTTCAATTCTATTTAGTTTATCAAGCCTAATAACAAGAAATTCTTATGTCATCCCTCTAGTCATGGATCGCTGTTATAGAGAAATGACTGAAATACTTTTTCACTTAATGAAGCTAGCTATTTGAATCTTCCCTTATAGTTCTCCTTTCTCGATGGAAAGTGACATGCATAATGGAATTGTTGCTATATGTGCTAACCTGGAAATGTACTTTCAGGTGTCGAGGAAATTCAATCATCTCTTGAATCCTTAGAGCTTAGAACAAATGGTGCGTATTAAATACATCCTTGTTTATGTTTTTAGTCCTATCATTGTTATTGAAAACACTTTGCTAATTTTTTACCTTGCTCACCATTTCATGCAAATTTGGTAAATTACAACCTTAATTTTCTCCATGGAAATAACATAGCTTTTAATTGGCAAGATGATTTTCAATTTTAATTATTAATGTACTTCTTCCATTGATCTTCAAGGAAGTTTCCCAAAGAGGCTGTTGATCCAGGAACAGGTTTTGTTGTATTTTGATGTTTGGGTATTTTCATCCGAATGATGGTTTGCACTATTGCTTCATGTTGCTGCACAGAAACTGAGTCATGTTTATTTATCTGTGTGCATTTCATTATTGCAAGAGTACTCTTATTACAATTCCAAAGTAGTCGATACTGCTTGGGCCTGTAGTTTTTTCTTATTGTTATACAGACTCTTATATAACCCTGCCTTTCTATTGGTGCAGTTGCTACTCAAGAAGATGCCCATGTGGTTGAAGATTGTTACATATCACACACCTTGGGATGCAGAGAGAATATTGACTTTGAGCGTACTGACTCCAGAGGTGGAGTACTCAATATATAGGAAGCCACATGGCTATATTTAGACAGGGCCTATAGATAGACATTTAACACCCCCCTTCAAACTCAAGGTGGAAGTGGAGGATCTGAAGCATTGAGTTTGATCAAGTGAAGCCGATGTTGCTCTCGAGTTTGTGCTTTAGCAAAAAAGTCAGCCTGCAACTCTGAAGGCACATACTGGAGAGAAATAGTCTTCTGATGACAATGAGACCGAGTAAAGAAAGCATCCACACCGATATGCTTTGTAAGTTCATGCTTCACAGGATCATTAGCAATTTGGATGGCTCCAGTGTTATCACATAGAAGAAGTGTGGCAGCATCACAAAAAAATCCCAAAATCAGTCAACAACCATCGAAGCCATACAATTTCTGCAGTAGTAGTGGCAAGTGCATGAAGCTTGGCTTCTGCACTAAAACAAGATACAGCAGCCTGTTTCTTGGACTTCCAGGCAATAGCTGAAGAGCCAAGAAAAATGCAGTACCCTGTTATGGACTGACGATCTGTCGGGTCCTCGCCCAAGTGGAGTCCGAGTAAGTATGAAGCTGAAGCAGACTATCATGCGCATAGAGTAAACTTCGAGATGATGTCCCCCATAGGTAGCGTAGCACGCGAAGTAAATGTCCAAAATAAACAGAAGTTGGGGCACAAACAAACTGACTCAAAATATGAACAATATCTGGCCTAGTGATAGTGAGATAAACAAGGCTACCCACAATATGTCGATATCGAGAGGGATCCTTAAGAGGTACCCCATTAGTGGGACGAAGCTGCAAGTGAAGATCCATGGGTGTGGCAGCAGTTCGACTATCAGAGATGCCTGAATGAGCAATAGATCTTTTATGTACTTGGACTGAGAAAGATGATATCCCTTAGTAGATTGCTTGACCTTGATGCCTAAGAAATAACTAAGAGGACCCAAGTTAGACATCTGGAATTCAGCACTGAGTTGTTGCTTCACATGGGAAATGTGATCCTCATCATCACTTGTAATCAGCATATCATCAACATAGAGAAGAAGCAGTGTACGGCCACGTGGTGACAAATGAACAAATAAAGCCGGATCATGATCACTAGCAAAAAAGCCAGCCGCCCATGTCACTGAGACAAAACGCTCATGCCAAGCACGAGGAGCCTATTTAAGGCCATATAAAGCACGACGAAGATGACAGACATATCCTGGAGGAGCGACAACACCCGGGGGTGCTTGCGTATAAACTTCTTTAGTCAAATCACCATTAAGAAAAGCATTCTTGACATCCATTTGAGATATAGGCCAGGAGAAAGAAGCAGCCACTACAAGTAATGTTTGAACCGTTGTCATATGAGCAACAGGTGCAAATGTCTCATCATAATCTATGCCTTGGGTCTGCTGAAAACCTCTGGCAACAAGATGAGCTTTATATCTCTCTATAGAGCCATTTGACTTTGTCTTAACTTTAAATACCCACTTAGATGTAATAGGAAACATGTGTGATGGAAATGGAACAATATCCCAAGTGCCTTGTCGATCAAGAGCAGCAAGTTCCTCAGACATAGCTAGCTGCCATTCTGGAATACAAGAAGCTTCCTGATAAGTGGATGGTTCATCAACAACAGCATTGACATTGGGAAAACCATACTTTTCTATAGGATGAATAGAGCTACGGTCTCGAAGATTATATCGTGGACCATCCTGTAACTCATCAGACACAATAGATGACTCATCAGTAGTATTAGAATCATCAACAGCAGGCTCATCAGGATTGACCAGGGTGGGAGAACTAGAAGGAAGGTGGTTGGTGTTGTTAGACCGACGGCTGAAAACATGTGTAATGGGTGGTTTAGAAAAAGATTGACGTGCTGGAGTTGTTGTAGGAGATAAAGGTGGTGTGATGGAAATAGGATCGGAAGGTGTGGAGGCATCATTGTCAGATGAAAAAGGAGGAAGGCACAAAAAGGAAGTGGACTCTGTGGGGAATACGAGGGCTTGGTGAATGGGTTATAAAAGAAAGGACGGTCCTCAACAAAGTTAACATCACGAGAGATGCGTATGCGATGGGAAGAAGGGTCATAGTAGCGATAACCCTTATGCTCAGGACTATACCCTAGAAAAACACATTCAACAGATTGTGCAGTCAACTTAGTTCGCTCACGAGGGGCAAGCAAAACATAGCATGTGCAACCAAAAATGCGAAGATGGTCATAGCTAGGAGGAGTGCCATAAAGTACTTCACCAGGGCATTGGTTAGACAGTTTGGATGAGGGTTGTCTATTGATCAGGTAGACAGCAGTGGAAACAGCTTCACCCCAAAAATGAGAAGGGATAAAAGATGAAATCAAAAGGGTGCGAGCTGTCTCTATTAGATGGTGATGTTTTCGTTCAGCAACGCCATTCTGAGCATGAGCACCTGGACAAGAGAGCTATGCAAGGGTACCCTTAGAGGACAAAATATGGCAAAAAGCAGCAGATAAATATTCACCCTAGAGTCAAAGTGAAGAATTTTAATGGGAGTAGAAAATTGTGTGTGAACTATTTGAACAAAAGACTGATAAATGGAACACAACTGCGAACGATGTTTCATAAAATAAATCCATGTATAACAAGAAAAGTCATCAATAAAAATGACATAATATTTGTGGCCACCCTTTGTAGCAAAAGGTGCAAGAGCCCACACATCTGAATGAATAAGATCAAAAGGCCTAACAGACTGTGAAACACTAGAAGAATAAGGAAGTTGTATTTGTTTGCCAAGTTTATAACCCTTACAATGAAAACTAGACTCAATAGATGCATGACCTAAAGAACCTTTATTTATCATGGAAGATGACCAAGACGATGATGCCACTTGGCGAAAGAGGTTGAAGACGATGCAGCGGATGAGGCATGAGCTGGAGATGCAATAGACGAAGGAAGACATAGGGTGTCTAGAACATAGAGGTTGGAAGCACCCTTACGGTGATGGCCAGTCCCAATCACTTTCCCGCTGCGACGATCCTGAATAAAACAAGATAAGTCATCAAAACCAACAAAGCAATTCTGATCGGTAAGTTGACCAACCGACAGAAGATTCATAGACAACTAAGGTACAAAAGAAACATTGGGTATAGAAAAATGATTATTGCAAAGTGAATCCAGATGAGTAATATTGCAAGAAGTAGCATTAGCTGTCTGAATAGAAGCGCCACCAGTGACCGGCTTGCAGGCAACCAGCTGGGGCTGATCGGATGTCACATAAAAAGAGGCTCCAGAATCCAGCACCCAAGACAAAGGAGCACCGATAGTCAATGAAGCAGCAATAGAAACAGTGCCAACACCACCTGAACCTCGAGGAGTGGAAGAAGTACCACGACCATGAGCAACACGACGGGCATGAAATTCAACTAATTTCTTTGGATGTTTACCAAAACAATTATCTGAACTATGATTATTCCTGCCATAATGTTTACAGGGTTCTTTGGATGAACTGGTCCTCTTATAAGCTGCCAACACACTGTGAGAAGGAGAAACAGAAGAAGACAAGGCCTGAAGACGAGTTTCTTCGACAGTTAACTCAGACAATGCCTTTGCCATGGTTAAGGTAGAAGAAGCATGGAGCAATCTTGTACGAATAGAATCAAATTCTGCCCTGACTCCCATGACAAATTAGTAAGTAAGAAACTGCTCAATAAAGGAAAGGGTTGTGCAATTCAGACTTGCTGCACACTGGGGTACCATGGATACCAAAGAACCCATTAAACGATCAAATGCAGAATAGTACTCACCAATGGACATGTTCCTTTGTTCGATAACATGAAGCTGTTGCACGAGAGTATGTTGAAGGGCACCACTCTCCTGAACATAGCGGTTCTTCAAATAAGACCACATAGGTTTGGCTTGCTTAAACTTGTGCAGACTCATAACCATGGTTGGTTTAACACTATTAACTATAGCAGCCATGACTTTTCCATCATTAATTTCCCAGGTTTTGACAGCAGCAGCATCAGTACTATCAGACTTAGGTGGATCATCAGTCAAAAGATGATAAATACCATGACCCCTCAATGCGGTTTCAACAGTAAAAGCCCACTCTAAAAAGTTCTGACCATCTAGTTTGATGTTGATAACAATGGCAGAGTGTTGCTGAGACTAGGACTGAGACATGCTGATCAATAGCAGGAAAAGGCAGAGACGCCACCACTAGACGTGAGGAAGTCGCGAGCAGAGGAAGCTGACTGAAGCCGCGTGTGGAGGAGAGCCGATGCGCGAAGGAGCTCCGCAGCCATGATGATGCGCGTGGAAGAAGTCGTGTCCGCAGCTATGATGACCCGCGGAGTTGAATCATCAATCGTGGCTTTGTAGGATCGTGAAGACCGGACCGCGCGGGACCGTGCGTCCGCGCGTGAAGACCGGATGGCACGGGACTGCTTGCCGCGCATGAAGACTGGATCGCGGACCGCCTGTCCACGCGTGAAGAAGATCGCGCATCCGTGCGTGAAGACTGGGACGCCTTGACCTGACCGCATGGGCCTACTTGTCCGCACGTGAAGACCAGATCGTGGAACCAGTCCACGCGTGAAGAGGATCGTGTGTTGTGAAGCAGAGTCGGGCGCGAAGCAGAGTCGGGCCGCGCGATGAAGACGTCGGACGGCGATAGGGGATCCCAGTGCAAAGGGGAAGAAACGGTGCGACGACGGGCTGCAAGGAGCAGCGATCTGCGTGACGAACAACCACGCGAAACAGAGGAAGGTTCCCAAGGGGAAAAATTGGATTGTGGGTTGAATTAGAATTGGCTAATCCTAACCCTAAACCAGAGCTGTGATACCATGTTACATATCACACAGCTTGGGATGCAGGGAGAATACTGACTCCGAGCATAGTGACTCCAGAGGTAGAGTACTCAATATATAGGGAGCCACATGGCTATATTTAGACAGGGCCTATAGATAGACATTTAACAAAGATGACGTGGATGAAACAAAAAGACACTTGAATGTGGTTTTCATTGGCCATGTTGGTAAGTTCAATTTCCTCACTGCCTGCTTTCTTTAACATTATTTTATTGTTAGCCAGATTGGTGCTTATAGAATACTTAATTGATTGATGTTTTCCTGCAATTGTTGACTGTGTCTGATGGTTGTGTAATGGGGTTAACTATTATTTCGTGGAAAGGTTTGGTTTGTGGAAGAATTTAGCTGTTCTTTGGTGGTTTATGATTGGATGTAATTATGTAAATATCTTGATACATTGAAACTTAGATGGGGCCATTTTATCATACTTAATGCTTCAGTGGAGATTGAAAGACAAAGATATTTATTTTCCATGTAATTGATATTTTTGATCTGGTCCCAAAAACTGGAACGACTGCCAGATTGTGTGTCCCAGCCTCCCAGGGAGCAAGCTGGCTGACTTTTTTGTTTACACTGATTCACTTCTCTGAGTGTCATTACTTCAGTAGTTGATATATCTGCTTAGAATTCTTCGCTTCTAGCTTCTTCTACCTTGCGCCAATTATATTTTTCTATTGTTTGCTTATTTTCTTGACTGGCATTTAAGACTCACAATGGTTGTGGTGTATTTCATGCTTGCTTCCATTTGTTAAAGGTCATAAATAAACATGTTAATTTTAAATTTGTTGTTCCATGGATTCAGATGCTGGAAAATCAACTACTGGAGGACAAATATTGTTTTTGAGTGGTCAAGTTGATGATAGGACCATCCAGAAATATGAGAAGGAAGCAAAGGATAAAAGCCGAGAAAGTTGGTGAGTAGTTCATTTTTGATGCAAATAAGTCTTGAGGCTCTCGTGTGGCTATTTGCAAAATTGAGTATTTGAGTTTAACAATGATGCATTTTGAAATCAGGAGATATCACTGTTTGTATTATTATTGATAAACTAGATGCTGTTTTTCTGTGTCCGTTTCTGTTTCATTACAAGCACACTACTGTATTGATTTTTTCCTAGGTTCCTCTTTTTCTTCCCATGTTTTTAATTATGTTGTGAAGTGTGAACAGTAACATATGAAAATGTGCTTAGAATGAACTTACATATAATTATTGATGCATTGAATTGTAAATAACCATTCATTGTTGCCTTTGATATAAGTGTGGCTATTTACTTTTTATATAGCAGGGAAAACAATCCCTATTTGACTTATAAAAGAGAAGGTCAAGATTATTTGACAATTGCTGTCTACTGGGGACAAACACTTCCTTTGAATGAATGAAAAAAATTCGATACAAATGCATGAGCTGATGAGATATGCTTTGAATATCTTCGATTGTTAGACAAGGGAAACATAGTAATATTATCACTGTGTAGTTCTGGTAAACTAAGAGCATAGGAAACTAGGGAGTTTTTGGTTTATGACTATTTATTATACTTAGCCTCTTTTTTCTTCGTAAAGAAACTAGAGTATCGTGTGTCAAATTGTATGACTGCTGTTACGTTAAACATCAGATGCACTTGGTTGCATGGTATAAGCTAGACCGCCATATTCTTCAACCATATGCATGGCTGATATTATAAGATTTTCAGGGAATGAACTTAACGGTAATCTTAATTCAGGATTGTTGATTTGTTTGTTCCCTTATATCATTTCATGTTTTAGGCTTTTAGCCTGTGTCTCCAATTTTTGTTTTTCCTTTCTACATTTTTTCCACACTGGTAACAATCGAATTTCATTATGATAGTAACAAAATTACAGAGCACAATGTTCAGAAAGTAAAACGTAACAGGAAGAGCCAGCCTGATACTGATCTGATATGTAATGACTAGAATAGACGGATTAGCAGAGAGATCCTGGATAGCCGCCGTTCCTCGGGGACTATCTTAGGGTTTCTTCTTGCTTGATTACAATCAATACCGTGTCCTCTCTTATATAGAGATGACTGACTTGACTCCTAAGGAATACCCTAACCAAATCAATCTAATCTAATCAGGACGTGTACTGTTCATGCGGTACTGTTCATCCCCGCTACAGTACCACGTGGGCCCTGGGCCGGCTCTGCTTGCCATAACAGATCACCCAGGGATCAGCCATCAGTGGATTAAAACCAGCCAAAAGCAAAACATCCACACTCCAAAGAAACCGAAACACAAACGAGGGTTCTGGTTACATGGCTCTCGGCCTTAGCAGCACGCAGGCTGAAGTAACCAATGCAGCCTGCATACAGCAGCATAGACAAGAGTTTTCCGTTTGTACATTCAAAGTGTTGCATAGTTCCATTTGCAGATTTATTGACATAATGAGAAGCCTGAACATGAATTCCTATATTATTCTTTTTACTGAATGAGTTCATCATTTTTTTTGTTTTATTACACATAACTACATCAATTCCTGTATGATACTTTGGAAGCATTATGCCAAAGAATTCTTACTATGCCACTTAGGACATCCATAGCATGGGGAATAAGCAGGCCTTAGCGAATTAAGGCTGACTTTACATATTACACGCTCGACCTCAAAGGAGGTCCTTATAAGCAGAAAAACTTGACTGGATCTTGATACCAGACCCCCAAGGACCAAAAAATTGATTTTATGACGCCGTTGCCGCCACTGTAACATCTTCACTAACAAACTACTTCACGCCGGAGGCACTCTCAAGTTGCAGCAGCGTGCGGGAGTTCTAGATCTGGGTTGGTGGTGGTGAGGAGCTCAACCTACGGTCGTGGGAGCAGAGGGACGGGTGGCGGTGGGAAGCAGACATTCCTGCGTTGCAACAGAACTACCGCTTTCCAATACATGTTGGAATCGGATGTACCATGATTGGATGTGTGTTCAGGTCACGGATTGTGTGTTCGGGTCACAGATTGGACAGTAAACCAATGAGGACTCTTATCTCTAATTCATTACGTAGTACTATTAGTAAAACTGGACAAAAAAAAAAAAAACTGGACATGACTCTTATACTTGAGGGAGTCGAGGGTTTGAGGGACCCTGGAGCAAGTTTTTTTTCCTCGAACAACTCTGGAGCAAGTGAACCATGAAAATTTGGGGAGACAATTTTTCGTTCTTTAATATTATAGGTATGGATAAGATTTTGCATTGGCCCCCCCCTTAAAGTGGTCAAGCGGGTGCCAGCCTTATAAACTTAGAAAACATGGGGCTTATCTGATGCATCCCCACCTTAACGCCCTTGAGATTCAAACAGTCCAGATGCTCTTATTTGCCTTTTTGCAAAATTTTGTCTCTTCCATCCAGTACACTGTTACTAATTATAATTTCGAATCTAAATACTGGCAGGTACATGGCTTACATCATGGACACAAATGAGGAAGAAAGGGCTAAGGTATCATTTTTTAATTTAGTTTCGAGTCTGATTCATTTTTATTATGTTAAACCTTTACTTTCCTTTGGTATTGAAACATGCCCTTTGTTGAAGGACATTTGTTTTACTATGATTTATCTAATTCGATTGGCATAATCTGATGCGCTTTTCAAAATTATAGTCCGAACGCAGATAAAATCTCTTGCCTAGTGGTTCTCTTTGTTGTTTTTATCATGCTTATTATAATTCTTTTGCCTATTCTTTTGCCTAGTACACTGTTGAATCCTTGGTTGATGGCCACTATCTCTTGATACTTTTCAATGCATTGTTTACAGGAACTGTTGATTGATTGAACTTAATGCTTGTTTCCTATATGGTGCTTGTTTAATCAAATGATTTGGTTTTGCAGGGCCACAAATGCTATGTTCCAAACATGATAACTGGTGCATCTCAAGCTGACATTGGTGTTCTGGTAGGACCCAAGTCATTTTGCTAAACTTTCTAATTTAGCCATTAGTTTTTTATATAATTTCCTTTTTAGGTCATATCTGCTCGAAAAGGTGAATTCGAAACAGGTTATGAAAGAGGACAGACCTGTGAACATGTACTACTTGCAAAAACTTTGGGTGTTGCTAAGCTATTAGTTGTAATAAATAAGATGGACGAACCTACTGTTAAATGGTCTAAGGAAAGGTATACCGGATAAAACATCTATTTATCTTTTTTATGGCATAACTTGTACAACTGGAGAAAAATAATCAAAGTTGTTATCTTTTTCAGGTATGATGAGATTGAAGCTAAAATGGTTCCACTCCTTAAATATTCAGGGTATAATGTTAAGAAAGGTAATTACTATTCCACTTCTTTTTTGCCTAAATGTATGCATTATTGTGAGCACTTCTTTTCAAGCTTAAGATTCATTATTGCTCTTTATTTCTACTGACTGAAGTTCTAGTTTTCATGCTTTCAAATTGCGACTTCAGTATTGAAATTTCTTCAAACTGATGCTTCTTTGCCTCATGTTTCAGTAACTAGAGCTAATTGCACTGTTGGCTTTGATAAACTCACAATAAGAGGCCATAACAGCTTCATTATTTATTAAATGCTTTGTGCCATTATTATATGATCCTTTTGACTAACTGTCATTGTCTTAGTTGTCAGATGTGCAGTTCTTGCCAATATCTGGTCTTGTGGGAACCAATATGCAGACCAGGATGGATAAAAGCATTTGTAGCTGGTGGGATGGTCCTTGTCTTTTGGAAGTTCTGGACCGTATTGAAGTTCCTTTACGTGACCCCAAAGGTCCAGTAAGGTTAGATAGATTTTTATTATCTTTCACTTCATATATACTGCATTCAGAAAGTATTTAATGCTTTGGACATACAATGTCTAATATTTAATTTTTAGTAATCATTTGAATGTATTTCTGTGAAACCACTTTTCATGACAAATCTATTGATATTATTTTTACATTAGTTTCCTAAAAACAGTTTCATATTAGTCATGTGATCATTTTTTGTGGCTTTATGTAAACGTTGGAATTTGGATGGTCCTTTTCATGAACAGTTAATGCAACATCTTTGCGTATTTTTGGTTGTGTAATCTCATGTTGAAAACTACTTATCTTGATCGTGAGCTAAATGTATCATCTTTTTATTTATTTATAATAATGCAGGATGCCTATTATTGATAAATATAACAGCATGGGCACTGTTGTAATGGGCAAAATAGAGTCCGGCACTATCAGAGAGGGTGACAGTTTGTTGGTTATGCCGAACAGGGTATTTTTTTTTCCTATTCCTTCTTCTGTAATATACTTGGCCAATTCAGTTTTATAATACTCTTGCTGTAACAGTCTCACGTGAAAGTCGTTGGTTTGGACTTGGATGAGAGCAAAGTACGTTGTGCTGGACCTGCTGAGAATGTTCGTGTCAAATTGTCTGGAGTTGAAGAGGAGGATGTAATGGTTGGTTTTGTACTTTCAAGTGTTGGTAAGTTATATTCATGAGAGAGTAGTATAGTAACATTCTCTGACTAGACATGTATAAGCATTAATAGGGTGTTTGGTTTGAGGAATCACTCCATCCTAGATGGCGCATCATGAGTCCATTCCTCAAATTTGGTGGAATGACTTCATTCCTAGGAATAAGGTGATGATGGATCAACCCATTCCATTCTCCAACCAAACAAAAAAAGAGAGGAGTGAGTAGATGATGGACTACCTTATTCCTGAATCCAAACACCCTATAAGTCACAAGTTTCTGCACACCCCCCCTCCCCCCGCTCCCCCCCCCCCAAGTCATTCAGCTCAATGACAAACATCCTTCACCTAAGAAGTTAACATAAGTGAAGGGCGGGAATGGGTTGTACTATGATATTAAATTATTAATATCATTAATGAACTCGTCAATTGACAGCACAGGATGAGTTCTATGTTCTTCCAAACCATTCTCTCCATTCCAAAATATAGGTTGTTTTGGTTTTTTAGATACATAGTTTTTGCTATGTATTTAGACATATGTATAGAGAAAGTTATGTACCAAGAAAAGCCAAAACAATCTACTTGGGATAGAGGGAGTAATGTATGGTGGGCTGTGCTGGGCAATAATTTATTGTTTGTTCGAAGGCCTTTTCTTTTCTGTTATATGTGCAATTGTTTAGGAATTTTGTGATGCTTCATGCATTATGTACGAGTCATTTTACTTCATATCATTTTATACATTGTTGCCATGTTTTCATTTAATGGTTTCTATCAATGCAGCTAATCCTGTTGGCACAGTTAGTGAATTAATCGTTCAGCTACAGATTCTAGAGTTGCTTGACAATGTGAGTAATCATGCTTCTTGAATAATATTACAAAAGAACTAGAGTTCACTTTTGCAGCATTTAAAAAATGTTTGAACTTTGAAGCAAAATATAATATTTGAAATTTGACTTAGATTGGGTCTGTAGCCCTTAAGGTACATTTTTGGAGTTAAATTTTAACTGTTTTTCACCATACCTTGCTAAGGTTGAGGATATTTTATATCTTTTCTTTTCTTGTGCCAAGATGATTGATCAGAACACTATTCCCCGTTATGGTTTGTGAATGTGCTAGGCTATTTTCACTGCTGGCTACAAAGCTGTGTTGCATATCCACTCTGTTGTCGAAGAGTGTGAGATTGTTGAGCTCGTAGAGGAAATTGACATGAAGAAAAAGAAAGAAGCAGATCCAAAGAAGAAAATACCAAAAAGGAAGCCTCTTTTTGTGAAGAATGGCGCAATTGTTATTTGCCGCATTCAGGTATTCTCATAGATCATCGAAAAAACTTTCCTGTTATGAGTTCTAATTGTTAATTTCAGGCTTTGCTGATTGTAATGTGTTTTCATATCTTTAGGTGAATAACTTGATATGCGTAGAGAAGTTCTCTGATTACCCTCAGCTTGGAAGGTTTACACTTAGAAATGAAGGTAAACCTTCATGCTTGGAAGCATATTTTTTATAATTTGGAATGGAGGTAGTGTTTTTTGTGGTCATCTGAAATTCCATTTCTTTTGCTTCTTCATTCTATACTTATTTACTTAAACATGGTAAGGATAAGGATTATGATGCCTTTCCTATTTGTATTTAAATGTTTGTCGAGGTCACTTTTTCCTGTGTGAAGTAACTTATCGTCTCGTTCTTACCTTGTTGTGGTTACAGGAAAGACGGTAGCTGTAGGCAAAGTTGTTGATCTGGCAGCCCAACATTCTGAGCTTAAGCCAATTTTGAACAGGGTGGTAAGCAGAGAACAAATTACATTGAATTATCTTTTCTGATGAAGAGTTTCACATATGAGAAATCACCTTTCTTGACAGGATAATCATGAATCAGTGTGTTCTCTGTAGATACTTATTTTTGGGAGAATTCAGATTAGTTGCTGAGCATAGATTTTTTTTCCAGCCCGGCTTGAGAATGGTCTGTCTTCATGGTTTAGGCTAGCAAGTCAGTATTTAGTTACATGTTAGGTTGTCAAATCAGTATGGATGAGTGTACCCATCTACTGTGGTGGTATCTTTGCTTACAATGCTGTAACTATCCAGTTTTGTGTGAAGTTAAATATTAGATGGCCACAAGTAGGATATGCAGCGTCCAACTGTCATGACTCATGACGCACATACGCGGCTCGAAGACCTTTAAACCTGACCAGATCTTTATGTTGGTGGAGTCAGCTGTAATCATTAGCTTAGGGTTTGCTGTATATAGCTGAAGACTCGAACTTTTGAGGGAAGGTAACAGACAGTTTTGTCATTAAATCCCGTTGTCCCGCAAAGTACTGCCATGAACTTTTGTGAGCCTTTCATCATATACATTGTACATATCATATTACCTTTTTTTTTAAACTAAGAATGGTTGATCTGATCTCCACACTTGATTTGCTTCTGGATTTTTGACTTCATCCATCCTAAGATGCAAACCAGGAAACGTAGTCCCGTTCCATCTTTAACAACCAGCAACGGCTTTCTTAGACTATCCGCAGTCATGTTCCTCTATATTTCTCCTTCAAAAGGTATATTCTATCTTGCTCAGCGAGATTCTCTCTTTTATACTGTTTTCTTCCGCACCATTCATCCTCTATATCATCCTTTATTTACTGCGGGGCCCACATATTAACATTTTTTATTACCCGCCGGCCTCCCACTCCCTCCTATTCTCTCTCATCGCTTCCTCCGCCCACCTCCTCGTCCAGATCGCTTCCTCCGCCCACCTCCTCGTCCAGACATTCCAGAGCCGCATGGCAGCCATGGCCGCGGAGAGCTCGCCCGTGCGGCTGGCCTCCCCAGCCCTCCATGCGCGGCCCGACGGCGGGGCTCGAGCGCTGCGGCCGGCCTCCCCTGCTCCCTCCACGCGCGGCCCGGCGGCGGTGCTCCCCGGCCATGGAGGAGCTCCCAGCACGCGACCATGGCGGAGCTTCCTGTCCGCGCGGCCGGCCTCCCCTGCTCCCTCCATGCACGTCCCGACGGCGGGGCTCCCCGGCCATGGAGGAGCTCCCTCCGCCCACACCTCCCTCCCCCATTCTCTCTCTTCCCCTGCGACTGGAGGAGCACCAGCACCGGCAACCTCCTCGCTCCCTCCCGGTGGCGGCGGCACGGTGGGAAGTGGCGGGTGCGGGAGTGAGATGGCGACACGGCGGCGCGGGGCGGAGCCGGGGCCGGAGCAGGGGCGCGGGACGCCGGCGCTTCCTTGGCTCCTCGCACGGCCTTGAGGCGGGTGAGCGCGCACGCGGCATCGCGAACGAGCGCGCAGGGCGGCGGGCGAGCCCACATGGTAGAGGAGCGCGCTCCTACTCCGGCTCAGGCAACAAGCGGCGGCGCGTTGGCTCCTCCCGCCATCCCCTTCTCTCTCCCCTTCCTGCTTTTGGCGCGGGCCCCACTGCTTCCCAGGAGGCGCCGTACATCCTGCACACACCCAGGACCGGAGGCCCTCCTGTGCTTCCCAAGACCCGATGCAGGACCCCGCTGCGGCGACTTCTTTTGGTACGTGCTCCTGTAGGAAGCGGATAAAGGACCCGCTGCGGATGGTCTTATAAATATTTATTTACAGGATCTGATCAACTCGAGTTGGATGGATGGGAAAATGTAAGTCCACCTTAGCAGCAAGTCCGATCTCTGTTCTTCTCTTTGCGTCTGCACTATGTACCAAATCGGGACTGAGTACACAACATTCGGGTGATTTTTGTGTCAATTATCTCCACTTTTTTTAGCAGAATTTGCATCCCAATTGACAAAGGAACAACTTTGTCTGCCCGGCCCATGGAAGCCAGGAATCGCCATCTCCTCGGCCCATGGCCCAAACACATGAGCGAACATCATCCATCTCTTCCCCTTCATTTGATCTCAATCTCTCTGTGCTCAAAAAAAAAATTTATCTCAACCTCTCAAAAAGCTTTTTTTTTTCCCCTTCTTGTTTTGAGTATCAATCAGATATTCAGATCTGCACAAGAAATATCAGGTCAAGGGGGAAGTCTGAATTCTTGGAACTCGGATGATCCGGCGGTTCGTCAATGTCGTGGCGGAGAACAAAAAGACCGGCGTGTACACGCTGCTCCGCCTGGACGTCTTCAAGCATCTCTTCCACCGGTCAAGAACCCACGCACGGGCGGTGCCACCGCTCCTAGCAGAATCACAATTCAAGGACAACAGTGGTGATGAGCAGCCGACGATGCTGGACTGGTTGCCAGAGCTGCCAGCACCGTGCGTGAAGATCCATCCGTCCTACAGGGAGGTCCCGGGCCTCGACAGGCTTCCGTTTTGGGCGCTCTTGCGCCCCGGCAGCAGCGAAGACAGATCCCTCTGCATCAACTGCATGGGCGACGCCGTGCTCTGCGATGCCGACAAACCGTCCGTCGACCCCATGCCCCACCTCCGAGGTCAAGTGTGCCACCCCATCTCGTTCTCCATCGTCCGTCGTCCTGACGCTTAGGATCAGGATCAGGAGGAAGACCTCTACGTCTACGTTATCCACAACGACCCATGGCTGGGTGACGACACATCCTGCTTCCGTGTCTTCAGGAGAGACGCCGACACCGGCGCCGATGGGTGGCGGCGGTGGCGCTGGGAGTCTCTTCCACCGCCACCACCCTTCCTGTTGGGGCATTCCAGTTCCTACACGGTGGTCGACGGAGGCCGCACCATCTGCTTCTCCTGTGCGCGCGCCACCGGCACCGGGCATCGACACCTACCGCTTCGACACGGTGGAGCGTACCTACTGCTTCGACACGGTGGGGCGTGAATGGAGGCACGCCGGCGACTGGCTTCTGCCGTTTCTTGGCAGAGCCGAGTACGTCCTTGACCTCGCCCTCTGGCTGGGCTTCTCCCCCTGCAGCCCACGTTCGTACCTGTGTGGCACGACGGGCCTCGACGCAGCCATGGCCATGGACACGGACCACCCACCGAAGTTGCAGTATGTCTGGCAGGACCTTGTCACGCCGGAGAACTGGTCGGCAGGACCGACCCGAGTCGTCAACCTGGGCTCAGGCAGGTTTTGCATTGCAAAGAACTTTGTGATGGAGAATTGCCGCACGGGGAAGTCGTTCAGCGGATTCGAGGAGGAATGGTGGGAACTTGAAGCTGAGGTGCTTGTGCTAACTGGAATCGAGGTGGGCAGGGGCGACGATGGAAGGATCGAGGTGTGGAAGCACAAGTCGATAGAATACAACTCCGGGTTCAGCGTAAATGGGGTGCTGTAGATCATTCCTGATCTTGCCTTTCCGCTTTGTCGTTCTATTTTGTTCCTAGATAGATGCAGTGCAATGCATTAGAGCTTGCAGTAAGAGTATTGTTGCTCCTTATTGTTACTGCGTCCTATACGTTTGTTTGGACAAGGATTACATTTGTTACACAGGCAAACAGACTAAATTTTGAAGTTTTGGCTGGAGGGAACGCAAAAGATGCTACTTAGCTTCTTCTACCTCCTGCTGGTATTCTTGAACTCCGTTTAATTTCTGCGACCAGCTTCAAACGAACAGCTCATAAAACAGAGACAACGCCTGCAAAAGATTTTCAGAACAAATCAGATATGTAGAGGTTTCAGCTTTACACGAAACCGCACAGAAGAGTCCAGTTATGAAAATGAGAAATCAAGGTATAGTCACAGGGATTTCAAGGACTTGTTCTGGACAAAGACTGGACATTTGGAAACATTATTTCACGTGGACAATCATATACATGAAGTAATACCAAAATTCATTACTTGTCCATGCAGTATACTTCTAATAGAGCTAGTAGAGAATGCAAATAAACATACTTGCCACAACTGAACTAGAGAGGTGGACAATCATATACTCAGCTGTATGATTACATAGGTAGGCATAGAGTTTATTTGGTTAAGACATCTCAAAACAAGGCAGCATTGGATATTGTATAATTGGAAAATAGGCCTGCTACCGAAATAACAAATAGACACAGGCAGAGACCTTTGGATCAAGAATTCAAGAGAAAGACCTTTGCATCAGGAGTCTTGCCAGTTCTTGCAGTGGAACTTGGAGTGGAACTTGTAGCCCCATTCTGCATATAAAATAATATTGTTGGTGAGGTGTTCTATATACAAACACTCAGAACTGGATTGTAACCTATTTACTGTGCAAATTTATTCTGAGAAGTTTGTGCATCCCAGAACCTAATCTATATCTCTTATATAAACCCACTAGGGATTTCTCTCAACATGTAAGCTATCTACATCAACAATCCACTAAAAAACTTACAATTATAGCCAACTAGCACATGTAATTATGATAGTGATCTCTTCATGTAACTTGCATTTAATTGTTCACATTAACATATAATTATGATAGGTGCCTCTTCATGTAACTTGCATTTAATCGTCTATATTAATATGCCAATCTATTCATCAAAAATAATTTACGATAATATAAGTATAAATATAAATATTTTTTATTAAAAATTATCTGGAATCGCCGCAGCAACGTGCAACGTATTCTCCTAGTCTAGAAGAAAATAGAGGCCAAAGTCTGCACATTATTATTGCTATAATAGATGCATAATCTAAAAATATGGCTACATACTGAATATGCCTACCGCGAAATAGAATAAAGGAACATCGTAAGTAATTTTCACTATAACATAACTATGTTATCAGCAAAGTAGAAGAATAGAGGATCAAAGGTTGAGTTGACATAAGTAACCCTTGGACGTGCTCCTTAATGACAGTGTCACAGCACCATGTTCAACTGAATTGGCTCAAGGAGATAAGTGCCAAGTATATTACAGTAGAAGGAATAGGAAAAGAAATACCTTGTTTGGCATTACCAACAAACTGTCACCCTCTCTGATAGTGCCTGACTCTATTTTTCCCATTACAATAGTGCCCATATAATTATATTTATCAATAATAGGCATCCTGCATTATTATAATTATTATAAATAAATAAAAAGATGATGCATTTAGCACACCATCAAGATAATTAGTGTTGAAAATGAGATTACACAACCAAAAGTACGCAAAGATGTCACATTAACTGTTCACAAAAAGGACCATCCAAATTCCAAAGTTTACATAAAGCCACAAAAAATGATCACATGACTAATATGACACTGTTTTTAGGCAACTAATGTAAAAATAATATCAATAGATTTGTCATGAGAAGTAGTTCCACAGCAAATACATTGATTACCAAATTACCTATTAAACATTGTATGTCCAAAGGATAATACATTTTCTGAGTGCAGTATATGAAGTAATAGATAACAGAAACTATCTAACCTTACTGGACCATTGGGGTCAGTAACGGAACTTCAACACAGTCCACAACTTCAAAAAGACAAGGACCATTCGCCCAACTACAAATGCTTTTATCCATCCTGGTGTTCACAAGGGTTGCCATAAGACAAGATATTGGCAAGAATTGCACATCGGACAACAAAGAAAAGGATAGTTAGTCAAAAGGTTCATATATTGATGATGATGATATTTTATAACCCAGAGAAGCTCGCGTCGCCTCCCGCAAGGTGACTCGAGCGCAACCCTAGCACCGCCAGTCCACTCGCCCACTTCCTCCCGCCTCGCCGCCGCCGGAGGGGGCTTCGGGAGGCCCGCGCGGCCCCAGGAAGGTAGCGGCGAGGCCCTCCGCCCTGCGCAGCCCCAGGAAGGTGGCGGCGAGGCCTTCCGCCCAGCTGCGTAGGCTCCGGTGCGGGGCGGCGCTCGGCAGTGGTGGCAACCTGGTTTGTTGGAGGCACGCCGACGGTGGCAGCGTGTTGGGGACGACAGCCGGCAGCGGGATCTCTGATGGGGGCGACGACCGGCGGCGTGTTGTGCATGCTCCTGTGCGAGGTGACGGCCGACGGCGTGCTGTTAGCGGCCTGGCTCGGTGGTGGCGCGCCGGCGATGGTGGCGTGCTGGGGGCGACGGCCGGCGGCGGGATCCGGCTCGCAACGCCGAGATCTGCCTCTTCTTGGCCGAATCCTGCCCTCTCTCGGCCGGATCTAGGCATGGTGGCATGGTGGCGCAGCGCTGCACCACGGTTGGTGGTGCTCGCTACGTGTGGCGGTGGGGACGGGGCGGCGCAACAGTGGAGGTGAGATGGTCAATGCCCGCGTGCTGTTGCATGGTGCATGGCAGGGGCGCCGCCCTGTGTCGGTTGGAGTCGCTGCCTCAGGCGGCGTCTTCGCCCAGCGGCGGTGGTGCGGCCCTTCTTCGGTGGCATTGTGGTGGTGTGGCCGGCCTGGCTGTGGCTCGTCTGCAATGTCGTGGTGGTGCTATTGCAGTGCCAGGCCTAATGGAGGTTGCCATGCTCTGTTGGGCTTGCCGGCGGACGCAGGGGGCAGAGGCGGGGTTCCCCCTCTCTGCTTGCCCCTCCTTCTTGATGGTGGCCACTCTGTGGCGGTGGCTGGGGCTCATGCTGGCTTTGGGGGGGCGGTCCTTGTCTATGTCATCCCTCCCTCTTTGGCCTTGTCTGCCATCGCGGGGCGGTTGTTGTGAGGACGGAGGCCTCGGCGTCTATGGGGGCGCTGGTCTGGGACTTTGCTCCAGATCTGGTACCTTCAGGGCTGGTTGGCGACGACTTCGTGGTCCTGCATGGTGATGGGTGGTGCGGCCGATGGAGTGCACGGCGGTGGGAGACCGGTCTTCACATGTCGTCTGATTGACGCGGTGCTGGCACAGCTTTTGCGGCTACTTGCATAGCCGGCACGTCGACCTCTCTGGTGAGCTTCTGTAGGTCTGGCAACAACGGCTTGGGTGTTTGGTGGGGACCTAACATCGTGACCGTGTTCTGTGCTATGGATTCTCCCTGTTGAGGTCGTCGTGTCCCCTGCACTCTCCACGGGTGAAAACCCAGTCCTTCTCAGATGAGCGACGGCGACGCTTGGGCATCGTAACCTTCTTGAAGGCGTCATTGTGGTTTTGGACTTGGTCGAGATGTCTCATGGCAGGACCTAGTTCGTCGTTTCCACTGTCGTGTCACGCGGATTGTGTCAGTGGTGGAGTAGGCGTATTTTGGAGTTGAGTGGAGTGGTTGTTGTGCCGCGTTGATGTCCTAATCCAACCGGTAGATGTGTCTCAAGTTGTTTAGTAGGGTCCTTTGGACCAAGTAGAAGTGGCGGCTCGTGTCGATAACCCAATCCAACCAAGTTTTTGCAGCTTGTGTCGATGTCCTAGTTTGACCAAGCAAGGAGTTGAGTGGCTGCTAGTTGTGACGCAAGTTGTGGTGTAAAAGTTGTGTAGAATGAGGGGGGCTCTCCTCAGTTGTGTGGTTTTGGCCCGGTTTTCACTTAAAAAACTGGGCGGAGGCACTTGCCTCTCTTTTTCTTTATTCGTCTAATAGAAATCGCGGCTATGCTTTCGTTGTCCTTTCGAAAAAATAAATAATGAAGCTGTTATGGCCTCTGATTGTGAGTTTAGCGAAGCCAACAGTGCAATTAGGTCTAGTTATTGAAACATGAGGCAAAGAAGCATCGGTTGAAGAAATTTCAATATTGAAGGCACAATTTGAAAGCATGAAAACCAGAACTTCAGTTAGAAGAAATAAAGAGCAATAATGAATCTCAAGCTTGAAAACAAGTGCACGCAATAATGCATACATTTAGGAAAAAAATGGAATAATACTTACCTTTCTTAACACTGTACTCTGAAGATTTAAGGAATGGAACCATTTTAGCTTCAATCTCATCATACCTAAAAAAGATAACAAATTTGATTATTTTCCTCCAGTTGTACAAGTTACGCCATAAAAAAGATATGTAGATGTTTTATCCAGTATACCTTTCCATAGAGCATCTAACAGTAGGTTCTTCCATCTTATTTATTACAACAGGTTAGCAACACCTAAAGTTTTTGCAAGTAGTACATGTTCACAGGCCTATCCTCCTCATTCGCAACATGTTATGAATGCACCTTTTCGAGTAGATATGACCTAAAATGGAAATTATATAAACAAAACTAATAGCTAAGTTATAAAGTTCAACAAAAAATGACTTGAGCCCTACCAGAACTCCAATGTCATGTTTGGAACATAGCTTTTGTGGTCCTGCAAAACCGAATCATTTGATTAAAACAAGAACCATATATATAGGAAACAAGCATTAAGTTCAATCAATCAACAATTCATATAAACAATGCATGGAAAAGCAGCAAGAGATAGTGGCTATCAATCAAGGATTCAACACCGTATATGGAACAACATAGGTGTGTAAGAGATATATTTCCTGAACACTATAAAAGGTGTCAAGTACAATAAACATGTTGAGCGCTTGTATGTCTACCCAACAAAGTGAGATAGAAATATGGAATGAATTAGCAATGCTACCAAATTAATGAATTATTAAATTTACTCTTTTTGCAAAAAAAAAATAATTACTCAGACTACAATCAGACCTCTACTAATCAATGGCATTAATCTAGAAAGAAAGGTTAGGATCAGATGGCATAACGCACTTTGAAAGTACACCAAAATTACTAGGCCTCAGGTTGTATATGTGAAACTATTTTTCTTGTACCTAAAAGAGCACAAAAGGGTCTGCCGAGTCGGGTATAGTGCGAACATATGTGTCCTTGTGTGTATAAGCTGCGTGTCAATGTGCCATGCTGATGGGGAGTCCAATACCTGGTTGCCACTGAAACCTAGCTGTCCTAACTTGTTAGACGAACCTTTAAATGACTTTATATGATTTTCGATGTCTTAGGAGTAATTAACCCATGCATTTGTAAATTATGACTCACAGTGAAAGTGCACCTTTTTGCACAGAGTTTAATAAGCTAGTATATTAACCGCGCTCACGGACATGAGCGGCCTTAGACTCCTTATGAAATAGATGATCTCTATTGGATTATGATAATTGTTTAGTTATGTTGTTTTTGTACTATTCATTATGCATGTCCACTTAATGATGTGTTAATGAGAATATTACTTTGTTGCTATTAATTTCTAAATGTGATGTTACTTAAAAGCTAAATGTAGTTAACCGGTGTCACATATTTGAGCCTCACGAACCCGTTGATATTCTTGTTGATTACGACATGTATTTATTTCTACTTTATCTTTCATTATTTAGAAAATTCTGGATGGGTAACAGATCAAGGTTGGAATGGAGATTACCGTGATAAGTACTATGATTGATGTCAACCACTTGACGTCCCTATGTTTGGAGCTTCCATGAGAGAGTTATCTATAGTTGCTATATTTACTTATGCATAAGACTATGTGATGAATATTTATTCGTTATGTAATATGCACTGTATTGGTACTCTTATTAATTTGTCAACTTATATATGTGTGATTGATTTCGAGGCGCACATATGGCTTTTATACATCCTATTTTGTTCTTAAAATGGAGAGTGACAACATGGTATCTCCCTCATCAAAAATAAAGATAGCCTAAGCAGTTGCAAGGACATGAGCAGATGCCTAAAAAGAAAGGTATTAACCTTTCTTTCTGAAGTTTAGCGATCGGAGAAGGATGAACTCTTTTTCTCGTTTTGCTTTCTTCAAACTCTCAATCTCCTCAGGCTGCATTTTTGTTGCTGTATCTGAAACTTTTGCGATCGTCTTCATGTCATTCAACACTTGCTCAGAGTTGTGCTTCTTCTTGTTTCTCAGTCTCAAGCTCTAATTGTTGTGCTTTAAGAGCAACTTCACAGCTTGAGCTTGTCCGTATGGTTGATTGCAAGGTCACATATTCAAGGAATGCCTTTAAGCATAAATCCAAAACAGTATAAGTACATGATTGTTATTCTCTTACAACCCTATTTGATTCTTCAGGACGACCCTCTAATTCTTAACCTATATACAGTGTCTATCCTAATTCCCTTGAGCCCTTCTACACCACTACTAGCAGCTTGGACTGAGTTTTGACTAAAAAGTTGTTCGGACTGGAACCATATTGAGTGTCCCCGTAGATATATTTATTTTGTTGCGACCGTACAAAAAAGTGTAAATAGGACATGATTGTTGATCATAATCCACATCGACACAATTCTTGTTTATTTACTTCAAACACTTCACAACACAAACAATTTATTGCTTCGTATCTTACTTATCACCAACAGGACACGCGACCGGTACGTACGATGGGCTCATCTCAGCTGATACATCATGTATGTAACTGATTCATGGAAACAAAACTTCTTGCGGTTCTGCTATATATAGCTCTCACATCTCCTTCTGGATGTTCTCGAGGTCAGCGATCTGGTTGGTGGAGGAGGCCAGGTTGACAACGTTGTTCTTGCGCTTGAACTCGCCGACGGTGAGGGTGCGGTAGCGCGGCGGGTTGTCCTCGCTGATGAACTCCTCGGCGGGACCGACGACGCAGTCGTCCGCCGGCACGATGA
>CM041630.1:18816175-18894484 GCA_023333625.1 Bothriochloa decipiens
GAGATGTCTGAGTTTTTGACATCCGACGTCGTAACTTGCTCCAAACATTTGTGTGGTACCAGTACTCAATGCATGTGTGGTACCAGTACTCAATGCATGACTTCCTGGCGTATGGCTTATTCAGCGGGTGGTGTGTTCACGGGAAGTTCCCTTGCCCAACATGCAAGGAAGATGTGATGTTCACCTGGCTTGCCGAGGGTGGGAAGTATTCTTCTTTCGACAAACATCGCCAATTCCTGCCTGAGGACCATGAACTGAGACGAGATAAAAAGCACTTCACGAAAGGTGTTGAAGTCGTCGGCCCCATCCCTCGGTCTAAGACCCCTGACGACGTCCTTGACCAGATAGCGGCTCTCGAGATTGATGAAGAGAATGGTGGTTTTAAAGGTTATGGCATCGACCACATGTGGACTCATATATCAGGCTTGACTAGGCTCCCGTACTACAAGCACCTTCTTCTTCCACACAGCATCGATGTAATGCACACAGAAAAGAATGTCGCCGAGGCACTCTGGGGAACACTCATGGAGATTGGCAAGAAGTCAAAGGACAACGTTAAGGCTAGACTCGACATTGAAACGATTTGTGATAGGCCAAATCTAGTGATGAAGCCCCCTGTCGAAGGCAAGAGATGGAAAAAGCCGCCGGCCAATTACATCCTAAAAAGGGGAGACAGGAAGGAAGTACTGCAGTGGAACACAACGTTAAAGTTCCCTGATGGGTATGCCGCGAATCTGAGTAGGGGAGTGAACTTGGTTACTATGAAAGTCTTAGGGATGAAGAGTCATGACTTCCACATATGGATTCAATGGATCCTTCCTGCGATGATACGGGGATACCTCACCGAGCCAGTGTGGCGCGTCCTGGCAGAGTTGAGCTTTTTCTTCCGCCAGTTTTGTGCCAAGGAGTTATCTCGGGATGTTTGTATTGAACTGGAGAAGGCTGCACCTCTGTTGCTCAGCAAGTTGGAGATGATATTTCCACCCGGCTTCTTCCTGTCCATGCAACATCTGATACTGCACCTACCGACCGAGGCACGATTGGGGGGGGGGCCCGTGCAGCACCGTTGGTGCTATCCAATCGAGAGGTGTCTAAAGCTTCTTCGGAAAAAGTGCAGAAATAAAGCCAAAATTGAGGCTTCCGTGGCAGAGGCATTCGTGCTGGAGGAGGTGTCGACATTCACATAGGCGTACTATACTGAAAAACTACGCAAGCCCCGCGATCCAACCCCTCGTTACAACATCGACGAGAATTCATCGAACCTCAGCCTTTTCAGAGGTGATCTCGGAAGAGGAGGCGCAGGGGTCAACAAGAACTTGCGGCATGAGGAGTGGCACACTATCATGATGTGCTTGCTGTTGAACCTTGACGAATGCATTCCTTATCATAAGTAAGTTCTAGCCCAGCTTGTTACATACGCCACTATCCTTTACCTATCGATATACCCCCCTTGCCTATTCTCTTTCCAGGGAATATATTAATGAACACTGGAGAGGCAGAACGGCTCCTACCGAGCAAGAAGAAGACCATCTTCTCAGACATGGAGTGCCTAGTTTCGTAAATTGGTTCTGTACAAAGGCTCTTCATGATGCTGAAATGAGTGATGAATTGAGACACGTGGGCAATGGCTTCGCCCGAAAGGTCAAGTCATTCAATGTTTATGATGTGAATGGCTATCGCTTTCGCACAAGAAGCTACGAAGAGAATCGTGGCAACCTAAATACCACGTGCAGCGGAGTTCATACACCAGGCTCAGATGAGAAGGACTATTATGGCATAGTCGAAGAGATATTGGAGCTTGACTTTGGCAAAGACCTAGGTTGTAAGCCTGTGGTATTCAAATGCCATTGGTTTGATCCTAATGACACGAGAAAGGACCTTAAGATTGGCCAAGTCAAAATTAGACAAGATTCTAAATATGAACAAGACGATGTCTATATTGTGGCTAACCGAGACGCCACGCAGGTTTATTACCTCCCATGGGCATGCCAAAAAGACGAGAATCTTGCGGGTTGGAGCCTTGTGCAGTCGGTACCGCCGCACAGTAAACCGCTTGTCCCAAACGATGATGATTACAACTTTGACCCAAGTACAGATGAGTTCTATCAACCTGAGGGGCTAGAAGGCAGTTTGAAGATAGACATTCTATCGCTGATGGGTATGGAAGTAAACAACGACATCGATGAGGACGAGGGTGATGAGGTGCACAATCCTGAGGACTTACAAATCCTTGAGGAGTGGCAGATGAAGCGCAACAGAGTTGAAGAGGACGATGTAGAGCCTGATGACGATGGAGATTATCATGACGATGGAGAGCCTGATGAAGATGGAGATTTTACCCAACACTTGCGCGAGCTCGACAATATTGATAGTGGTGATGACAGTAGTGATGGCGACGAGTACACACCAGCCATATTTCCGTTTGCGGAGACGATAATTTCTAATTCATGTAATACTATATTGTTATTATTTTTACCTTGCAATTATGTTTCTTTACAAGTACTAGTCATTTTCATACTAACGGTTTTAATATTTGTCAATGCAGGCACTCGACAAGATGGTGGGCGGAAGGAGGTCGCGGAAGATAGGGGTCCGCTCGACGTACATGACGACCAACGCCAACGCGGAGGCAGCGGCCGGCGGCGGCGAGGACGAGGCAGGCGTCGACGAGGCGGGCGTTGACGTGGAGCACCCCCGCAGCAGCCGTGGCACGTTGTCGAGGAGGCTGTTCGACGACGAGGCGACAACGATCGGTGACGGTGACGGTGACGGCGACGGTGACGGCGACGGCGACGGTGGCGATGACCTCAACAGCGAGGATACACCAGCCACGTCGAGTTCCACAGCTTCGAGCAAGCCCTACCAGCACGGGGCCTCGTCGCTCCCCGACCCGCCGCCCCTCAACCGCCGCCCAGTGATTCGACCCGCGGGCAAGATGTAAGTAACCATTGTTGATTTCACTAGTTGTTCATATGACATGTTGAGATTGAAATTTTCGACTAACAATTGTTGTTAATGACTCGTGCAGCGGCTGGATAAAGGTGACTGACAAGAAGAGTTCACGCCATGTCAATGGCATCCAGGGCTTGCTCATTAAAAGCACTACCCTGGCTTGGTCACCATCGAGGGTCAGTAGATCGTCCCATACAAATGGGACCACTTCTACCGGGTGCAGGACGTATCTGGTGAAGTTCTTGCTCACAAGATCTTGAGGGAGTTTTGGGTGAGTCTTTGCATTGCACCGCACATTTCAATACCACGCATTCGTTGCTCTTTCTTGAAACAATGAAATGATGTTGTAATCATGTGTGCAGTTGTACTTCCAGTTGAAGGAGGGGCACGACGAGCAGCAGGCGACGCGGCGGCAGGATGCGGTCTGCCGCAGCCGTCTCAAGGACATGTACCACGAGGCGCATCTCCAGGCCGTCATCACCTACTACACCGATGTGAAACGCGAGGTGGTGAGGAAGGAGGACGTCAGGGAGTTGCTACTGGAGAGGGAGACCGACCTCACCGAGGAGCAGTACATGCAGGTAATAAATTAAGTATGAACGTTATGATTCCTCTTCGAGGAGCAGTACATTCAATTCATCGCCTGGAATATCAAATACTTGAATGCCATGCAGGTGTGTCCAACCTGGTGCGATAAGTTCCCCGACTGCTGGCTTCAAATTGTGCGTGCGTGGCAAACGGACAAGGCGTATGCGGACCGCAAAGAAGATCGGAGAAAACGCCTGGAGCATCCTCGGGCAACACACCACCAAGGGAACAAGACGCTCCCTGAGATCATGGAGGACTGGGTATGCTTCTGTTGATCCATTTATTATAGCTCTCAATTATCACTATTTGTAAGTTCTAACCATGCTTCTGTTATCCTTGCAGAAGGAGTACCATCAGGGGCAGCAAATCAATGAGTTCACGGGGTTTGCCCTTTCTCGCAAGGCCAAAGCGTCAGCGCCGTCCACCGTCTACAACCCGGAGGATGGGCCCGACGTCTATGGCAGCATCAACGTCTACAACAACCTCGCCAAGTACGTTGAGGCGGGTGTCACGCTGCATGGGCCGACGTTTGACCCCACCACGGCTCCCCTGGACACGCGGCTCGTGATGAAGACAGGAGGAGGGAAGCAGCACGGCCGGTACGCTATTGCCAACGCCGCCATCGACTCGTCCTCTGTTCCGACACTGAGCCAAATCCGAAAAGAAGACGCGGAAAGTGGCGGGTCGAAAATCCCCATAGCGCCTCGGAGGCCGAGCAGCGCGCAGATGATGATGTCACTCCAGGTAAGTGCAGTTTCATTCGTCGTTCACTCGTTTCACACATGATGTACCTTGCCTTCACATACAATCAACCTTGCGGGTGTAATATTGTAGGCCACGGTCGAACAGCTGCAGGCCAGCCAGGCGGCCCAGTCAGCGAGGCATGAGGAGATGATAAGGCAGCAGGAGGCGCTGCGTCAGCAGCAGGAGGCGGCCTATCAGCAGCAGATGGCGGCAATGTCGCAGCACTACCAGCGTTCGATAGCGCAGCTGACCGGCTACATCCGTTCCCAGATCCCAGGAACGGAAGAACCTCCTGCCTTGATCTTCGCTCCACCACCAGTTCCAGTTCCACTTCCAGTGCCTTTTCCTGTACACATTTCATTGGTGAGTATATTGCATGTTGCTTTAGCTTGTGCGGCCATCCTGCAGGTACTAATTACATCACTTGGCCTTTGTGCAGGCACAGTCGGCGGGTTCGAACCCAACTCCAGGTGCCAGCCCTCCACTGGGTCCTTCTCCACCGCAGGGCAGTCCGACTTACCCGACCTACCCCGCCACCTACCCCACGTAGCAGTACCTGTGGCCTCCTCCAGCGTCGCAGCACGGGTACTCCTCGTGGCCACAGGGGCCGACGGAGCAGGGGCACTCCGGGCCGGCAAGCGTCCCAGCGCCACAGTACAGGTGGAACTACGGTACGTCTGCGCAGTCGGGTTGGGCTCCGTGGGAGCAAGGTGGGGGATCTGGGACACCTGATGACGACGCTGCTAGCTAGATAGCCTTACTTCTCGCATTTGGACCTTTATCTATGGGATTGTTGCACATTGGCCATGTATGGACTCTTATGGCCATGGTATGTGTATTGTGGACTTGTATCGATGGATTTGAGCACGATCATGTGTCGATTAATGTTGAAACTGAATTTCATGCTGAATTGTGGTTTATATGTGATGAAAAGTTTATTATGTGATATATATGTGCTGAAATGACGAATGAACGAAAGAAAACAGCAAAAAAAAAGTGAAAAAAATTTTCCCAGCTTTGCCGACGGCTAGCCGTCGGCAAAGCTGGTTCATTTCTCCAGCACGGCCCAGCTTTGCCGACGGCTAGGCCCGGCCGTCGGCAAATTTACCAAGTGTTTGCCGACGGCCGGCCATTGGCAAAGAAAGTCAATTTTTTTTAAAAAAACAAAAAAATGCCCTTTGCCGCCGACCGCGTTAGTCGTCGGCAAAGACCGCCGTTAGTGGGACGGCGCAGCCGCTGACGTGGCTCCTTCGCCGACGGGTGGTATGGCCGTCGGCAAAGCTTTGCCGACGGCCGGACAGGTGGCCCTCGGCGAAGAAGTCTTTGCCGACCAATTCTTTGCCGACGGTCCTTTACCGACGGCCGACGTGTCAGGCCGTCGGCAAAGCCTTCGCCGACGGTAAAGTCGTCTTTGCCGACGGCTTGAGGCCGTCGGCAAAGAAGGCGAGTCCGGTAGTGGTGTGCGCTGCCTGAAGAAGGTGCTGTACTAGTATTCCCATGAATATTATTACTTCTGCTATCTGTTCTTGGAATGTCAGAGGCCTGGGTGATCGTGACAACAGGAGATAGAAGGTCAAGTGCATCTGCCGTTTCTTTACCCCAGTTTCGATAACATTATTAGTGCTCAGTAGTCTCTTACAGTCTCTAATGCATACAATAGCTAATTAAGAAGGAAATGCTTACAGTAGTCTCTTACAGGCAACGACAACAATACTGACCTTTTATAGCACACAGCGTATGGCAGTACTCTTGGCACAAGTGTATCCTTGCCTCTGAACTCAAGCTCCACGCCACTCAGGCCAACAAACTCATCCTCAATTGCATCCCGCTCACAACTCTGAAGACCTTAGCAACAACGGCAAATACTTGCCTGAGCGCAGGCTGAGGAGCTTAACATGTACTGCCATCCACTGCTTGGGCGAGTGATCAGGCCAGGCAATCAGCGACATTGACTTGTGCTCCATGGGCATGTCAGAGAGGCGTGCCGGACACTGCACAGAGGTAACCGGGGCTTCATAATGCACAGGGAGAAGCCCAGCCAGAGCTTATGATCGGAGATGTACTCGACTTTGCCCGTGAAGGGCAGCACGCTTCTATTCGCAACTCACTGTGTTGAAGTAATGAGTTCCAATGCCGTCCGCCACTGTCAACCACGGTGTAAGAGCTGATGACGGCTGGTTTGTACTGCGGATCATCGACGAAGGGTGTCACTGGAAGAGACTGCCAATACCAACCCTTAATATCGCTCCAAGGGGCCATATCTGAGATTCTGAGCACGTTGAAGTGATAGTTGTTGGAGTTCAATTCCATTCCATCAGATTCAAGACCACCGTGCATGATGTACAACTGTTCTTCTTCATCGTGACCGGCCCGGGCAAGGGAGAATGACACAGGCACGAGTGCCGGGTGGCCCCTTGAACTCATTCAGGCCTGACATGATGAAATTGCAACTCGAATGGGGGTCATAGAGGACAGCAGTGCCACCTTGTTCATGCCCAGAAATGACAAGTAATCCAGATTGGAGGTGCTCCACGTAGTCACGGCAGAATGGCACCTCTTGCAACCTAAACCTGTCCAACTCCAGCCCCAGCATCGGCTGCTCATCACCGTCACCGTTGTACGTTATCCTGTGCTTCTGCTAGGAACCTCTTGACTGGTGGAACAGATGCTTGGAGACGTCCAGGCGGTGCAGCGAGTATACACATTCTTGTAGTTCTCCGCCATGACATTCAAGAACCGCCGGGTCATCCAAGATCGAAGAATTCAGCTATCTTATCTACTGTTCCTTGTGTGATCTGATTGATAATTAAACAAGAAGGAAAGTAAAGGCTCTTTGAGAGACTAAGATCAAACGGCAGATTCAATTAAGGGGAAGAGATGGATGGCACCTCCAGAAACGCCTATCTTCGTACAGGACAGAGACGCCCAGCTTGGAGAAGGTGAGCGGCGGTGGTGACGGCGGCTGGCGGCCATGGGCCGAGCAGATATCAATTCCGGGCTTCCATGGGCCAGGCAGACAAGGCTTTCGTCATTTGGGATAGAAAAAGGAAAACAACAACATCCCCTAAAAAAACAAGAAAACAGCAACAACAACTAACAAACAAGAGACAGTATGGGACTTCTTCAATATCACGTACGCATTTTGGTACAGAGGCAAACACAAGAACAGAGATCGAACTTGCTGCTAAGGTGAAACATAATTTCTCATCCATCCAACTCGAAAATTTTTAGATGCTTCAAGATTTAAAAAACAGAGCCCAGGTGATAAGAAAGCCATTCCTGAATCCTGATTATTCGTGTTGTAGATAGACAAGTCCACGAAAGATAGGCCGGAACTACTTTCCCTGGTTTGCATCTTAGGATAGATTGAAGTAAAAAAATCCAAGAAGTGAATCAAATGTGGAGATCGAATCAACCATTCTAAAAAAAAAATGAGTCCATCCAAAACACAAAAGTTCATGGCAATATAATGTCTTCATAAGTTTTTGTCAAAACAGAGAGCCACAATTCGAGTGGAGAAGCAACTGACATCAAACTGTCAGATAACAAATTATGCCATGGATTTACAGAGCGAGAAGAATTGAGCTGGCAGCCTGACAATCTGACAACAAAGCATGCCCTGGATTAACAGGCAGACCAGAAATAAGCTGTTGGAACATCAAAGAAATGCCAAGAGGTACCATCAATTGTATCATGAGACACCAAAAATTAGTTATTTTCCAATGTTTTTATGTTTGATACTAGATTCAAGCGATAATTTTGGTACCTCTCCAAAAGGACCATAGAAGACCTCAACATTGAAACAGAAAATAGACTAGCCTCTTGGATCTCATTAGCTCGCTAAGGACATGGAGCACAATGCTACTACTCAAACATCTCCAAAGGAAATGGGATAGATTTGTCTAACTGACAGCTGAAGAACAGTCTACATAGTACATACCTGAAGAACATGTCCAGAAAACATCAACAGCCATTCGAATGTCCAGAAAACATCACGGAACTAGGTTGCCAAGCATGACAACGATTTCCTCCATAATAGAGGGGCAGCTTCTGGTCAGATGCTTGAAGCCATCACTTGCCGCGACCGCCCTCAGATTCGTGGAGGAGCTAAGAAACTCAAAGCACGCCTTCTTCAGCCCATGGCAATGGTGCTGCTCGGCCAGCGTCAGTATGCCTGCCACCGTGCCAACACCAATGTACTTGCACAGCTTGTCCTCGCACATCAGCTTCAGCCTCTCCATGCCGTACCTGTCTGCCGCAACCAGCAGATGTTGCGCCATGACGTCTTCCTCCTCTTCGCCTTGCTCCTCCTTTGGTGTCTCCGGGAACATGTCGGTGTACACGAAGTGGAGAAGAACCCTGAACGCCCGTGCCTCCATGTCGTCTACGCGGATGACGCCGGAGGCTCCGGAGGTGGCGGTGACGCTCTCCTTCATCGAGCCGAAGAGTTCCGCTCTAAACACCAGCGACCGCGCCGCGAGCACGCACCGGTGCGCGGCGAAGGTGCGGCCGCCGACGTCGAACACCACGTCGGCGCCCTTCTCGGCCTGGAGGAGGTCACCGAGGTGCTGGTGCAGGTTGGATGCCGGCACGGCGACGAATCCAGACGCAGTGGCCTCCGCTACAGTCTCCTCCACGCGGACATCGCCGATTACAACGATGTCGCACCGCACAGCGAAGGAGCCATCCTTGAGATGCTCCGACTTCTTGAATTCTTCCCTCTTCTTGAATTTCGGGTAGCCCTTACTACTCTGGCTCTCAAAGCTGTCCATGGGTTCTGATGTCAGGGGCTTCGTCTCCTCTTGGTCGACGAAACGGATTTGGTACTGCGCCTTCACGGCCTTGGCGACGCTTTCGTCAAGCTCGAGGAAGAAGGATATGTGATCTGAGGACTGCGAGCCGTTGCCGTTGGGGTAGTTGAGGATGGCCCAGCGGTGGCCGCCGACGGTGAAAGGGTGGGACTTGATGTACTCTCCGGTCGGGGTTCCCTTGGTGCCGGCGTAGCCATGGATCCTAAGGATGTGGTACCCGCTTGCTGTGGCGGCGAAGATGGCGGAGGAAGACCCCGACCGCTTGCCGCCGGTGCCAGCTGTAGACGTGGCCATTCCAAAAAAAATCCAATGAGAACCCTCTCTCTTGGTGCGGCGGCGGCGGCGGCGGCGGCGGCGGCGAATGGGGAGGACGAGGACGACGGGAGGGGAAGAGTCCGTTTGCTCTGCCTTCCTGGTAGGCTGGGCCTTCGCAGCTATGGGCCTACTGGGCCGATGCAAAAGCAGTTTTAATTAAATTAAATTGGAGAGAGTAAGTGTTTAAAAAAAATTGGAGAGAGTAAGACGGCTCCGCTTCATGTTTTCTAGATCCGCTTTTTTTTTTAGCCGAATTGTTTCGAAGCTCCACGCATTACGGTCGGGAAAAAAAAGTTGGGATTGGGAACATATTCAAATCGCACCAAATTTCTTTTTCTGGCCTAATCTATATGTTGACCTTTACTTTAGGTTCATGCCAGTGGAGGATCGGACGACACCGGTTTTTCTTCCTCCTTCGTCAAGATGACGTGTTTGCGCCTGTGGCGCTGCCACTAGCCCAACCAGAGTAGCAAAATCAGCACCGAGCTCATAAAGCAGTAGGTGGCAGGCAGCGCAGGCGGCGGGCGGGCACTGGAGATTGAGGAGGTCCAAGACGTGTTGGGGTTCTAGCGGTTTTGGAGAGAATTATTTTGTTGTTGTATCTAGAGAGTTGGCCAGGGAGGCCACCAGACTACCTAGCACTGGAGGTGGTCGCCAGTGGAGGTGCTAATCTCTTTTTCTTTTCCCTTTGGCTCGCGAGCCGAACGAGCCAACTCGAACTAGTGACTGAGCTAAGCTGTGGTGGACTTTGGCTTGTTGGGATAATGAGTTGAGCCAACTCATTATGCTGAGTGTGCTCGATAACCATCCCTTGTAGAGACTCGCGACAACGCAAATGAAGATGTCAACAAGCAATCGAACTTCAAATGAAAAATTGATTGTGCCATCTATCTTGCCCCGAGTGGTTTGCCACTGTACTTAAGTTCATATCTAGCTTATATCTAGATTGTGTAGTTGTTTCATGTTTTGTGTTGCTCTCAAGTGTAATGGTCAAAGCCCTATTTATGTTCCGGATAATTTATGACACCTAGTTGTTAACCTTTTAACTCTAAGTGTGTGCGGCATGCGCAATTAGCATCAAAATTAAGATAGGTTGATATACACACCAAGTGTTTGAGCTACATAGCAAACCATAGAGAAGATGGTGATGGCCTCAAGTTGACGATCAAGCTCCAAGTGAAAACGAGAAAGAGAAAAACAAAAGTATAAGATCAAAGCAAAAGTATTAGTAGGTTTTTTTTTAACTCAAGACGCCATAGTTGGTTGATTGGGATACAAGTGTCATTGGGTGATCTAATTTGATTACATGTGCATTCGAACCTAATTGGCTAACTTGCCCTTGGGAATTGGTTTGAAATGTTACTAACTCACCTACACAAAGGGTTGACATACTTGGAGTTGGCAGTTTAGCCCACATGCACAAGGGTAAAGAGGAAGGTGAAAAGGAGAAAAAGATTACATGTGTTCCTCAATGAATAAGTAAATTTCTAGAGTTGTTTAAAGTAAAGTTTTAAAATTTTAAATTATGTTACAGAAAAAATCCGTTTAGATTTTATGACTAGTGTCTTATTTTTAAATGTGTTTATTTTTTGTTATATTTGTTAATTTTTCTGATTATATGTTTTTTTACAACAATTTTTTTATTATATGTTGAGTACCGAACATAGCCCACCTAGCCGGGTTTGCCGGGTTTATCGTTTCGCATTCTCTCGCGAACCGCCGCTAGTTAACCTATAGCCGCTGCTCGCCCCCGGAGCACTCGAATGTCGCCGACGCCGGCCGCTGGGGAGGGGGAGGAGGACCTCCTGGAGGTGCGGTGCGCCGGCTGTATGGAGACGCTGGAGGTGGAGCGCGGGCTGACGGAGTTCCTCTGCCCGGACTGCTCGACTCCGCAGGCGCTCCCGCCGGAGCTCATGGCGCCGCCGCCGCCGAGGAGCCGCCGCGCGCTGCCCATCCCGCCTGCCCCGGCGCGGCACTTCACCGTGGCGCCCCACCCCAGCGTAGGGCTGCCGTGCGGGGTGTGCGGGGCGCTGCTGAGCGTGCCGCCGGGGCTCGCGCGCTGCGGGTGCCCCGTCTGTGTCGCCGAGCTCGCCGTCGACGCCGAGCGCCTCCACCAGCACCTCATGTCCACCGCCGCCTCGCCACTCGTGCCGGCCTCAGTGCCGACGGTCGTGCAGGCCCGGGAGGTGCGCGCAATCGTTCATTTCCTCAGTCCAGTGCCCCTTTTGCTTCCTATCCGTAGGGTATCGATACTAATCTAGGCTACTGTGCTCGCACAATATTAGGCCTACAAGTTGGTTTATTTATTATTAGTACTGTTTGAATCCAAGGGATTGTAGGAATGTGGATTTTAAAATCTTCAAGGATTCAGACGGGCCCCCCATATTATGCGCACAGCTCTAATACTTTGCTTGTCCGTGGAAATTGGAAATTCAGGCCCTGTTTTACAAATGTGAGTAGGATGCTGCGAGTGGGTTGTTGTAGAAATTAGGGTAAAGAAATGGCCAGACGCACTTGACCTTCTATCTCCTTTTGAACTACCAAGAGTGCAGGAGAATGTAGTAGCTCAAATTATCAAGGTTGTTTTTGTGGTATCTTGCATTTCATAACAAGAAGTTCAGAGTCTAGATTCAATGATTCATGAACTGCCCGATAGGTTTTTCTTTTCCCCAATTTAGAGCTTCCTTTATCCTTGCTATATCTTGTATGCTTTTGTAATTTTCCCCATTAATATATGTACAATTATGTAGATTAACTGCATAACTTAAAATTGTGTCACCAGAATACCAGACTTGCCAAGTGCTTGGATAATATGTATCCTGACTTGCCAAATGCTTGGATAAAATTAGTGCTTGCACATCATGTTTAGTGTATTTGATGTTTGCATCAGGGACTGCAAAAGTAAAAAATGATTACGCCTCTTTCTCTGAAATACTGTGCTTCTTAATTTTGATTTGCTTTTACTGTGGTGCAGGGATGCCAAGAGTATCCTGATTCTGCAGTTTCTTTGGGACGTATTCAAAGGCATCCAAACAACCAGCTGGTTCATGTGGTCAGATGTCAAAATAAACAGTCACTTTCAGAGTATCCCATTGCTGGTAATGATATATGCACTGATATGTCAAACGAGATTGATGAAATGCACTGCCATAGGACCAAATTCTTGGTTGCTGCTAAAACTGTTAGTACAAAGAGGAGGCAAGTGGAAACTCTAAACTATGCCACATATCAGGCAGATGCAGAGCAACCCTATCATTGAGTTCATGCAGAACATACAGACTATGCAATCCATGTTGGAGAGGCATGAAATGAATCTTTTAGTCATGCAATTCACAAAGGTATGGGACACGTTGAGCTGATTAAGGAGAAAACTGTGGTAAGGCATAGAAACCATGTACCTGGTACCACTGTTCAAACTTTGGACCAGATCGCACGGGAGGGACAGGGAAAGCCCGGGCCACCCAAATTGCTTAGTACCACTGATCAGGGCCCAGAACATTTCAATGATAGCATCAGGCAGAGGAGGATGAAACTGAGATGGTCCAGCTGACTGCAAGATTGGCCCGTAAGAGCACAAAGAGGAATTTGATGCCTTCATCAAATAAAGGATTAGAGCATAGGCTTAGTAAGCGTTTAGCCAAGCAATCTGCTGCCACTACATACAATGAATCTCTTGAAACTGAGGCTGTTTGTCCAAGTCAAACTATATCTGATTCTCAAGGTTCTGAAAAAGTTAGCCATGATTCCTCTAATTCTTTGCGTCAACACAAAATGCCTCATAGAAGCTCTAATGAGGCAGACAATCATCATGCCACCACACACTCGGCTTGTTCGATTCCTGATATGTCTGATCCTGAAAGCTTTGCACGTCATTGCAGTAAAATATGCCCTCCAGAAGTTAGGAGAGCTCTTGAAAGGAGTACTAATTTAGTCCATGCTGGTAAGGCATATTAATTTTTCTTTTTTTTTGTTGATCTTTAATATCTTATTGGATGATGAGCCGACTCCAGAGGAACTGATGGTTCTTTTATGCCTTAAGAAGATCTAAAAGGTTGTGACACACGAGTAAATTCAGAGATGTACTTATCGATTGTTCTATTCATATTTGCTTTATATAGGTGGCAAGGAAAAGAAAAGACGTGGTCGTGGTCCTACTCTCTGCCTTAAAGTCTGGACAATGCCTGAGGGTGAAAGGATTCCAGTTTCTTTCAATGATCAAGGTCAACCTAACCTATTGGAATTGAAGCTGTCACATTGAGTAGCGTTCTGGGACAACTTGCCCGTGATGTGACACTTGCACCTCTGACATATACAGATTGGAGACATTTTCCAAAGGAAAACAAGAATGCAATGTGGCATTTAGTTATTGTAAGCATAACTGTGCTGCTACCCTGTAAAAATTGTATATATGTCCTCGCATATATCTTTAATTAGTTATTTCCATGTCCTCCGGTTCTTGTCACAGTTCAAGTTTATCATCCCACCAATTGGCGAAATCTGGGTTATGCAAGCATTGGGGAAAAAATGGAAGGACTGGAAAGGTATCTTAAAACATGAACGGTATGATGTTCATGAGACAGATGAGGAGCGTCTTGCTGACCGAGATCCTCGTGTCCCATAAGAACTATGGAAACTCCTTGTGGCATATTGGGGCACTGAGAAGGCCAAGGTAGTGTTGAACATTGTATTGACTTTATCAAAAATATGAAAACTGATTTGGAACATTTCAGTCTTGGCAACATGTTTGGTTTATTTACTTAGTTGTTGTTATGTTATAGGCTGCAAGTGCTCGATCTAGAAATTCTCAACCATACCAGCCTGTGCATAGACACAGAACTGGAACGAAGAGTTATGCATGGATACAGGAGGAGGAGGTAAGTTTACATTACTCCTTTGTTTTTACCTAGGGAATGCCTTGATTATGTTGTTTGTGCAATTAAACAGCGGCAAAACCGAGAAAATTTGGAGGACAGATGTATACATATTGATCCCTAAAGATGGGAATGGAGACCCATTAGCAAAGCAACAGGTGTAAGTCTCTAATACAACACTAATAAGGTTACATTGAAATCTGATGCATTTCACTAATTGAATTGCATGATAGTGACACCTTGGACATATTAATCTATTATGATTTCTTGGTTTCATGAAGAACCTAAAAAGAGGCTTCATGGTTTGGCAAATGGTTCTATGGATGATTTGTTTGCTAAAGTTGTCGGTCAAGACTAGTAAACTAATCGACACGTGCTCTGCCCCAGTGTGCTTTTTTGCAAAGATGGCCACTAAAGTGTCACCGAGGCAAGTTCAAGAGGCTGAGGAGCCAACCACATCGCTGACAAAGAAGATGCTGGAAATGGATGAAAATAACAGGAAGCTGCAGGTCTACAACAGGAGGATCTAGCCAGAGCAAAGATTATTAACTACTCGTTCTCAGAACTAATATCTCCAAGGTAACAAAGACGGGAGTCCACCTCTCCTCTGTTTTTTTGCTTTACTCTACAATGACCCCAGCATTTTGGTGACTTAACTGTTGTGCTTCGTGAATTTACCTATGGCTCCTTGACTCTGAATTGTATCCAGAGACTAGGGATCTTGTATAAATGTGGCTCCCTGAACATCAAGGATCTATCCATAGTTCACTAGCTGGACAAAACTATTAGTGCATGTTATTCTACTTCTGTAGTTACTGTGGTTATTACTACTACTTGTTTAGGTGCAATCTACCATGTACATCATCTGCAGCTAAACATTTGCCTGTTTTTTTGGTGCAAACTGCGTAGTACCAGAAAATTAGGGAGTTGCTATTGTAAGCCAGTAAATAACTGTTCATCCTGAAGGCAGTCCGCATTGTTTGTCTTTCCAAATCTAGTGGCCTATCTTTGTCCTGCTGCGACTTCGTCTTCTGCCGCATTGCCTGCCTCCAGCACCCAGGCCAGGCGTACAGTCAAATTTCCGAGAATTACTTTAGCAAATACATGTCGTCCATCCAAATAATATACATGTCAAAATTCTTTAGGAAGAGGCCCCCACCAATGGTTGCTATTGGACTGGGCGTCCTGGAGGTGAAGAGATCGGGCTGCGAACTTGGGCTATGGAAATTCTTTTTTTAGAATTAGGGAAATGATTATTTGACTGCACCAGGGGCGCCAGAAAGTGGCAAAAACATGGGCTTTTATTTGGCCCACAACCACATCCCACACCAGCACTAGCAGCCAACAGCCCCATAAGGAAATAGAATAGGTGTTAAAGCCTTCGCTGTCTTGCAGCCCACTCTGAAATTAATTTTGAACAAACAGAGCAAGTGGTTGGGACTTGGCATGCCGCTCTGCCATGGAATTGTGTCTCAAACCTCCGTTTTGACATGATCTTGAAACATCTGCAGCTTTACTTTGAAAAAACCTAACTGTAGGTAGTTAAAATGTTATCTGATTCTTGTTATGGCCGTTCATTTCTTGTTGAACCTCCAAGTTGTTATCGATATGTATTGTCTGCACTTTAGTACCAACCTCCAAAACAACTAACCAGACAGTGGCACAGGAGGAAATTAGAAACTTCTGTTGACATTCAGACCTGAGGCATCTCAGATGTTTTCCACCTCAATTTGATGCCCTGTTACAAGCAAATATGATGGAAGTGGCATGAAAGACAACAAAGTTTTTCACAAGTAGAGTTGCCCAAACTTTTTTTGTAGCTCATGAAATTTCGAGCTTTACAAATGGCACACAAGGAAAAGACTCAAAACCATATCCTTATTCCATATAAAAAAGAACCATCTAAGAAAATTACACATTGTAAGCCATAATAACCACAAAAACAAACCTAGTAAATGACCCAATCAGCTAAAAATAGCCATACACACAATAATATACTGTAGGTATGCATGCTTGTGTATATATGTGCACCAGACGGTTGGAGAATCAAGTCAAAGAGAAAGTATGTGATCAACAAACCTATCAAGATCCCGCTGAGAAGACCCACCGCTCTCAAGGCACAACCGTGCTTTCTCCTTCAAACTCTGTTGTTTCTCTTATGTCTAATCCTTCCTTGCCTTCCATCAAGGTGGTGATGGCCTTCTTAATCTTTCCTCGTTCAAGCAAACTTTCCAACAGAACTCCAATCTTCCATGCATCCTCCATGTACCTTCCGGTTGCTACCTGATCTCCAATGTAAGGGCTCGACAACATTGGCACTCCCTCGTAGATGCTCTCTAGTGTAGAGTTCCATCCATTGTGAGTCCAGAAGCCACCGATGGCAGAGTGCGCAAGCACCTCCTGCTGTGGTGCCCACTCAATCACCTTGCCTCTACCCTCCACGACGCACTTGTACCCTAGAGGTAGCTCAGCTTTCTCCACCCCAAGCACAAGGTTGCGTCGAACTACCCACAAAAACGGCTTCACACTATCTGCTAACCCCCATGCGACCTCTGTAAACTCATGTTTTGTGATACGAACCATGCTACCAAAGCTTATGATGAGGACATCACTCCTTCGGGTACACACAATGATCCACAGCTAGACATGCAAGGTCCAATCACAAAAGCTCGCACACGATAATTAAATTTAGAGGTGAGCTTGTTTCTAAATAACTCTTTATATAATTTTGAGAATAAATTACTACCTAGTGATTGTATTGTGCTTAGGAACCAAGGAGAGGACCAGCAAGGATGCCCAACGCATGACAAGGACCCAACTCAAGTTGACCTCGAGCCTATTTGAAGCCAGGAGCAGTCAGAGATGAATTGGTCGCCCAGGTCACATGCAACCTCGGATTTGGGTGATTCTTTTTTTAGCCGAAAGATAAGGAGAAGGCCTTTCTAATGCAACTGGACGCAGCCCCAAATTCATCCCGAGTCTTCGGTAGTGATCCAAACAATTTGACCTTCCTGCGGACACCAATTCAGCATGCAGCTTTTCACATCTAGTGGATGTCCGTAGCGTTTTCCCCTTTTATTTCCTTTGTTCACGGATGGCCGTGGTGCTTCCTTCGTCGTACTTACATAAGGCTCCTAAAGCCCCTGACATCAACTTGGGTTTTGCTTAGATTACTCTGTTTTATAACGGTTTCGCCGCCGTGTCGGTTTGTAAGACCCCACCTTGTGAGATTAATCTTTCGTCAGCAATTTAGTTGCAATCTTTCTTGTTCTTCGCTTGTGTTCTTCGATTAGCAGGCAAAGGACTTAGCCTTTTTGGCAAGGTCGACCGTTCATCGACGGTCGATAACTAGAGGAGACGTGGTGCTGCGATTGTGGGGTTCAGGACTGAGTTGTTCAGAAGCCGGATCGAACTGTGTCGCGACTCCACCAAATCGAGAGTTATCAGAACCTTTCGGAAGATCGGACCCCTAGTTTCCATTAGCTTACATGTAGTACAGAGCTTGGGTCTTGCGTGTCTAACCACTCGATGCAGCTGCGGTCTTGGTTGAGTAGGCTGCTAGTAGTATCAACGCCGTCGATTGAGGCGAGTTTGAGAAGTGGACCTATGGCGAAAGTTGGAACCGCCTTGTCAGCAAGAAGTTTGTCTCGTACCGCTGCGAGAGCTCGTGAGATTCAAGAGCTTGGAATGTGTTGATTATTGCTCCGCAAGAATTCGCTGCGGTTTCATTGGCAAGATTCAATAGCTTCAGCCCAAATTCGTTGCTGGGAAATATGCTTGGGTCAAACAAGTCCCGCACTTGTAGTGGTGGCAGTTCCTTCACATGCAAGAGTAGGTTGGACTCTGGAAAAGAATGAGATATAAAATGTTACAACCTTGTAGACCAAGTAATGAAGTAAAATGACATGTAAGTTCCTAATCACTAGTAGCTTAAGTTCATGAGCTGACTTATCCAGGAGCCGACTTGCCTAACTGTCACCGGGACGAAGCTCAGAATACGACATATATACTATCTAATATATGTATCTGGAAAACAGTAAAGATATATGATGAGCTAACAAAGTAAATATCAATAATATTTAAACATATTCGCAATATCTAAATCTACCTGCCCGTTTCTAGACCTCACTTTGCCGAAAGTCTACTTCTATGTCGTTTTGCACATGAGAAGAATTATTATTATTATTGTTACAAAGAATACAACTTTCACAAATTTTTGTAGTACTTCGAGTATAACAAGTCTAATGTAAGATTAGTTTGTGTTTTTTTTTGTGGAATTAGTGTGTTTGCAAAAATAAAAATCATGTGATCATTGTCGTACATGTATGCTTTGCATAGTATATTCTAGTACGTAGTCAAAGCCAAATGTCTGATAAATCATGTTTGAAAAAATTCTACAAACTAGAGTCATCTTTATTTAGATAAGATAGAGTAGTAGTTAACATGCTGTGCGTGCTACGAATATATACGAACCTCGCGCTGGCAAATAGCCCTTCTCGTAGAGCATGTCGTAGGACCTGATCAATCGGAGCCAGGCCGCGCTGCACGTCTGCAGGACGAGCGTCGGTATCCCAAGTCCGACGGCCACCTTCTGCATGCCCGTGAGATGAGGCACGCCAGCCGGGGCTCCCCCTCCTCCTCCGACCTGTTGAGAAGCGACACGAGCGCGTCGCGGGCGCACTCCCCAGCGCCGGTGCCTCGACGACGGCGTTCAAGGCGAGGATCTTGGCTATGCCGTCCTTGGTCGCGGCGACCACGTCGGAGATGGCGTCGGGCACGGGTACGAAGGAGAACGCCGGGTGCCGCGCGGGGTCCGGGGCGTTGAAGGTCGTGTGGTGGAGTGGAGGACGGTGATGGCGAGCCCCCGCGCGTGGAGCGCGCCGGCGAGCGCTGCAGCATCGGGCTGATGTGGCCCTGGAACGGCAGCGGGAACAGCGCGACGCGGGTGGCGGGCCTGTTGTGCTTGTCTCCTCCGGCCATTCTCGCTTGTCGTCGCGGCCAGGGGCTAGGTTCGTTGCTTGATAAGCTGCAGGAATGACTTCGATTTCCTCTGTGTTGCAGCTTGAAATGGCTACATGCCAGTGCATATTTATCAGTGGTAAAATACGATCTACTGATGGTGATGGGCAATACTGTCAAATGTCAACTACCTACCTTTGGAGCTTCGAGGTAACTTCATAAAACCACAAAGGAAATGGCCCGCACTCCAGCAAGGTCAAACTGGTACCAACTACTACTCCAGCAGGGCCGGCACTCCTGTGGTTGAAGCTATCTTCACACAAAAAATGGTTCTACTGAGATTTGTGTCATCCTTTACATGTTTTTAGTAATGAGATTATCATTTGTAATTATGCTTGTATGGACTTCGGTTTGTAATTATCATTTTGTAGTAATGAGATTATCATTTAATTAGAGCACTACTACTGTAGTACACCGAGATATCTAGAGGTGGCTAGGATGTCTCCATCTGTAGTGGTGGCAGTAAGGCTAAAACTAGTGCTCCTTAAACGAACAGATTAGCGTAAGACTCCTTGCCATTAATAAGCTCTTACCCTAGTCAACAATGACATCTCCTTGTGCATCGCTTTTACCACTGTGATATGCATGGCAAAGGCAATAGAGTATATGGGAATGATAGGGAAAGGTGTGCCCTGTAGTTCCTTCGGTCCTATATAGGTCCAGAACAAATTCAGACTTGTTATTAGTATGAGCCCATGCTTCTTTCTAGACCACAATGTTTGACACTTTGATCAGACAAATTGGTTCTCAACGCTTCCTATGTAAAGCTTTACCACAATGGCACTAACATACTTCACGCCCAAACAAAACTAACTATTCCTTTGCTTCTATGGCATCACGAGGGAGCGGATGGGCGAGTGGCCTAGTGGCTAAGGCTCCAGGGAGGGAGCCGGCCGGCGGGGGTTCAAACCCCCGTCCCGCACCAGGCCTCCAAAGAAGGCCGCGCCAAAGGTGCTTTCTAAAAAAAAAAAGAGGGAAAACATGGACTGAATCCAAACAGAAAAGCAAATTAAGGAACGCTTACCTGATCCAGCATAATGAACAGGACACAACGTCCGTAACTCATTACTCCACATAGATATCTTAATGGTTTCTGTACAACTTTTATCCGTATTAGTGTTATTCATTTTACCTGGTAATGGACTACCTAGGTGCTTACCATAAACTTTGGCAGTGGTGCTAAAACCTTGTTACTCCAATACCGCAAGATCATATACCCTGGCCGCCATTTCCTCCTTATCATATCCACATGCAGTTTCATAACAACTAAAAAAAAATCATCACCATCAGTACTTTTTTGTTGAGACGTCGCACTACAAGCCATGGTGCAAAGAGGAACATTCCTGTTGGCTGTTGCCACAGCAACATGAGCGCGTGCAAGGACCTGGACCTGGCCGGCTGGCCCGTCCGCACGGGCATGTCGCTTTTGAACTTTACTAAATTATTCCTCTAAATAAATTTAATTAGCGTGTAACCAGCCCATGTATAAGGGGATTAAACCTACTCAGTTGCGTAGCCCACCAAATTGCCCGGGTTCCCAAAAAGCTCTAGGCCCACTACTATCCGTACGTGTCCTCGTCTCGTTGCAGGCAGTGGCAGTCGTGTTGATTGCTCCAATCACATAGTCTTGGCGCTTCTTCGCTCCCGCGTCGCTCTCCACAAGGGGCGACTCGGGCGGCTAACCCTTGCCGCCGCGCCCCCTCCCCTTCTCACATCTCTCCCGCCGCGCCGCCGCCAGAGCAGGCCGCCGGCAAGGCCACGCGGCCGGCCGGGATGGCGGCGGCAGGGCCCGTTCCTCTCCACCAGTGGTGTGGTGGCGCTGGCTGTCGTGTGCTGGCGGGCGCGCCTTGCCAGAACCATGTGGGGCTCGGCGAGGTTGCCTGGCCGCGACTGTGCCGGCGTGAATACGCCGCGTCGGTCTGCTTCTCCAGGCCCTGGGTAGATGGATCTGGTGCCATGGCGGCCGGATCCGGAGGCCCCAGGTCGGGAGGCGGCGCCGATGTCAGACATGGTGGGGGCGGCTGCGCGGGCCAGGGGCACCAAATTCTCTGCCCTAGTGGCCGGATGTGGGGCCCTTTGGGCTGGAAGCGGCGCCCGGCGTCGTGATGGCGGCAAGGTCCTCTCCTCCGTGCATCCTCGGTCTTCTTCTTGACGACATCCAGATCAGGCTCCTGGTGGCTAGTCAAGACTGGCTATTGGAGGCCACGCGCCGGCGGCTGATGTAGTGGTCGGCGGCGGGGTGGTGGCGGCCGGCGGCTCATGCATCGGGGGCTGGGGTTTGTGCAGACGTTGGGGGACGACTTTCTTCTTTGCACGTCCCTCCGCTGATGGCCTTAACTGGTGCGGGTTGCGACCGTGGCTAGGTCAAGACAGGCAGTTGGAGGCCTTGCGCCGACGACTGATGTAGTGGTCGACGGCGGGGCGGTGGTGGCGTTGGGGCTGGGGCTCGTGTAGGCGTTGGGGCCGGCTTTCTTCTCTGCCATCCCTCCCTGATGGACTTAGCTGCGGCGGCTACGGGTTGCGGCCATGGTCAAGATGAAGGTGTCAGCGTCGGTGTGCAGCTGGTGGACGTGCGGGCAGCGGAGCGAATGCTGGGTCTTCGGGATGTCATCTTGCCAGTGGGGTGGCTAACGGAGCTTTACGGCTGCGATGTGCAGCCAACGCATAGATGCCCCTCTGGTGAGGTTTCTGCAGGTCGACCGGCGGCAACGACGGTGACAATAAGTAGGACCCGGAACCAGGGCCGAATCTTGGGCCCTAAACCCTAAACCCTAAAGTTATCTTGGGCGAAAGCCTGGCGACGGCGACTCCTTAGGGCGCCGTTTTCCCCGTTGGGGGCGTCTCACCCCTACCATTTTCCATGGGTGAGAACCCGGTCTGTCTTGGACGAGCAACAACAACGCTTTGAACGCCATAACCTTCCTGAAGGCGTCGCTGTGGAATTTGTCTCGGCTAGGGTGTGAGTGTGAGGCCATGGTGGGAAGTCGGAGCTGCGCTTGCGTTTTTGCTTGTGTTGGGCAACAATAACCTTCTTAGCCTTTCGGGATTTCCGGTCTTGTATATTTAGGTTTGTTGTTCTCTCTGCTATGTTGGCGTGAGTTTGGTTTTTGGGCCAGTTTTCCTTATAAACTGGGTCAATTCACTTCTTCTTATTAATATATGCCGGAACAATCTGTTCTTGGATCTTTAAAAAATGAGCTTTGCGGGATTTTTCCTTGGTAACTAGGAACTTCCTGAGATTTGAGAACACACTACTTTGTTATAGGACGCCATAATCCCAACCCGATGGTGAAGAGGCACTATTGTGGTCACCTCAGGGGACCCCGAGACGTCGTGGTGGCAGGGCGGGCAAGCCTTTTGGAAGGGTGGTGTGGAAGGGGAAAGCGGAGGAAGCTGTGCCAGAGCTTTGCAAGCCCCGTGTGGGGGAGAGGGTGCATGTCAGGTGTCACACCCTGATTTTGAAGGAATGAAACCAAGGCAAAAGCTCATGTGCGCCAGGAACAATTTACACACATGAACGATAAATTACATGGTTTAAAAGCACAGTGTTCGAATAAAACATAGTATAATGATTACATCGTACCCTTATTACATAACTGTCATCAGAGTAAAGCGGAATATAAATCACATCGTCCAAAGCGAATAACAACTAAATGACGTAGACGTAGCGACTCCATCTCGCCATAGGAAGGTCGACGGCAGCACCACGACACCTAGTATCCCGGATAGTTCTCAGGAAAGTCACCATCTGAGTCATCACTCGAGCATCCTTTGGTTGGGGAAATAGCTAGGGTGAGTTCCATGTAGAAACTCAGCAAGTACAGACGGAAAGTAATGACATGCAAGGCTAGTACAAGGTAAAGCTGAAAGGTAGACTGCGGTAGCATTTTAATGTAACAATTAAGATTTAACTTATTGCAACATATTCTCTAATCATCTTGGTTGAAACACCCAACCCTTTATTAAGGTTCAAGTAGCATTAATGTGTCATTTAACATCATAGATATAAACATAAGTCATTAACCACATTAAGCATGAGATAGCCATCTCAAGGGAACACAGGGTAGCCACCCCGATAAAACCCAAGGTAGCAACCTCACAACATCACCGTGATTTAACAGTTTAAACCATTTGGCTAATCATGCGAGGATCTGGGCCGCTCGTGACTGTGAGCACGGACGATATATCGATTTTAACTCTGTGCAGAGGTATACATTTTCACTCTAGATTGTAATTACTCTTTATGCTCGAGGCGGCCAACCTCTTAGCCCATTACCGAGATAGGCCGGCAGAGGTCACAACAAGGCTTTTCACAGGGTCATAGGTAGTGACAACTCGTAAGCCTTGAGTCCAAGTGTATGGGCGACTTCCCCGTGAGGCCGCCCCCATCACGGGTCTCTAGCCCCTCCCATACTACAACTTGTAAACAAACCCCAGCGACCACAGCTATGGCCACCCGTCGGTAAGCTGTCCACCTGCCCATGATAGTCCTGCTAATAGGCCAAGCCAGAGCCCATTAGCCTAGAGATGTACGTAAGTCCCAGGTCATCGCCACAAAAGGACCACAAGGGGGAGGAGATACGGATGCCCTCGTTGCTACGAGCCCACTGACATCCGTTCCCCCTCCTTTCACCGCCAACCAACGATGCGGACATGCATCAATTTCTCCAGCGGCCGAAGCCAAGAGTCCACGGCTCCAACATATTTTAAGAAGTAAGTTTTATCTTCATTAAATGGTGAAAGGTGAGATAGAGCACTAGCAACCTAAAATCTAACAACTAATACCCCCATAGGATATCTTTGGGTAAAGTGGCTAGTAAGTCCTATGGTTTGCCGATTTAAGACACATGCAGTGAATTTACTTAAACATGAATAGGTGTAATATGTTCAAAAGAATGCCTACACTTGCCTTGGTTGATGTCCTGCTGCACGTAGTCCTCCGGGTTCTGCTGGTCCTCGTTCACCCACGTCTCGTTCTCTATACGCCGTAATCATCACACACGAGCAATACATGCAAGCAAACGTACTTTAATTAAGGCCATACATCAAAACATCTCAAAAGTAGCAAACAATGGCCTAGAACTGTTCTACTCATCGAGACGATTTGAAAAAGTATAAGTTTGCTAAAATCGGAGTTAAAACGTGAAAGTTATGGCCTATAAAAGACTAGGGGTTAATCTGCAAAAGACAGGACTAAGATCTCATTATTTTTGAACTAAGAAGGACTACATCATAATTAAATAAAAGTCTAGGGGTTTTTCTGCAAAACTTCCAAGGCGGTCGGCGTTCTGACCGCGTTGACACGGTCAGTGCACACGTGGCGCTGGCATGGCGCCTGTGTGGCAGCCACGTCAGCAGAGCGGGTCCTCGTTGATCCCATGGTTGACCGGGGGTTAACGGTCGATCTGAGCCGCTCGACTCAGATCCGAGGGCTGGCGGCATCCGGCGGGGTGGTGTCGCCGGAGCGGCGGCCGAGACGGCGGTGCGCTCGCCGGAGTTGGCCGAAATGGCACTCCGGTGCTCGGCCGGAGACGCGGGGGATACGGGAAGGCGCAGTGTGACCTTGGGAACCCGATTGTGGGGTTAATGGCGGCGGCCGACGGCCGGAGGCGGGACTTGGCGGCGGAGGTGCCATGGCCAGCGGCGGAGGTGCCATGGCGGGGAACCCGATTGTGGGAGACGACACTGTAGCGGTGGACCGCTCGGGTGGGCCCCACCTGTCAGTGGCGGTGGGTGATGATGCGGGCGCTGATGCCAGCAGCTGGCGCAGTGCTGACGCACGCGGCGCATGGCATGCTGGGCCGCTCAGCCCACTAAGGCGGCACGGGCGGAGCACGCTGGCTGGCCGCACTGCCATCCAGCTGGGTTGCCTTGTGGCGGCCTGCTGGGTTGCGCTGCTGGGCTGCTACGGTGGCTTGCTGGGCTGGGCTGGCTTGGCCACTGGCGGCCACCCTGGCTGGCCGTGGCCAGCCGTGGCCGCCGCCGCCGCTGCTAATCTCGGCCATGGCGGGCCACAGTTGACCATGGCCGGCTGTGGCTGGCCATGCTTGGCCAGGAGAGGCTGGGGTTGGCCAGGGTCTAATAGGGACTGGCCTAAGCTAGTTAGACTAGGTTTGGTTAGTCTAGGGTTAGCGAGGACAAGTTAGAGCATGTTGGTAGCTAGAAAGCAAGGTAAGAATCAAACAACAAGCTCAAACATGTCAACCAAAAACTATGCAGTAGCATGAATGCAACAATGCATGGTTTCTAACGTGCTAAACATTTTAATGTAATTCATAAAACAAAGGTAGTTGGCCCATGGATTCAAAACATCTATGCAGAAATAAACTCAAATTCATTTAAGATTTAAAGTTCAAAAATCTGGGTGTTAGAAACCTACCCCCTTAAAAGAATCTCGTCCTCAAGATTAGAAGACTCAGAAAATAACTCTGAGTAATCTGCCCTTAGATCCTCTTCCTTTTCCCAAGTAGCCTCATCCTCTGAGTGGTACTTCCATTGCACTTTGCACCACTTGACAACCTTACTTCTAGTGACTCTCTCGGCCGTCTCCAAAATCCTAGATGGACTCTCATCATAAGTCAAATCCTTCTACAAATCCACTTCCTGCATAGGCAACTCCTCTTCTTTGACCCTCAAACATTTCTTGAATTAAGAGACATGGAACACATTATGCACATTGGATAAGTAAGCTGGCAACTCAAGCTGATAAGCTACTTCTCCTCTCCTTTCCAGAATCTTGAAAGGACCAATGTACCTCGGGGCTAACTTCCCTTTGACCTTGAACCTCTTGAGATTCCTCATTGGAGACACCTTAAGATAAACATAATCACCCACTTCAAACTCAAGCTCTCTTCGGTGAACATCTGCATAACTCTTCTATCTCGACTGGGCTGCTTTCAAATGACACCGAATCACTTGGACTTGCTCTTCTGCTATCTTCAAGACATTAGGACCGAATACTTGTCTCTCTCCAGCTTGATTCCAAAACAAAGGTGTTCTACACTTTCATCCATACAATGCTTCAAAGGGAGACATCTTGAGACTAGCTTGGTAACTATTATTGTAAGAGAATTCAGCATAAGGCAAATTGTTGTCCCAACTGTCATTAGACTCCAGGGCGCAGGCCCTCAACATATCTTCTAGAATCTGATTAACCCTTTCTGTCTGACCATCTAATTGTGGATGATAAGCTGAACTAAACCTCAACTCGGTTCCCAAAGCTTCGTGTACCCTCTCCCAAAACTTGGAAGTGAACTGTGTACCTCTATCCGAAATTATCCTCTTAGGAACTCCATGAGCACACATAATTCGAGCCATATACTGCTCAGCCAACTATGCTCCATTGTAAGTGGTCTTGACAGGTATGAAATGAGAAACCTTGGTTAGTCGATCCACTATGACCCAAATAGAATCATAACCTCTCTGGGTTCGAGGTAAACCCACGATAAAATCCATGCTGATTTCATCCCACTTCCATTCGGGTATCTTCAACAGCTACAACAATCCTGCTGGTCTTTGATGTTCTGCCTTTACTCTCTGACAAGTATCACACAAGGCAACATACTCCCCAATGTCCCTCTTCATTCCTTTTCACCAATAGTGTTCCTTCAGATCCTGGTACATCTTAGTACCTCCGGGATGAATAGAGTAAGATGACTCATGACACTCCTTAAGAATAATATCCTTGATTTTTTGATTATCAGGCACAACCAACTTGTGCTTATACCAGAGTGTCCCTTCTTCATCAACACTGAATCCTGGGGCTCCATCTTGACTCACCATCTTGACAATCTCTTGAAGTTCCTCATCAGTTTTCTGACCCTTCCTGATCTCCTGATCAAGTGTCAGTTCCACATCCATAGAAATTCCCTGAGTGTTAGCAACGAACCCCAAATTGAGATACTCAAATTTAGCTAGTAACTCTTTAGGTAACTCCATCACTTCTAACATGTTCAGCTGACTCATTTGACTCAAAGCATCAGCTACAACATTAGCTTTACCAGGATGGTAGAGAATCTCTAGGTCAAAATCATTAATTAATTCTAACCACCTTCTCTGCCTCAAGTTCAAGTCCTTCTGAGTGAATATATACTTCAAGCTCTTGTGATCAGTGTAAATGTTACACCTGTGACCAAGGACAAAATGTCTCCAAATTTTCAATGAATGCACTACAACTGCTAATTCCACATCATGAGTTGGATAGTTCAATTCATGTTTCTTCAACTGTCGAGAGGCATAAGCAATGACCTTACCCTCTTGCATCAACACACAACCCAAACCATGTCTAGAAGCATCATAATAAATAGAGAAGTCTTTAGTCATATCTGGCAGAGCTAGCACTGGTGCTGTTGTCAATCTCTTCTTCAATTCCTTAAAACTGGCCTAACACTGTTCTGTCCATTTGAATAGTTTATCCTTCTCAAGCAAAGCAGTCATAGGTTTAGCTATGGTAGAGAACCCATCGATGAACCTCCTGTAGTATCTAGCCATTCCCAGAAAACTTCGGATATCCTTGACATTCTTAGGTGGACTCCACTTAAGCACATTTGCAACATTCTTAGGACTAACTGTAACTCCATCCTTGGAAATAACATGCCCAAGAAAAGAAACTTCACTCAACCAGAAGTCACACTTACTGAACTTGGCATAAAGCTGATGTTCCCTCAACTTCTGCAATAATAATCTGAGATGCTCTTCATGTTCTTCCTCACTCTTAGAATAAATCAGAATATCATCAAGGAAGACAACCACAAACTTATCAAGATACTCCATAAAAACTTTATTCATCATGTACATAAAGTAAGCTGGAGCATTGGTCAACCCAAAAGGCATCACTGTATACTCCTACAAACCATATCTGGTGGTAAAAGCAGTCTTTGGTATATCACTAGGTCTAATCCTCAACTGATGGTAACCTGACCTCAAGTCTATCTTAGAAAAGACACTAGCTCCCTTCAACTGGTCAAACAGATCCTCAATCCTAGGTAAAGGGTACTTATTCTTAACAGTCACCTCATTCAAAGATCTGTAATCTACACACATCCTCTGTGTTCCATCTTTCTTTTCTACAAAGATTACTGGGGCTCCCCAAGGTGATGAACTAGGTCGACTGTAACCCTTAGACTATAATTCTCTAAGTTGTGACTTATGTTCTTCTAGTTCATTCATAGCCATTCTATAAGGTCTTTTAGCTATGGGTGCAGTACCAGGCAACAAATCAATGATAAACTCAATCTCTCGTTCAGGCGACATACCTGGCAAATCCTCGGGGAAGACATCTGGAAACTCATTGATAACTCTGATGTTCTCCAAGGGCTCACCGCTGACATGATTCACTATTCCTTGATCCTTGGATGGTAGAGGAATCACCATATCAACCACACCTCCATCAGGTGCAGTCAAGCTCACTGTCCTTTCTGAACATCTAATATTTGCTTTCCACTTGTTTAACCAACTCATTCCCAAAATAAGGTCCAAACCATTTGACTCAAGCACTATAGGTCTAGCAGAAAAATCTACCCCCTTAAATTAATCTTTATGTCTGGACACCAAACATTTGAATCCATATTTCCCCCAGGCGTTTTAACATTCATAGCTCTAGGCATAAGTCGGGTTGGTATGCTATGCTTACGAATGAAATGACTACCAATAAATGAATGTGATGCACCAGTATTGAACAGAACTAAAGCTGGATGGGAATCAACAAGGAACGTACCAAGCACCACATCTGTATCTTCCTTCGCAGTCTCCACCTTGACGTGGTTCACCTTCACAAGGTTCTGTGGCTTTTGATTCTGAGGGCAAGCATTAGCATAGTGTCCCACCTTGCCACACTTGAAGCAAGCATTGCTTGGGGGTGCTATTGGTCTTCACAGGAGCACTGTGGGGAGCATTCTGGTGAGGAGCCTGATTGTTCTAATGAGGGGTTGACCATTCTGGCGCTGCACTTGATTACTGCCATTGCTAGAATTGTTGTTGTGCTGACCTCCCTGCTGTGCCTGATTCTTCCCATACTAAAAAGAAGAACGCTACTGGTAGTTCTAGAAGTTGTTGAAGCGAGGACGGCTGCTGATTCCCTGATCCTGGTACTTGCTGACCTCCCTGTTGTGCCTGATTCTTCCCATACTAAAAAGAAGAACGCTACTGGTAGTTCTAGAAGTTATTGAAGCGAGGACGGCTGCTGATTCCCTGATCCTGGTACTTGCTGGCCTTCCTCTTCTTCTTCTTGTCCTCCATCTTGTTCCTAGAAATTAGCATACTTGACGTTTGCCATCATGTAAGAGAGTCCATCATTCAACCCTCCCAGGAAAGATCTTGCTCGACATCTCTAGGTGAATAGCGAGACAAAGCAATGAACTTGTCACAGTACTCACAAACAGACATGGAGCCTTGCTTCAGATCAGCAAACTCCTTCTTCTTGCACTTCATGAGTCCAGCTGGGACATGGAACTCCTTGAATGCCTCATTGAACTGTGCCCAAGTGATGGTGTCAGGAGCTGCATGAGCAAAGCGGTATGAATCCCACCAAGAAGCGGCTGCTCCCTGTAGCTGACCAGATCCATAAAGGACTTTCTCCCTATCATTGCACTAGGCAATCTCCAACTGTTTCTCCACATCCTTCACCCAATCCATAGCAACAAGAGGGTCAGGGGAATAAGAGAAGAAAGGTGGACGCCCCTTCAAAAACTCACTGCGCCTGTCCCTGGGTGGTGGTGGATTCTGATTGTGGTGCTGATTATAGACTTGGCTCATCTTCATGTTCTGCTGTAGCATGGTCATCATGGAGTTCATGCCCTGCATGAACTGAGTCTGCATGGCCATCATCTGCTCCACAGTAGGAGGAGGTGGTGGTGGAGGGTTCTGGTTACTCCCACCAGTACCGCTGGAGCCACCAGTGTTGCTGTTCCTCCTGGTGTTCACCATCTGATGCAAACAAATAGCAGGGTATAAGGATATGCAGTCTCAACATATATATCTGTGCTGAATATAAATTGTGAATGTAACTGCAACATAATATACTGTCTCTTCGTATCTATAAACCATCTGACATAACCTCCAACAATGTGATCACTAACAGGATAGCAAATATATAATTCTCCAAACTGATAGCTGGCATGAACAAGTGACATAGGCTATGATTGAATAACTGATAGGATGAAGCAGAAAGAGAGATAGAGCACAACCTATATAGAGACCCAAAACCCCAAATTATCTTAAACTTATATAAATATGGTAAGTGTGGACATCACCCCACAACTTATCTTAATCATTACAAAGAAGCAAATCAAACATAGTTCATCATGATAAACAAGTTCTCACACCAATAAAGCAAGACACACTCTAAACACACTCGCACTAGACTCGATAAGCTAAGCGTTTAAGCGTGCTAACATAGCATTATTTATTACATGAAAGGGACATCCTAGTCAATCCTAGTACGCCCTCCAGCTACTCCATGGGGATGTGGTCACATTGACGCGCCGTCTACTGATATGCAAAGATCAAGGATATGCAGCAAGCAGCTAATAGATCATGATAGAAGAAATAAACATGTCTATGATCAAAGGATAATATGTATAAAGAGTGCATGCATAAATATCTAGAGAGCGATATGAAAGCTATAACTAAATTGAAGCAGGAGTAGCATGCATTTTGTGGTATTTGTAGTAAAACAAAACAACATGATGACATGATCATAATGACAAAAGCATGGTAGTCACTATAAGATAAGGTAATAAATGATCAATAAATGATAATATTAATAGCTGAAGTAAATGCATATCAAGATAATGAATAAGATAATAAATGGAACATGCTAATAAATGATGGGATATGCAATAACTTATAAGGGTCAACCTAAGATGGTTAGAAAACGACCGTTTCTAGCTAAGGCTTCATGACTTTGTCATACCCTGATTTCGAAGGAATGAAACCAAGGCAAAAGCTCATGTGCGCCAGGAGCAATTTACACACATTAACGACAAATTACATGGTTCAAAAGCACAGTGTTTGAATAAAACATAGTATAATGATTACATTGTACCCTTATTATATAACTGTCATCAGAGTAAAGCGAAATATAAATCACATCATCCAAAGCGAATAACAACTAAACGACATAGATGTAATGACTCCATCTCGCCACAGGAAGGTCGACGGCAGCACCGCGATGCCTAGTATCCTGGATAGTTCTCAGGAAAGTCACCATCCGAGTCATCACTCGAGCATCCTTTGGTTGAGGAAATAGCAAGGGTGAGTTCCATGTAGAAACTCAGCAAGTACAGACGAAAAGTAATGACATGCAAGGCTAGTACAAGGTAAAGCTAATCATCTTGTTGGTGATTTTAATGTAACAATTAAGATTTAACTTATTACAACCTATTCTCTAATCATCTTGGTTGAAACACCCAACCCTTTATTAAGGTTCAAGTAGCATTAATGTGTCATTTAACATCATAGATATAAACATAACTCATTAACCACAATAACATGAGATAGCCATCTCAAGGGAACACAGGGTAGCCACCCCGATAAAACCTGAGGTAGCAACCTCACAACATCACCGCAATTTAACAGTTTAAACCATTTGGCTAATCATGCGAGGATCTAGGCCGCTCGTGACTGTGAGCATGGACGATATATCAATTTTAACTCTGCGCAGAGGTGTACACTTTCACTCCAGATTGTGATTACTCTTTATGCCTGAGGTGGCCAACCTCTTAGCCCATTACCGAGATAGGCCGGCAGAGGTCACAACAAGGCTTTTCACAGGGTCATAGGAAGTGACAACTCACCAGCCTTGAGTCCAAGCGTATGGGCGACTTCCCCGTGAGGCTGTCCCCATCACGGATCTCTAGCCCCTCCCATACTACAACTTGTAAACAAACCCCGGCGACCACAACTATGGCCACCCGTCGGTAAGCTGTCCACCTGCCCATGATAGTCCTGCTAATAGGCCAAGCCAGAGCCTATTAGCCCAGAGATGTACGGAAGTCCCAGGTTGCCACTCCATGAAAGGACCACAAGGGGGAGGAGATACGGATGCCCCCATCGCTACGAGACCACTGACATCCATTCCCCCTTCTTTCACCGCCAACCAATGATGCGGACATGCATCAACTTCTCCAGCGGCCGAAGCCAAGAGCCCACGGCTCCAACATATTTTAAGAAGCAAGTTTTATCTTATTTAAATGGTGAAAGGTGAGACAGAGCACTAGCAACCTAAAGCCTAACAACTAATACCCCCATAGGATATCTTTGGGTAAAGTGGCTAGTAAGTCCTATGGTTTGCCGATTTAAGACACATGCAGTGAATTTACTTAGACATGAATAGGCACAATATGTTCAAAAGAATGCCTACACTTGCCTTGGTTGATGTCCTGCTGCACGTAGTCCTCCGAGTTCTGCTGGTCCTCGTTCACACACGAGCAATACATGCAAGCAAACGTACTTTAATTAGGGCTATACACCAAAACATCTCAACAGTAGCAAACAATGGCATAGAACTATTCTACTCATTGAGACGATTTCAAAAAGTGTAAGTTTGCTAAAATCGGAGTTAAAACGTGAAAGTTATAGCCTATACAAGACCAGGGGTTAATATGCAAAAGACAGGACTAAGATCTAATTATTTTTGAACGAAGAAGGACTAGATTGTAATTAAATGAAATTCTAGGGGTTTTCTACAAAACTGCCAAGGCGGTCGGCTGTCTGACCACGTTGACATGGTCAGCGCACACGTGGCGCCTATGTGGCAGCCATGTCAGCTGACATGTCAGCAGAGTGGGTCCCCGTTGACCCCATGGTTGATCGGGGGTCAACGGTCGATCTGAACCGCTCGGCTCAGATCCGAGGGCTGGCGCCATCCGGCGGGGCAGTGTCGTCGGAGCGGCGGCCGGACGGCGCGGCGCGCTCGTCGGAGTTAGCCGAAATGGCACTCCGGCGCTCGGCCAACGATGCGGGGGATACGGGAAGGCGCGGCGTGACCTTGCAGACCCGATTGTGGAGTTAATGGCGGCGGCCGATGGCCGGAGGCGGGACTGGGCGGCGGCGGTGCCATGGCCGGCGGCTGTTTTCCCACGGCGACGGACGGTGAGGGTTAGGGCGGCCATGGAGAGCGGCAGCATGACCCTTGGGGTCTTGCGAAGCTCGGGATCGAGCCTACCTCAGCGGCGAATGGCGGCAGAGGCGAGGTCAGCGGTGGCGGCACGAACGGCGGTGGGCTAGGGTTCCACGAGGGTGAGGGCGAGGATGAAGGCGGTGCGTAGAGGCTAGGGTTGCGCGCGGGCGGTGTGGCCTCACGGCGCGCAGACACCGTCTTGGTGTCGTCTCCATGAGGGAGGCGACACTGTAGCGGTGGGCCCCACTCGGGTGACCTGTCAGTGGTGGTGGGTGACGACGTGGGCGCTGACGCCAGCAGCGCAGTGCTGACGCACGCGGCGCACGGCGTGCTGGGCCGCTTGGCCCACTAAGGCGGCACGGGCGGAGCGCGCTGGCGGGCCGCGCTGCAGTCGGGCTGGGCTACCTTGCGATGGCCTGCTGGATTGCGCTGCTGGGCTACTGCGGCGGCTTGCTGGGCTGGGCTGGCTTGGCCGCTGGTGGCCGGCCTGGCTGGCCGTGGCCGGCTGTGGCTGCTGCTGCTGCTGTTGCTGCTGCTGATCTCGGCCATGGCTGGCCATAGTTGGCCATGGCCGGCTGTGGCTGGCCATGCTTGGCCAGGAGTGGCTGGGGTTGGCCGGAGTCTACTAGGGACTGGCCTAAGCTAGTTAGACTAGGTTTGGTTAGTCTAGGGTTAGCGAGGACAAGTTAGAGCATGTTGGTAGCTAGAAAGCAAGGCAAGAATCAAATAACAAGCTCAAACATGTTAACCAAAAACTGTGCAGCAGCATGAATGCAACAATGCATGGTTTCTAACATGTTAAACATTTTAATTTAATTCATAAAACAAAGGTAGTTGGCCCATGAATTTAAAACATCTATGCAAAAATAAACTCAAATTCATTTAAGATTTAAAGTTTAAAAATCCGGGTGTTATATCAGGGTGGCATGCAACATGGAAGAGCACAAAAAGGGGAGTGTCGTGTGTGCCTCCATTGCTGGCTCCTTGCCATAGTGGAAATGGTGATGCTTCTGAAAGTGTGTGGGAGCAGTGTGTGTCTATACCATGAGTCCACCTGTCAGCGAAAAAAGGAGCAGAGGGGATACGAATTGTAGATGATTTAATCATGGACGAGTATACGGGTCAGCCTGGGTATTCGGTTTTAACCGACAAATTGGTTCGGTTTGTTCGATGCTGTAAACTTCGGTTTCCAGAGATTAGCAACTGATCGGTGTTCTTGGAACTGAAAACCGACGAGTTTGGTTACGGTATTATTTGGTTCATTTTGTCGGTTTAACAGAATCAACTGAAGCTATCACACTGAACAAAAATCAAAGGGAAAATGCCAGAACGGGGAAGAAAAATCTAAAGGGGACGAGGAAGACCAAATCCATAGGAAAAAAGCATGGCTGTGCTGCGTCGCCCTGCTCGACGCTCGCCTAGTTGGCGCTGGATGCCTTGTGATCACGCTCGCACCGCCGAAGCCCTGGGCGCCCGAGCTCGTCTCGCAGTCGCTCCGCCGCAGTGCTCACCTCTGAAAGTGTGTGGGAGCGGTGTGTGTCTATGCCATGGGCCCACCTGTCAGCAAAAAAGGAGCAGAGGGGATACGAATTGCAAATGATTTCATCTTGGACTGAGTATATGGGTCCATTTTCGAACGTTAGTTGTAGAGAAGACAAGATATAGTGTATAGAGATACATAGAAAACTAGATCAACTCTAAGAGACCCTGTATAATTTCTAATTTATAGGAATAAAAATCTGAGCGAAAAACTACTCTTCAATAATCTCTTTAATATTGCGTTTTCAGATATAGACATCTTCTATTCCTTCATAGCTAATGATATAAAGATTGAGGATGGCTCTATAGAGTGTGCACAAGATATGTAAAAGTTATTGGATGGGGTTACAAAGATAAATAAAGCATTTTGTTTACTCAAATAACTATTCAAAGTCTAAATGATGATTTAGAGAGTACATTTTATAAACATTCTTGCACTATGTCAAAAACGTAGTGCAAAGATATTTTTGAGGGTAGCTCAATATCCAAGAGTCCCTACAAATTTTTATAGGGGCGCCTGGATATTGAGCCACCCCAACAAATGGAGAATTGTTGAATTGTTGAAACGACCTTGATAGAGAAATGACCTTGATAGAGAAATAAGGTACTAACATTTGAATTGTTGAAACGACCTTGATAGAGAAATGACCAAAATAAAATTTATATAAGATTTGTGAATAATGTTAGAACCACCATCTCAGATGATCAAATGACCAAATAACCAAAATAAACTTTATAGATCTTGAGAAGTTATAAATTTTATAGTTGGCAACTTTTTCATTTGAATTCATTTTATTAAGGAAAACTACATTTGAATTTATCCAATTTTAAATTTGATTTTTGGAAACGACCTTGGATAGAGAAACAACCAAAATAAAATTTATGGATCTTGAGAAGTTATAAAATATTATAGATGGCAACTTTTTGATTTGAAGTCACCTTGTCGTGCAAAACAATGTTTGAATTTCAAAATTTTAAAATTTGAAATTTTCAAACGACTTCGGATGTACAAACTTTGTAACTAAAAAGTGTAGATCTCAAAATATAATGAAATTTTTTAGTTGACAACTTTTTAAATTAAAATCATCTTATCATGCAAAAGTATGTTTGAATTTATCAAATTTCAAATTCAAATTTTTTAAAAACCCTGGATGGAGAAAATTCCTAAATAAAAAGTGGTAAATCTTGAAAAGTTAAGAAACTTTGTAGTTGGGCACCTTTTATTTGAATTTATTTAGGGCCTCAAATAAGCAATTTACACTTCGTTTAGTATAATATGTGGAAAACTTAAGTAGCTTGTAGACATATGTGAGTGTGGAGTGTAGTGTTTAGAAGAGGTACTGCGTGGTGAGTAAGAGGTCATGTGTTCAAATCCCCACCAACATGAACTGTGCAAACATCATGAAGAAAGAACTATGGCTAGGTTCTAGTGGGGCCTCTTTAGATTAAAAATATATATTATTATTTTTTTATTATTTTTTATGTATTTTTTAAAAAATGATTTGTAGGGACGACTCAATATCCAACCATCCCTAAAAGATGTCATTTTTAAATACAACATGGAGGGAGGGCTGGCCGAGCCGCCCCTATGAATGCCCCATTTTTAAATACAATTGGGGGCAGCTGGCCTCAACTGTTCAGCCGCTTCTAGAGCCATATTTTGGGTGTAGTGATGGATATGCTTTACCTTGAACACTTGAGGCCGTTATTACTTAACTATCTGTAATACCCAGCGTGTTAGAAGCCTGTAGTAGTCGTAAAGTTGGCTCATATGGAGTTATAGTTGGTGGGTTTAATACCACCTTAAAAGTTTAGGAGGGTGCGGGCCAGCTTATAATCCTTGTCATTCCAAATATAGCATCTCCAGATTAACCCTTTTACACGAAGCGATGACGTGTAAGCGAGGTGCTACGCATATGCAGGCCCATTCCACGTGTAGAGTGGGCCATATAAGCAGTTTTTGACACGGGGTGTTACAGATGATATAAAAGCATCAACCCTTGTTGCACATTGCCCGTGGAGGGGTGTACCAAGGGTTGATCCTGGACATCTGCCACATATCTATGGTGAGCTGCCGAGGGCGTCAGTCCTTAAGGGTGGGTGAATGTAATACCCAGCCTATTAGAAGCCTGGAGTAGTCGTGTAGTTGGCCTATGTAACCCTTTGGCTCATGTAGAGTTGTAGTTAGTGGGTTTAATACCACCTTGTAAGTTTAGAAAGGTGAGGGCCAGCTTATAATTCTTATCGTTCTAAATATAGCATCTCCGGGTTAACCCTTTTACACGAAGGGGGGACGAAAGTGTAAGCGAGGTGCTACATATATGCAGACCCGTTCCACATGCAGAGTGGGCCATATAAATAATTTTTGGACACGGGGTGTTGCACTGTCTTTCTTTTTCGCTGGACAGTTTTGCTTAAGTCTTCTGTGTGACACACTACATACAGCCGTACCACACCAGTGCCTCGAGGTATAAGCTTTATTATTACTGACATTTTAGACTTCGGATAAATAGCTAAGTTTACCTACGATTACATCTCAATATAGTGTTCACTGTGATCCATTATTCTCTTCTTGTTCATTTCTACATGCAGACCACATTTTCCGGACATTGTTCCAATAATTTCATTAATCAGATGCATAAAGTGATGTCTTCATTTTATCTGATAACTGAAATGGGCCATTACTGGTGTTGACACCAGAATATAATGATCCGCGACAACTTATATTTTCCTGAAGGTTTTCTCACCTACAGGGTACTTCCTGTAGTGATGTGGTAGGGTAGGGTTGGGGGTGGAGGGGCATCTATTCTATCCTTCTGTTACTTCAAGAAACGCATCTATAAAATGAAAACATGCCACACTAGGATGCTCAGTACCCTCAGCTTTGCATCAATAATTGAAAAGTGAGCAGAATCATTTTAGAAAAAGCATCTCTTTAACTATTCTTTGCTAGAAAGGCATAAAGCTCGGATAAGACTAACATGCCTATTCTTATGCTCCTACAAGGATACCAGAGAACCATAGCAACAGCTACAAACATATATATGATCCCTTGGAACGATATATCATACTCTGCATCAGAGATTCAGAGACGCAAATTACATTTTCTCTGATTTTGGCCAAGGTATGCACAAATATTTTGGGTTACTTAGTTAATATGTACTCCATTTTTTTACTGTGATACTCCATGTGTATTCTTAAATCCTTATCGGTTCTTCTATGCTTTTGAGACTCCACTCCATGCATCAGATTGCTCTTAGTGCTAAAGAGGAGCGTGCTGAGTGCTGGCTAGAAATCCAATGGGGCCAAACATTGGGCTAGCCTAACTCAATTCATGAGATTCCTACTAGTGTTCTGTTGTTTAAATTTACTATTGTGTTTTTTCCTCGTCTTTTAGAGTTCTTGTTCCTTTAGGAATTTGGCTGAGAGGAAGAGAAGTCGTTGAACGTCAGCTTAAAATTTCTTTTTGTCTTTTGTAACGCAATGAAAAACATACCTTCTGTGTTGTCATAAAGAAGGAATGGAGTAGTCCAGAATTGAAAATTTGAAATAAATATTTGCTTTGACACAATGAATCTCTCTGATGATAATCTTTTCAATGTTCGATGACACCAAGGCAAGAGGCAGCAACGTGTTACTACCTCCATCAACGGCACCATCTCCGGGCTTACTTTCTCTAGATCGACAGTATCCAACCATACAAGACAAATTAAGGTAATAAACCTTTCCCATACAATTTCATTCTGTCAATGATATGTACCCATTTCCATGAAAGATATTCAGTGTTTTTTTCTTGTAAATTACACATCTTGAATGCCATTTTTCCTAGTACTGATATAGCATATAATTTAATTGAGATTATAGTAACCTTAGTACCTCTAGGTTCCATGATCTAAGTCATTCATAAAACAATATATGTTCAAAGTTCCAAGTTATTTGCTCTGGCTTTTCTAAATACATAGCTTTTGCTATGCACCTAAATATAAATTATGTGTATAGATACATAGTAAGAACTATGTATTTTGAGAATTCAGAATGACTTGCAATTTGAAATAAAGGGAGTATTATATTCAATTGTTGGAAATACATACTCCATCATCCTCGAATGTAGTGTACACAAGCATTGAAAAAGAGTAAAAATCTGATTCAACTCTTGAATTAGTCGTTGAATTTGATGTATCCCCTGTAACTTCAATATATACATATTAACTTTTAGAATTAGACAAAATACCACCTTAATGATTTCAATATGGTTTCTTGGATTGTTTTGCTGATATGGCAGTGGGGCTCCTTGACATTTAGCTTCTCTCTTTCCCTTATAAGAAAAAAAATAATTTTCATACAAAGTTGTGTAAATATGAGCTCTATTTCAAAGTTATATAGTTCATTAAGATTTGTAACTTTGTAATTGATAAATTTTTATTAATATATTTTAGAGGCTCAAATGTTCATTTTAAATTACCAAATTTTAAAATTCAAAATTTTAACTTTTATATGACCTCGGATGTTGACATACTGTATATATTAAAGAGGTAGTTCCAAGTAGGTTTACAACTTTACAGTTGACAATTATTTTATCAGAGATTGTTTAGAGGCTCAAATATTCATTTTGAGTTCTCTAAGTTTTAAGTTCATTTTTTAAAATTTTCAAATGACTTTAGATGTTGACGTGGTCTATATATCCAAACGTGACCCCAAACTTTGGCATAGACCATGTCAACATCAAAGGTTGTTTGCAGCATGCGCAGCAGAGGATGGTAGTGAGGTAGTCGGCGACGTTTCTTTTGCATCATGCAGGTCGGGTGAAGCGGCGGTCAGGTAGAGCGGCAGCATGCAGGAAGTGGAGTGGCAAGGAAGCAGTGGCCTTTTATTTTCTTTTTTTGAATTGAAGGTGGGTGGAGCCGTTCCCGTTTCTGTGGTGGCGTAGGACGTTTTTCTTTCCTTCGGCTAGGGAGTTGCAAGAATGAACGGACAGTATGGCAGAAGGAGAAATGGATGATGACATGGCGTAAGGAGGAGACAGAGAAATAGTTTAGTGATGTTTGACTATATAGGAGATATAGATCAGTACAGGGTTATTTTGCTTATTACCCGGCAATGTTGTCTCACCAGCCTCAGCAATCCAGGCTCTCAATTTTAAGTGCCTGGTGGCCTGATTCGTTGCCTGGCAGGCATCAAAATTCAGCGATTGGCCTCACTAGTTGTAAATACATGTGTTAGAAGTGATAACTTTATAACTATCCACAATTACTTTAATTATTAAGTTTGAAATGTGTGCAAATAGGAAACTACACACAAACTAATTGGCTATTTGTTAAAAGCATCATCGGCAGTTACCTAATAACTCCTCCTATCCCGTAAAACTATATTATATTGTCAACACAAATTCCTTTTTTAGCAACCAACAATATTTCCCTCATCCCTCACAAATAAAGGGGGCTGCATCTCCCCTAGTAGCATGTGGCCCGCCTCAACTTTCAGTTATCAATTATCTTTTTTCTTACACAACTATGGGACCCACCTTTCATATTATTATTGGGGCACAAAAATAGTATGAGCTACCCAAATACTTACATAATAAGGCTCCGTTTGGCATAGCTTAGCTGCACTGGTAAAGCTTTTTTTTTATTTAAAAAAAAGCAGTTTCATGAGCAACTTTCTAGGTGACGCTGAGCTATTTTGAAAAAAAACAGTTTCTTGATGCTGACCTTTTGGCAAAATAGCTTAACCAACAACACCCTGTAAGGATAAGAAAAACAAATGAGGGAGAGAGCTGGGATAAGCTACTTTTTCCAGCTCTCCCCTATTTCATTCATCTGTGAGAGGAGAAGAAAACCACTTTACACATGAAGCTATTTGAAAAAATGATGTTTGACATGGAAAACAGCTCACAACATCAACCAAACATGCCCTAACGATAGACTATTGAAGAGCTGTTGGAAAAGATTAGATATCAAATTCATATTACATATGTACATAATACTCATTAAATTAACTAATAGTTTTTGAATTAAATATAACATATATAAGTTTAGCACTCTAAACTTTAATGTATTTTAGTCGATGTTTAATCTAACTGCTTATTTATCAATTTTTCTTGAGTTTTTACTATTTTTACTGAGCATCGACAAAGACATCGGTTTTAATTTGTACTTTTATTTCTTACACCACACCATATACTTATGTACATAACTGCAATCAACAGTGGTAAAGGCGCCTAAAGAATCAAGTACATGACACAGAGCATGAAGAAACTCTGGAATGAGTGGGAGATTCAATTCTTGGTGCTTCTCAGTTTCACATTACAATTTTTCCTCTTCTTTGCTGGCAGTCTTCGGCGGCATAGCACCAACAAGTTACTTAATTTCACAATTTGGATAGCTTACCTGGGTGCAGACTTGGTAGCAGTTTATGCCCTTGGCTTTCTTTTGGTAGGCTTGGGTTTACCCTCCGAACCTGAGGCATGCAGAGAAACGTTGGAGGAGATGATGAGTGTTTGGACGAGGCTGCTAGTTTACTCCGCCGGCAAGTCGCGAGCATCAGTGCATGCGGCGGGGCTGAGCACAGGAGGGGAGCTCATCATCTTTGCTTGGATGCTAATGGCGCACAAGGGACAACAGTAGGTTTCTGTGATGTTTCAGCGGGCCTCCGGAGAATCGTGCAGTTCTATGCGCGGGGATCCTCCACACCCGCTTCAACGAGAAAGGTCTGAAAGAGTAAACATCCTGTTTCTCAGTGTGGATGCTTCTTCCTGCCGTGTCTCAGTGTTGATGCTAGCTCCTCCATTCGCTGAAGCAGAGCTATGCGTTCGGCTACACAACTCAGAGACAAAGAGTTGACGCTGACACATGGGAAACGGCCGGGTTCGAGTACAAATACAAAGGCCAATTGCAGATAAAAATAAAACCACAGCAGATTCACTTGCTCGAAACTCCAACACTCAATCGTGTCGGTGCCATTGATCCATAGCGTTTGTTCAAGCGAACAGGGCAAGCATGTCGCTGCCACCGATAAGTTTAGGTTGTTTGTTCAATGAGTACTGGGCAGGGGCAGAGTAAGAGTGTCGATGTCATTGATCCATATCGCTGCCACCGATAAGTTTAGGTTGTTTGTTCAATGAGTACTGGGGCAGGGGCAGAGTAAGAGTGTCGATGTCATTGATCCATATCGTTGCCACTGATAAGTTTAGGTTGTTTGTTCGATGAGTAGTGAGGCAGGGGCAGAGTAAGAGTGTCGATGTCATTGATCCATAGCCTGGCGCCCACTCTTCTTCTACCTTATAACAATGACGCATAAGTTTTTTGAAGAAAAAATCTTCTCATATACGTGGCTATGTTGGGCTTACGTTGCCGGCAAGTAGTGCAATTAACTTAACTCCTCAATCTGCATATAGATTTAGGACCTGTTTGTTTCTGCTTATTTGGCGGTGGCAACACTGCCAATCATCCATCAAAGAACCACTCCGAGCTTTTTTTTTTTGAAAGACCTTGTTATTCGGCTTTGATTAATAAGGAGAAATATAATAATATTTGCATGCGCAAGAGGCGTTCTCTATCACAGCTTAGGCTGCAAAGGGTTTAGGATTTTAACACTAATTACTGGCTACTGATTTGGATGACTATTGCGAGATTTATAGTTACCCCAACCCTTGTTTTAGGTGCTAGAATGCACACAAAATTCTTGTTGAAATATTCGCATGATGATAATATGCTTCTACCGTTTGCCCGTAAGGAGAAAAATCAAAGGACGATATTGCCGTACCACACAGATGCGAAGCCACAATCTGGCTACCACGCGGCGGTCCCAAGCAGAGACTTTTTTTTCGATGCACGACGCGTGCGCGCTCCCCGCATCAGACGGCCGCGGGAATCGAGTCTCCTCGGCAGCTCGGCTCCCTTGGCTCTATGGTCATCTACTCCTTCGGCTCTATAGGCGCTCGAGTGAACAAATTGGGCGGTCAGATTGGGAGCAGGATGTTGCGGCGGCGGCGGCGGCGGCAGGGGGCTCGCGGCCGCATGGCATAGCAGCAGGTGGCCCAGATCAGCCAGGAGCAGACGCGCCTCCTCCAGCCTGGATGCTCGCCGCCAAGACCGCACGCTGGCCCGGCGGCCGCGATGCCAGTGGTTCTGTCTCCATGGAGCCGGCCCGATATAGTACGCCGCGCCCGCTTGGACGACTGTCCCATCGAGCGCCATCCGCAGAACGCTCCTAGCCACGTCGACCTCGACAGGAAGGCGCCGCCCCTGCATCAGGATCCATTGGTAATGCTTGTTGCATCCTCTAACATGTGCTGCGTATCTCTTCCTTTTGTTCAACACCTCTCATGTTGTGCCTAATCGACGCCGCATATATGCAGGCGTACAACTAAAGCATCCCCCAAGGCTGTGCATGTTCAGAACCTAGCATAACCAATTAGTCTTTCAGAAGCTCTTCGCTGTTGTTTTGGTCAATTTGTGTGTTCGTTTTGGTTTCAATCAAGAAGGGACCCTGATCAAAATCGCCATGGCATGTTTGATTGTCTCAGGTACAACGCTAATTTTGGGCAAGACTGGGACATCCTCCGGTGGCTCCTCACAAAGCTGGGCTCCTGATGCATCTGAAGATGTCTAGCTCCAAAAGATAGTACTTGTGTCAACTTGTGTCTTGTAACTAGAATGGTTGCCAAAGATGTAAACTTAGATAGTACATGGGAACTCCTGGCAAAATAAACTGTATGGATATGTGATACAAAAATAGAGCTTGAGTAAATCATGTAATGCTGAACACGAATCATGTAATGTTGAACAGATTTTCAAAGCAAAGGAGTACAGTTACATATTCTGAGCAAAAGAGTCTGCTGAACAGGAATCATGTAATGCAGTTAGTCTGTCCATGTTTTCATTCCATGACAGTAAAAGGGTACAGTTGCATATTCTGAGCAAAAGAGACTTGCTAACAGCAAAAGACCAAAGTTACATAGATTCATTATTCTTGCACTCCATGAAAATGTAACTTCGTAACTGCAGGATAACATGTTGTAGCATTCTGATTAATTCCCATTAGGAGTTTTGTATATCCTCCTAAAATGTATGGAGCAGCCATTGTTGAAGGTTCTGGAATTGAATTAAAGTGTGTCATTGTAGAATTAGTATGTCCACCTTTCAGGAAAGGAGCATCCATGGATGAAGGTGGCCCATCATTGAAATTCTGTCATATATAGTATAAGTGTCCAAAAACCATGATTGTAAGGAATGAAATGTATATGATAATTTAACATTTAAGTGTTCAGCTAATGTCTTACATTTATTTGGTTTGGATCAACATGTCCATCTCTTGTTTCTACATCATTGGTTTCCAGATATTCACCTACAGTGAAATATATATGATAATTCATGATTTGTTTTTAAAAGAATATAGACATAAGCAAAAGGTTTAGGATAGGTCAGTACCTTTCTTATGAGCACCCTTTTTCTTCTTCCCTAATGACTTCTTTTTAACAACATTTTTAAAACGTGTATTCTTTGGACCTTTTATTACTCGAGAAATTTTAAATGATATTACACCATTTAATGCATCTTGAACACTTTCAATTGGAACCGCAGGAACCTCATTGGATTTTTCATGCTTGTGATGGTTGCAGCCAAGAATCGGAGCAAAAGGCAGTTCAAACTTATTAGTTTTAAATATGGTGTCAAATGTCACGGCATCACCAAAGCATTTGTAAGCCATAATAGATTGACCATCTGCCCAAAAGAAATTTACAATACGACCATCTTCCTTGTCTACCTGAAATGCATAAAAAAATATAGGATCCTCTAACTATTTATTTCTCAGATATTCAGATAGTGTTTGTGCATTATTGGCTTCTAAGTACTACCTGCGCTCGCGATCAATCTCATTATCATAATCCATCTTAGCAAATGGTATGTTCTCTTCCCCTCCATAAAACTTCTTCATGAACTTATAAACTTGGGCCGGTTTCATTCCAGCTTCCCGTATCTGTCCAATTAATTTCCTGTCTGCCTCTATAACATATCTTTGGGACCTCAACTTGTGTGCCTTATTTGGGCTAGCAAGATAATGATTGTTCTGTTCCACGACCTTTTGCACCCTCTAAATCCCCTCTTTGCTGATACTAAATTGGTCATGAGCATCACAACCCGTCCTTGTAATGTCCTTTTGTGATGACTGATTTTCTCGATGTCCTTGATTACTGCAAATTATATGTTTCTGACATAGACTACCATCTTGGCGGTGCTTTGTCTTGCTCTTTCTAATACTGAACCCGACCTTGGCGGCATAGGTGTTGTACATCTCATAAGCTTGTTCCTCATATTCAAATGTCATTCCAACGGTAGGAGTTGTCAAATTTTGCCCAGCTTTAAGAACCACCTCCTGTACATATAAAATTCTAATTAAAGGTATACCAAAAGTAAAACAAAAATATAATATATTATGTAAGTTTGTTATTTTTTTTACCTCATCAAGTACTTCATTCTTTACTGATCCAGACGTCTATGAAATGGTGCCGATGGTCTCTACTCCCTTGATAACCATGGTGTTGTGTTAAATATGAGCATTATATGTCAGAAACCAAACATCATAGAAGAAAATACATTTTTTTAAAAGAATTGCAGAACTATCTAAACAGTAACTCACCTGTGTTATCTGTTCCTCATCTTCTTGACAAGCATCACCAACAGCATCAAGTTCTAGAAACAGGCATCTGCTGCTACTAGTTTCGACATGGACAATCTAGTCCAGTACATATCGTACCTGTGAACTGCAAAGATTAGTCATGCCAAATTGTCAATTACTAATGTGTTGCGAACTAAAGGTGTGGTCATATCGTGCTAGATCCCATAATTATAGTCTTGTCTGTCTCCTAGGATATACTAAATTTGGTTATCCCATATTTTTTATTTAATTTGTCTTCTCTAAGTGCTTAATGTAAACTTTAGGCGAGATTAGACCAGGGAAAGAATTGTGAAAAATGAAAGCAATAGTCTTGAACTCGATATAATCTCCTTATTATTGACCATGATGTATAATTTTTTGTTCACATTAATATAACTTTATTACTTTGATCTTACATGTTAATGATGATGAGAATTTTTAGGGGAGATGGTCTATGGAGTTATCAAAAAGTGTATATACAAAAAATCAAACTTGCACATAATCCCATAATATTTCTTATATAAATTATAATTTCATGAACCCCTAAGTTTGCATGCAAATTAACTGTACTGAGCATATATAATCTGTACCTAAATGATACATTTCAACCATTATAAAAAGATAATAAAAAATCTCTTAAATATATATAAATGCTAATATGTGCTATCATGAAAAATAATTTAACATCTGGCAGTAGATGCACAAAGCTATTTGAAATACACACTTCTGCCAATTTTAATAAGTTAAAACTATGCACAAAGCTATGTTGCACTGCTTAGACCAAGGATACATGTACACACTAGGATAAATATGTATTTTATAAGCTTATTATATGGATCATGGAAAAACATTACTAACAAATCATATGGTGAGGGCACTTAATCTTCACTTTAAGTTATATTAATACTGATGATAATAAATTTTGTAAGTTTTTAAGTAAAAAATAGTTTAGAAAATTTGATTCAAACAATTGTATCAAATGAGTACTTGTAATTTAATACCAAAGACTATTTGTTCAATAAGAGTATTAATATAATATAATAAATTCAACATCTTGAGTGTCATAGTGCATGCTGAAACAACTATTATGCCATTGTAAGAACTAAAAGGGTAGCCAAGGATCTAGAATATTGAATAAGCTATACAAAAGGCATTGAAATTTAAAATTAACAATTGAGAAAAAGCTCAAATTTAAAATATAGATTTTTATGATATCACATAACTGATAGCAGTTTATATACTTCAAGTTTATGTTTTAACTAAACACAAATCATGCTTCAAAAAAGAATCAATCCTATTACTCATAAAACCACTAGAAATAATAAAATATAGATCCTAATATTTTTACAAAAACCTAAATATATGCCATCAAATATATTATAGCTTAATATTTAATATAGACATTTTTATTAGTTAGTGTCTCCTAAGATTCTAACCCATGTGAGAGCACGGGTTGGTAAACTAGTATATATATAGTTTGGGGTACGGTGGCAGATTGTTGTTTTCTTGTAGACACAATCAACACAAAAAAAATCTATTACTATCATAACATCCTTCTTTTTTACTTTCTTTTACTTTTTCGCATCTAGGTCAATAGTCATGCAGGACAAGTACACTGTTGTGGCATTTGAGGAAGGCGAGATAATCCCCATGGAGTGTCTCACCTACAACCTCGATCAATGCCATCATGTCGTCTCGTCGCTATTTGTCCATTGCCGTGTCTGGTGCTTCTAACAAAGATACAGTTTGCAGGCGGAATTCTGAACTTTGGGTTTCTCAAACTGTTATCTGCTGCACCTAGTATTGTGCATGGATTTGACTGGATTAGCAAATTTAATTTCATATATTTTTTCTAAGAAATAAACCTGCAGCAGATTTTGCCCCAGGATCTTAGAGATGTTTGATGCTTCCTGCACCATGTTATCTTATCTCTGGACTCTGGTGACAGATTTATAGACTGTATTAGTTACAGGAATGAAACGGTTTGAATTTTTGATCTCAAGTTTGAGTTTTTATCTCAAGTTTGACCACTTGTCTTATTCAAAAATTTATATTAAATATTATTTCTTTTATTATGGCTTATTTTACTAATAAAAAAATCTTCAAGAATGACTTAAATTTAACCATATTTCTATAATTTTTTTGAATAAAACAACTGGTCAAAGTTAGGATAAAAGAGTCAAACAAATTATAATTTAGAACAAAGGGAGCAGGAAAGAAGTCTGAAGACAATTGGCATGGTGATATGGTTCACTGATTTGGCTTGATTCTTTTCAGAATGGAAGTATATTCCACACTTTCCTGACTGTGACTATAAGGTCCGTTCAGTTTGCTCGCAGTTATAGGAGACCACAGTCAACAACACATACGTTATTCAACGAATTCCCAAACATGTCCAGATCACCTTGCAATTCATGCCCAACCCATTCAAATTTCTGACATGTTCGCTGGTCACAGGGACAATACGTACTGGACTAGGCTATCCATGGCCGAACTAGTAGCAGCAGTTGCCTGCATCTGCAGACGGCGTGCTTTCTCCTCATCAGAGGTCCATCTTCCCCGACCATCGCATTGGTCACCGCCTTGGCGACCGTCTCCCTTTCAATCTCGTCCCCAACCTCCAGCCCGATGCCCCACTGATGCGTGACGTATCTCGCGTTCACAATCTGGTCCGCGAAGCACGGCTGCACAAGCATGGGCACGCCTTCGCAGACGGTCTCCAGTACCGAGTTCCATCCACAGTGTGTCCAGAAGGCACCAATGGCGGCGTGCGCCAACACGTCTCTCTGTGGCGCCCATGAGACAACCTTGCCTCTTTTCCTGATCTCCTCGCAGAACCCATCTGGCAACGATGGAACCTCCTCACCGCTGACCAAGCCCGGCCGGACAACCCACAGGAACGGCACACAGCTGTCGGCCAGCCCCCACGCCACCTCCTCGAACACGCCACGGTCGACGCAGGCCAGGCTCCCGAGGCTCACGTACAGCACGGAGCGTGGAGGGTGCGCGTCCAGCCAAGCCAGGCAGCTGAGGTCGGGCGTGTACAAGCTCTGTTCCACTTGCACAGAAGCCTGGGACGACAGAAAATGCAGGGGCCCAATGGCAAACGCGGGGAGGGACAGCTCCCGCCGGATCTTGGCAAGCTCCGACGCCTCCATCGCCTCGATCGTGTTGAAGACGATGCCGGACACCGCGGCTCCGACAGCGTCGGCGACCCGGGCGACGAAGCTGCACATCTCGTCCGTGCTGCAGCCGTCGACGCGGAGCAGGTCGCGCACCCGGAGCGGCTCCAGGTCCGGCACCAGCTCATCCAGCTGCTCCTCTGCAGGACAATTTGGGAACCAGCTCGTCAACGCCTGAGTTCCTGACTGCGTGAGCTCGAAATAATTATTCTACTTGCCTTTGATGGGAAGATAGCCGGCGTCGCGCAGCCTCGGGTACGCGAGCATGTTGCATGTCGTGGTGGCGCTGTCCGTCCGGAGCGCGAGCACGGGGACGCCGAGCTGGCCGGCGGCGCTCAGTGCGGCGTAGCACTGCCCGTCGACCACCGCGCACGAGACGTCCCGGCCACCACGCAGCAGCGACGCGAGTGCCTCCCTGAAGGGCGCCTCGCAGGCGGTGTTCAGAGCCAACAGCTTCGCGAGAATGTCGGTGTCCGGGGAGGTGGCGTCGTCTCCAAGCGTCTCGTGGATGGGGACGAAGGTGAGCTCCGGGTGCCGCGCGGGGTCCGGGTCGTTGAAGTCGGTGTGGAGCACGGTGACTCCGAAGCCACGAGCGTGGAGGACCGCCGCGAGCTTGAGCATGGGGTTGAGGTGGCCCTGGAATGGCAGGGAGAAGACGACGACATGGCGGCTGCGGGAGCTGTCGTCGCGATGCTCTACTTGTCCGGCCATTGCCGCCGGCAGGGTGGTAACTGAGACTGGGAAGCCTGGGTGATCTCGATTTTTTCCTAATCGTTGGCTCATCGGTCATGTCTTTGTATGCGAACAGTGTCCACGTGATGCCTGCACCCGACCCCACAAGCGACAAGGACACAATTGTTCAACAGAAGAATTCTTTAGTGTGCATTGGTAGCATCAACCAAACAGACAGAGAACAGCGAACAAACACAAGTAAATGGCAGACAGTGACGAACATGATACAGACAGTGTTTAAACACTGATTGAGGTTCTCAACTTCCACCAATTTATTCGTAGTCGAGGGATTACTATCATTACTACCAGTATATGCCGGTGCTAAGACGATGGCTACATTTCGGATACTCAAAGTAAATCTACAGGTCAAGCTGTCGCCGAAGGCCTGGCATGGCAGCTGACGTAAACGAGAAGGGGGCGGATCAGTGGCGTGGGACGGCGGCGCAGCGGCAGGAGGCAGGGGCGGCGTGCCGCTAGGGTTTTGGCGGGGGCGTGAGCGTGGAGAGCCGGAATAGATGAGCTTTCTTTCTATTATTTTCTTAAAGATTTAAAGGATATAAGGCTTCTTGTATTTACAGTATAGGGAGACTTAACTGTTAAACAAACTCTAACGTGACTCCTATTTATAAGAATGGATTCTCCTTTTCTATCTTAACAAACCCAACTTCCCAACTTTAATCGATCCTTCCTAAACAGGATCGTACTGGATGTAGTAGTAGATAACGATGGTACGACCATTGGCGGCGGCCATGGTGCACCCACTGCGTGCCCTAAGGCACGCCGTCGACGTCGCCTGGCATGGCGATAATGCTGACGTTTCCTCCCTGGGCTTGAGATGGCTCAAATTCTCCACCGGAAAGTATGGCCCGTGTTGGGCGTGTGACACAAGCATAGTTCCTATACTATTGAGTACACAACTCTGTTTTTGTAAAAAAAATTGTGCATTACCAAGCCATGTTTAAAGTATCTCCATAACATTAGACAACAAAATTAGTTTCACAAATAGTACTCATTAATCAAGAATATGTTGAAGAATACATGATTAGGTTAAAAAAACCCCAGTTCAAAAGCTTGGAAGTTCAACTAGAGCAGTTTATCCGAAGTTGTAGGCCTCAGACTAAACCCAAAGCTGGAAATCAGACACCTAGAGCACCATTGAAAAAAAAGGTAAACAGGTCACATACAATCAAATAGCCACCCGGCCACCAGGATTCAGCTGTTGTTAACGCCATCACCCAGGTCGAAGTCCAAGCGTTCCATCAGGTCTCTCCACTCCTCCGGGGATCCTTCTGGCCATGACACCAGTATCTCCAATTGGGACAATCAAACCTGCAGTTTATCCAAATGCCAATCAGGGCATAGAACAATGAATGCTTGACCTAGTGCAACACATTTGCCAACAGAAGCGTCATCTGGGATACTAAAACTATATAGACCTTATCAATTTCCACAGTGCCCAAAGACTACACTACCATAGGTTACACATTCAGCATGACATGTTTTCTATCAAAAATTCACGTTTTAGCCAAAGATTCGAAATCATCCATCATATATCCATAAATTATCTTGCCTAGCTTAGACCAAACCTCCCTAGCTACAGCTAGCAGTTCTCTCCATTTCACTCAGAATCAGTACTAAAGATTGTTCATGAAAAAAAAGTCAAAATCCAATACATTGACCGTTGTCTATTCGTACATTGCAGCTATTGTAATTAACCGTTGTCTCTTGGATTGGACGCACTTGCTGATTGTAGGACGCCGAGTAGCACTGCCCGTCGACCACCGCGCACGCGACGTTCTGGGCACCACGCCCCAGCAGCCAGAAGGGCCAGGAGCTGCGTGGCGATGTCGGCGCCGGGGGAGGTGACCTCGTCGGGGAAGGACTCGTGGATGGGGACGAAGGTGAACTTGGCCGGGTGGCGCGTGGGGTCGGGGGCGTTGAAGTCCGTGTGGAGCAGCGCAGCGAGCTGGAGCATGGGACTGATGTGGCCCTGGAACGGCAGCGGGAACAGCAGGAGTCTCCGGCGGCGGTGATGCTCTTGTCCGGCCACCGGAGCTGGGGCCGGTAGAGCGGGCAGCGTGGTTGGTTGGTACGATGAGAGGTCAGCAGATGGAGATGGCATTTGTCGGATTATGTGAGCCTCGATGCACCACAAAATGTGGCCATGTGACGCAGCCGATAAAATACTCACATGCCACGCTCCTGGCCGTAGGCCATGACGGCGTGCCCAACGCAGTGACTCCAGTTATCTTCATACCATTGGCAAGTATGGTGTAGTATACAATATGTTTCCTTAGTTATCCGAAATGTTTAACTACTCATATGCTTCTTCTGTTTCAAACTACAACACGTTTTGGGTAAAAAATGATGTATCTAAAAAAAAATGTCATATAATTTGAAATAAAAGGAGTAGAATAATATCCTTTAACAATATATTAATATCCAAGATAAAATTTCATATAATAACGAGTTATTATTGTAGAAGTTTGGATAATTTATATATTTGTTCCCAAATATTGATTCTCTCATTTCAAATTATAAGTCGTTTGAACTTTTTTACATACATTTTGTTATGCATCTAAATATAACATATTTTTAGATACATTGTAGATTCTATGTACAAAAAATAAATGATAGGATTACAAAGTATAGTACTATAACACTTTTCCTAACCTTCTTATTGGCCCTTTCTGGATCTTAGTTCAATGTCGCGCACTAAACTAAGCGTCTGTTCCATCGTAGTATTTAAGAGTGTACCTTAGGACTTAAGATTCTTTTTTCACAAAAATAAAAAAATGAGAGTTTTAATAATAAAATAATGAGAACAAGTGTTTCTTACAAAATCTGTAGCAACTAATATTGTGAAAACTAAAAGTTGGAAATCTAGATTCATGATGCAACAAAACATAAGCTACAAGAAAAGCCACTACAAAAATAAACGGGTAGCCAATTTATTCAGCGAAAACTTAAACGGACAAAACAGCTATGTGATCAACAACTCAAAGCGAAAGTACATGATCCACCAACTTATCAACGGCCTGTTGAGAAGACCCGTTACTCTCAAGGCACAACCGCACTTTCTCCTTCAATTCCTTTGCTCTTTCCCTGATTTCAACTCCCTCATCGATCTTCATCCATCAGCTTCTTGATGGCCTTCTCAACTTCTCCTCGCTCTAGCGCACCATCCAACAAAATCCCAATCCTCCATACCTCGTGCACGTACCTTGCAGTTGGCAATTGATCTCCAAAGATAGGCCTTGACAACATCGGCACCCCCTCATAGATACTCTCCAACGTGGAGTTCCATCCGTTGTGAGTCCAGAAGCACCCCACTGCAGGGTGAGCTAGCACCTCCTGCTACGGTGCCCACTTGATCACCTTGCCTCTACCCTCCATGGCCGACATGAGCCCATCTGGGAGCTCCTTCTTGTCCACTACAAGCACGAGGCCACGCCGAACCACCCATAGAAACGGCTTGCCACTGTTCACCAAGCCCCATGCCATCTCCGTAAACTCGTCCGGAGTCACATGAACATTACTACCGAAGCTAGGGGCCTGTGTGTCCAGCCACTCGATGCAACTACGGTCCTGGTTGATTAGACTAGTCTCGGCGCCGCCATCGTTAGAAGTGATGAGCTTGTGAAGCGGACCGACAGCGAAGGGTGGAATACCTTTATGGGCAAGCTCGTCCCGGATTATGTCAATCTCGTGGGATTCGAGAGCTTCAAATGTGTTGAGGATTGCACCTGATCGAGGAGTTTGTTGTGGTCTCGGTGGCACGACTCAAAATCTTGTGCATGATCTCTTTGTTGGGGAGCTTGCTTGGGTCGAACAGGTCCCTCACTTGTAGAGGTGGCAGCTCCTTTACCGGCATGTGTACGTTGGACTCTGAAATGAAACAAAGTGCAACGTGGACTTGTTGGATGTATGAATGTACAGGTAATATTCTCTGTGAACTCTGTCAAGATTCGTTCCTAAAACAATCAGTGGCAACGTGGATTCGTTGCTAAAACACTGCATATATAGATGTTTCAACAATCAGTGGCAGCATGTTACGAACCTGTTGCTGGGAGATAGCCCTTGTCGTGGAGCATGTCGTAGGTGTCGGTCCTGAACAAACGGAAGCAGGCGGCGCTGCCGGTCTGCAGCACGAGCGTGGGCAGGCCGAGGGTAGCCGCGGCGTTCTGCACGGCGGAGAGGGTGGAGTCGAAGATGAGGCACGCTAGCCGAGGCGCCTCCTTCTCCGCGAGGAGCGACGCGAGCGTGTCGCGGACGTGCCCCGAGTCTCACCCCGTCACAGGGCCGCGCGCGCACAGCTACCAAAATGGCCGGCGCCCAAGACAAAGCTCGCGACGGCGACGTCCACGGCAGCAGGGCTCCGCCTCGTCACCCGGCGCGCGTGCTTGTGTTCCCGCTGCCGTTCCAGGGCCACATCGACCCGATGTTGCACCTGGCGGGGGTGCTCCACGCGCGCGGCCTCGCCGGCAGCACATCCGGCTCCGGTGACGGTGGACCCGGCTTCCCTGCGCCTGGATCCAGCGTCGGCAGCGTGGGTAGCAGAGGTGCCAGCCAAACAACACTGCAGGCAGCAGCATGTGCTATGGCGCCCCACTGGTGGTGTAGGCGGCCAGATATGGCGCCCCACTGGTGCCAGGCATCGGCGTTTGGGAGTGTAGTCGACAGTGAGCAGCGGTTGTGCTCACCGGTGGTGGAAGCGGTTGGGGGCCATGGAGATGTATGGCGGGGCATGTTGTCTTGCCGCAGGCAAGCCCACGGTGGGGCAGCGTGCCCGCCATTTCTTCGCTTTTGTTTTGCAGGGTCCCAAAAGCGATGCGGAGCATGCAGTTTTGCCACGGGCTTGTGGTGGGGTTGCGTGTCTGTGGGTGCTGGTGCACGCCTCCCACCATCGCGGGTGAGTCCGTCTAAGGCACCGCATGGTGTGGCGGCGGCCAGCAATCGCTTTCTGGTGCACGCCTCCCACTATCGCGGGCGCATCCATGAATGGCTCCGCATGGTATGGCGGCGGCCGAAAGGCCCCTGTCTGGGACGAAAGTCGGTGCGCGCCACAATTTGTCACGGGCGAGTCCGGAAACAGCTCCATGCGGTGTGGCGGCGACCGGCAGTCGCTTTTCGGTGCGTGCCACCCACTATTGCGGGTGAGTCTGAGCATGGCTCCGCATGGTATGGCGGCAGCCAGACAGCCCTCGTCAGACACAAATCTCGGTGGACGCCTCCCTCTGTCACAGGCGAGTCCGAAAACGGCTCCGTGCGGTGTGACGGTGGCCGACAAATCCCTCCTCCCGTCCAAGCATCGATGCTCGGTGCTGCAAGCCTACCTCCATCTCATGCAAGCCAATAGGAGCATTAGCAGAGGTTCAGGGCAAAAGCTTAGCTCAGATTAGTCTGGACCAATGACGAGTATTTCCTTCTTGAAGGCGTCATTGAAGAACTTATTCTCCACTCCTTGATCGGGTCGCTCAACACCTTGGCATAAGGCTTAGGCGAAATCCTTGCCAAGCTCTACTTGACTGACGATGATTACATTGCGACGTCACCATCCGTGGTCATCTAGGCCTCATCGGGAGAGGGGGGAACAGGGGAGAGAGAGAGAGGAGGTGGGGAAGCGTCTGGAAGTTGGAGTGGAAGCTTAGTATGTATTCGGTTGTCCGGACTCGGAAGAGAAGTCAAAATAGCAAAGGAGGTAGTAGAGATTCCGAAAAACGCGACGAGAAGCACGAGGAGCCGCTTCTAGGCGGAGTCCGAGCCAAACGATCTGGGCCACACAATGGAAGATCGGACAGATGGAGCAATTCGGGGTGACGTGGATGGTGGTTCTGGCAGAGAAGCTGTGCAACATGTTAATAGCAAAATGATGACGCACTGTTTTTCAAGAAACTGTAAAATGAGTTCGATTTTTCCCTAGCTCTAATAACAGTGAGTCAGCGACATGAGTATGGATGAAAATGGTACGGATATTTTTCGACCATAATCGAGACCGAATCCGTTTAGAGAGGTTTAATCCGTTTGTATCCGTGTTTGAATATTCAACATTCGATACCGTATCGATATCCGAATACTTAAATCCCATATTTATGATGTGAATATCCAATCGTATTCTATCCGGAGTCTTACAAAAACAGGCTCTTACATGTAGAGTTTTAGCATATGATTCTAGGGGGATAGCCAAATAAACTTGTTAAAGGATTGCCTTGATAACATGACCTTTTAGCTCAGATTAATCTTACCAATACTAAAGGCTTCTATGAAACGTAGGAGTTTTACTAGAATCATATCCCTTATTCATCTTTTTTTATCAATAGGACCTGCGCTATATATATATATATATATATTGCGAAACAATGCGCTATATATTGTTCTTAAGGAAAAACTATATCCCTTATTCCATAGAAAAATGAACCACCCTCTAAGGAAATTATTCATGACAAGCCATAAAAACAAAAACAAAGGTAGTAAAGGATCCATACAGCTGAAACCATAGACACAATAACACACGTTAGGTATATATACACGCTCGTGCATGCAATACACACAGATATCGAAACAAGTCAAAGAGAAAGTATGTGATCAACCAGCCTATCAACATCCTGCTGAGAAGACCCACCGCTCTCAAGACACAACCGTGCCTTTTCCTTGAAATCCTTTGCTCTTTCTCTTAGCTCCAATCCATCGTTTGCTTCCATCAAGTTGGTGATCGCCTTCTTAATCTTTCCTCGTTCCAGCAAACCCTCATACAAAATTCCTATCTTCCACGCACCCTCCACGTACCTTCCGGTTGCTAGCTGATCTCCAAAGTAAGGACTCGATAGCATCGGCAGCCCCTCATAGATGCACTCTAGGGTAGAGTTCCATCCATTGTGAGTCCAGAAACCACTGAGGGCAGAGTGGGCAAGCACCTCCTGCTGTGGGGCCCAATCAATCACCTTGCCTCTACCCTCCACGGCGCACTCGAACCCTCGAGGTAGCTCAGTTTTCTCCTCTCCAAGCACAAGGCCGCGTCGAACCACCCATAGAAACGGCTTTCCACTATCTGCTAAGCCCCATGCGACCTCTGTAAAGTCATATTCAGTTACTTGAACCACGCTACCAAAGTTCACATATAGCACGGAGCCTGAGTCCTGTGTGTCTAACCACTCGATGCAGCTGCGGTCTTGGTTGAGTAGGCTGGTCCCAACGCTGCCGATTGTGGCGAGTTTGTGAAGTGGGCCTACGGCGAAAGTTGGAACCCCCTTGTCAGCAAGAAGTTCATCTCGGACCGCTGTGAGCTCGTGCACTTCAAGAGCTTGGAATGTGTTGATTATTGCACCGCGAGAACTTGCTGTGGTTTCGTTAGCTAGATTCAAGAACTTCAGCCCAAGTTCCTTGTTGGGAAGTATGCTTGGGTCAAACAAGTCCCGCACTTGTAGTGGCGGCAGTTCCTTTACGGGCAAGAGTAGGTTGGACTCTGTAAATGAATGTAATATTAAATGTTGCTTCCTTGTGCAACAAGTAATGAAGTAAATGACATGTAAGTTCTAATCACTAGTAGCTTTTAAACATAGGAAACTCATTCATGAGTTCACTTATCTGTCTATCAATGGGAAGCCAGAATACGACATCTCTAACTCTTATAACGACAAACTTCATTAGAGGATTTCTCTCTTTATGTAAGGTGTCCACATTATTCCCCGCTAAGTGATATTACTAAATGCTCTATCTCTTCATGCAAGGTATCTATATCATTCTCCACTAAGTACATATCATTCCTTATTAATTATAAAAAATATCCATGTTATCTTTATCATGCGAAATATTTTAAATCTTTAATCTATTAGCATCTATAACTCTTTGAACCCGATTAGAGGATTTCTCTCTTTATGCAAGGTGTCTACATTATTCCCTACTAAATGATATTACTAAATGCTCTATCTCTTCATGCAAGGTGTCCACATCATTCTCCGCTAAATCTATATAATTTCTTATTAATTACAAAAAATATCCATATCATCTCTATCATGTGAAATATTTTAAATCTTTAATCTATTAACATACAAGTCATCTATAGACCTAGAGTCATGCTATGTATATAACAGATTTGTTTTTAAGAAAATTCCACAACAACATGAGGGTATACTCTTAGTATCTAATATATGTATCTAACAAATAATAAAAGCATATATTAATTTAACAAAGTAAATGTCATGAATTTGGGCATTTCCACAGTATTTGAACCTACCTGCCCATTTTTAGACCTCACACTACAGAAAGTTACTTCTATATGATTTTGCACATGAGTTGATGAGCAGGAAGAGTTTTTGTTGAAAAAAAAAAAACTCGACACCCACAATTTTTTTGTGGTAGTACTTCTGGCAACAAATATAGTGATATTAAAGATTAGTTTGTGTTTTGGTGGATTCTAGTCTGTTTGCAGAAATTTCTTTTGACCAATCTTACATGCTTTGCCTATATTTTAGCAGTAAAAAAGCCAAATATCTGACAAATCAAGTTTGAAAAATACCTAAGAAATAAAGTCAATAGAGTACCGATTCATCTTCATTTCTTTTTAAACGAATCAGGCACAAGAACTGTTGATTATTTTAAAAAGAAGAATCTAAGACTAGATAGTACAACAACTCGACGACAACCAACATGATAAACAACAACAAAAATACAAGTAAGCTAACCGAGACTTCATTCAGATATCGTAATAATATGTTGTGCGTGCTACAAACCTTGCGCTGGCAAATAGCCCTTCTCGTAGAACATGTCGTAGGACCTGAACAATCGGAAGCAGGCCGCGCTGCCCGTCTGCAGGATGAGCGTCGGTATCCCAAGGCCGACGGCCACCTTCTGCATGCCCGTGAGTGTGCAGTCGAGGATGAGGCACGCCAGCCGGGGTTCCCCCTCCTCCGGCTCAAGCAGTGACGTGAGCAAAATGCGGGAGCACTCCACCATGGCGGGTGCCTCCACGGCGGCGTTCAAGGCGAGGATCTTGGCCATGCCGTCCTTGGTCGTGGCGACCACGTCCGACATGGCCTCGGGCAAGGCAACGAAGGAGAACCCCGGGTGGCGCGAGGGGTCTGGGGCGTTGAAGGTCGTGTGGAGGAAGGTGATGGCGAGCCCCCGCGCGTGGAGCGCGCCGGCAAGCTGCAGCATCGGGCTGATGTGTCCCTGGAATGGCAGCGGGAACAGCGCGACGTGAGCGGAGGGCCTGTGTACTTCGGCCATTCTCGCTCGTCGTCAGCCTGGGGCGACGTTGCTTGATAAGCTGCAGGATGACTTTGATTTCCTTGGTGTTGCAGCTTGAAATGGCTTCCTTGGTGTTGCAGCTTGAAATGGCTACATACCTAGTCATATTTATCAGTGGTATAAATAGGATTGACTGATGGCGATGGGCAGTACTGTCACATGTCACTATCTTTGGAGCTTCGAGGTAACTTTGTAAAGCCACAAGGATACGGCCGGTACTGTCCAAATGGGTGGAAATGGCCAACGGTTATTGACGTATCTCCCAAGACAGATCATCATCTATATACGAAAAAAAACATATCCTTAACTTATCCCATAGATCAACATCAGACCACAAGTCCACAACTGATTGGGGACTACGGTAGCCTAGTGAAAATGTATTGCAGAATGTAGATGCTGTGTCATGTTCTGTCTTCACCATCAAAAAGTTATCTTGAGCGGACGAGCTTTAGCTCGGATGGTAGCGTCTCCCTTCGTGGCCGCGTCTCTGTTTGTGGGACGCTGGAGGTCAGGAGCTTGACTCCTGCCCGCCGCACCGGTGTTGCAGCTTGAAATGGCTACATACATACTCATATTTATCAGTGGTATAAATTGGATTTACCGATGGCGATGGGCAGTACTGTCACGTGTCAACTATCTTTGGAGCTTCGAGGTAACTTCGTAAAGCCATAAGGATACGGCCGGTACTGCAGCAGGGTCAAATTGATGGCCAGTACTGTCCAAATGGGTGGAAATGGCCAACGGTTATTGACGTATCTCCCAAGACAGATCATCATCTATATACCAAAAAAAAAGTATCCTTAACTTCTCCCATAGATCAACATCAGATCACAAGTCGACAACTGATTGGGGACTACAGTAGCCTAGCGAAAATGTATTGCAGAATGTAGATGCTGTGTCATGTTCTATCTTCACCATCAAAAAGTTATCTTGAGCGGACGAGCTTTAGCTCGGATGCCAGCATCTCCGTCGTGGGACGCTGGAGGTCAGGAGTTTGACACCTGCTGCCGCACCGGGGCTAGTCTCTATAATACAATTCCGTTGCCTCCTCAGGTTGTGCCACAATGCTCATAATGGCGTGCCCGTCGTCTGCATAACCCTCGGTGACTCTGTCGATCTCACTAAGGACGTGATCTTCAAGCTGCGTGTAGTTGTAGGTCTTAATATGGGCCGCCGGCGATAAAGTCCTAAGTCGTGGAAGGCATTGGTCCGACCCACGGGCCAAGACGGTTCTCATATCACGCCAAGGCCCTGCCTCACCTGACACAGGTCAAGTCTCTGAGGCAGCTCCGACGTGGCCTTGATTCGCCACATGTGAAAGGCTGCTGTATCACCACTATCAGCGCATGCTCCCAGACACCGTATGGCTCACTAAATGTGACGGCACGCCACTATACCTAGAGCCGTGTGTCGCCCTATCAGGAGAGGAAGTATGGCCGTCCACAAGGCATGCCTAAATGTATAAAATGCCGAGCCCAGGGAGCAGCTTCATCGAAGGGGGATGTAGATTCCATGATAGATATCAAAAGCTACAGTGGATGACATGACATAGGCCACAGTGATAGGTGATCATGACGACCATGGAGACCAAGGGAGACATCGGATCTCAACACCAGCCAACAAAGGCTATTATCCTTGGATGAGACAAGACCTTCAAGCAGAGGCAACCATGGCCACCTTAAACCATACGAGGTAGCCGAGGGGGACTTCTAATCTCGACACCGAGAAGCTCCAGTGACAGGACACAACGGAAGCCCCTGGAGTAGATGACCATGATGACCATGGACACAATAGGTACGGAGCGACCTGGCCCCTACCAACACTAGAGAAGAGCGCATAAGAGAAGAGGATAACGAGTACGGGCCGACAAGGCCCCTACCAAGGCCAAAATGAAGCACACGACAGAAGAAAGATTGGGTACGGAGTGACAAGGCCCCTACCAAGGCAGAAGCATGCCACGTGACAGAAGGGAAGGAACCTGCTATGACTCCAGGCATCCTACTTTCTTTCATTCACTTGTCCATGTAAATGGCCTCCCCTTGAACTATAAAAGGGGAGGCAATGCTCCCTCGAAAGGCACCAAACAACACATTCCATCACACACACAGACACATCCGCAGGGACCTGGGAGCCCTTTTTTCTCTCTCTCGACCAAGCTTGTACACACCTAGCAAGTAAGAGATAAGGAGCATGAGTACCACAACACAATGGATGTAGGGATTGTTTGGCTCAAATCAGTATAAACCCTTGTGTTTTCTTGTCCCACCATCTGATCCCGACACGCATCTAGAAATTTACTAGTTGGTGATTTCATAACAACGACAGTTGGCATACCAGGTAGGGGCTTTGCTCGTCAACATGTGCATATTTATCAGTGGTAAAATACGATCTAATGATGGCGATGTGCAATATTGTCAAATGTCAACTACCTACCTTTGGAGCTTCGAGGTAACTTCATAAAGCCAAGGAATTGGCCAACACACTAGCAGGGTCAAACTAATACCAACTACTACTCAAACGTGTGGAAATGGCCACACGGTTATTGATGACATATCACCGAAGACCAACCATCATCTATCTGAATATATAGGTATCCTTAATCTCTCCCATGGATCATCAACATGTGCATACTGTGGTTGAAGCTATCTTCACACAAAACAAATGGTTCTACTGAGATTTGTGTCATCGTTTACTTGATTTGTAGTAACTAGCATCATGCCTGTGTGTTGCTATGGGATGGTCAAACTTTTATATAAAAACATATGGGTCGCATGATAAGACAACAATAATATGAAATTAAATAACAACATTAAAGTGACATTTAATCTGAACAAACAAAGTTTATAAAATTAACACGGTCCCAGAGATCGCGTTGTCATAGTCGCAAACTCATTAACTCTATTGTATAGACTTTTTTGTGATTTTTCCTAAGATAGTGCTTTATACGGCAAACTCATGCATGCTATGTTTGATAAATCAAACCTGGCTTTCACATGCCAGAACAGAAAGACTCATATGCCAAACTCCATTGTTACAGGAATCAAGCAATTGACAAACTGATTAAACCTGGTTTTTCCAGGATACCAAATCGAGCAACCATGTGTGAAATGCAAGGAATAAAGAACCATGTTTCAAAATGTAGCCTCTTCGACATAGCCTACCGTTTAAAGAGGTGATACTAACTCAGTTTACATGGAAACTTGACACACCGATAATTTAAAGAGGAGATACTAACTCATCTGAAGTGAAGATTGGATGTGATATATCTCTCGTGCGAAGCAAGAAACCGCTATTTTGTAAATATCAGATTTCTCTAGGATGTAATCCCCATTAACAAAATCAGTAAGATGGTTCCCAAGGCTAAAAGGGTTAACTTTAATTAAAAAACTGTAATACTAAATTTTTGGTGTATCTAGAGTATAATATAATTGCTATTTTTGGTGTAATACTCAAGTTAGTTGGTGCTAAATAACGTGCAGCTATTTGGTATAATCTAGAGTATAATTGCTACTTGGTTCCCATCTATAAATCTAGGGTACTAAATATACAAGCTAGAAAAAAGGGAAAACCTTGGAAATCAGCATACACCAAAATATCAGTACATATATTCTACAGGAAAATCTATCTGGCAAACAGGTATATATAACACAAGGAAAATAAAATAATAATTGGATCAATGCTCAGAATCCAACAATTTAGTGGTACATGTAAGAAAAATAGATATGCCATAATATGTTCTGAATTTATGCAACCTACAGAAAATCTTTCTTTGTATCTTTATCATTTGTTGACCATCCAATTAATAATAATGTTCCGTTAAAAATAATAATAATAATGTAAACTCTAGCTCTGTAGATTAAGAACACACGGTGATGGGACTATCTACTGGTACAGGCTATTCAATCAAACCAAAATGCATTATCGAGATAGAGGATGTAGCCAAGGCCTACAGATTTGAGAGGGGAGGAGAGGAAGATGTGCATCACTGTCATGGCCTGGGGATGGAGTTGTCGGCACGGAACTCTTGAGGAGATGCAGCTTGGAAGAAACCGGGCGCCAGCGCCAGTTGATGGTAGCCTTCCCGGCGGCGACCGTAGCCACCGATGACTCCCCGGACTCCTGCACGCTCCCTTGGCGGGCGGCGAGGTCGAGGCGGCACACACAAGATCCACACAGAATGGAGGACGACCGTCACGGCTGTGACAGGCGCTGTGGGGCGAGCATGGCAGGGCTGATGGCGATATGGATGGAGAGAGGAGCGAGATGCGCAACTTACTGGCAGTGGTGGTGATGGCTGGCAACGGCGCTGCAAATGCGCGGCGTACGGAAGGCGGTGATGAGAGCTGGTGGCTTCTGGTGGGAGATGAGGCCGTCGCGAAGCGTGCTACCCAGCGTCGGTGGTGGCTCTGACGACGTTGTGTCTGAGCCTGAGAAGAACTGAAGAAGCGGGCGATCGAGTCGAGGTCGGGGACGATGGGATGGCGGCGGCACGGACGCAGGGTCCGGCGGGCAGCAGTGCGGCGTCCAAAAATCTCTCTTCCAATCTCTTCTAAAATCTCTCATCTCTCGTTCCTTCCCTTCCCTTCCTAAATCTTGTTTTAGAGAGGCACGGCAAAAAATGGAGAGGGAGGCGGCACACGGCGAGACGCACGGGAGCGTGATTTCCTTGGAAAAAACTTTCCTAAATCCAGCGACGCACGATGGAGAGGCCGGTTCGCACGGTGCGGCAAAAGTGAGGGTAAAATTTTTACCGCACCAAACAGTTCTCTTACTTTTATTCTTTTTATTTGTGTGGGAGAAAAAGAACACAGGAAAATATTTGTCAAAAGAATTCACATCTCTATCAATTATATAATTTTTAGTTTCCAGCCACATAAATAATGAAAGAGTGACACGAAGAAAACAGGATTCAAATCCATGCCTGAAACTCGCAGAGGCTTTCTGTTGTTTCTTGGAACAGGGCATAGTTGTGGGAAACAAACTCAAAAAGGAGCAGCTACCAATATTCTGCAAAAATAGATTAAAAAAAACAAGTTATCACAGATCTGGAATTTTTGAAATGGATAAAAAGTAACCCTGAGCTCAGATCACAAGAGGGAAATAAAAAAATCAAGAACCCCACATCGTCCTAACCAGGTGAGGGAGGAGAAAAACAGATCCATTGGTTGCTCATTCAACAACTCTATTCCTCTTTTTTAATCTATATACAAATTTCCTTCAAGAAATCAAGAACTGAATGTACTGTGTCAGGATTTTGCCAAAAGAATTTGCTTACAGGATTCATTCGCTGGATTGAAGCAGCAATGAGGTGTCTTGGGAGTGACCAGAGAACACAGCAGCGCCTCCTCTTCCGACGCTCCGGTCGCTGGCTTTTCCTTTGAACATTTGAAAGAAATCGAAGTTGGCATACCTGGTGGCTGCAGCGAGAGAGGTTGTAGGAGGACATGAAGAAGCTACTGCTCGCTGGCCGCACCTGGAGGTCCCACCGAGCGGGACGGGCTTGCCGTAGGGTTCTGGCAGAATCCCGAGGTCCGCGCAGCGAGCTTCGCCGGCGTCCTTCGCAACGCGTCGCGGCGAGCGACCTCCCTCCCCTCTTGTGAGAGAGTGCAAGGAGTTCGCCGGAGTGGAGCACATGGACATCTAGACACACGAGCGGAAGAGAGAAGGTGATCCGGTGACGAAACGAAGCTACCCGTGGCGTTGGCGGCGAGCAAGGAAGGACCGCGGGGGCAGAAAGGACAGAGGGAGCAGGGTGGCTGGCGTGGTGCGTGATTGACGGCTATGTTTCCAAATTTTGTTTCGCAAGCATGGAAGGAAGAAGCGAGGGATCGCAGCAGCCGGGGGCAGGACTACGACAGATTTTTTCGCACGGGTGAGCAAAAGTGAGCTGAAAATTTTTACCGCACCAAACTGAACTGTGGTCTTACTTTTACTCTTTTTATTTGTGGGAGATGAGATTATCATTTGTAGTTATGCTTGTATGGACTTCGGTTTGTAATGACTTCATCTCTGCCTATTATGTATGTGTGTGTGGTCATTTAATTATAGCACTACTACAGCCGAGATATGTAGAGGTGGCTAGGATGTCTCCATCTGTAGCAGTGGCAGTAAGGTTAAACCTAGTGCCCCTTAAACGAAACAGGTTTAGATTAGTGAAAGATTCCTTTGCCGTTAATAAGCTCTTACCCTAATGAAGAATGAGATCACCTTGTGCATCGCTTTTTCCACTGTGACATGGCGAAGGCAACAGAACATCTGGGAGGGTGTGCCCTGTAGTTCCTTCGGTCCTATAGGTGCAATTCGAGAACAAATTCAGACTTTTATGAGTACTAGTATTACGTCCGTGTGTTGCTACAGGATAACAAAACTTCTATACTAAAAATACAAGGGCCGCACAATAAAATAACAATCATGTGAAATTAAATAATAAGCATTATTTCACCGAGCCTGTTAGATACAGATGGCATTCAAATCAATCCAATAAAATCAATAGCTTACTGGACGACCACCATTTGCAGCTGCTAGTGTGATAATAGAAAAAAATATATATATTGCATGCTTGCAGGCAATAATGCACAGATCAATTTAAATTTCAGATTACGGCTCCTATATAATGTGTAGAAGCTTCAAGGAATAAACGAGATGAATATCAACATTCAAACTGAAATAAATACAATTTTAAGAAAGAGTTATACTCCTTCAATGATTTTTTTTGCCTCAATGAACTACAAGGTTTAACAAAAAGTGAGATGGCATTGCACTAATAGAGATTTACAAATAAAAAGGGCAGTATCTAAGATTTGAATAGAGCAACCTTCAAACCATTGCTCGACTCCCTATAGTTCCAAGCATCCTTCTAATTTCTGGGTCCTAGACAAAATCCCTGCATCAAATAGTTTTGCAAATTTAGAGGTGTCAAATTTTCATTTGCATTAATAAAATTCTGAGGAATCCAAAGAACCTTAGAAATATTAGAACACACAGTCACACAAGCAACAGCTATCCCAGCTAGCAACAGAGTCAGCATGTCGCCATTGCATGTACATCAACTGATCTAGCATGATATGTGGTCCTGCATTCAGAAAAATAATCGCTGACAAGAACAGTTTGTAGACGATTCCCATATCACAATTGTTGATATATTATAGGCTAGGCCTATATAATATATTCAATAATTAATAAACTCTATGATTTGCATTAAATAATATTTATTTATTTAGTACCAATATGAGATATAGACTAAACACATGCTGGCCAGCAATCGTGTTGGCCGCGTACTTTGCAAGGCTTGTTGCTGGCCATCAGTCATGTTGGCGTGGACAAGGCAAGCAAGGCAGGAAGGCAACGAGCGATCTGTATTCCATCTTGCCAATTACGTGAGTTACGGAAGTTTTTGTTCTATTAAGTATTGGCAAAATAAATTGAATACGGGAGTTTCCTTTCTCAAGTGCTGATCGCCGCTACCTCCTGGCCTTCCGAAGTCCGTTCACTTTCTAATCATCTGCCGCACGGGGGGATATATACCCATCTCCACGCCTGGTCATCAGTTCTGCTTCGGCACAGAACCGAAAGTTCTCCCTGTTTCCAATTGCTTTCCCGTTCCATCTCTTGCGCGCACATGGCGATGGAAGAGTAGGCCTCCGGAACGTCTCCGTCCACTGGGTTCACCTGCTCGGGCGAGGACGGCAATCACGTTTTTGGGGAGTGTCCGTTGGCGGCACGACTACTCGCTGGTTCTTCTCCGTCCACTCCCTCCCGCAAGTTTTCATCCCGTTCGCTGGTGATCGTGATCGTCTTCTTCTCGGCGGCGGCGACAAGAACTGCACGGCATACTATCGGCACTGCAACAAGCGGGACGACTACATCAACCAAGCACCATGTCGCTTAACGGTGCTTCCGGCTCTGCCGCAGGGTATGACCTCTCTGAACGACTTGTTATTTTTGTTATCCAAATCACAACCTTGCTGGTTAGCGTTAACAGTATGGTAGGCATGCTTTGTTTCAATGGAAATCGCTATCATACCTCGCTGGTTAGCGCTTGTGTTATATACATGATGTTCACTCTGATCAAGCTCTTGAATGATATCATATTGCTCATGATTACGTCATTTTTATATATTAAATTAAACATGAATTTGCCTAAATTTCTAACAACAATTCTAATCTAGGCCAAGTAACCACAATATCAATTCATATGCGATGAAGGTGCTAGAAATGACATCTAATTGAAATGCAAAAATCAAACTGTGGGATGCAATCCTAGCTAGTGAATAAATTAGTACCTGACAATTCACAAGGATAAGATGACCAGCTGTGAAGAAAAAATCAAAACATTCCCATTGGGTGAAATGCAAAAATTTCAAGAATAAAAGCCAGAATATATCAGCAGTGCACATATCTGTTATAATTGACCCTTTTCATCTCAAAACAAAGTGTGTGTCCTACTTATAAAACCAGAAAATACTACGAGGTCAACAAAAGACATTCACAATCTGACACCTATTGCCGGATGGTGAACAGTGCTAGGCTATGCTAGCAGCATTATTTGCCGCTGGATAGCAAGGACTGAACAATCTGAGCATAGATTGAACTTCTCCAAAGACATTCAGAATTAGACATGAAGAATATGACTTTGGGCTATTGTTGCACAACCCACTCGTGGATGGGAAAGGCAGATTAGGATAAGAGTTGGAGGGGGTACCAAATTTTCTGATGTGTAAGTAACTCTTGCACCCAGTTTTTTCACAGCAGAATTCATGCCTGATCTTCTGGACATCATTTATCATATAGTGTCCAACCAGACAACACAGAGAACAATGTTGAATAATCTAGATACCAAAAAAAACTAAAAAGAAAACCTGGTGAGGGCAGGGATCAGGTGACGAAAAGAGGGGAGCTGCATGGCAGATATATATCAGATCAGAACCTCTTTAAAACTGAAAGATGCATGGGTAAAAGTGAACAGGTTAGAACCAGTAAAAAATAGATAGGACCAGTATTTGTCCCTAAAGATTATCACAGCATGCCACAAATAAACGACCAGCAAGGTGATAAGATGAGTTTACTGTATGGAGGATTCAGTGGTAAAGCTAAAACAGTAGCAGGCCTTCTACATGTTCAGTTGATAGAACTGCAAAATCAAATTTGGCAAATTCTTATCAATTTTGAGAACAAACCATATAAAATTAATTGAGATTCATTGAGACAATTAATGACTGCAAAATAGTCAAAACATGGGAGGGTCAGTGATTTTTTTTTAAAAAACAAAATAGCTGTTGAGCCTGTAGTCACAAACTTTACCGCATCAAAATGCCATGTGTAGCCATATGAACTACTATATGATCTAAATATCAAATCATAAAAAAGGCTCATGCCTAGGCACTTCCTCTATTTCCCTAGCTATGGTACTGATAGTCAGGTAGTTTATTTCCTTAAATTTTGCGAGTTCAATTAGTCAAACTAAATTTACTGATAGAGTATATATTTCCCAAGTAATTTTGACTTATAACAAAAAACAAGATGCTGTATATTCCATCTTAAATGGGGGGAATCCAGCATACAGTTACTATTCAAAGTTTGCAATGGACAGTGTAGCATAAATTCTTTCCTGTTTATATATAGCCTGTTAATAGTGAATCATTTTCAGATTGTATAAATGATGCCTTCAATAGCTTATTGCTCCTTTACATTGTTTTCAGATAATATAAAAGTTTAACCCTGTAAATGTAAATGACTTCAAATTCTCTCTTATGGAATGTAAATGTTCTAAACATGCACTCATCCAACAACAAAAGGTTTACTTGACTGAACGGAGGTAGTACTTTTTTTAACATAATGATTTGAACATGCACTCATCCAACTGCAAACAGTTTACCTGACTGATAGTATTACTTTGAAAAGGTCTTGTTACAGCACCAACAGAAGAACTGACCACTGCAAAGAAATATTGTTGCAACAATATAAATCAAGATTCATCAAGATAGGGTTGGGCACTGCTATCAAATAAGATTGCAATGGTTTAAGAGACATTTCATCAAACACCATGAGAGCGTCCCCGAGCAGTTGCATGGGGCAAGAAAACTGGAACATGCTGAAGCCGACAGAGTTTAAACCTTATGGCGAGTCGCTTCACTGCCTTTGTTGTCGTCGAGGCGCCAGCATGTTCGGTGTTGCCAAGGCGGCGGCGCAGCAGCCGAGGACGACGGCTCGGTGCACGGCGAGGTCGACGGTGCGAGTGTCGGTGTTTCCGGCGGCGCGGTTGCACGGACGCACGGACGTGGTGACGGCGCGTTCAACGGCGTCAAGCCCTCACGACCGGTGTCGTCGAGGCGTTGGCGCGGCAGGGTAGTGCGCTGCGGTCGCATGGGCAGGGTAAACTTGCACGGCGAGGCGGCGGCACGGCGCAGCTGGGCGACGCGGGGCAGGACGACGCGGTTTGGACGAGGCGGGGTGCTGTGATGCAGGGCTGACGGTCGCATGCGCCGGTGCGGTGGAGGGAATTATGGGCGGGGGCGAGGACCCTTCCAAATTTACAGCGCTGAGGGCGCTTCCGAATTTGGAGTGTGAGGGTGTTGGTGAGGCAGGTGATGGTTCGCACGTTGCGGTTGAGAAGTGAGGAGAAAAATTACCGTACTAAAAAGTTTTCTTACTTTTACTCTTTTTATTTGTGTGATGTGATATGCAAATATTAGTGTCTATCACATCAGCAATATTATATCTTAAAAAATCTTACAAAACCTTAAGACAAAGTATGTTATACTCACCATACAAATATTTGCGGCTCTAGGTCTATCCCACGTACAAATATTTGCGGCTTTAGATCTATCGGATGTAGCCATGTGTCAGGTTGACTATTAGCTATCAAGCATTTAGAATATACAACATGCATAAGTGGCCGTATATATAAACTTTAATATAATATTATCAGTTACTCCATATAATATTATCAGTTTCATATGTTGTGCTCCCATCTATAAATTTAAACATGGCATAAATTATTATCAGTTACTCCGTATAAAACATATGGCAATTAAAGTGACACTCAGCAACACCACCGTAAAACATATGGCAATTAAAGTCACTCAGCAACACCACCGTACCTATTGAATGAGCATCCATATTGTTATCAAGATCAATATGAACACCACCACCATACTGTTCTGCACATTAGGATCACAATCTTGTGTCACCAACCCCGGTCATGTACGATTCCCTTCAATACGTTTTGGAGACGGGCGATCCTTTCAATCATGCATGACCATGGCCAAATGTTAATATATATGGATTATGAACTATCAATAACCCAATCTTGCACCCAGTATTTTCACCGCAGAATTCATGCCTCATCTTCTAATTGGGCATCATCTGTCATAGAGATAAATGTGCTTTATAACCCAGGAACAAAAAAAAGTAAAAGGAACCTTGTGAGGGCAGAGATGAGGTGAAAGGCGAGTTGGACACTTGCCTGACCTTGCCGGGTTCCTGCTGGGCTGCAGCCATTCCTGATGGGTCCTCAATCTGATTGTCCTCAATTATATATGCAAATTCTGAACCTATATATGAGAGCGTCCTCAATTTACTTGGGCTTCTCAGAGCTCTGAACAAAATATGTGTATCAATTACATTTCCCCATAATAGCCTAGAATTTTCAGCAAGTGGCCACATAAAAATAACTTTAAATTTTGGACCACTCTGAGTTTGCAAATATGTAGAAGCCCTGAATTTTCAACAAAAAACTACTTATAGGAGCATGAGTTACCAGATGAACAAAACTATATGAAGAGCTAAGATTTATGAAATATTTCATTATGATGAAAAGTTTACTCTGATGAATAATCTTTCTATGAAGAAAAGCTCTGAGATTTCTGATCGATAGTATGGTTCACAAATGTCTTAATTTTTATGATCCAACATTTTTCATAGTACCATCATGCTTTTCCCTGTGTTAGTCAAAATTGAAACAGATCAAACCACACATAACTAAAAGGATAATGGCTAAAGTTTGTAGCACATGTAATTAATTAGACCACACTCGATAACTTGCCAACAGCAGTACAAGCTTAATAGCACTACACATACAGGATGTACTAACCTGATCGCCAGTGTGCAGCGTCTCCTCGTCCTCTCTACCGGCACATCTGGTGTCGTCGTGGCACCGGCACATCCGGTGTCGCACCAAGGCGGTGGCAGCCTAGGACAACGGTGCTGCCGTCGAGGAGGCTGCGGCGGTGTTTCCGGCGGCGCGGTCGGACGGATGCGGTGACAGCATGTTCAACGGCAGGCGCCCTCACGACCGGTGGCGTGGCAGGGCAGTGTGCTGCGGTTGCACGGGAAGGTGAAACTTGCAAGGCGAGGTGGCGGCGCAGTGCGGCGCAGCTGAGCGAGGCCGGGCGGGACGACACGGTTTGGGTGAAGCGGGGCGCTGCGATGCGGCTATGGACGGTCGCATACTCGCATGAGCTGGTGTGGGGGAGGGATTATGGCATAGGGCGAGGGCCCTTCTAAATTTAGAGCACGGGGCGTGATTGCGGGCTGGGGGAGGGTGCTTCAAAATTTAGAGCGCGTGATGGATCTCACGTTACGGTGTAAGTGAAGAGAAAATTTTTACCGTACCAAACCGATTTCTTACTTTTGTTCTTTTTATTTATGGGAGATCAAACATGCTTCTTTCTAGACATGTTGGACGTTTTGAAAACTGATTCTCAACGCTTCCTATGTTAAGCTTTCCCACATTGGCACTAACAGTTCATCAATAGATTTGACCAAACAATTCACGCCTAACAAATTGCACGAGCTTCAAAAAAAAATCTATGAGCCCACTACTGTTCGTATGTGCGCCCTCGTCTCGTTGCAGGCAGTGGCAGTAATGGGCGGCTCGAATCTCACGGTTTGGGAGGCTACAAATTGCAGGGCTCTTGAGGGGTTTTGGGGTATCTTATGTAGGTGATAGGCACTTGACGAGATTTGAGAATACAGCATCGTTTTACAAGACGCCACTACTCCCAGCCTCCCAGCGCCGATGGTGAAGAGGTCATAGTCACGTACTCTTCCTCGGCGGAGGCACCATTGGGGCCATCTCAATGGACGCGGAGACGTGGTGGTGGCAGAGGTGGGTGAGCCTCGGTGGGCTGTTCATGCCGCGTTGACAGGAAGGCCTGTGCGATCGCTTGCTTCCTGCCTGAATTTGAGGTTCCTTTCATGCCGTCCACCCCACAAATTCCTAGCACCGCCTCCAATCCCACTGTATTCACCGTGAGATCGTGGTCGTTTCCGTCACATTTGCGGTGCGCCAAAACTGCCCCGCTAATGACCATGTGCTTCCTCCATATGAGCTCCAACCTCCGTGACGCTGACAGAGAAGACGTCTTCTTGTGGTGACGGAGGGTTTGCTGCACTAGTGGATGCAGAAACTGGAGGCATCATCGTCATGTCTAGCCACGAGAAGGCCGGACTCGTCGATTTCTTTTTCTCTGCCCAAGCATCTTCATCATTTTAGTGGTTTATATTATTACAAAAGATCACATGCTCACCTGCAGTTTGCTATCTGAGTTCACAACACTGATCGTCTTCTATCAGCAGGTATTAGGTAAGCAGTTGCTTTTTGTCACTTTGCTTTTGTTCATAGCTTTGCAGTTGTCATCTTCGAGTGGTGATGATGTTTGATAGCTTGAGGAAATAATTTCAGGGTACGGGGAGACTAAAGGAGCTGTGCTCGATCTTTTTGAAGCTCGTGGAGACGAGGAACAAGCAGAATGCAGTTCTTGTATATGGCAGGATATTGTAGTTGGTTAGTTTCCTCTCCATACTTCCATCTGAACACCAATTTTTACTGATGTTGTCGGTGTCTTGACCCCGGGGACCTAGCACCAACGAGTAACTATGTGCTGCGTGCTCCCTAATCCGGATGATGATGTAAGAAGAACACAAGGATTTATCCTAATTCGGGCAAAGAAGGCCCTACGTCTAGCGGGGGGAGAGATTGTATTATCTTGCACCGAGGTGCTTGTATAGGAGTGATACAAGCAAGTGTATAAGAATTAGGGGTGGCGAGCAAGGCCTAAGTCTAGAAGCGCTATGCCTAAGCCCTGCACCTCGAATACTCGAATTTCTCTAAGTGTTGTCTGTTGCTTGTTCGATTGCTTTCTTCGGCCCCTGGCGTTCTCTTTTATAGGCCAAGGAGAGGCTCAGGCGTACAGGAATCTTAGGGCGGTCGTAGTGATGACGTTGAGGGAGTGATGCTGATCACGTCAAGGTTGCTGTAGAGGCGTGCACCGGTCATGGCTTACCCTATAGCGACATGCTTGGAGTCGATGGTTGTCCTTCCTATGTGTCATGACGAGGCTCGTCAATGGTCAGTGAAAGACCCGTGCCCATATGGGGGCGTGTGAATCCCTGTAGACGTCGCGTCGAGAGTTGTTGGACTGCTGACCAGAGGTGTCGAAGTCCGACCCGAGAGGTGGCCGAGGGGGGTCGAGGCCCGAATGGATAAGGCCAAGCCCTGGGAAATGCGGTATGGGTATTGGTAAATGTGTCTCGAGGGGGCGCCTGATAGCATGCAGTGCTCGGTATGGCATTGCAGTATAGTACGAACCACCGATTTTTCGGGTATGGGCGGTAAAAGGAGGATTTAACCACCGTACCCAGCCATTGTGACCGCGTTGTAGCCATGAGGTTAGGTAGAGTTGGCGGATGCATTTATTGCCCCGAATCCGTACGGAAAGTAGGTGAGCTGAGGGGGGAGTGGCAATCGATGGGGGGTCGTCTGCCCACGCGGAGGTCCATCACTTGAGGCTCCTCGTCGAATGGGAGATGGTCTTAACTTGGATGCTACTCGTGGGCCGCCCCAGCATGGCTCGATGTACGCTAGTGGACCTTTGTCCCTTAGGCTGGTTGCGGGCTTTTTCAGTGATTTGGGTTTAATTATTCAAGGACTAATGCTCCTGGATTGAGGTTTAGGGTATCCCTTATCCAAGTACCCGATAGTAGCCCCCGAGTCTCTATGTGAGTGCTGGCACTCACGCAGAGGCTCATGAACTAGAGTCATAGCGTCTGTCATTCTCTGAAGGGTACGCGTGAGCGCACCCTTTGGGGGTAGCCCCCAAGGCCTCGGAGGAGTAGGAAGACTCCTCTGAGGGCTTTTCAGATGTGCAATTGGGGGGAAGCTCGAGTCTTTTAGACCCCAAGCGCGTTTGCCCCTCTTTTGTTGAGGGGTCTCGTGCATTGTCGAGGCCTCGGGTGGTTGGTTCCTCCTTTGTTGAGGCCATTCGGTGGCGAGCGAGCCCCGAGCCTCTTTCGTCAAGGTCAATCAAGAACAAGCCCGTCTTTTTCTTTCGACCCTCATGCCCCTTTTTGATGGGAGGAGGGGTGAGGAGCGTCGTGGTACCCTCGTTTGGGCGAGCTCCGACATCCTCTGGTGAGCTGTTATCGGGAAATTCAAGTGAGAGCTCATGCCCCATTCGATAGGGGTCGACAGGTGGCCATGGAGGTGCTCTCATCGAAGCTAACAAATGGACACATGGATTCTGATCCCAATCGATAGGGTTCGGTGGCTCGATGCCTCCCTCCGAGGGGATTTCGTAGTTGTCCTTTCGTTTTGCCTTGAATATGTCCGGGGGGCTTCGAGAGTTCGTTCTTGAGCAAGGGACTCATGTCGGCTCCCCCCCGGTCACCCCTGACTCGGATACTCGAGGGCGGCTGTCGAACCCTAATCGAGGGCCAGCCTTTGCTCCCTTGAGATTTTATGTAGGGCCGGGGCACGCGTTCCTTACCATGGAAGGAATCATCCGTGAGTAAACTCCTCCCGTCCGTTGGGCGCGCCTTTTGAGGCAGGAGACATAACAACGCAGTCGTGGGGGGCTGGGACAACGGCTAGAGGCCGAGCATTTGACGTGCATCCCTATATCCGAAAATCGAGGGAGCGGTTAGGTGTGGGCATTAAATGCGGGGATTTACCTGCCTTTTTCACCAAATCTGCCCGTTGCCCTTTGGCCTGCCTATAAATCTTGGAGGTGGGGCTCCATCTGTCCCCCATCTTGCCTTCCTGCTTTCACCACTACCACCACCGGAGAGAATAGTAGCCCTGGTCGTTAGCACAAGAGAGAAGAGGGGAGAGATTGGGAATCTTCCTTGCTGTCCACACGCCAAGCAAGTCCGCACTGTCGTTATGGCGCCAGAGCTTCTTCCTCCGGAGGATTGGCTCCCGTCGGTGATGACGGAGCGGGAGCTCGTGGAGTTGGTGGTTGAAGGGCTCCTTCGCCTCGTTGTCTCGGCTGATTGACTAGAGTGGATGGTGCCACCAAGGGGGATCTAGAGCTGAACCCGTCGGAGGGGTACATGGTGACCTTCGTCAAGTACCACTGGATGGGGCTCAGGCACCTCTGAGCTGGTTCATGCGGGCGCTGACCAACCACTACCAGGTTGAGTTCTAGCATTTCTCCCCCAACGCCATCTCCAACACGGCGATTTACACTGCCATCTGTGAGGGATACCTAGGGATGGAGCCACACTAGGAGTTGTGGCTCCATCTCTTCAAGGGCGAGCACTTGACCAAGTCGGTGTCACAGGGGGTGAGGAGCATCATCCGCATTGCCTGCTGCAACCTGTCATTGAAGTGGTCCGACCAGTTCATCCAGACGGGATTGATCTCCAACCACGGCGGGTGGCATGCCAGGTGGTTCTACCTCTGGAACGACGGCGGCCTGCTGCCGCACTACACTGGGTGCACCGTCGCAAAGCGCCCGGAGCACTGGCCGCACAGCGTGGCGTAGGATCAGCAGGCGAGACTGAACCCCCTCCTTGACACGCTGAGGACTCTACGCAAGCGAGGGCTGACCGCCGGGATCATCATCTCAGCGTTTCATAGGCGGAGGGTCCTCCTACTGATGCGACGCCCACTGCGCTTGGATCAGATGGCACCTGGGGCGTCGCTCAAGAGGTGCCAGATGTCGGCTGAGGTGCTGTCCTCTGAGGACGTCACGAGGTGGGTGAGAGGAGCGGTCACTGGTGCCTTCACGCCGGAGGATGTGAATAGCATCCCGATGCTACCCGATGATGGTCACATCCATCTGGTGAGTATGTTGTAATATCACCCTTGAATTTCTTTCTTCCTCGACTCATCCTCATATTCTCTGTTGTGGGCTTATGTACAGGGGGTCATAGATTTCATGGCGTCGATGCCTCCGGTTAAGGAGGCCGCCCCTGACCGCCAGGTGAGATGCTTCTCCGCTCAATAGCAGAAGAAGAGTAAAGATCAGAAAAAGAAGGAGCGAAAAAAAGAGCCTCGAGCACCTGGCGCGTGAGCAGCACCAGGCAAAACAAAGGCTCGAGGGGTTTCCCGAAGAGGAATCTCCCTTGGAAGAGGAGGAAGAGGAAGATGAGGGTAGTGATGACGAAGGGGTGTAGGCGCGTCTCGACGCCTTGGTGCCTCGTATGGTCCAAGCTGACACCTGCTTCATGTAGGAACTGGTTGAGGCAGGGTCATCTTCTCAGGCCTCGAGGGCAGCCTCAGTGCCCGTTGAAGGTCAGGAGACGGGGGACTCAGAGCAGCTCGGGAGTAGAGGACGAGTGACCCCTTGACTCGGGGGAGGTCATCGTCGCGGCGGGACGCCACTGGCCCCTTTGTAGGGCAGGTCTTGCACGCCGCCACCTCAAACCAGGTCCTGGACGCTCAGTGCCTAGACCCAGGGCCAGTCGGCCTCAGAGAGGCAAGGGGCGCCGAGGACGTCATTGGCAGCAGCTCCGAGCAGCTCTGGTTCTAGCAAGGGTCCATCGAAGAAGGGGGCTCAAAAGCCCCTGAGCGGTTCGAAGATGGGCAGGGGGCGCCCCTCATCCCCGCGGGGTAAGTTTTTAGCGTCGTGGGGCTTCCCTCCTTTAATGCTTCATGGGTTCTTAGCGTCTCTTGCTTGTGTATGCTCCAGGGTCAAGCGCGCGCCAGAGATGGCGACTCCTTCGCCAAGCGGCTCAAGATCGATGCCATGGCGAAGGTGGCAGCGTCAACACCAGGTGCTACTTCGATGTCCCGGGTGGTAGCGGTGGCTGCCTAGGTTGCGAGGGCCCGCACTGCTATTACTCGAGGTAGGCTGATGGGCGCTACTTCCATTGCAGGCTTGAGCACCTTGGAGATTGTGGCAAGTAAGGATGTAGCCCGAAGCCAGGAGCAGAATGAGGTGGCTCCCAGCACCGCCGGGCTCAGGGACACAGTCTGTGGTTGGGAGCCAGGGTCAACGGAGGAGGCCCCGATCACCATCGATGATGAGGGGGAGGATTCCTCTACCCGTGATGCGGGGGAGATGGCGGAGCTCCCTCAGTAGCAGCAGCCGTGGCCAGCATGGCCACAAGGGCTGCATGAGCTGGAGGAGCGGCAGAAGCAGGAGCGGCTATAGAAGCAGCAGGAGGATGAGCGACAGGCGTCAGCCAGCCGCAGCAGCAGCAAGGAGAGCAGGCGACGGTGTCATCGGTCCTATCGCAGCGGCAGGAGGAGGTGTCAACCGTTGTTTCACCGCCACAACCATAGTAGGAGTCGACGGCCTCGAGCCCAACACAGCGGGCGCAGCCGGAGGAGACGGTGGCCTCAAGTCCGTTGCATCAGCAACAATGGGAGAAGGAGGTGGAGGCCCCACTGAACGTGGGGCAGGAGGATGGGTGGCCGGAGCCAGCAACCTTGAGCCAGCCGGAGGGGTCAGCGGCTGAGGATGTCCCGATGTGGAGGGTCGGGCAGCCCATTGCGCGGGTGGTCCCAGCAGACGCGTCGGAGTCCAGGGTGGTTGCGATGGCATTGATGCCTCGCGCACCGGCCATTGGGGTGTCGGCTGCCCCGGGATCCTTATACGGCCCCGGCCCGCACGCCCCCAGCAATACCGCCCAGGAGGAGCGCAAGGCCGAACCGGCCGAGTTGTCAGGGGCCCAGAGGGAGGTCGAGTCACCATTTCCCACCTTGGCCGACAGGGTGGTCCGTCATGATGGCTCGGTTGAGATGGCGGACCGTATTACGGTGGCCGTTCGAGGAGGGTCGAGGGAGACCTTTCCTACTAGGGTCGGGAGGCATTTCGACTCCAAGACCCAACAAATCCTGACACGCCCCTCTTCAAGATGGATGACTCGGTGGAGGTCGAGCGCTGGGAGAACGTCGAGGAGTTTCGGGCGTGGGTGCAACACGCCTTGCAGCTGGCCGTCGATGTCGCCGTCGAGGACATGCCTTGAGCCCTTGCGGTATGTGACCTGTTCCTTGTTATATTGGGACTAATCTGTTTTCCTCCTGGCTCCTTAGCCTTTGGTGCTTTTTCATCTTTAGGACCTTAGGATGCGCTCCTAGGCCAAGTCCTAGTTCATCCACATGATGCAAGGTGCATGGGGGCAGGTCCCCGAGCTGCGAGACCAGCTCGAGGCTGCCTGGGCCAAGACGGTGAAGCCGAAGGATGGCCTGGCCAGGGCCTGGGAGTAGGCAAGAAAGCAAAGAAGGATGCCTCAGCGGCTCAAAGGGAAGTGGCCCAGGCCATGGAGGATACCACCAAGGCCTATGGGGAGACGTAGAAGGCCCT
>CM041630.1:18894494-18904552 GCA_023333625.1 Bothriochloa decipiens
GACGTCAAAGCCTGAATCGTGCTCGGTAGACGCGGAACCTGCAAGGTCGCCGGAGATCAAGTTGATGCAGCCCGTCGATTCTTGAAAGAACTTGTTGAAAAGGAAAAGGTACTAGTGACGAAGTCGTCGAAAAGTAGATTGCTTGAAAAGTAGATAAAAGTAATAGATTTGTTGTATTTGATTGATTGTCCTTTTCTACATTGCCTCTCGGTACATATTTATACCCTGGTACTATGAGTCCTAAACAGACACGACAAAGTATTACCTAAACAAGTCTTATCTCTAAGGAATAAAAAATAATGACTCGTACCAAAGTCAGACTCAAAAGTAAACTATTAAAATATTGGCATAAATATTGCCAGTTTCCTTATCCATTGCTTACGATGAAACCTCTATCGGCACGCTCCTCATCTCTGTAGATTCCATTGGCAAAACCCATCGATAATGATTCAGCTCTGCTTTCCACGTTCTTCAGCTCTGTTTTCCATCGGCAACCATGCCTCTCTCTCCATCAGCAACAGCCTTCTGCTCTCATCGACAATGTACGAGATCGACATGTCCTTTATTGGCAATCACCCATCGGCAACTCAGAAGCAATGCTGGAGAACAACCACCTTCTTGCCGATTTAGTTTAGTCTCCCGATCCTTATTGACACGTGCCAAAAAATGGTGTCAACAGGGTGGTCTCCCATGGCTTTGTCTACGACCCTAGCAGGACTGACATCGAGAACGAGGAGAGGCACAAGGCCTTGATCGAGGCTGCTGAGGAGCCCGGTGGTCGGCTGGCAAAGCTGTTCGAGCCCGAGGTCCTTCCTCTAGATGTTGACGACAAAGAAGCAGGCCTGTGAGCCAATCTAGGCAAGAAGGCCTGTGTAATAGGTTAGATTTTATGAACCATGATGGCGTGGCCCTAGTGGCCTTAAGACATTAAGCGCTAATATATATATTTGCAAATTTTAAGTTCCTTTCTTTCCTGCTAGCCTGATTATGTGTTTACTTAGTAAACTCAGTGCATGGTCGTGCCCTTCGAGGGAGGGAGTGAGCGGAGGAACCATAGTGCAGAGGCGTAGGTGATCTCATGGCTCGACAGCCCTCGACCCTCGGGGCATTCTCGCGGCGTTTTTGACGAAGTGACAACACACATCGAGGCGCTTAAGGATGATTGGACTTCAAATTTCAAAAAAACGTACAAGTTTTTTAGGAACTTCGGGGGTGTCCAGTCCCCAAGGGAGGCTCGACTCTGATGAAGCAAAGTCAAGGCTACCTTATGCATATGAACAAAAAGTTGAACTTGTAAATGAAAGTACTTCTTATTCATTCATGACATGAGAAAAAGTACAAGGCCTCAAAGCCCTAGGGGTAAAAGTGATGTAGCTGTTCAATGTTCCATGTGTTGGTGAAGGTTTCGCCTTTCCCATTGGATAGCTTGTAGGTTTCAGGCTTCAACACTTCTGCAACAATGAAGGGGCCCTCCCATGGTGGAGTTAGCTTGTGGCATCTCTTGTTGTTCTGCCGTCAACGGAGGACTAAGTCACCGACTTGGAGGCCCCACTTGCGTACGTGCATGTCATGGTAGCATCGAAGCTTCTGCTGGTATCTCACGGAATTGATGACGGCCATGTCTCGACCTCCTTGAGTTGGTCGACGATGTTTGTGAGTGCTTCCTCATTCGTCTGCTCGTTGTAGGCCTTCAGTCGAGGGGACCCATACTTGAGGTCGGTGGGGAGGACGGCCTCGGATCTGTAGACCATAAAGAATGGGGTGAACCCGTGGCTTGACTTGGCATCGTTCTCAGGCCCCATAGGACCAAGGGCAGCTCGATGGCCCATTCTTGCTATATTTGTTTAGCTAATTGAAGATCTGAGGCTTGAGACCTTGTAGAATCATGCCGTTGGCACGCTCGACCTGGCCGTTAGTTCTAGGATGAGCTACTATGGACTAGTTCACATGGATGTGATGGCGGTTGTAGAAATCCAAGAACTTCTTGCCGATGAACTATGTACCGTTGTCGGTGATGATGACATTGGGGACCCTAAAGCGGTGGATGATGTCGATGAAGAATAACACCGCCTGCTCGGACCGGATGTTGGTGATGGGTCGGGCCTCGATCCACTTGGAGAACTTGTTGACGGCTATGAGTATATGGGTGTAGCCCCCAGTTGTCCTCTTTAGTGGCCCCACAAGATCGAGCCCCCAGACTGCAAATGGCCATGTAATGGGGATCGTCTGTAGAGCATAATCTGGGAGGTGGGTCTGCCTGGTGTAGAATTGGCACCCTTTGCACGAGCGAACGAGGTTGATGGCGTCGGAGACTGCGGCAGCCAGTAAGAACCTTGTCGAAAGGCGTTTCCAACGAGGGTCCTTGGAGCAATGTGATGGCTGCAAGCTCCCGAGTGTAGATCCTTGAGCAGCTTTCTTCCTTCCTCGATGGTGATGCAGCGCTGGAGGATCCCAGTAGGGCTCCGTCGATAGAGCTCTTTGTCTTTGCTGTAGATGTGGGGGTACAGACCCCATATACCCTCATAGCTAGACTTTGGGCTGCTCGGTCTAGACGGTCCAGACCAAAAAATGAAGGCTGGTCTATCATCATCCTGATTGGTGGGCCAAACAATAATACAAAACCCGTGGTCTGCTACCGCCTAGGTTGGTGGGCCGCACGGGTGCTGAAGGCTGCTTGGCATGCAAGGAGTCTTAGTTGGTTAGATCTGTTCATGTACTCCAAGGATACGGCACAATGTGACCGACCATAGGGAAACCCAAGACATGTAACCTTGTCCCCTGGCTATATAAGGTGGACAAGGACCCCCTAGAACATAGGATCTTCTTTTCATCTGATCTCATCTGATCAGAACCCTTGTATTCAGATCCTCATCAATACAGCAGTAGAGACGCAGGACGTTATGTATTACGCTTCTGAGCGGCCTGTACCTAGATAAACCCTGGTTGTCCTGGTTGTTTGTCTTGCATCTCACATCTAGATCATAGATCTTAGCGTGCTCTCTCCATAATCTACTACCTCAGGGTATCCTGTGGTATACTGCCGAGGAGGTTTCATCGACAATGGTGCGCTAGGTAGGGGGTGCACGATCTGATCTTCAGTCGATCCAGATGGTTTCGTTCCTAGCTTCCATGGACTTCAATGCGGGCGTCTCCCTCACCATCGGTTCACTCACGTGGACCACCGGCGCCACGATGTCCCTCATGTTCGTGGGAGCAGCACAGCCGGTCCCAACTCCAGCTGTGATGCAGTCGGCCCCAGCACCGACCACACCAACCAAATCTCCAACAACCTAGATCTTGGGGCCGCCCCCAGGATTGTTCCAGCCGCCCATGATGAGGGCAGAGTTGATGGCCATGCTAGCGGTGAACTAGCGGCTTCCTCGATACTATAGAGGCACATCGACAACTCTGATCTGATCGACATGATCAATCTACACGAGGCTAGTCTGGCCGAGCTCCTCGAGTACGTGGAGTCCGCCCCTGCGCGGCATCATGAAGAGTACTTAGACTTCATCCCAGTCCGACCACGCCAGCGTAATCACGCCGATCGACCATGCCGCGCAGATCCAGATCCATCCGTGGTTGGCGGGCCACCACCTATTCGCCAGGTGGGCAACGCTCGGCACCAGCAAGGATGTATGAGCCAAGCTGGTGGTCCGCGCTGACCAGATCCAAATCTGGCTCTCGCCCGAGTATCACCTGCTGACCGCAGAGGAGGACCTCCAGCTGCTCGCCAAGGTGGGCCTCCTACTGTGGTGGAGTGTTGTCAACAACAGCCTACGCCCACCAGGGGCACCTCCAGTAGCGCCCTACGTGCAATTAGGCTCGTCACCCGCACCAACCAGATCCAACTCTGGCCGCTGCCCAGGCTCTACCTCCTGTTAGGCTGGATGAGTTCATCGATGTGCATCGACGCCAGCGCACACCCAGCCGTGCCGATCGCCATGCCCGAGCAGAGCGGAGGCAGCTATGCTAAGCGTAGCAGACACAACCAACACCAGGGCTAGCAGATCCAAATGCCCCCAGCCCAAGTCATATACCCATCTTCCCGCACGGGTTGAGCAACGCAGCCGCGTCCTATGAGAGAGACTGGCGGAACACTCCTTAGCGACACGATGACCACCTCCTGGACCTAGATCCTTATCTGGTTCTAGTCCCGAAAGATCCATGGCCCATGGTAGGCATGGTGGCTTTGTAGCAAATCCCTTCCAGATCAAACGCTATGATTCCCAAAGACGACGCCGCGTCAGATCTGATGTCTGTGCTCGACGGGATGCCCTCTGTCTCCTTCTTACCGAGTACCTCATCTCTGACGAAGAGAGTCTTGAGGTCTGGAGTTAGGAGAATGTCAAGGAGGAGAGCCTGACCACGCCAAACCCCCGAACCGGTTCTACTGACCAGGCACCCTTAAGATCCCGCCTAGCTTCGACGGCTCGGTATTCGCGGTCAGCGTAGACAAACCTCCTGTTCTGAACGAAGCCGAGCAGGAGAGGCAAGCAAGGGAAGAATGCAACACCGATCGAGAATGCCAACGCCTCCTGGAGGCACAAGAAGCGAACACAACCAACAACGGGGGCAACGGCGGCAACGGTGCGGGCCCTCAACTGTGCTGCCTCCAACGCAATCTCAATGGCGAGTTCAACATGGTGGAGGATCAAATTGTCCATGAAACTCCCACGGCCAACATCGCCATGGCCATGGATCAGTTCAACAACCTTTCCCCGAACACACCGGGGGTCGAAGCGATCCGTGATATTTTGATTGCCACTGAAGCACAGGTGGTTCTGCTCCACTCTGCCAATTCACTGACCACATCGCATCGATCGCGATGATCCTGGCATAGTCATCGTCGCCAACCCACGAAAAGTGGCACCGACAACGAGTCCAATCAAGGAGGACCTCCGCCCGAACAATCCCAATAGGCCATCGCCGATGACGCCCAACGAGAGGCGCTACGCGATGATCAGCGCCAACGCGGTAATCGCCAGCGTGCCAACAGGCAACAGACCAACTGCCACGCCGAGCACAACCAAGAAGTCGAGCAACCCTAAGATCATGATCTCCATGGCCACCTCGATGAGTGTTACCATGTTCGGCGACACATGAGCGGACCAGCCGTGTTCTCGGAGGAACTCAAGGCCATCCTATGGTCAAAGAACTTTCGGATTGGGGATGTCAAGGTGTATGACGGCTAGGATGATCCTGAGCATTAGATTATGCTATATGAAGTGGCAGTCCGAGTAGCAGGAGGCGACCAGTTCGTCATGGCAAACTACCTCCTAGTGGTCTTGAGCAATGTTGCCACTTCCTGGTTGCTCCACTAGCATGCCGGTAGCATCCAGAGTTGGCCCTAGCTCAAGCAGATGTTCATCGATAACTTCAAGCAAACCTGCGTGCGGCCAAACACCAAGTACACTTTGGCACAGGTGCAGCATCACCCCAGGGAGTCGCTAGACTGTACATCCAGCACTTCTTTGACGCGTGGAATCATGTGATCGACGTCACTCCGGCGGAGGGGATCGACCTCTTCGTTGTCGGTCTGGTCCAACCACGTGGTCTAGACCTCAAGAAGGAGTTGCTCCTCGAGCGATCGAGAACTATGGATGAGCTCCTCTCCATCGCCCACAGATTTGCTCATCTCGATGATGGACTGAATGAGGGCGACTCCCTTCCCGCCAATCGCATCTACCGCCACAACGATGACCATGACCGTCGTAACAGTTGCGATCCCGACCACTGCAACGACGATCACTCTTTCAAGCATCGTGGTTGGGACGCTTACAATGGTGGTCGGCGTAACCGCAATGTCTCCTCTATCAACGCGGTAAAGGGCCAGAAGAAGGCGAACGACGATGAGCTTGACAAGGTCCTTAGTCGAGATTTTCCTCGTCATCCTGGCAAGGGCCATACGCTGGGCAAATGCAGGGTCCTGAAGGAGGCGCTGGAGAAGATGTCCAACAAGAAACCACGCCCAGCTCCCAAAGCCAAGGCCAAGAACCCCATCCAGCAAGAGGATGCCGACGAGGAAGAAGCTCAAGATGCGAACCCACGGCACGCCTACAGGGATCCCATGAAGAACGTGACTGCCGTCATCTTTGGTGGCAAGAAGCTGCTGACACGAGCCATCGTGGCTATCTAGGAGATTGACGACTTTGTTGTGGATGTCAAGGTGCCTGCCTGGTCCGAGCAGCCCATATCATTCAATCGCAACGATATGTGGGCCAAAATCCCTAACGCCGGTCGTTTCCCGCTGGTCCTCAACCCAGTAATAGACGGCGTCCGGTTTGAGAAAGTGCTCGTTGATGGTGGCAGTGCCCTGAACATTTTGTTCTATCCAGCCTTCAAGGAGCTAGGGTTGAAGCAGGATAACCTCAAGCCATACGAATCTCTGTTTTGGGGCATCATGCCGAGCAAACCCTCATACCTTCTCGGGCAGATCACATTGCCCGTTCAGTTTGGGACGAAGCAGCACTTCCGCATTGACCACATCACTTTCATCATGGCCGACTTCGATGGCATCTACCATGCCATCCTTGGCCGACCAGGGATAGCCAAGTTCATGGCGGTTCCTCATTACGGGTACCTCGTGTTGAAGCTCCCAACCGAGCAGGGTGTCCTATCCCTATGCGGTAATGTCTTCAGGGCGCGTGTGTGCGAGTTCGATGCCTATGTAGCCATGGAGTTCAAGGAGTTGAAGCATGCCATGGAGCACACCAGCCTGAGTGTCAAGGAGGCACCCCTGTAGAGCCTGAGGTTCTAGTCGGGTCTGCTTGGCAACCTTTCAACAAGGTCAAGCAACACAAGTTGATCCAGCTCGACCCGAATGACCCCTCAAAGACCACCAAGATTAGGGCTACCCTTCCCCCTAAATAGGAAGATGCGCTCATCCAATTCCTTCAAGAGCACATCAGCGTGTTCATGTGAAAACCCGCCGACATGCCAGGTGTCCTGAGGAAAAAGACCGAGCACTACCTTGATGTCTCGAAGACCACTATACCAATCAAGCAGAAGATGCGACGATTCGCTCGTGACCGCAAGGAAGTCATTAGGGTAGAAGTAGCCAAGCTTCTGGCAGCTGGCTTTATCAAAGTAGTGTATCACCCAGAGTGGTAAGCCAATCCAGTTCTTGTACTCAAAAAGAATAATGAATGCAGAATGTGTGTTGATTACACTGATCTCAACAAACACTGCCTTAAACAGGCTTTCAATCTCCCTTGAATCAACGAGGTTGTAGACTCTACTGCAGGTTGTGAGTTGCTCTTTTTTCTAGATTGCTACTCAGGCTATCATCAAATAGCCCTCAAAAAGGAGACCAGGAGAAGACCGCCTTCATCACCCCCTTCGGTGCTTTCTGCTGCATGACCATGTTGTTTGGCCTCAAGAATGCCGGAGCTACTTACCAGTGGGCCATCTAGGCCTGTCTCAAGCACAAGATCGCCAGCGACCTTGTCAAGGCATATGTAGATGATGTGGTGGTGAATACCAGGGAGTCCCACAACTGGTTGCTGATCTCAATAGACCTTCGCGGCCCTCAACAACTTTCAGTGGAAACTGAATCCCAACAAGTGTATCTTTGGCATTCCTTCTGGAATCCTGCTCGGCAACGTCGTCAGCTAGGACGGCATACACCCAAATCCCGAGAAGGTTCAAATTGTGTTGGACCTGCAACCACCAAGAAGCATCAAAGATATTCAGAAACTTACCGGGCGCATGGTGGTCCTGAGCCACTACATCTCCCGCTTGGGCGAAAAAGGACTTTCCTTCTTCAAACTGCTCAAGGCTAAAGAAAAGTTCGAGTGGAAGGAGGAGGCCGACAAAGCCTTCAAATAGCTCAAGGAGTACCTTGGGACTCCCCCAGTACTCACGGTCTCGTGAGAGGGCAAGGAGCTTCTCCTCTATATTGCTGCCACAACCAACATGGTCAGTACCGTGATGGTGGTCGAGCGCGAGGAACCTGGGCACATCTACGGGGTGCAACGCCCAATCTACTATGTTAGCGAGGTTCTTAATGAAACCAAGCAACGGTACAACCATGTGCAAAAACTACTATACACACTCCTGATGGAAGCTCCTCCATTACTTCCAAGCCTACAAAGTCACTGTAACATCCCACCTCCTCGAGGTCGGGCCTACTTATATCCGGCCGCTTATCTAGGACACAGACTGCCCTCACAGACCAACACTAGTCTTTTCTATGCACTTTGTCCTCACTCGTGCGCACCCGGAAAGACTTCCCGGTCGGTCACCCATCCTAAATTGCTCCAAGCCAAGCACGCTTAACCTCGGAGTTCTTCACCCATCCTAAATTACTCCAAGCCAAGCACGCTTAACCTCGGAGTTCTTTAGTGATGGGCTTCTAGAAAAGAAGTTATAACTTGTTGGTATGAGTATCCTATTAATCCTATTAAGCCCTAGGACGGGTTGTTACATACTCACCCACTTCGGAGACCGACGTCCTCGTCGGTCAACCCCAGGCCAGGAACGTCCCCTCTTGGCCACATCCGTGTGTCCAGTGCCAGCGCATGTGTCATGCTGTGCGACCACTCCGGATCCACACCAGCCATGCACACCATGCCTGCGCAACTGACACACATGCCCGTGAAACCGCAAGGGTCGTCTTTGATACCATTTGTAACATCCCGCCTCCTCGAGGCCAAGTCCGCTTACATCCGGCCGCTTATCTAGGAAATAGACTACCCTCACAGACCAACACTAGTCTTTTCTGCGCACTTTGTCCTCACTCGTGCGCACCCGGGAAGACTTTCTGATCGGTCACCCATCCCTAAATTGCTCCAGGCCAAGCACGCTTAACCTTGGAGTTCTTTAGTGATGGGCTTCCAAAAAAGAAGTTGCAACTTATTGGTATGAGTATCATATTAATCCTATTAAGCCCTAGGACGGGGTGTTACATACTCACCCCATTCGGAGACCGACATCCTCGTTAGTCAACCCCAGGCCAGGAACGTCTCCTCTTGGCCATGTCCGTGTGTCCAGTGCCAGTGCATGTGTCATGCTATGCGACCACTCCGGATCCACACCAGCCATGCACACCATGCCTGCGCAATTGACACACGCGCCCGTGAAACCGCAAGGGTCGTCTTTGATACCATTTGTAACATCCCGCCTCCTCAAGGCCGGACCCGCTTACATCCGGTCGCTTATCTAGGACATAGACCGCTCTCACAGACCAACACTAGTCTTTTCTGCGCACTTTTTCCTCACTCGTGCGCACCCAGGAAGACTTCCCGATCGGTCACCCATTCCTAAATTGCTCCAGGCCAAGCATGCTTAACCTCAGAGTTCTTTAGTGATGGGCTTTCGAAAAAGAAGTTGCAACTTGTTGGTATGAGTATCCTACTAATCCTATTAAGCCCTAGGACAGGGTCTTACAGTCACGATGGTCACAGAAGCTGCACTTGGCGACATTCTCCGCAACACAGACGCTAGTGGTCGTATTGTCAAATACATGTTAGAGCTCTCTGAGTTCACGTTGAACTTCCGCAGTTGCAATACTATGAAGTCTCAGGCCCTGGTCGATTTCATTGTGGAGTGGTCGAACCTCAACCTGCCCCTGGCTGATACATCTGCCGACCACTAGAAGGTGTACTTTGATGGTTCCTTGAACATCGTTGGCGCTAGGGCAGGGGCTACATCATATCTCCTTCCAAGGACATGCTCTGCTACGTCTTGCGCATACACTTCAAGGCATCTAATAATGTGGCCGAGTGCGAAGCGGCCCTACATGGCCTCTGCATTGCAGTTGTGTTGACACCGTTTTTTGACACGTGCCAATATAAGCTGAAAACTGTGCCGATCGGCAAGGGAGTGGTTATTCTCCAGTATTGCTTTTGAGTTGCCGATGGATGATTGCCGATAAAAGACATGTTGATCTCGTACATTGCCGATGAAGCCAGAGGGCTGTTGCCGATGGAGAGAGAGGCATGGTTGCCGATGGAAAGCAGAGCTGGAGGACGTGGAAAACAGATTTGAGTCATCGTCGATGGGTTTTGCCGATGGAATCTACAGAGATGAGGAGCATGCCGATGGGGGTTTCATCG
>CM041630.1:18904562-18941591 GCA_023333625.1 Bothriochloa decipiens
GATAAGACTTGTTTAGGTAATTCTTTGTCGTGTCTGTTTAGGACTCAAAGTACCAGGGTATAAATATGTACCAAGAGACAATGTAAAAATAGACACAATCAAATACAACAAATCTATTACTTTTATCTACTTTTCAAGCAATCTACTTTTCGACGACTTTGTCACCAGTACCTTTTCCTTTTCAACGAGTTCTTTCAAGAATCGGTGGGCTGCATCAACTTGATCTCCGGCGACCTTGCAGGTTCTGCGTCTACCGAGCACGATTCAGGCTTTGACGTCCGGGCGTATCGCTGTCGTCTCGTCTGATCTGTTCAACAGTTATCGAATATCATCTGAGCTTTGACGTCCGGGCGTATCGCTGTCGTCTCGATCGGGTTTTATTCAAATTTATCATCCTTGTCGATTAACAAGTCAAATCGACTGGCACACCTTGATATCGAACTAGGGTATTAGCCCGGTGTGTTTGCAGATCCAACGCCTTTTTGCATCAACAAGTTGAGCTGGGCATCAAACGGCTCCTGGTTTATGGAGATTCTACTCTGGTCATCCATCAGGTCAATTAAGACTGGGACATAGTCAATGAAAAGATGGACGCCTATGTTGCCAAGATTCGCAAGCTAGAGAATAAGTTCTATGGACTGGAATTCACCCATGTACCTCGTGCCGAGAACATAGGTGCTGATGAGATGTCTAAGCTCAGATCATCTCGAGCTGAGGTACCACCTGGTGTTTTCATTGCAGATTTGATTAAGCCTTCGATCCCTGATCAGGCTTACGAAGCACCTATGCTTAGTACCGCTACCGACCAGCTCGTAGCGACGCTCAATGGCAAGGCAAAAGAGGTGGAAGATAGCTACCCCAGCCAGCAGGGATCTGATGATGGTAGTGAGCAACCACCGGTTGCTGAGCCAACCAAGCAGGCAGCGCCTCCCCAGCCCGACTGGGGAGAGCGCTTTGTCAGATACCTGAATGACCATCTTGTTTTGGAGGATACGATCGCAGCTCAATAGCTGGTCTGCAGAGCCCGTGCCTACCTCATGGTTAATGGCGAGCTAATGCACAAGGCCCCAAGGTCCGTGATTTACCAGAAATGCATCACCCAAGCAGAGGGTTTTGAAGCTTCTGAAGAATATTCATGCAGGCACTTGTGGTAACCACGCGGCATCCCGGACGTTGGTCGGGAAAGCCTATCGAGTAGGGTTCTACTGGCCGACTGCTGTTTTTGACGCAGAAGATTTCGTGCGTCGGTGCAAAAACTGCCAGATGTTTGCCAAGCAGATTCATGTCCCTGCACATGAACTTTAGATCATCTCGGTCGCTTGGCCATTCTAATGCTAGGGACTCGACATGATCAGTCCCTTCAAGAAGGCTCCTGGCAGACACACGTGTGTCTTCCTACTTATCGACAAATTCTCCAAATGGATTGAGTACAAAGCTATCAAGAAAGCCTCATCCGAGAAAGCGGTATAGTTCCTTGATGATGTTATCCACCAATTTAGGCTCTCAGTTCACCAGCAATGAGTTTTTTGATTTTGTGATGATAATGGCATCAAAGTCAAATACGTCTCTATCGCTCATCCTCGAGCAAATGGATAGGTGGAATGAGATAATGGTATGATTATCGACGCCCTACGCAAATGGGTATACCGTGACGACAAGGACCTTAAACCTGGTCAGTGGCTCAAGGAATTAGCTGCCGTGGTCTGGGGACTGCGTACCCAGCCCTGTCGCAACACTGGAGTTTCCCTGTACATCATGGTGTTGGATCCGAGGCCGTCCTACCAGCCAAGATCGCACTCCTTTCACCGCGTGTCCAGCATTACAATGAAGCAGCCTCGAACGAAGCTAGGGAAATCAATATCATCGCCAAAGAAGAGATAGCGCTCGAGTATTGTGCTCGGATAGCGAAATACCTAGCTTCAGTGCAATGTTACTTTAACACCCTAAAATTTGCATGACTTTGAAATAATAAAATTGATTTATTTATGCAATATTGTGAGCATTTAACATAGGAGAAAAAATAATTTTACAAAATGAAAATCAATTATAGGTCAAGAAGCATGCTTGTACACCCATGCTATTGTATAATTTTTACTGTGATGTTTGGTTCTTGTTTAGCTTGATTTGGATTTCAAAAACATTTTGAAAAAGTATTTGCAAAGTAGTTCAACTAAAAGGAAAATGATTTCTTTTCCCTCCCTCACTCCCCTCTCTATTCGGCCCAGGTGGCCCAGCCTGCCGGCCTTCTCCTTCCCCCGCGCCCGACCCGAAGGCCTGCTAGCGTGCCGTGCCGCTCCTCCCCTCTTGGGGCACAAGGCCACGGCCTAGCAAGCCGCCAGCGTCCGCGCCGCCTCCCTCTCTCTCTGTCGGACTGACAGTCGAGGCCCACGTGTCAGCGTCGTCCCCTACCTCTCGCTCGTGTCCGAGCAGGACTCCACCGTCGAGTCCGCCCCATCCATGCCACCCCTTCGCATGCATCCCAAGCAAGCCTGGCCATAAATAGCAGGCTGCCGCATGCCGCCTTGTCCTCCACCCTGAACCCTAGCCATTGCCTCCGCTTGAGCTTGCAGCAGCCACCAACCCTAGTGTAGAGAAACACTGCACACCCAATATGGGGGGTGACCTTTCATATATATAGCCTGGAAGGCTTGCAGTACATGTACAAGTTACAATGTGGTACTAATACAAGTCAGACTAGGAGTACAAGGCCAATGGGCCATAAGCCCAATATGGGCTGTTATAATTATATTCTAACACCCTCCCTCAGTCTAAGCGGGAGTGTCACGAACACAAAGACTGGACCTAAAGTCAGTGAATAACTGTGTAGGTAACCCTTTGGTCATAATGTCCGCGAACTGATGAGACGATGGAACATGAAGCACCCGAACCTGTCCCAAAGCAACCTTCTCACAGACGAAGTGAATAACTATCTCAATATGCTTTGTACGACGATGATGAACTGGATTGGTGGTCATGTAGATAGCACTAACATTGTCGCAGTAGACGATCGTTGCCGAAGATATGGGTGCGTGGAGCTCCTAAAGTAGCTGACGAAGCCAACAAGTCTCAGCAATAGCGTGCGCAACAGCACGATACTCAACCTCTGCACTCAAATGAGAAACCGTAGTTTGTCGTTTGGAGGACCAAGAGACTAAGTTGTCACTGAGGAAGACACAGTAACCTGAAGTGGAGCGCCCAGAGTCTGGACAACCAGCCCAATCGGCATCAGAGTAGGCAGTCAAGCTGGTGATGCTACCTATGCCGATGTGAAGCCTGGTGGACAGGGTGCCCTTGACATACCGTAGGACACGCTTGAGCATTGCCAGATGAGGCTCTCGGGGGTCGTACATGAAAAGGCAAACCTGTTGAACTGCATAGGTGAGATCCAGACGAGTCAGCGTGAGATACTGTAGAGCACCTGCGAGGCTGCGGTACTGAGTGACATCTGCCACCGGAGCGCCGTCCACATCAGAGAGCTTGGCATGAGTATCAACAGGGGTCATCGTAGAATGACACTCAGCCATGCCGGCGCGCTGGAGCAGGCCCACAGCATACTGGCACTGAGACAGGAAGAGGCCATCACCAGAACGCGTGACAGAGATCCCGAGGAAGTGATGAAGGTCCCCAAGATCTGTCATGGCGAACTCGGAGTGGAGAAGCTCGGTGAGGCGACGAAGGAGCTGAGGCGACAAGGCAGTCAGGATGATGTCGTCGACATAGAGTAGCAAGTAGGTGATGTCGGCACCTTCTTTGTAAACAAAGAGGGACGTGTCGGAGGTCAAAGCAGTGAAGCCAATCCATTGGATGAAGCCGGAGAACAGCTGGTGCCACGCCCTGGGCTCCTGCTTGAGCCCATACAAGGACTTTTGCAGGAGACAGACGTGGTCGGGAGCCGCCGGGTCGACGAAGCCAGGTGGCTGCTGACAGTAGACCGTCTCGGTCAGGTGGCCATGAAGAAAAGCATTCTTCACGTCCAGCTGATGTATCGGCCAGGAGCGAGAAGCGGCGATGCTGAGGACGACCTGGATGGTGGCTAGCTTGACAACCGGGCTGAACATTTCATCGTAGTCGACGCCGTACCGCTGCGAGAACTCGCGAACGACCCATCTGGCTTTATGTTGAGCCAGAGAGCCGTCTGCGTGATACTTGTGCTTGAAGACCCACTTGCCGGTGATGACGTTGGCGCGAGGCGGTCGAGGAACGAGACGCCAGGTGCCATTGTCCATGAGTGCCTTGTATTCTTCAGCCATGGCCGCGTGCCAATTTGCATCGGCGAGCGCGGCACGAGTGTTGCCTGGCAACGGAGAAGCCAAGCCGGAGGCCGCCGCGGTGAAGCCATACCGCTGCACGAGCGATGGCAGGGAACCCGTCTGGGAAAAAGTCGCCCGCGCAAGAGGCTCTGGAGCCGGAGGTGGTGCTGGGGCCGGAGGCACCACTGCCTGTGGTGCTGGAGCCGCAGGTCCCTCCGGCGATGGCAGTGGAGCCAGAGTCGGCTGACGACGACTGTAGTGGATGCCGAACCGCTGCCAGACAGGGGCGACAAGGCCGGCTGGCGAAGGAGGCGCTGGAGCTGTGACTTGCTGAGGCACCTGGCGTGGAGCAGGGGCGACGGCGCTTGCTGGTGGAGGTGGTGCTGGAGCCGTAGCCTGTCGGGATGCCTGGGGCAACTGGTGGGCAGCGCCGTGCCACAGGATGGCAGGGTCGAGCCCGACGGGGTCGCCAGCATCGTCCAAGGCCCGCGTTTGCTCAATGCCCGAGGTGGACGGAGCAGGCACGGGAAGTAAGTCCTGTAACAGAAAATCAAAAGAATCCAGTTGAGGCCTTGAAGCCGCAAATGGAAAATGAGTCTCATCAAAAATGATGTGTCGCGAGTTGATGATCTTGCGATTGGAGAGGTCAAGACACCGGTAGCCCTTCTGAGAAGGAGGGTAACCGAGGAAGACACACACCGTGGAGCGAGGAGACAGTTTGTGGCGAGTCATGGCACTAAGGTTGGGGTAACATAAGCAGCCAAAAACCCAAAGGATGGAGTAATCTGGCATCTTGTGGTGGAGAAGATGATAGGGTATACCGTTATTTTTGGACGAGGACGGCTGTCGGTTTGTGAGAAACATGGCGGTAGAGAGAGCTTCGACCCAATAAGATGGAGGCATGGCGGCATGAATCAGAAGCATGCGAACAACATTGTTCAGAGTGTGAAGCATGCGCTCAGCCTTGCCATTTTGAGCAGATGTGTAGGGGCATGAGGTGCGAAGTAGGATGCCGCGGCTAGCCAAGAAGGCGGCAATGGCATTGTTGAGGAACTCGGTGCCATTATCTGCCTGAAAACAGCATAGAGGAAAACTGAATTGTGTGTGAGCGTAAGCAACAAACTGAACAATGTGGTCATGAACTTTAGATTTATGGCGAAGAGGGAACGTCCAGCAATAATGTGTATAATCATCAACTAACACAAGATAAAATTTATAGCTAGAAATACTCGCAACTGGAGAGGTCCAAACATCACAATGAACAAGTTCAAATGGTGCTGATGTACTAGAGACCGACTAGCAAATGGCAGCCTAGCATGTTTACCGAGCTGGCAAGCATGACAAATGCGGCGAGCTGCTTTATTACACTGGATACTGATAGTTTATTTAGAGTAGAGACGACAGTGGGTGCTGGATGACCAAGGCGGGAGTGCCATAGCTCTGGGGAGACGACGGCGACATGATAGTGAGGAGGCATGTGATGTGGAATGGTGTAGAGGTCCCCATTGCTATTGCACCGAAGGAGAACCGTCTTGGTCTTGAGATCCTTAACAGAAAAACCAGAGGCGTCAAACTCAGTTGAACAATTATTGTCGCGAGTAAGCTGTCGAACAGATAACAGGTTACGGGTGAGTTGGGGAGCGACAAGAACATTATCAAGATAAAAAGGACGATCAGCTATTTGTAAAAGAGATGTGCCATGACTAAGAATAGGAATAGATTGCCTGTTGCCGACCGTGATGGAGGACGGTGGCGTCGGGAGACGGGAAAGGAGAATACCGTCGTTGGAGGACATGTGGGATGTCACTCCGCTGTCCATGACCTAGGAGTTGGACCCCTGAATCGCCATCTGGTTGAGGGCGGCGATCAGGCTGGCCTGATCCCAGGATCCGTACGCCGGGGGCACAGAGAACTGGGGTGGCGCAAAGGCAGTGTGAGCCTGATGCGGAGGCGGAGGCGGTGGGGGAGGCGCTGATGGCACACCCCACTACTGCTGGTTGCGCCCGTCGCCGCTGTTGGTGCCACAGCCACCTTTGCCCTTGCCCACCTCTTGCCACCACATCCATGATTGGAGGCCGAAGAGGAGGTGGACTGGCAGGAAGGCGAGGTGCAAGAGGAGTTGGTGGAAGCGGCGAGCGCTGATGACGAAACCTCTTTGCCCTCGATGTCGAGACAAAGTTCCTTGATGCAGAGCATGTTGGTGGCAGACTTGAAGTTAGGAAGCGGCGACGTGTTGGCGATGATGTCGACGGTGGTGGCGAAGCGGGGATTGATGCCATGCAGGAGACTGAGCACGAGCTGCGAGGGGGAGATGGTATGCCCAACCTCCCACAGTGCATCGGCGGTGTGCTTCATCTGTTGCGCGTAGGCGTCGATGGAGAGATCGCCCTGGGACATGTTGTGGAACTCCTGCCCGAGGACGATCGCCCGAGGCTCCTTGTTCGCCTGGAACACGGCCTCGATACAGACGTACAGAGCGCGCGCGTCTTGATCGGGCTCCATAGCGAGGTCGAGGACGGTGTCATCGCAGGAGCTGTACATCCAGCCACGGATGCAGGCGTCAGGCTGAGACCACGTGGGGTCAGCTGGGCGCGCGTCCTCCGTGCCGTCGATGTGGTCGAGCAGCCCGTACTTGCCGCAAAGGGCGGTGAAGAACGCCTTCCACTTGGAGTAGTTGGGACGCTTGAGGCTGAGGGAGATCGGACCGTGCTGCTTCACGTTGACGGCTGCATAGGCAGCGAAGAAGGCAGGGGCGACGCCGTCTCCCGAGGACGCCGGAGGTAGCAGAGGACTGTGATGATTCCGTCATGACGGACTGGCGTCGGATGTCGACGGCCCGAGGACGCCGGAGGTAGCAGAGGACTGTGACGATTCTGTCATGATGGACTAGCGCCGGATCGCGAGGAGCAGGGGCGTGGGTAGGCGGTGGCGCGACGAAGTCGGATGGCCGGGTGAGGCGGCGGCCTGGGTGGTGCAACAAAGTCGGGCGGCCGGGTTGGCGGTGGCCTAGGCGGTGCGACAAAGTCGAGCGGCCGGGGCGGCAACAGGCGGGCGGCGGACCGACGCGGCTGAGGGCGCTAGTGCGCGACAGCGGCTGGAGGGGCACGGCGGCCGGGGAGGCGGCGGCGGCCCTGTGGTGTGATGGCACGAGCCCTAGAGGCAGGGCGCAAGGGCAGAGGAAGCGAGGATCGTGATTAGATTGATACCATGTAGAGAAACACCGCACACCCAATAGGGGGCTGACCTTTCATATATATAGCCTGGAAGGCTTGCAGTACATGTACAAGTTACAATGTGGTACTAATACAAGTCAGACTAGGAGTACAAGGCCAATGGGCCGTAAGCCCAATATGGGCTGTTATAATTATATTCTAACACCTAGCTGCCATTGCCGAGCTCCTCCTTCATCTTTGACTTCGCCGTTCCGCCAGTTCGTCGACACCGTGAGCAAGTCGTCGAGGTCCTCTTCAAGTTCGCGAAGCCGCCAGACCTTATCTCTCTCTTTTTCTTGCTCGAGTTAACTAACCCTGGGCCGCCGAACTTCGCAGGAAGCTCCTCGCCACCGTCGCGCGTTGCCCGCCCGCTCAAGTCTGCCCCGGCCTTCATGCACTCAACAGGTGAGGTCGCATCGAGCTCCTTCGCCGATTGGTTAAGGTCCTGAGTCAAACCGTGGTCTCTAGGGACTAAACTGCGAGCTCCGATGAGCTTCACTCACCACCGGCAATGGTCACCGCCGCCGTCGGGTTTAACCTGGGCTGGCTGCTCTCTCTCTCAACCTCTCTTTCTAATCTGCGCCGTCCATCTCAGATCCAACGGATCTGGTTCACCAGTACCCCTTTGGGTGGTAATTTTGTAGAAAACCCCCTGGGTTTCTGTCTAATTCATTAAGAGTCCTTTGCGGGTTCCACAGAATACGTGTTCTCCGTTGGAAAGCGTATTTTCCTTTAACAGATTCAAAAATACGTTTTCAGTTTATTTATAAGTTTGCCACTGATTTCAAAAGCTTATAACTTCTCCGTTTTAACTCTGATTTAATCCGTTCAAGTTGTGTTAGGTTCGTAATTTCATACTCTACCTGTTAGTACCATTATCAACATTAAAATTGAGATTTATTTTAACCTATTATTTTACAATAGGAAAACTTATAAAATTCATAACTTTCTCGTTATAGCTCTAATTTTTGTGATCTTTACGTCCGTGTGATCATAACAATGTGTAGAATAGTTTTATAAACTCTATTAATACTATTTTGTTGACATGGTGTATTGTTCTAATTAAATCTATTCATTTGCTCGTGTATGTTGCCCGACGCTTGTGTGTTGCTGATTGTTGATCAAGTTTAGACAGTGAGCCATTTGCTCGAGGTCAAGAGTACTTCTACAACTAGGATCAGCAGGTTCATCAGGAGAGCTTTGATCAAGGCAAGTATAGTTGGGACCATCCTTGTTACCTATTCACTATACACACTAAAATCATACGCATGAGTCTCTTTGCTACCCTGTTAAGTTTCCTATGTTTTGAATACATGTTTACCTTGTTAACTGGGTTGCATGTGGGTAGTTTGTGCTAGTGCTTGATAACCATGATCTTATTACTTGATTAATGACTATGCAACTAATGTTTAAAGTATGGTTTTATATAAGATCTAAACTATAAGTGATCATCCGAGACATAACATACAACGGGGGCTATATGGCTCTGGCTCTAGTTATTCATAGGACCTTTTCTAGCAAGTTAGGGGATCTACAAGTTGAGTATAGGGCTTCTTCTTCATTATGTGTTATAATTGGAATGTGCCAGATTAGGAGAGGGGTTTTCTATATTCAATGACCCTGCGGCCCTAGTTTGTTAGACGAACCTATGAGTGGCTTTATGTGGTATTCAAGAGTTTGGGAGTTGCAAACCCATATGTTTGGAAATCATGACCCGTAGTGAAAGTGTACACCTTTGCGCAAAGTTAAACCAATATATCGTCCATGCCCACGGTTAGGGCAGCCAAGGGATTCTTATGGGAATGGATTAACAACTCAAAATTGTGTTATATGTTAATGTTGTTTTTATCATACTCATAGTCATGTCTATCGAATCATGTGGTTATGGGAATCGTTACTACCTTGATGCTAAATGCTAAAATATGATCTACACTAAAAAGCTAATTGCAGTTAAACCATGTTAAACCTTCATTGAGCTTCATGAACCCCTTTTATGTTTGCTAAGTACGTATGTACTTACACTTGTCTGACTTCATTACTTGGAAAATCCCGGATGGGTAACAGGTCAGGGTTGGAGTGAGAGTTATCGACACGACTACTAGCTTGTGTCAACCAGTTGACTTGTCCTTGTGGTGGAGCTATCACCTAGATTTATCTTAGTTATGTCTTATCTTTGTTAAAGACTATGTTATGCTATTTGTGCACTATGTAATAAACTCTAATTTGGTACTATTTATAATTTGTCAACTTATATGTGCGACATCCTGGGGTGCATGTAAGGCTTTTATATATCTTATTTTAGTCCTTTAACATGAGATATGATAGCTAAATACCTAGTTTTAGTGCGACGTTACTATAACCACAATGTCAAAGGCAGGCTATTCATGGTCGGCGACATGGTGTTACGACGAATCCAGAATACAGATGGTCTCCACAAGTTTTCATCCAGATGGGAAGGGCCGTTTAGGATCAAGGCTGTCACACGCCCGACATCCTATTGGCTAGAGATGATTAAGGGTGTCGAGGAGTCCAATTCATGGCACATCGACCACCTCATACACTTCTATCGATAGAATAAGATATGTACCTAGATCTTTTTATTCAGATATTTAATACAGTTTCCTTCATTGTTTTCTTTTCATATAATGATTCTATATTTGTGCACACATCTATCATACATGCGCCCTGCATAAGTCTCAGTTAAACTTTGTTTTCTACCCGACGAGAACGGCTTGACAAGGCACTGTCCTAAAAACTCTTACAATGTGTTACAGCTCTGTGCTACATGGCACTAGGAGATTTTAGCAGTCGCTCTCTAACGGTGCTAGGTACCTAGTGATCCTGGCGGTCCTACGCTGTTCACTAGTTCATCCCTAGTTACCTGATAGAGTTAGCTTGCTTCGAGGGTGGGGGAAAAACTTAATTGACGACATCTTTTTGAAAAACAAACTACACATAAAATATGCATCTAAAAAAGCAAATGGAAAAATGTTTATCACACGCTTAAATATGCCTAACTTGTCTGTGTTAAAAGGCTAAAAAGTTTCCAAGCACCACTGCTCAGCATGACTTACACACAGTGTTTTTTACAACAAAACATTGTTTATAGCCTACTGACCACCATCACCTTGTGCAGGATCTTCAATAAGAGTCATGTCGTCGACAAGGGTGGCAGCAGCAGGCATCGACGAGGCCTGAAGGCCTTCGGCCGCGGCCTCTGATAGCTCCGGTGCAATCCCGAGCGTGACTTCTGCCGGCTCCACCTCTAGATATCTGGAGCGGACCATGGCAAGCGCAGTTGCAACCGCGTAGCGGCCAGCTTCTACGATGAAACCCTGGACCACCGGCCAAAGCCTCTTGCACTGGTCGGCGATGACAACCGCTTCGCCCATGAGATTGGCAGGGTGCTCTTCTCCTTGGAAGATGGCCCTTAATACGGGCTTGATGTGGTTTGTCATGACCCGGATCTTTCCTTGGAGAACAGAGATAGAGTCCTCCAGCACCTGGAACTAGGCCAGATAGCTCTCCCGCAGGCCTACAACAACAAAACAATGGTGGTTAGCATATCCTGGTCCGTCCATTATGTGGCAGACTACACACAACAATTATATATTGTTCTACTTACCAGTTAGCTCGGCGATCTGTGCTTGGTTCACCTTGGCCTGCTCCTCAGTGGCCTCCTTTTGGTCCAGCAGGCCAGCTAGCTCCCGAGCCATGGCTTCTTGCTGGCTGTTCAATCCTACAAGAAGCGCCCATAAATACACAGCAACGATCAGTGTGGGTGAGAGAGGTCTACTTACTCTTGTTGTCCTCCTCCAGGGCTTCCACCCTACGGCGTAGAGTGGCAATCTCCTCCTCATGCTGGATCTCATGCTCCTGGTAGACCTAGGCCTATGCCTCCAGATCGGCTTTGGCTGCCCGAAGGGTTTTGCATTCCTCCCAGGTCGCCACAAACCAATCAATGGTTTTGCCACGCTGAGCGTTGGTCTCCTGCAGTGACTGCATACACCATGGGTTGCTTAGTGAGTTAGTTTCCAAACGACATGTGAGCAAATCTTGATCAAGTTCTACCTTGATCCTATCCAGCGTACCTCCACCGCATCCTGGACACATGCGTCAATGTCGTCGTCCAAAATCTCCTCATACGACACGAAGCTGTCCTCCCCCACCTTGCGCAACGTGTAGATGCGTCATGTGGGTAGGTCGGTACGTGGCATCTTTAGCACCCTGGGCACCTCCTCGACCTCCTTAGGAGGCACCGGTGTGCTCGGGTCCTCCTGGCCTGGCCTGCGCTCTGGTAGACGACCCATCGCAGCGGTAATTGGCCTGAACGGCACCACCCGCCCCTCTAGATGTGGAGTCGGTGTCGGGGTCGGCCTGGTTGGTGTCATGATGCTACTGGCCCCCTTCCCTTGCCTAGCGGACTGTGCCGCATCGCCAGTCCTCACTTGCTTGACTGATGGTGTGGTGGTCTGGCTAGGTGGCGGCTTTGGCATTGTTGTCGGTGGAGCATGGCTATAGGACACACTACAGTCATATTTTGTTCACAACAAATACAAAATCAAGTAAATGCAAGATATTCGAACTCGGTGACACTTACCCGGCTGACCGCCAGAACCCTCCTCTAAAATGTGGGGTTGTTTCCCCATTTGGAGCACCTGTGGCTCTGCTTGTCACCCTGCTGCTGTGCCCAGGGACTCGGTCCGATGACTTGCCAGTTTGACTCGTCCTGATGAGGCGCACTGGAGAAATTGGCTCCCTTGTCTCCTCTCGGTGCTCCGAAGGTGGAACCGTTCCAGCTGGAGATGGGGTCGTCCTGTGTGGCACGACCAGTGGCAATGGTGGTGGTGGTGCTGATGCCTTGGCTGGCTCCGACCGAGGGGGTGAAGTAGCATTTCCCCGCTGAGGGGGAGGAGTTGGTGGCGGCGCGGTCCGCACCGACCTCCTGAGTGTTGTCATGGGCGGGGGCCCTGGTGTCCTCTCCGTAGAGGCTTCTGGGCTTGACGTTTCCTTTGACATTGGTTCTACGTCAGAAGGTCGTTGTCCGATGACTCCGGGGTGGCTGGGGCATCTTTTTTCCTGCCCCTCTGTACTCTGTCGTCCAGGCTCAACTTACCCCCAGACAGCAAAGTAGAGGGTTTCTTTGGCTTGGTGGCCTCTGACATGGGCCGCTTACCTGCTGCTCGGTGCCTTGCCTGAGCAGTGGGGACTTCATCATCATCAGGGTTGGAGACATCAGTCGTCTCCTACCCTTCTTGAGCCCTGCTTTGATCACAGGTCTCCTTGGTTCTGCGCTGGTTAGCCTGTGCCTCACCCTAAGGCCATGGCTCCACTGGCATAGCAGAAAAGAAGACCTTTCGATCCAGTCCAAGCAATGTCTAACAGTCAAGACGATCCATGTTATATAGACATCATCACATACCAATGTACACTAATCAAATCAATGTGTGGAACTGGTCGGCTTACCTCTGGTGGTGGTCGGGAAAGGTCGTACGGCAGTGCATGTGTTTCTAGGAAGCTAGTGGTCGGGTCGAATTTCTCAAAAAAGGAGGACATACGCCGAGTCACCGCCTCCGGCATCGTCCTCTCTTGGGTTTCCTGTGCAAGGTCAGCCCGGTCGGCATACTCATACAAGCAGTTCACCCGCTCCTTGCACAGCTGGACTCGGCGTGTCAACCACGTCCCCACCACTAGTGCTCCATTGACAATCTCATTGTCAATCAAGGTCAGCAGCTCATTCACCTGATGCATCTCATCTGGAGTTGGTGGATCTGACCACCTTGAGTAGAACTTCGGCACCTGTATCACACCACAGGGCACTCTTCTCCCTTCCACATCCTGGCTCATATAGAACTAGCGAGTGTTCCATCCTTTGGTGGCCGATTGGTACCGGCTCCCTAGCCAGTGCGTCTTCATCCCATCGTGAAGATGCACATAGCATCCACCAGCGACTTGGGACCCTCCCAATTTAGCCCCCTTCTTCCTCAGCAGAAAGAAGTGGCAGAAAATGTTGAAGTGGGGGTCGATGCCCAGGAACATCTCGCAGTAGGCAATGAAGATGGAAATGGAAAGAATGGAGTTAGGATCCAGATTGTAGATCGAAATCATCCAATAGATGCACAGGTCATGCAGGAACCCATTCACGGGTACCCTTAAACCCCGTGTTACCATATCTTCAAAAACAACAAATTCCCCATCTCGGGGATGGGGGAATCCTCACCTCGTGGCTCACGCCATGCCTCCATATCATACGGCGACAGCAAGCCCTCCTCGACGAGTGCTTGCAGCGACTCCCGTGTGGAGGTCGACTGCTGCCATTGCAGCCCCGGTGCATTGGACCTGGTCACCTTCCCCATCTTCTAGGCTCCTTTCCTCTCCATCACCTCTGAGGAGGGTGGGTTGAGGGGGTGAGCAAAAAGAGGTGGCCCCGCGAATGCACTAAGATCTGCTTGGTTGCCTTGCGGTGGTGGGTGGATTCGTTACGGTGGATTAAGAACAGCCGTGGTTGTCTGGGAGTAGGCAGACGAAACGCTCGAGAAGATGGAGAGAGTGGGAGTTGAAATGAATGCGATGCGGAATCCATTCCCCTTGGTGGCGCCCGCTATTTATAACAACCGGGTGACGTCGCTTTGAGTTCTAGTGTTGGACTCCGCTTGACTCATGTGGACATGGCTTGGTGGGCCGTCCTGGTCCCGAGTGCGCGCGTGGGCCGAGATACTTTAGTTCCCCCATGTGCATGATTGCGTATCCAATCCTGGTTGTTGCGCATGTGTCTGGTAATCTGGGGCTCTAATATCAAATTTGTTTTAAATTAATATTCCCTTCTGCATTTGTCTCAGATTTTTTCCTCAAATCTGGGGACTGATTTTGGCAGTTTTTTCACCTAGTGTTGCTTACGAGCCATAGGTTCTCGGTGTCCTTGACCCGATCGATCCTGTGACCTGTTCTAAGCATGCCTGGGGACTGCGTAACAGTTTCTCACCTAGTAGTGGTTGCAAACCATGGGCTCTTGGTGTCCTTGGCCTGGTCGAGCTCGCAGCTTGTTCCGACCACACCTGGGGACTGCAAGGCAGATGGAACATGTCTAGTCCTTTGATACTGGTCTCGGTTAAATTAGTGCTGTTTTGGACCTTTTTCCTAAAAAGCTCAATACAACATATCCTATCTTCTATCGAGCTTGGGGACTACGTGGGCCCATGTCACCTCACGGTGATTTGGGCCTATTTTTCTGTCCTTAGGTTCTAGAAAGGGTATTTAGCATTGACTACACTTAGCTGGTATTTTTGTTTTTCTTGAAAAGCTCAATACAACATTTTCTATCTTCTATCGAGCTTGGGGACTACGTGGGCCCATGTCACCTCGTGGTGACTTGGGCTTATTCCTAGTTTGATGTTCTTACTTCTACAGATTGTTCATGTTAGCATTACCAGTGATACTTCGTGTCACATGTTAACGTGGGCCCACGTCTCAGGACGTGGAAATATTTTTTTCTTAGAACACCATGCATCTTTCAACAGAGCACCTTCCTTGACGGAAGCTGTGGTCAGGAGCAGACTTACGAACTGCTTGGGATGAAGATTCGCTGGTCGGTGATACATGATCAGTATCCATGCTGGTCAGCATCCTCCCTGGTCGGTTCTACGTGGTCAGCATACATGCTGGTCAGCACTACATGGTCAACATCTTCGCTCGTCGGCATTACATGGTCTTCATCTACCCTGCTCAGCATAGGTCAAGACGGTGATTCCCTCAAGATACATGGTGCTCGAGGACTAGCTGTGGGGGTATAGACCACGTATTCCCTCACAGCTAGACTTTGGGTTGCTCGGTCCAGATGGCCTAGACCAGAAGATGAAGGCTGGTCCATCATCATCCTGATCGGTGGGCCTGACGATAAGACAAAGCCCGTGGTCTACTACCGTCCAGGTCGGTGGGCCACACGGGTGCTGAAGGCTGCTTGGCATGCAAGGAGTCTTAGTCAGTTAGATCTGTTCATGTACTCCAAGGATACGGCACAATGTAACCGACCATAGGGAAACCCTAGATATGTAACCTTGTCCCCCGGCTATGTAAGGTGGACAAGGACCCCCTAGAACAAAGGATCTTCTTTTCATCTGATCTCATCTAATCGAAACCCTTGTATTTAGATCCTCATCAATATAGCAGCCGAGACGCAGGACGTAGGGTATTACGCTTTCGAGTGGCCTGAACCTAGATAAACCCTAGTTATCCTAGTTGTTTGTCTTGCGTCTCACATCTAGATCGTAGATCTTAGCACGCCCTTACGGCAATCTACTACCTCAGGGTATCCTGTGGTAGACTACCGAGGAGGTTTCATCGACAGTAGAGGACGTAGGTTTTCATCTGTCGAGCGATGCGACGGGCCTCAGTTCGATCTTCTGGAAGCTCCCCTCGAATGAGGCAGTCGAGGAAGGGAGTGTGCCAGTCCGGATCGGAGGTTGGGGGAGGAGGCGACACCTCAATCTCCATGACTTTAGCCCTGGTCGAGGGGGTCTCGGTCGAGGGAGGGGGTCGACTGCCTATGTTGCGATTCTTTCCCCCGCACCTAGATCGACGGAGGGCTCATAGAGGTCCTTTTGAGAAGACATCAGGTGGGATAGTACCTTGAGTGGATGCGATCTTCGCCAGCTCATCTGTGGCCTCGTTGTATCTACGGGTGATGTGGTTGAGCTCGAGGCCGTAGAACTTGTTCTCTAATTTGCGGACCTCCTTGCAATAGGCCACCATCTTGGGGTCCTGGCACCTCAAGGCCTTCATGACTTGGTTGATGACGAGTTGCGAATCACTACGAACGTCAAGGCGTCGAACCCCGAGTTCGATGGCAATGCACAAGCTGTTGACGAGGGCTTCATACTCAGCAACATTGTTGGAGGCAGGAAAGTGGATTCGGATCACGTAGCCCATGTGGACTCCAAGGGGTGAGATGAAGAGCAGGCCCGCGCCCGCCCCTGTCTTCACCAGCGATCATTCGAAGTACATGGCCACAATTCTGCCTGAATCTACGCCGGAGGAAGCTGGGTGTTGGTCCACTCGGCAATGAAATCTGCCAGCACCTGAGACTTGATGGCCTTGCATGGTGCATAAGTAAGGGTCTCCCCCATGAGCTCGACCAACCACTTGGCTGTCCTCCCTATAGCCTCTCATTTCTAGACTATCTCTTCGAGCGGGAAATACGAGACCACAGTCACCGGGTGGCCGAGAAACTAGTGCTGGAGCTTGCGTCGCGTGATGACGATGGCATAGAGCAGCTTCTGGATCTGTGGGTAGCGAACCTTAGTTTCTGAGAGTACCTCGCTAATGAAGTAGACCGGCCACTGGACGGGCAAGACGTGGCCTTCTTCCTCTCTTTCGACAACTATGGCCACGCTGACCACCTGGGTGGTTGCAGTGACATAGAGCAAGAGTGGCTCGGTGGGGCTCGAAGGCATGAGAATTAGCGGCGAGGTCAGCATAGCTTTGAGTTTGGCAAGGGCTTCCTCAGCTTTGGGGGTCCACGCGAAGTGCTCTGATTTTTTCAAGAGGCGGTACAGAGGCTTTGCTTTTTCTCCGAGTTATGAGATAAAGCAACTAAGGGCTGCAAGGCAACCCGTAACCTTCTGGACACCGTTGAGGTCTCAGATCGCACCCATCCTAGTGACTGCAGAGACCTTCTTGGGGTTGGCCTCGATGCCATGTTGAGAAACTATGTACCCCAAGAGCATGCCTCGGGGGACGCCGAAGACACATTTCTCGGGGTTGAGTTTGATGCTCTTCACCTAGAGGCATTTGAACGCAATCTCGAGGTCGTTGATGAGGTCGTCAGCCTTCTTAGTTTTGACTATGATGTCGTCAACGTAGGCCTCGATCGTTGGCCCGATGTGTTCGCCAAAGACATAGAGCATGCATCGCTGGTACGTCGCCCTGGCGTTTCGAAGGCCGAAGGGCATAGTTACATAACAATATATGCCGAAGGGGGTGATAAAGGAAGTCACGAGCTGGTCGGACTCCTTCATCTTGATTTGGTGGTAACCGGAGTAAGCGTCAAGAAAAGAGAGAGTTTCACATCCCGCGGTGGAATCAACAATTTGATCGATGCATAGTTAGGGAAAAGGAACCTTCGGACATGCTTTATTTAAACCGGTGTAGTCTACACACATCCTGATATGCTTTTACTGATATGCTAGTGGGGCTCACCTATCATTTAAATTCTCTAGAATTATATAGATATAAACTTTAAACCAAAGTTATAGAGCTCGACAAGATCTTCCACTTTGCAGTTGTAACTTTTTATATAATATATTTTTGAGACTCAAATATTTGTTTAAATTTACCATAGTTTAAAATTCATTGTTTGAATTTTTTAAATGAAAGATGTTACATAACGTATATCAAAGTTGTAGTTTTTAGTAGGATCAACAACTATGCAGTTGACAACTTTTTCATCTGAGATTGTTTATTACAGGCTCAAATATTTGTTTTAAGTTCTCTAATTTTAATTTTTTTAGTTTTCAAATGATTTTAGATGTTGACATGGTCTGCACTGAAATTGTAGCCCAAATGCTCATTTTAAATTCTCAAAATTTTCAAGTATAGTTTATTTAATTTTTTTGGACAAAAATAATTGGACCTCAGTCTCAAAAAAAGAATTATTAACTACAAAGTTATAGAAAATGTTGAGACACCTAGAACTTTGCTGCAGATGATGTCACATCAGAGGTATTTGAAAAATCTAAGAAATTGAATTTTAAAACTAGAGATCTTAAAATTATTATTTGGGCCTCTAACCTATCTTAGATAAAAACAGCATCAAACTATGAATTTAAAGACCATGTCAAAATTAAAGATTTTTTAGGGAAAAATAGAGATTATTTGAAAATTCAAATATTTGAATTTAATATATGGTTATTTAAAATGAATATTTGTGACTCTAAAATAAATTAAATAAAAGGTCATTAACTCTAAAGATGTACATCGTGTCATGCTCTACATCTTTGATATAAAGTTTGTATTGATACGTCTTTCATAAAAATAATGTTTTGTTTCTTATAGAAAGCTAAGGTCCAAATAAAAGTGGACCCCAATGCCGTGTCAACAAAACCACCAAATAAACTACATTGAAACGGTTAAGGGGACTATTTCTTTTGTTTAAATGGTTAAAGTGTGTATGTTGTATGGTATTATAGCTCTAGGGGGTCTTCCCAATTCAGCAACTAATTCAGGTGTGAATAGGACTTTAGTCCATTATAAAATTATACTCAATGCAAGGGATTTTAGTGGACAAAAGGACAATTATATAGAAAATAGGGACACAAAATTTGATATGTACTACTGAAAGGTCCTAATTGGCTAGATGGGTGTGAACAACCTATTTAAAGTTTCTACAAAGCACTAGATCAAATGGATTAGTAAGATAAATGGTGTAGTGCAATTTTGCCTACCCTAGTGTTTGTGTTGCAAGCCACCTATCCAACAATTCTAGTCAATTATGATCTCTATGGCACATAAAGCTAAGTCACTACTCTCTAAGTTAGTGAGCTCTCAAAGACTAACTAAAGAGCCACACTAACCAAACTACTTTGCAAGAAAGTAAGCTAGCTCTCAAAACTAATTACACTAAAGAGCTAGCACAACTAGGAATGTAATTCAATGGGTAGAGAGTTTTATACCAAATGTGGCAATCGATGAAAACCAATCAGAATGAATACCGAATGAACCAATAGAGACAATGACAGAAGATCTTCGTCCTCCGAGGTTCACTTGCATGTTCATAAGCTAGTCCTCATTGTGTCAACCAACACTTCATGGTTTGGTGGCTAAGAGTTGTTTCACAATCCTCATCGAACAATTGGACACCGCAAGAACCTACCCAAGTTAGGTACATCAATGACCAATGCAATTTACTAGAGTTGCCTTTGACACTTCGTTGGGGAAGGCACAAGAACCCCTAACAAACAATGGAGATGGCCAAGAACAATCTCCAACTCTTGCCAATCCTTCTCTAAGCCTCTAAGTCGGTTAGGTGACGACAATCACCAAGAATAACAAGAAATAATCTACAAGTAAAACAATTTCCAAGTGCCACTAGATGCTATGACTTAAAAATGCACTTGGGTCACTTTCAATCACACCAGGATGCACAATCAATCAAAGAAATGATAGCGAGGAAGTTTCTTTAGCTCACAAGGATGTTCACAAGTTCAAAAAGCCAAGAGAAGCCTCCCCCAGCCAGTGACCAAGCTTATATATGGATCCCAACACTCAAAGAGCCATTAAGAGCCACTTTCCCTTCTCAAACAGGGATGACCAAACACGCCTGTCGAGTGCAATGGACCACTACTCAATGTTCGATCGCTGACAACCATCCATTTGTCCTCCCCTGCTCGAATGGAGTAGTTATATCTCAACGGTCTCACCACGCTGGTTAATGTTGCACTAGACACACCAGATCAAATGACCAGACACACATGTGAGACCAGTCATTTCACGCTTACCCTACTGATGCCAATTGATCGGACACGCTTCTCCCTTTATTAGACGCGCTAAGTACCAAATCCGATCGTTTCCTAGAGAAGACAGAGAGGGTTTTTCATGGTAGAACGCGCCCATCCATTTGCCCTTTGGCTCTCAACCGCTTGCTCAACCAAGTCTCACAAGAATTTCAGCACATGACCAGACATGGTGCCCATGGCACTAGGGTGTCCGATCGACATCCTACACCCGAGTCTAATATGACACCCGCTGCCTCGGTCTATTGATCAAATGAGTCTGATCACTTTAGATTGACGCTCTGGCAACCATTATCTCCTCACCCTTGCTTCCAATGTGCCAACAGCAAAGTGTGTACTACTTGTGCACGTGTCTTAGCATTTTCCAAAGCATATTGCAAGAGTTAAAGATTAACACATTAAGTCCTAATGCATATGCATGATCACATCACATAGTGGCACATAACAAACGTAATTCCTAAAGAATTTCCCCTCTTAATAGTATGGCTATTAATGCATATGCATGATCAATATCACATAGTGGCACATAACAATCGTAATTCCTAAAGAATTTCCCTTCTTAATAGTATGACTATTAATCCTAAATCACTTACACCCTCTATACTGACTTGAGTGCAAATAAAAATGGCTCTTATCACTATACCTTTGTCTTGAGCCTATTTTTTTCTCTTTCTTCTTTTCCAAATGAGGAGCATTTGCTCATCTATGTCAAATTACCATGTCCATGGACCATCATCTAGCACCACCACTTGGTGTGTACCAACCTATCTCATATCACAACAATCAATGCAAAGGTTAGGTGTCATCATTTATCCAAAACCAAACTAGAGCTTTGAACTATATTATTACTTGCCATTATATCAGTTAATCATCCTTTAATTAAGTAGATAGCAATGTTTTTATAGAAATTGAATTGATGATCAAATGAAGTCAGAGTAGATATGTCTTACAATCTATAGAATACATTATGGGGCTGTTTGGTTTGTTACCTAGGCAACTTTGCCTCACTGGGCTGCTATCCAGACCCTCAATTATGTGTATCTGTGACCTAGATTTGTTGCATGGCAGGTACCTAGATTCAATGATTGACCTTAGTAGTAGTAAATTTATAAGCTAGATGTGATAATTTTATAACTACTTATTACCTTCTTCCTTTGAATAAATCAATTCTTAGAGCTATCTTAAGTTAGTTTTTATGTTTAACCGAATTTGTTGAAAAAGTACAAATGTTTGTGACACCAAATGAGCAGATTATAGGAAAATTCAGTTTATGTCGCATCTAATGATGCTAATCTGGTGCCATGAGTCTTGGTTTTGATATATACCTACTACTACGTTTTTCCATGAATAAACCAAATTCTAGACTTGTCTTAAGTTAGTATTTTATATTTATCCAAATTTATTGAAATAAGTATAAATATTCATGACACTGAATGAGCACATTATTTGAAAATATAGTTTCTGATGTATATAATGATACTAATTTTGTGTCTTGTGCCCCTTTCTTTAAATTTGGTTGATTTAAAAATTGTTTGACTTAAGCAATTGATTTATTCTGAATCAAGGATGGAGTTAGTACTATAATTTTAATGATTTTTGTTGTGAGCATATAACTTTATTGCTTAAGTTTGGAATGTGTACAAAATGGGAAACTACTAACAAGTAATCTGTAGAATTAGTTGTTATAAAACTCAGAATAGATATCTACTAGATTCTTTTTGAGTTCCTAAATTAAATATAACATATTTTGAACTCTAAACTTCTATGTTTATAATCGACGTTTAATTTAATTGTTCATTTATCAATTTGTCTTGAGTTTCTACTGTTTATATTGACCATCTACATAACCATCGGTTTTAATATGTACTTTTAATTTCTTGCACCACACAATACTGATTTATATAACTTAAACCAACAGTGGTAAAGGCGCCTAGGGAATCAAGTACATGATGCAGAGCATCAAGATACTTTGGAATGAGTGGGAAATTCAGTTCTTGGTGCTTCTTAGTTTCGTATTACAGATTTTCCTCTTCTTTACTGGCTGTCTTCGGCGGCGTAGCACCAACATGTTACTTAATTTTATAATTTGGATAGCTTACTTGGATTCGGACATGAGGATACAACCACTGGATGTGACACCTAGGGGTCCACCAACTAGCTTTCTTTTAGGTACCTTTCCTCCTCATACATCTTGGCGGACAAGACACAATCACTGCTTTTGCCATTGAGGATAACTATTTATGGTTGAGACATTTGCTGAATTTGATTGTTCAAGTTACCCTTGCCATCTATGTATTTTGGAAGTCCATTGATCGATACAGTTATGGACTTATAGCTTCATGTATTTTTGTCTTTGTTACTGGAATCGTCAAGTATGGGGAAAGGACAATGGCCTTAATGTATGGGAACCTAAGAAACATCAAAAACACGAGTGGCTCCAATATTAATGAAGACGATGGCTCTCATATCTCTGAAGATAAGAAAGCGGTTAAAAGACAACAGCAGGCTCGAAGACTAGACCGAGTTCAAATATTACGGCGTGATGATGTTGGTTATCTTGGCATTGTTTCTTTTGCTTTGGAATTAGCCCCAGTTGTCTGACAACTCTTTGCAGGATACACAATCTTACTATTACTAATTGAAGGCCTCAATGAAGCCTCCACGTTAATCCTCACCAGACGTGTTACAAAAAAAGATAAATACTAGAAATTCTCACATTAATTAGAAACATCTAGCCATTAAATCTATAGGCTGCGGTAATTTATAACCATTGGATCCATTTTATTTTCTAGAAAATTACCCACTCTGCCATTCATTATAGATAAAAAAATAAGGAAAGATAAATCTATTAGAATGCACGTCGTACCAAGAAAGAACGAAAATAATAAACACATTATTTTCCCTAGGCCGTGCGCACCTCCCTTTATCTAGCCATGGCGGCGCCTAGCTTCTTCACCACCAGAGCACCTGTACGGCGTTGTTGTTTGATCCAAGGAGCGGTAGCCTCGCGGCTCATCTACATCAGACCAGGGCCAGAAGCCAAGACCAAGAATGACGATCGGGACCAAGAGCAAGGGATCATCGGCGATCGCCATCATCCACGATGGGTTATACTAAATATTTTTTTCAGGGAAAAAACTCTGCTGCACAAAATTGTTTTTATTTCCATTGCAAACGTTTTTTATCAGTTGGTTAATCTATTAGATTGACATATCAATCACATCTCCATGGTTAATATATTAATATTAACAATATACAAAATGTCAAGACCTATCACGTGCCTACCAATGGCTAAATTGCATGGAGTTGATATTGACCACGAAGATCTCCATGCACCAATGGCTAAATTGCACAAATTGCAAGATTGGTTTGACTCAAAAACCCATCTAGACTATTGGAATTTTTTTGGTACCCTCCCCTATCAGTAAAATAGTACTTTTTTCTATAACTATCTTATGCTTTATTTTTTTCTATTTCAGGCAATATTCGATACAACGCTGGTGTCAATATGAAGTTAGAGCTTGGTCCTAGGAAATATGATGCTAGATTTGCAATGAGTGTGCATGGTCCCAGTCATCAAGGTAATGCACTCTCTCTATACATAATGTAGCTGAAGTATTCAATTTTCTACTTTTTAGGGGAAAAGAAAATGGCACTCTATGAGTTATTTGTAGGTAAATATAATTACATAGAGCATAAACAACCTTGGATGATAGTGGCTTTACTGATCCGTCGCCTAACTCAGTCCTAAAATGAATAGTGCAGGTATAGAATCGCCATAATAGTTTCCCTATCTAGCTTTTTTAAAGCCTTAACTTCTATGCAACAAATCACCCTCCAATGGTTCAACATATATACTATATTTAGTTATATCTCAAATCTTCTGTTATGTCGCTTGAACTGGGGTGGACTGGACCCGATATATATTTCCTGAGACAGGGAGGTTGCTGGAGAATAGAAATATTCAACAGACAAATTTTGTTAGGTGGACTGGACCCTATGGGGATCAAGATTAGAAGGGCTCTTCGATGTGAGACGTAATCATTCAATTTTATTTGTGGCTTATAACTAGAACATCATAAATTTTAGATAATATAAACATATGGTCTCTATTGTGTTTGTTACCCTATATATATACACAGTGTTCAAACACAGGAAGAGAGAAAATCAAACATGTAATCAAATTGATTCAAACAAATATTAAACATCGTCTTCTACTGATACATACTTAGCCCATATGGAAGAATTGAACGTGTGCGGCAGCACGGGTTGATAGACTAGTGCAACAAATGGAAAATTACCAAAGGAGTGTACTAACATCTGCAACTTTAATTGACGAGGCCCACATGCCAAAGTTATTGGAGGTTGAACTGGACCTAATGTACGACGATCCCTTCACGAAGGCTCAGGTGATTCGTACAAAAAGTGGCATAGTTCTTCGAAGCTTGTCTCAAATTTCTATGCTAGTCGCTTTTGTGCTCTTCCTTGTAAGCGACCGTCGTGAATACAGCAGGGTTGATCTTGCAATCACATACTTGTTATTTTCCGGAGCCTTTTTCCTGGAAGCCTGTGCAGTATACCTGTTAGTGATGTCGCCATGGACTTGGTCTTGGTTGAAAGCTCGAAGCAGGTGGTGTGGGCTGGCTCATGTGTGCACATCCCTCCTCTCCAGCTGTATCAGGCAGTCTGAGGGGAGGATGATGTGGTCAAATTCCATGGGGCAGTACAACTTTCTGAGCTATGTGGGTTGTGAGAAGTCGAGGCTGTCCAAGCTAGTGAAGAGGGTGGCGAGGATGGCAGCAAGCCTAGTCGGCGCCAATGAAGGAAAAAAAACCATTGTTGTGGCTGAGCAAGCTGTTGGATACTGAACATGTCAAGGTGCACAAGATGACAATGGAGTCTATCATACAAACAGTGTATGAATCAGATAGGGCATGTAGTTGGACAATGGAGTCTATCAATTCAAGCTGTTGGACAAGGCTGCTCCTTTACTCCGCCGGCAAGTCGCGAGCAGCAGTGGCATGCGGCGGGGCTGAGCAGAGGAGGGGAGCTCATCAGCAGTGCATGTTGCAGATCGGTATGCACACCACTGTCAGCCTTCTTCCTTTCTCTCCCCTCCTGCTTCTTTCTTTGTTTCCCCTTCCTCATTCACCAAGTCTCTGAAAATTAGTATGTTAAGACAAGATCAAAAGAACAAGTTAGGAATTCTTACTGTATATATAATATGCATTCAAGAGTGACTATGAATTTATTTTGTGATATGTTAGTGAAGATTTCTTCTACTCTGTGAAATGCTTGAGTGATTAACCAGCTATAAATCACAGCCAAGACAATTTGAAGTAATTGGTTCCTAATTCTATATGAAAAAAATAATTTAATCCTAAGAAAATTGTTTGAGTAATGAGGTAGACCCCACCAATGTCTATAACTCTGGTTAGATGTCAAATAGTAGTCATGACTGTTGACATGTAAAATTAACACTTTATAGATGATGATGAAGAAAGGTTAGCTAGCCGAGTTGTATTTAATTTGGTTTTGAAGTAAAGGATACCCTGGTGTTTTTGTTGATGCTGTAATTTGGCTGGTAAATTCGTACATGGTTGGAAAAATTATTTTAGTGTCGTTGGTCGTCAAATTGGTTAGTTGACATATTGTTATACAATTTCTACAGGGTAACATTGAGAGAGGAAACTGAGACAGGAGACACAAGCATATTCGTATATAGATGATACACCGGCTGGTGTACTTCTGCTAAAGACCATGCGGACCCATATTATACTATGGGGATTGTTGTTTTCCTCTAGATAGACACAATAATCGACACAAAACAAATCTATCATTTTCGTTCTTTTATTGTCTTCTACTTTTTCGCATCTATGTCAATAGTCATGGCAAGTGCAGTGTTGAGGCATTTGAGGAAGGCGAGATAATCCCCGAGGAGAGTCTCACCTGCAACCTCAATGCCATCTTGTTGTCTCCCCGCTATTTTGCCCCAGCTAGAATCTTAGAGATGTTTAGTTTAATGCTTCCTGCACCATGTTACCTCTGCACTCTAGTGATTGATCGATTTGTAGAAAGTACATGTTACAGAGGAATGAAGCGGCCGTCAATAGTTACGTTCTACACCATATCTATGCTCCTAAATCCTGATCAATTTTGTTCTGCTTAGTAAGCTGAGAAGAAATGCGACAATAACTCAGTCTAGTATTATGCATGACTTTGGCTGGATTAGCAAACTTAATTTCGTGTTTTTCTGAGAAACGAACCTGCAGATTTTGCTGTTTGATGCTTCACGCACCATGTTATCACTGGCCTCTGGTGACAAATTTGTCAAGTTCTACACCATATCTCTGCAGATTTTGACAAATCCCATACCTGTGCTCCCATATCCTCTGAGAAGAAATGTAACTACAAACACTTGAACAGAACACCACGAGAGAAGATAATTCCACACAATGAAACGGTTCAGTTTCACTTTGATTCTTTCCTGGATGGAGGTATCTCACACTTTCCTGAATGTAACTCTAACTGGCTTGTTCAGTTTCATCACAGTTACAGAAGACCAAAACATTACATTATTCGACAAATTTTGCAAACATATCCAGATCTCCTTGCAATTCATTCCCGACCCATTCAAATTTCGATCATGAATTCCCTGTTCACAGGGACATTACGTACTGGCCTAGACTGTCCATGGCCGAACTAGCAGCAGCAGATGCCTGCATCTGCAGACGGCGTGCCTTCTCCCTCATCAGAGGTCCATTTTCCCCTACCATCGCTTTGGTCACCACCTTGGCGACCGTCTCCCTCTCAATCTTTTCCCCAACCTCCAGCCCGATGCCCCACTGATGCGTGACATATCTCGCGTTCACAATCTGGTCCGCGAAGCACGGCTGCACAAGCATGGGCACGCCTTCGCAGACGCTCTCCATTATCGAGTTCCATCCACAGTGCGTCCAGAACGCACCAATGGCGGCGTTCGCCAAGACCTCTCTCTGTGGTGCCCAAGTGACGATCTTCCCCCTGTTCCCGATCTCCTCGCTGAACCCATCCGGCAATAGCGGAACCACCTCCTCGCCGGCGCCGGCGCCGCTGACCAAGCTCGGCCGGACAACCCACAGGAACGGCACGCCGCTGCCAGCCAGCCCCCACGCCATCTCTTCGAAGACGCCTCGGTCGATGCAGGCCAGGCTCCCGAGGCTCACGTACAGCACGGAGCGTGGCGGGTGCGCGTCCAGCCAAGCCAGGCAGCTGAGGTCAGGCGTGTACAAGCTCTGTTCCACTTGCACAGAAGCCTGGGACGACAGCAAGTGCAGGGGCCCAATGGCGAACGCGGGGAGGGACAGCTCCCGCCGGATCTTGGCGAGCTCCGACGCCTCGATCGCCTCGATCGTGTTGAAGACGATGCCGGACACCGCGGCTCCGACGGCGTCGGCGACGCGCGCGACGAAGCTACACATCTCGTCCGTGCTGCAGCCGTCGACGCGGAGCAGGTCGCGCACGCGCAGCGGCTCCAGGTCCGGCACCGGCTCATCCAGCTGCTCCTCTGCAGGACAATTTGGGAACCAGCTCGTCAACGCCTGAGTTCATGACTGCGTGAGCTCGAAATAATTACTCTACTTGCCTTTGATGGGAAGATAGCCGGCGTCGCGCAGCCTCGGGTACGCGAGCATGTTGCATGTCGTGGCGGCGCTGTCCGTCCGGAGCGCAAGCACGGTGACGCCGAGCTGGCCGGCGGCGCTCAGTGCGGCGTAGCACTGCCCGTCGACCACCGCGCACGAGACGTCCCGGCCACCACGCAGCAGCGACGCGAGTGCCTCCCTGAAGGGCGCCTCGCAGGCGGTGTTCAGGGCCAGCAGCTTCGCGAGAATGTCGGTGTCCGGGGAGGTGGCGTCGTCTCCAAGCGTCTCGTGGATGGGGACGAAGGTGAGCTCCGGGTGCCGCGCGGGGTCCGGGGCGTTGAAGTCGGTGTGGAGCACGGTGACTCCGAGGCCACGAGCGTGGAGGACCGCCGCGAGCTTGAGCATGGGGTTGAGGTGGCCCTGGAATGGCAGGGAGAAGACGACGACATGGCGGCTGCGGGAGCTGCCGTCGCGATGCTCTACTTGTCCGGCCATTGCCGCCGGCAGGGTGGTAACGGAGACTGGGAAGCCTGGGTGATCTCGATTTTTTCCTAGTCGTTGGCTCATTGGTCATGTCTTTGTATGTGAACAGTGTCCATGTGATACCTGCACCCGACCCCACAAGCGACAAGGACACAATTGTTCAACAGAAGAATTCTTTAGGGTGCATTGGTAGCATCAACCAAACAGACAGAGAACAGCGAACAAACACAACGAAATGGCAGACAGTGACGAACATGATACAGACAGTGTTTAAACACTGATTGAGGTTCTCAACTGCCTCCAATTTATTCGTAGTCGAGGGATTATTGTCATTACTACCAGTATATGCCGGTGCTAAGACGATGGCTACATTTCGGATACTCAAATTAAATCTACAGGTCAAGCTGTCGCTGAGGGCCTGGCATGGCAGCTGACGTAAACGAGAAGGGGGCGGATCAGTGGCATGGGACGGCGGCAGGAGGCAGGGGCGGCGTGCCGCTAGGGTATTGGCGGGGGCATGAACGTGGAGAGCCGGAATATATGAGTTTTCTTTTTATTATTTTCTTAAAAATTTAACGATTATAAGGTTCCTCGTATTTACAGTATAGGCAGCCTTAACCGTTAAACAAATTCTAACCTGACTCCTATTTATAAGAATGGATTCTCCTTTTCTATCTTAAAAAACTTAACTTCCCAACTTTAATCGATCCTTCCTAAACGGGATCGTACTGGATGTAGTAGCAGATAACGATGGTGCGGCCATTGGCGGCGGCCATGGTGCACCCACTGCATGCCCTAAGGCACGCCGTCGACGTCGCCCGCCCTGGCGATAATGCTGACATTTCCTCCTTGGGCCTGAGATGGCTCAAATTCTCCACCGGAAAGTACGGCCCGTGTTGGGCGTGTGACACAAGCATAGCTCCTATACTATTGAGTACACAACTCTGTTTTTGTAAAAAAAAATTGTGCATTACCAAGCCATGTTTAAAGTATCTTCATAACATTATACAAAAAAATCAGTTTCACAAATAGTACTCATTAATCAGGAATATGTTGAAGAATACATGATTAGGAAAAAACTCCAGTTCAACAGCTTGGAAGTTGTAGGCCTCAGACTAAACCCAAAGCTGAAAATCTGACACCTAGAGCACCATTGAAAAAAAAAAGGTAAACAGGTCACATACAATCAAATAGCCACCCGGCCACCAGGATTCAGCTGTTGTTAACGCCATCAGCCAGGTCGAAGTCCAAGCGTTCCATCAGGTCTCTCCACTCCTCCAGGGGATCCTTCTGGCCATGACACCAGTATCTCCAATTGGGACAATGAAACCTGCAGTTTATCCAAATGCCAAACAGGGCATAGAACAACGAATGCTTGACCTAGTGCAACACATTTGCCAACAGAAGCGTCATCTGGATACTAAAAATATATAGACCTTATCGGTTTCTGCAATGCCCAAAGACTACACTACCATAGGTTACACATTCAACATGACATGTTTTCTATCAAAAATTCACATTTTAGCCAAAGATTCAAAATCATCCATCATATATCCATAAATTATCTCGCCTAGCTTAGACCAAACCTCCCTAGCTACAGCTAGCAGTTTTCTCCATTTCACTCAGAATCAGTACTCAAGCATTGTTCAGGAAAAAAAAAAGGTCAAGATCCAATACATTGACCGTTGTCTATTCGTACATGTTGCATTGTAATTAACCGTTGTCTCTTGGATTGGACGCATTTGCTGATTGTAGGACGCCCTCATGCCTAGTAGGAGTACATGTACCCTTACATGTCATATATATGCATGTTTGGTTGCCAGTTTGCCACTGACCTTGTCAGGCCACACCTTAGCCACCCTAACGTTTTTTAACCGATTTATTGATTTAATTCCATGCCCACGTGATCTCAACAGAGCTGTACACACCATGAGGTACACACACAATATTATTATATAAAGATATGTAGAAGTATATAACAGTAAGTAATCCATGTTCCATGTGTCTCCATCAAACCAGTAAGTTTTTTTTTTTTTTTTGAAACAAACGAGGAGGAGAGCTTCCCCACCTAAATTTTATTTCAAGATGTGTTCTCGGGTAAACCGGAGTGAGGCACTATTATAAGAATGGAGAAACGCACGCCAGTCATCTAAACTGTTTACAAGTTCTTGACATCGCCAAATCAACAGATCATCACACACACGCCCCACGATCAACTTGCTGGTGATGCGCTCGTTTCGAAACACTTCGCCGTTCCGGGCATCCCAAATCCTCTAGAGCAGAGTGAGGAAGACGAAAGGCCAGAGGGCAGGGTTCAGGGTGGCGGGGGGCGCCATCTCCCAAACCTCATCATCGTTTGCCTAGCCGTCGCCATACGCCAGTGCTGAAACTTGAAATCCAGTAAGTAATCCATGTTTCATGTCCCCATCAAACTTGAAACTTTGAAACAAAGCCAAATGGAGGTGGATTCGTGGCAAACAGATTAGTCAGGCGTAATTATGCAGATGTGATGGCCAGCTCCGACGCCTCGATCCCCTCGAACGTGTTGATGACGACGCCGGACGCCGAGTCCCGGACGGCGTCGGCGACGAGGTCGATGAAGCCGCACAGTGCGTCCGTGTCGCTGCCGTCGATGCGGATCAGGTCTCGTGGTCGGAGCGGCTCGAGATCCGGCACCGGCTCGTCAAGCCTCTCCGCTGCAACGACAACTACCTAATAAGTAGTGACGACATGTGGGTTCCAAGATCGATCCTCTTCGAGCTTGCTCTCGCTTTTACTTGCCTTTGATGGGAACGAAGCCAGCGTCGCGCAGCCGTGGGTACGCGAGCATGGTGCGGAACGTGGCGGCGCTGTCCGTGCGCAGCGCGAGCGCGGGGACGACAAGCCGGTGTGCCGCGCGCAGCGCCGAGTAGCACTCTCCATCGACCACCGCGCACGCGACGTCGTCCTGACCACTGCGCAGCAGCGACGCGAGGGCCTCCCGGAAGGGCGCCTCGCAGGCGGCGTTGAGGGCCAGGAGCTGCGTGACGATGTCGGCGCCGGGGGAGGTGACCTCGGCGGGGAACGACTCGTGGATGGGGACGAAGGTGAGCTCGGCCGCTTGGTGGCGCGTGGGGTCGGGGGCGTTGAAGTCAGTGTGGAGGACTGTCACGGCGAGGCCCCGCGCGCGGAGCAGCGTGGCGAGCTGGAGCATCGGACTGATGTGGCCCTGGAACGGCAGCGGGAACAGCACGATTCTCCGGCGGCGTTGCTGCTCCTGTCCGGCCATCGGCGCGCGATGGCCGGTAGCGGTGGAGCGGGCAGCGTGGTTGTTGCGATGAGAGGTCAACAGATGGAGATGGAATTTGTCGGAATATGTGAGCCTCGATGCACCACAAAATGTGGCCATGTGACGTAACCGATAAAATACTCATCTGCCACGCTGCTGGCCGTAGGCCATGACGGCGTGCCCAAGGAAGTGATTCCAGTTATCTTTCAGACCATTGGCACCTAGGTGTACAATATAACATGTTTCCTTAATTATCAAAAATGTTTAACTACTCATATGCTTCCTCTGTTTTAAATTACAACACGTTTTTGGTAAAAAAAAAACTACTGTATCTAAAAAAATCAAAATGTCTTATAGTTTAAAATAAAAAAGAGTACAATAACATCCATTAACAATATTTTTTTATTCTCAATTATACAAAAGATTTACGCATATTTTTATTAAGTAGAAAAGGGATTCTTTGTTTTACAAGGGTGCTTCACAGATTTTCAATGCGCGCATGAACCCTTTCCTCAAATCTTGCTATAATATATTAATATCCAAACTAAAATTCATATAATAATAAGTTATTATTATTGTAGAAGTTTCCGTAATTATATATTTACATGTATATATTGATCCTCTCGTTTTAAATTACAAGTCATTTGAACTTTTTTAACATACACTTTACTGTGTATCTAGACATATATAGCATATTTTTAGATACATTGAAGATTCTATGTACGAAACATGAACGATGGGATTACAAAATATAGTATAATTGTAAGTGTTATATTCTTTAATAAAAGAAACTACTGTGCACATAGTTTTCGCTAGACAGTTTTACATTTTAGCCGTGGATGAGGCTACGTTAGTGCACACCAAAGATAACCATACCCCTTGTTTTTTTCTAAAAAAAATATGTGATTGAAGAGCGATTGCTAACCTTAAATATTAATCTATCCTCTTGAGCTTATAATTATTATTAGCCCTTTCTAGATCTTATAGTTCAATGGTGTGCGCTAAACTAAACATCTGTTCCATCATAGTATTTAAGAGTGTAGCTTAGGACTTAAGATTCTTTTTTAACAAAATTAAAAATGAGAGTTCTAATAAAAAGAATAATGAGAACAAGTGTTTCTTACAAAATCTGTAGCAACTAAAATTGTGAAATTGAAAGTTGAATATCTAGATTCATGATGCAACCAAACATGAGCTACAACAAAAGCCACTACAAATGCAAACGGGTAGTTAATTTATTCAGCCAAAAACTTAAACAGACATAATAATTATGTAATCAACACCTCAAAGAGAAAGTATGTGATCCACCAACTTATCAACTGCCTGTTGAGAAGACCCGTTACTCTCAAGGCACATTCGAACTTTCTCCTTCAATTCCTTTGCTCTTTCCCTGATCTCAACCCCCTCATCTTCATCCATCAGCTTCTTGATGGCCTTCTCAACTTCTCCTCGCTCTAGCACACCCTCCAACAAAATCCCAATCCTCCATACCTCGTGCACGTACCTTGCAGTTGGCAATTGATCTCCAAAGATAGGCCTTGACAACATCGGCACCCCCTCATAGATACTCTCCAACGTGGAGTTCCATCCGTTGTGAGTCCAAAAGCACCCCACTGCAGGGTGAGCTAGCACGTCCTGCTGGGGCGCCCACTCGATCACCTTGCCTCTACACTCCACCGCCGACATGAACCCATCTGGGAGCTCCAATTTGTCCACTCCAAGCACAAGGCCACGCCGAACCACCCAAAGAAATGGCTTGCCGCTGTTCACCAAGCCCCATGCGATCTCCAAAAACTCGTCTTGAGTCACATGAACAGCACTTCCAAAGCTCACATATAGCACAGAGCCAGTGGCCTGCACGTCCAGCCACTCCATGCAACTACGGTCCTGGTTGATTAGACTAGTCTCGGCGCCGCCATTATCGTTAGAGGTGATGAGCTTGTGAAGCGGACCGACAGCGAAGGGTGGAATACCTTTATGGGCTAGCTCGTCCCGGATTATGTCAATCTCGTGGGATTCGAGAGCTTCAATTGTGTTGAGGATAGCACCGGAGGAGTTTGTTGTGGTCTCGGTGGCACGACTCAAGATCTTGTGCACGATCTCTTTGTTGGGGAGCTTACTTGGGTCGAACAGGTCCCTCACTTGTAGAGGTGGCAGCTCCTTTACCGGCATGTGTAGGTTGGACTCTGAAATGAAAAAAAGTGCAACGTGGACTTGTTGGATGTGTGAACAGGTAATATTCTCTGTGAACTCTGTCAAGATTTATTCATGGCAAATTCGTTGCTAAAACACTGCATATATAGATGTGGCAGCATGTTACGAACCTGTGGCTGGGAGATATCCCTTGTCGTGGAGCATGTCGTAGGTGTCGGATCTGAACAGACGGAAGCAGGCGGCGCTGCCAGTCTGCAGCACGAGCGTGGGCAGGCCGAGGCTAGTCGCGGCGTTCTGCGCGGCGGAGAGGGTGGAGTCGAAGATGAGGCACGCCAGCCGAGGCGCCTCCTTCTCGGCGAGGAGCGACGCGAGCGCGTCGCGGACGTGGCCCGACGCCTCCATGGCGGCGTTGAGACCGAGGATCTTGGCGACGCCGTTGGTAGTCGCGGCCACGGCCTCCGGGACGACGTCCGGCACGGAGACGAATCTGAGCCCCGCCGGGTGACGCGCGGGGTCCGGCGCGTTGAACGCCGTGTGGAGGACGGTGACGGCCAGCCCCCGTGCGTGGAGAGCGCCGGCGAGGTGCAGCATCGGGCTGAGGTGGCCCTGGAATGGCAGCGGGAACAGCACCACGCGAGCGCCGTGGGCTGCTGGACCGTCGTCCCCTCTGGCCATCGTTAGCGTTGCCGGCAGGCAGCCTCCGACGACGTTCTTTACTCGGAAGAAAGATGGCTGGATATCTCTGTTATATAATACAAACACTGGCACTGGGTAGCAAATCTATCCTGCTCTCCATCATGGTTTCGCGGTCATGGGTCACCAAGTATTTCGCACATTATTTATCTCCATGTTGCTTGGAGGAAACTTCTTCGTAATGAAAGCATTAGGGATGGGGATGAGCGCGCTCTCACAGCGTCCACGGGGATATGTTATGAAATAGACGGTCTTGGTCAAAGGATACGGCCACTGGGCCGACAGGTTGAAATAGGCAACGGTTGATGAATCTTCGAAGAAGATCGTGAAATTTTATATAATTTCGGAACTTTAAATGTCATGGATTTGGAACCTATATACGGTATACCTCCTCATAGATCCATGTGTGAACCTCAGTTTAGGCGCTTGTTGACCAATCTAAAATTCTAAATAGACTTACGGACGGAGGATGCAAATCGTGTTAAGCTAAACTCAAATGACGAAAGAGAAAAGACTGAATCTGATTTTCTTATAATAGTATAAAAAAAGTTCCGGCTTCAACCTTCCCAATAAAATTAACTAGTCTAGGGTTATTACAAAGTTACAGCTAAAGGTACCTCAACACGAACACAACCATGATTGTTAAGTCAGTATCCATACATTCTGAAAATATACAGCCATCCATTGGGTGGCAAAGCAAAGCACGGCAGTGCTTTTTCTCTCCAAGTGTTGGCATTAAGGAATCAACTTCTGTTCACCCTCAAGTTGCTGCAATCATGGCATCCCAAATAGGAACATATTTCCCTGCGAACACATGATTTTTTTCATACCATTGTATAGCGTCTTTATGATGAGCGATTGTCAATATTTCAACATTTTGGTTCGTAGTTGGTTCGGTGATTTTACTAATCCTTGGCATAGGGTTATGTGTCGAAATATGTCTCTTGGCTTGTGGTGTCTAGGTGTGGAGTCCGAAGGCGGTGGCAACAGTCAGGTGAAGGTTATATAGAACATGTCGTGCTGATGGATTGCGGCGGACGTGAGGCTTGGACCAAAGGACCAGGAGGCCGGGTGGCCAACCGTGGTGGCTAACACTTGGGACATCGACAAGCGCAAATGTACATGGCGAGCCTACGTTATTCGCGAGAAGGTTTGGTGGTTTGCCCTCAAAACGATCGACGGAGGTTTGCTGATTTGTCGTCAAAACCATCGGTGGACGTTTGCTGGCCTGTCCTCAAAACCATCGATGGAGGTTTGCTAGTTTATCCTCAAAACCATCGGTGAAGGTTTGCTGGCTTTTCCTCAAGACCATCGACAAAGGTTTGGTGGTTTATCCTAAAAACCATCGGTGACAGGTTTTGTGGGTTTGGACCTCAAAACATGGGTGAACGTCCCGATGCGGGACGGACGACACGTGGTGGCAACATAAATATTATGTCGAAGCAAAGCTAACTGTGAGAAGACGTGATTTCCGATCAAGAAAACCAAAGGGTTAGAACGTAACGCCCTTGGGGTTAAGTGGTTTGACTCAATGTATCCAAAGGCAAAACTAGGATTGTGTGATAGTACTGCCTGTTATATAAGGAGGGAGCACCCATCTCCTTCACCTCTTCCATTTCTAGCATTTTCTTTCATCCTTGCTAGGTTTTCCCCATCTAGTGTTCTTGGTGAGATGGAGGTCTATGGATTCCTATAATTCGTGTTTGAACCAAGATCAAAGGGAAGAGAGGACCCTAGTCTTCTCTGCATCCTCCGGCATTTGAAATCATGTTGTGTTCTTGTGGTTCATGAAGTGTTCTTCTCGAGCTCCCTTTTCTCTCTTAAAGTTATTCACTCGATTCGCGGTTTCTTGACCATTTTGGTTTGTTTATCTTACGTTGATTTGATCTATGACGTGAGTGCAAGCTTTTCACTGAAGGAAATTGACTAATTCCTCATGAGATCAAAGTTCCGAGTGATTCTTGTTCTAGGGTTCCTTATGAGTGATTTTTCACCCCCCCCCTTTTTGATTTATGATGATTTCCTTAGAATTGGGTGTTGATGTCTTGATAAAATATGCTCAACATTGCCAAAAACCTTCCTGCCAAGTTTTGAGTCAAACAGAGTCAAATTGATCATTTGGTCTTGGAATCTGCCGCTCATGCCGGACATGTTCAACCTCAACTAGGACATGTTCGGTATTTGAAACTTTCGAGTTTGGGGCTGAAATTTTGTGAAGACCTTCTCTTTGGTGTCTAGAAGTTCAGGTTAAAATTTTACTTTTTTTGGACACCGTTTGATTGGGTTTTGTAATTTTCTCCCAAAGCACACCGGACGTGTCTGAGTTCATCTAGAACGTGTCCGGTATTGCTTGTGCAGCACTGAGTTTTTCCTGTGGTTTGCACGTTTGAGCTCCATTTTGTGTCCTATCTTTTGTGTTGGTCTTGTGGTATCCCGCTATGTTCTTAGTGAACATCCACCCCCTCCATAGGGTCGTGGAATTCACCACTTGGGTTTTACATCTTGGGGTCGTTTGTCGAGCCGAGCATCTAAAATTTTGAAAGAAATTTTGAGGCTCCCATTCACCCCATCTGGTCGCCTTTTCCAGCCCTTCATTCTCCTAACTCAACTTTCTTGAGATGTATAAAAATAGCATCCATGCCAAAGAAATTTAGTATGATATCAGTCATGAGTTGATGACTAAATTGACTATGTAAACAGCAAGTTTTACTCCATTCCAGTTTTTTCTATTGAGATTGTCCTACGTGAGTATATGATTCATAGGTATTGAGTTTTGTTGCAACGTTAAACTTCGGGCATGTTTGTTAGTTATGGAACATTATGAGCAATTACTGACAGGAA